>OY723406.1:17188698-18388698 GCA_963210345.1 Inga oerstediana
AAGTCATAAATTTTAAGATTACCTATACTTTAACTTCAGATTGTAATTTGTGAAAACCAAGTCATTGAGCCTTTGATGCTCCAAACGGTTTGATAGAGCTCAATATTTATATATTTTTATTAATTAATCTTAGGCTTTTGTGGGACTTAATTGAATATTTTGGGTATAATCAAGTATTAAAATGAGATTTTAGTGAAAGAATAATTTGGGAACTAAAGTGATTTAATTGTTATATTTTTAATTAATATTTGTTATTCCTATTATTCTTTAATTGTGAACAAAAGATATTACCTTTGTCAATATAATTTTGTAGGTGATGATGTGGCACAACTTGAGTGGTAAAGGAGGAGGTTAAATGAGTAAGGGCCTTGTTTGGTGGTTGCAATTTTGTGTCTAATGTTAAAACACCTTTTTATCTCTTATCCAAACAAGGCACAACTCACTTTTAACCTAAAAAATAAGAGAAGAGAAGAGGAGGTGGCGGCTTGGAAAACTCCTTATGCTGAACCGAAATGAAAGAAATAGCAGCTGGACCGTGTGGGATAAATGAAGAGAAATGAATTGAAGGGAGAGTAGTATGCTGAACCGAAATTGAGAAGGAATGGAAAAGAAAGGCAGCCGTTTTTGTTGACCCAAGTGGTTTGGAAAAGCAAGCCGAAATGAAGAAAGGTTCAGCTGGACCGAAGAGCATCAGCGAATGAATTAATAAAGGGAATAATAGAAGAAAAGAAAAGGGGAAAAAGGAGTAGAGAAGGGTGTGAGGCGCGGTGACCGGGAAAAAAAGGAGGAAGGCCGAGTGTGAATAAAGAGAGGAGAAAAGTCCATTTTGGCGGCTGTGTGGAGAAGCATGCGATATTGAAAGAAGAAGGGAGAATTGGAGGCGTTGGCTGTGTGGAGAGGGCAGCGAATGAGAGATCCGAAAATCAAAGAAAAAGCATGAGGGGGCCGCCACTTGAAGAGAAGAATTGAAGAAGAAGGCTGTTCGTTGCTGCATCCATGGCTGATTCTCTCTTCATATATCAAGCTTCATCCTTCTCTTTCTCCATGAGTAGCTAAGTTTTTGTGATTTCCTTGAGTTGGGTAATGGTTTGAGCTTCTAAACTTCAATGGAATTCCTTTAAGCTCTCTTTTTAGTTCATGATTATGTAGCTTGGTTAAGTATGTAATTGTGATCTAGATTGTTATGCCAAGTGAATAAACTTGGTTGTTGAGCTAGGAGTTGATTAATTAAGCTTTGTATGATTCATATTATGAGTAGGTTGAATTGTTTATTCCAACTTGGTTAAGTGGATTTAAATGATTAAACTGAATGTTTTGAATTGTTGTAATGGTAATTACAAGCTAGAATTGGAAGTTGATTATTCATCTCCTTGAGTTTGAATTATTTGGTGGTATTCATTTAATTGCTTCGGTAGAATGAATTAAATGATTATTGCAAGTATGGAGCTAGTGGTAACTTAGTTCCATCCTCTTGACTCATATTATGGAATTCATATCATTAGCAAGCAAGGAAGACTAAAACCCCAACTCAAGGGAATCCCATTTCATCATTATTCTAGTTTATTAACTTTACTTTGTTATTAGTGTTAAATTCAATTCCAATTGCTTCTTTGTTTTAGAAACGAAAAAATTACAAAAATATTGTTTTAGTTTAGATTACTTCATTAGGTTAAAAGGAAATTTCTCCAAATGATTTCTCTCAACTTTAAGGTTTTTTTTTGTCACTTTACTACTTAGAAACTTGAAAATTAATCTCCTCACAAGAACGACCTAGGTTGAGCTACTATGCTACATTCTTAAACCTAGTTTTATTTTGTGAACTCACACGACATGGGTTCATCACGGTTTCTTCTTTTTGTGTGGATGCGCTCAAATAAACTCCAGTTTCTTTCACAACCAGAAGAAGAAGAAGTTTGGCTAAGTAGACGAATAGCAATCTGTTGCAACTCCGGAATTGAACCACCATAGTAGATCCACCACTCATCTACATTAAATAAAAGACATTCAGTTAAACATAGTATGAAATATCGAATATGTATTAAACATTCAGTTTCTTTCTTCCAAGGATTTAGTTTTTGGGCAGCTTTTTCACATGAAACTTTATTAAAGGATTCTTTACAATCACGATAGACACTCATTTGCTGCATCAGTGTGACATAACGATCCATATCATCATGTGAATGGGCCTCCAACACATCAATCAAAGATTGCATTAATTTGTTCCTTGTAGCAAGTTCTGCATTGTAGAAGAAGGCAGGATTCAAAAGATAAGCTGCTGCATGAAGCTCACTCTTTAAATGTTTATCCCATCGAGCCTGAATAATGCTAGTGTATGGCTTGTACAGCTCCTCCTTATTCTGAAACATCTCCTTGATTGCTGTTTTAGCCCTTTGCATGCCTTCATAGACATAAGGCATGGAAGGCTTGCCATTAGAATCAACAATTCTCAATAGTTTAATAATCGGGGAAACGATCTTGACAATTTGAAAACATTCGTTCCAAAACCGATTATCAAGGATGATTGCACAAAATGTTTTCCCAGGTTCACTGTTAGCCAATTTGTGTTGCACAAAATGCTGATCAACAACTAGAGCTTGTAAGTCATGTTTGTGCAAAAAAATGCTATGCAAGGTAATAAATGTGGTGGCAAACCTTGTAGCACCAGGACGTACAATTTCCTTCCAACCAGGTCTTTTCCGTAACCACGATAAGAAGACCATATGATTATAAGCAAAGATAGAGATTTTAGATGCCTTTTTTGCAAGATCAGACACATGAGGCATAGAAGCAATATCTTTCAAAACAAGATTTAAACAGTGAGCTGCACAGGGAGACCAATAAATGGTTTTATACTTCTCTTTAATCAGTCTGCCGCATGCTACATAGTTAGCGGCATTGTCAGTCACCACATGGACTATATTCTCAGGGCCAATCCACTCAATAACTTCATTGAACAAAGAAAATAAAGTTTTTGCATCTTTAACTACATCTGAGGCATCAACTGATTTCACAAACACCATGCCTTGCACTAAATATACTAAGAAATTAATCAAAGTACGTTGTCGAACGTCAGTCCAGCCATCAGCCATTAGTGTACAGCCATTTTCTTTCCACTTAATTCGATAACTATCAATCAATAACTGATACTCTTTTTTACGGTCTTGCAACAAGGTAATTCTATACTCATGAGCACTAGGGGCCTTAAACCCAGGACCAATGGCAGCAATAGCATCAACGGCTTTTTGAAACAAAGGGCAATTTAATGCATTAAACGGAATGCAATTCACATAAGCCCAGTCAGCAATAACAACCTTAGCAGCATGTTGTGCTTCTTGACTTGCCTAAGCACTTTTGATGCTTGGTTGAGCACCCGGGGTTGTTCTAGAAGCAAAATACTTGTCAAGCTTCCCAGCCCCAGTTGCTTTCCTCTTTGTGCCACTACTCTCATTGGATGTCCTAAGTGGATATGAATCTATTGGCTCTTCAATTTCCATATCATCAATCTCTTCTACATTGTCACTAGCAATAGGTTTCTTCTTTGCACCCTCTATTAATGATTCTTTCATTCTAGCACGTATATCATGAGATACTTTCTTACAAGAAGACACCTGACCACTTACACCAGCTAGATGTTGCTTTAACCTATTAATTCCACCTCCCCTGTAACTTGATGCACATAAGAGGCAAGTAAAAACATTAACTCTCCCCTCTTTTTTGACAGACACATATTGCCAAGCAGGATCAGTTTTTTTGACACTTCCTGTTGACTCTGTGGGATTAGAGACATTTGGGTTAAGGGGGTTGCTAGACTCTTCTGTAGGGGCAGTGGTGGTGGGGGGATTATCACTTCCTTCACCACTTCTGACATCCATGAGCAAATAAGGTGGCAAATCCAAATACAGGGTCTTTTCAATCAACAATTGAAAGCAAACAAGAAACACCGAGTTCACTGTAAATTGCAAGAAACACACATCTTATATCATTTTGACATTTTCAGAAACAAGAATTCCAGAATTCTCTTCAATAATTCAATGAATTTTCTAGCAAACATACTATACCGTATTAATCCAATCCTAAAGCTCACTGTTCTACCAACATTTTATTAAAACCTCTAGACATTTCCTTTGTATGATTTAATAATTTAGAGTACTTTCCTCATGTCACAGCATATATATATACATGAGCACTTTCAAGTTTCAACCTCTTTCAAAAATTCCGGATATAATCTTTCTTTAAAAATGGAAATTTTCCAGCATCAAAATATCATACAAACAATCTTATTAGAAACTTCAATCATACTATGATTCAATCATCCCATATATTTTTCTCAAGCACCCAAATGGCCAAATCACGATCTTCAGCCCCCCCTAAACCAAATTTTGAAGCATAATCTTTTTGAAGAACACAGACCAATGAGTTTTCAGTTTCACTTCTTCACTAATAATGCAATAAACTACTCCCTTTCGCTCAAAAAAATTTAATACATACCAGAAAGCCACGGAAACCACCACCGAAGCTGAACAGAAAATAGAAGAAACGGTGAGCCACGGCGGATCGGCGGAGCGGCGGAGTGGACGAGCAGCGTCAATACTGATCTGGGATTTGAGGGAGTGCGCCGCTGAGTGGACAAGAAGCAGAGGCCAGAGACTCTAGGGCAAAAGCTTCTTCGACCGAGAACGAGGAAGGAGGGAGCCGGTTCAGAAGAATGAGAATGCTGAGCTGATGAATCGATGATGATGTATCAATTCGATTTTTTTTTTTTAAAAAAAAAAACCCCTCAAAACGGCGTCGTTTCAGACGCTGGAGAGGAAAAAAATTTTGACCCGGCCGACCCGCACAGCTCGGCGGGTCAGCTGGGTCGATACCGGGTTGATCCGGCTCTATCCAGGTCAAACCGGGTCGCTACTGTGACCAAACCGGACCGGCCAACTGGCCGGTTCGCCGGGTTCCGGTTCGAACCGGCCGGTCCGGTCCGGTTTCCCTAACCATGGTGAATATAGATGTTTTAAGTATAATTAATATTTTTTTTTTTACAAATAATATTGTGGAATTAATAAAATAGAGAATAACAACAAGAAATCACTTTCCACACAATACATAAATTTTGGTACCTTGTTCATTTGTACATTTTTTTTTCAAAATTATTCGAATTTATATTTATGAGTGAAAGAAATAATGTTTCTAAGGTAAACTAATGATGACATGATACTTCCTTTAGTCCTCCTTAATATAAGACTCTGTTGACTTTTTTTAGAGAAATTAATGAAACTCAATAAATTACTCCCTCCATCTCTAAATATTTTGATTATCAAGAAAGTAGTAAAATCAATAAATATGTGAGTACTCCATCTGTCCTTATATATAAAAGCCTTTCAACCGAATTGTAAGATTCTAAAAAACAATTAAAAGTAGTTAAATGTAATAATTATGTGGCAAATTTAACTTTTTTTTTTAAAAAAATGACCCTATTTATGAATGAGTGAAAGAGAGTAATAATGAAAAATGATGAAAGAGAATTTACCAATATAATAACTAATTAAGGGGAAAATGGAGGAAAATGCATTTATTATTGAGACAAACATAAAAGGGATCTTACATTTAGTAACAAGCCCATTAAAAAAAAGGCTTTTATATATAGGGATAGAGGGAGTAATATATAGAGCTGGGAATCAGGGCCGGCCCTTAACGGGCCAGGGCCTAACAGGGCCAGCCCTAAAGGGCTCGAGGTCAGGAAAATTGCAGTTTTTCAAGGCCCGGCCCGCAGGGCCGGGAAATCCTTTTCACAATATTTAACTATTTTTTCTGCGTATTTTCCCTAGAGAGATATAATTAGTAAATAACAATGATTAAAGTTCTAATTTAATACATAAATGTTGTCAACATTAAGGTTTAAATAACACGTCTCTTGCAACAAACAAACACAGCTACTAATGTATAATCAAAGGTAAAATCATGTCCATAAATAACTCACACAAAGGCTAAAGTATAAGAAGGCAAAAAGCTAAATACTCTAACCTCTAAACAACATGAGTATGACGACTATCATTTTCACCTTCTTCGCCATTATCATCAATTTCAAAGACATTTGATTGTGTTTCACTTTGAGCAATAGGTTCAAGTAGTCAAATAATCACAACCTCCATCAAAAATCATACTCTACCAGGCAGAATAGTATATAATATGATTTTAGTCTAAATAGGCAGGCCAATATACTCAAAAATCATAATATGGTTCAATTAGACAAAACAATATACTCAAAAATAATACTCTATACAATATGAGGACAGAGTGACATATAGATTCAATAAGGTAATTCAAAAATGTAACATGATTCCTTTCCAAATATAAAAAATAAAAAATAAACGGGCCTAAAGGGCCGGCCCGAGGCCCTCCAGGGCCGGCCCTTTTAAGCCCGAGGCCCTACAGGGCCAGCCCTTTTAGGCCCGACTTCCTTTTGAGGCTACAATTTACAAGCCCGGCCCTTGAAGGGCCAGGGCCTAAAAGGGCCGGCCCGACGGGCTCGGCCCGCTTTCCCGGCTCTAGTAATATACTTCCTCCGGTCTTTTTTATAAGAGCTCAAAATTTAAATTATCTTGATTCTTTTTATAAGAGCCCGACAAAAGTTGTCTCAACATTTAATGAGTTTTTTTTTTCCATTTGTGCCCCTTATGAATTATATTGCATTAATTAAAATGTTGGTGATAATTATGTTTACTCTATTTCTCTCTCTTAATTGCCCAATATAAATAAGGGTATACTTAGGAAAAAAATGTTTATTTCAATACATACTTATTATTTTTAACTAATTTTAACCGTCTTCTTTAACCGCATAATTTGGTTATTAGGTTTTTATAAATAGGACCAAAGGAACTATTTTTGTTTTTAACTATGTCTTCCCTTATAAATATAATTCTCATCCACGGGTTTAATTAATGCAATTCACACACAGTCATTGGTTATAAAAAATATGTAATATATGTTTAGTCAACAAAGGTAAAATTGAAAAAAAAAAAACCAAAAAATGATGAGACAAAATTGAAACAAAACTTATATTTTGGGACGAACCTATTTTCAAATCTGAAGTTTTTATGTGGGGGCTGATGGGGTATTTTAAAATATTTATATTTTTAGTTTTTCTCAAAACTCATTTATCTTATTTATAAAATATATAATCTAATGATATACAATATATATTATGATTAAATAATTTATTTAGTTTTTGTAAAATAAATTAATTCTTATATTAATTATCGAAGTACTAGTAATAAGTCTGAATTGTCTGAATTCGTTATTTTCACCAAAACCATATCTCTGACTTCCAAAGAAGAATTATTGGGTGTGGAAAACAGCTGAGATGAAAAGAAAATTCCATGAAAAATTGTACTAACTTTGGTAAGTTCTTTTATTTATCATATTCATGAACGTAACATTGCTTCATATCATTGGTTCAATTCAAATTCTGAAACTTCCTGTCTTGTCCTTTGATTGACTGCTGTATGAAGTTTTTGTGAGTGTTTGTTTTGTGGATTGGGTCCTCTATCAAGTGATCCAAGGAAGTAATCGGGTTTGAACAGTATTTTGACCATTTGGAGATGTTTGATTCAGCTAGCATTTGAGGGGAAAAAAAGGTAAAAGCTCTTAAAGTTATAACCCTCAGAATGAAGCTTATTTTTATTCAAGTGATGGTTTTAACAGTATTTTTATATCTTTGAGAATCAATGAGGTACTTAAAATCACTTCTAATCACAAAACTTCTTTTATGAAAAATGTTCTAAATAATTTTCTCTTTCTTTAGATAGTAATCTTCTGCTAATTAGAGAATACTTTGGGATAAGAGTTTAGACAAGTTTTGCGTTTTATCAATATATGACTGTAAAAATGTAGAAAATAATTAATAATTAATTTTAATCAGTTTATATTTATTATTTAGTTGTTTTATGATTTTATAATCAATTTATTTTATAAACATGTCATAAATTAGTTTCTATATGGTGTTTATACCCATTAAATTTAGTTTAAAGAATTTATTTGGATTATTGGATGTATTATTGAGGTTTTAATCGATTTATTTTGTTAGATTTTGAGCTATGTGAAAATATGAGTTAGGATTTAATATTTAAATTAGAGTTTGATATAATTTATTAAATTTGAGCTTGAGGTGCACAATAAAAAGGACTTTTAGAGTGTGGTAAAATATGTCCAAAATATTATAAAAAAAATGCATAAGTACAGCTTCGACCAGATTGTACGAGACTTTTGATCTAATTAGTTCTGTTATATTTTACTTTATCAAAAACTTTAAGTTTGTATAATTTCTAATTTATCCGCATTTTTATTGTAATTTTATTATATATTTGACCATTGCCAAATTTTCAAAGTTAATTTTTTCACTTTTCATAATTTTAAAATTTTTTCTTTTAAATATCACAAAAGTCACTTATGTAAAAGTTAAACCAAACACACCTGAGTATGTGCCTTGTGGTAACGGGTCTGGTTTCTCTCATTGTCCATTTTCTCATCATCTCTCATAATCTTTAAATCATGTCCGTCCAATCAATCTGAAAGGTCAAAAATGAACCATGTCATCAAGTTATCACTCCTTTCACTTTTCTCTCCTCTTCTCAATCAACGGTCCAGATGACTTCTCTTTCTAATCAATAGTTTAGATGGGCTCATGAGAGACGAAGAGAAAATAAAATGATGAGAGGATCTACTTCCACTGTGACCATTGGATGGTTTGGATCAATTTATCATCAAGAATGTCGCTTTAACAAAATTGTACCATGATTATCATAACTCTTAAGCATTTTATTTAAAATTGTACCATTGTCAAATTTTCAAAGTTAATTTTTGGAAAAATTGTGAAAAAATCCCTCCATGTGTAGATATCTTCCCAGGTCCCATTTGGCAATTAAGTTGCCAATGAGTTCTTTTTTCACAATTATCCCTTCATTTTTTCATTTTTCATAATTTTTACAA
The DNA here is from genome assembly GCA_963210345.1 of Inga oerstediana. Taxonomy (NCBI): domain Eukaryota; kingdom Viridiplantae; phylum Streptophyta; class Magnoliopsida; order Fabales; family Fabaceae; genus Inga; species Inga oerstediana. Next base: position 17,197,678 of record OY723406.1, read on the forward strand.
TTTTTTCTCTTAAATAATACAAAAGCCACTTATGCAAAAGCCAAACCAAACATCATTCACTTTTACATAAGTCACTTATCCAATCATCAATCCAAACATTCATTATTTTACCCAATTTTACTTTTTTTCCAATCTTAAGATTTCATAAATCAAAGTAAAAATAAATCACTTATCCAATCACCAATCCAAACACAAAGCATCTCTCTCTTTTTTTGATAAAGACATTGAAGTTTTCTCACCATTAACTGTTCAAATTAAATCCACAAATTGGTGATAATTACTATAAAAAGATTAATCATTTGTGGAGGGCTGGAGGCAAGGCAAGCTGTCCCCTCAACGCGTTACGCGTAGGTTTTGTCATTGTTCGCCAGTGTCACACCTTCGAAAGTTTTATTTTAGCAGTATTACATTTAGGTCTTAAAAAAAAAATGATGATCCATATAGATTGTAAAATAAAAAAATAATCTTATTAATAATTTTAGGAGCCTGTATTGATAACTCATTAACAACTCCAAGAGTCTGTATTAACAACTCCATGAAACCATTTTTTTATTTTATAATCTACAGAAACTATTTCTTCATTTCTCTTATTTTTTGAGACTTGAATGTAATTCTCCCTTCTTCTTTTTTTCGGCTTAACCCACACAATTTTTAAAGCCGGCAAGTTCAATAACATATGAAAAATACATGTATACACTTCCAGTACCACACGATTAATTAATTAAACAACATAAATATTATCATAATTACTCCTCTAATTCTATTTATGAGTAATATCATATCATTAAATCTTTCATATAAATATATAATTATACGATTTATTTATTATTATGTTAACTTTATATTTTTGAGTATATCTATCATAATAGAAGTAAAGTTACGATGTTGTTAAATTTTAAGATAGGATTAATCAAATTTAAAGTTTTTTTGATTAATGTGAAATATAAAATATGATCAAAATGAATAATTAATTTTAGAAAAATACCTTCAAAAGGTTAAAATCTCAAATCAATGATTGTATACACTTAAATGAGTCGTGCATTGATAATCAAGTGGTTCACCCAAAAAAAAATGATAATCAAGTGTAGTCAACACCATATTTAATTTATTGTAGGAAACAAAACTAAGTATATGTTAATTTAGGATTTTAATATTTCGAAGGTAATTTTTTGAAATTTTTCTGCTAATCGAACAGCCCTCAGTGACCCCACGGGACGATTTATGAAATCTTAATTTAATATCTTTCACATTACATTTGGAAATTGGAGAGTTTTATAGCTGGACGAAGACTTATGTAAGGACTCCGATAATATTGCATATCACATAAAAGATAAACCCAATGTTTCAAACAGCCAAGATTTTTTTTTTTTTTTGAAAAAATTCCTTTTGACTCTTTTTTGCTCTTGTTCTCTTCGTTGTTTATTTGATGGAAAAAGATTGTGTATTGTTATCAAGTCAATGGAAAATTAAATAGTGTCATGCCCGTGACACTGTCGATCAAGAGCAATACCAAAGATTTAAATGAGACTACCGGTTAAATTAGAACAATTTACAGTTAATTGATTCAAAGGCTTGATGATCAATATTTTTAATTCTCAACATGTTCACTTTCACTTGTAGCCATTGTTGTTAAACTTGTCAGTTGACTTTAAATTTATTGTTTTTACATTTTTAATTTATAAAATCATATCGAATCACTGTTAAATCAATACTAATTGTAAATTTAGTTAAACTCGCAAGTTTACATACTGATTTTACTGTTTTTATATTTGTATTTTACAAAATCATGTTAACTCACTCTTAAATTCATGAGTATGTTAACATTTTCAATGTTATCATGTTCTATAGCTTTATATATGAATTTTACATAAATTTCTTTGTTGAACATAATAAATTAAGAATGTTGATTGATTTAATTTCAATTATTTATATTTAATATATATTTAAATCATATTGTTGTCATTTTTATATTTAAATTATTTAATTATAGATTATCAATACTTATTTATTAATAAAAAATAAACTTTTATGAGTTTACGATTCTAGTTCACAATACAAATTTAAGTTACTGAGATGAGTTTACTTAAACTTGCAAGTTTGAAAATCTTACTAGCAACCATAATTAAAATAATTCAATGCTTGGAAATGTCATTGCTTCATGCGCGTGTAATAACACGGTACCACTGTGCTCCTTATTCCTCCCTCCGTCCTTTTATATAAAGTGCTTTGATTAAAAATAATAAATCTGTAAAAAAAAATTTTCCTAAATATGTCAATATTTATGAATGAGTAAGAGAAAATAATAATAAAATAATAAAATAATAAAATATATGAGGAAAGGAGAATAAAGGTTAAAGGGAATGACAAAGTATAAATAGACTAATTCAACATTTTAAATAATGTAATATTTGAAATTTTTTTAATCGAATGTAATATATGAAATTAACTAAGAGTAAAATGGATAAAAAAATATTTATTAGTTAGACGGACTCAACAATATTCTTATAAAAAGGGACAAATATGTCCAAAAAATGAGACCTTTTATGGGAGAGAGGTGTCTCCATTGATTTTCCTTTCTATTTACTCTCCATTAAGTGTATCTATCATTAGATTAACTTTCAATAGTTGAGATTTAATAATATGTAAAGAATATCATTATAATAAAAATCAACAGAAGAAGTATAAAAGTTTAGTTTCATCAAATCTCACAAACAAAGAAATGGAAGTTAATATATTTAAAACATTTGATTGATTTTTCCAAATTTCACCAATATTTAATGAGTATTGAAAGAAAAAAAAAATGATGTTTTACATTTTGTCAAACTTACGAGTTTAAGCAAACTCATAACAATGATAAAAACTTGTATTGTGTACTCGAACAGAAAACTTGTAATTAAGAGTTTTCTTTTATCATTAAATAGATATGAATAGTGTGTAATTAAATAATTAAGATATAAAAATAAAAAAATTGATTTAAATATATTTTAAATTCAAATAATTGAAATTAAATACATCAACATTCATAATTTATTATACTTAACAAATAAATTTTTATAAAATTTATATATAAAGTCACTGAGCATGATCATAAAGTTAATATGAATTTAAGAGTGAGTTAACACGTTTTATAAGTTAGAAACGTAAACATAGTAAACTCAGTGTGTAAACTCGTGATTTTAACTGAATTTACAATTAACACGAGTTTACCAACGATTCGACACAATTTTATAAGTGAGAAATATAAAAAATGATAAACTCAGAGAGTCAACTCACAAATTTGACAAGAGTGCTAATAGTAATAGGATTAAAGAAATAATAAAATATTTTATAAAATCAAAAAACCAAAATGAAGACTTGGGTAAAATTTAAAGATAAAAATAGAAATCTCCCATTAATTAGGTGTGTATAAATATTTTCCCACAATTATTTAGTAGTTTCCCCCTCTCTTCCTCTTTAGAGATTTATTTATATATATATATATATATATATTTTTTTTTTGAAAAAAAGAAAAGAAAAAGAACTGACCATAATAAGGAGATGTCCATTTTTGACCTCTTGATCTTGATAAGTGCATAACATATATAGCCTGTCCTATACGGTACATTGCCATCAATCTCTATTCTTCTCTCTCTCTGTGTCTGCTCTTCTTCTTCTAAACTTGCTTCTTCTCACTCTCTCCAAAATGAAGAGCAGAAGCATGAAGATAACTTTCCTCTTTCTCCTCATCTCTATTTTCTGGGCTTCCTCTGCATCTGGAGCCACCAACATAGATCCATCTGAAAGTATTGCTTGGTTATATATATATATATATATATCTATTTTCCCACTTCCTTTTATTCATTCATTACTTATTATGTATTTCTCTGATCTCTCTCTCTCTCTCTGCATGTGTGTATCTATCTCTGCGTGTGTGTGTTCTCCACCGTTAAATCATGTGTTGTGTGTTCAGTGAAAGCTCTGAGAAGCATAGCGAAGACGCTGTGGAAGGAAGATTGGAACTTCAGTGTAGATCCATGCGATACTTCTGATCCTGCCTTTGATCTCACCAACTGGTTTACGCCAAACCCTGAAGATCCAGAAAGTCAAAACGCTGTCGTTTGCAATTGCTCCATTGCCAATGACAACCTCTGTCATGTTGTCAACATGTATCTCTCTCCCTCTCTCCCTCCCTGCCTACCTCTCTCCCTCCCTCTCTCGATCTCTCTGTCTTGTCGGCTCTCAAGATATTTCCTCATTTTCCCCCTTTATTCGGGGGCCAGACTCAGAAGTCATTTAAAAAAAAAAAATTAAAAGATTAGAATGTCACAAATATTTATTAATTATTTTTTTATGAAAGGTAAAAATTATTTTGCGATTATTTTAGTTATAATAATCATCATCAGAAGGACAACCTTAGGTTGATTTGCTTATATTGCTGAATGACTTATTCTTATGTTTCATTGCTCCCTTGAGCTTAAGACACCTTTTGTTGTTTGAAACTTTAATCGTGTCAACGGTTTAAGTTTAAATTCTCCACACATAGCGCGGGAAAGGTGATGATTATTATTATGCTACTCAGTTGTGGTGTGAATTTTACTTGTACATTCATTCTTTGAAATTTTATAATGATTTTCATTAAAACATAATCATTATTATCAAGCTTGCTAGTCGATTCTTTAAATTTAACATTTTTATGTTTTTACCTTACTTACATGATCGTACTGAGTCATTTTTGAACTTGTAAACTCAATCAACTAATGAATTTATACATGAGTTTACTGTTTTATTTTTAGAGCTTATAAAATTATATTAACTCATTTTTAAATTCATGTTAACTTTTTGATTTAATGCTTAATAACTATATATATATATATATATATATAAATTTTATATATTTTAGAGTGTCGGATGCATAAAAATTAAATACACGATATTGGATGCTGTCGCCAAAATATTTTCTACTTAATCCTTAATAGTTTAATAAATATAAATAAACAAGGAAAAGAAAAGTAATACGTAAGAAAAACCACAAAACATGAACATGCGCACAGGAGGTGGTGCGCTCTCTCTTTTCATCGATTGCGGACACACAATGGCACAAAACACCACACTTCGAATTTGGTGCATAGTTTCTGATTCATTTTCAATCTTCTATGGTGATCAAACACAGAACTCTGAAGCAACAAAATCTCGCGGGCAATCTCCCGCCAGAACTAATCGGATTACCTTACCTTTACGCAATGTAAGTAACACAAAAACTTGAAACCGCATTGATTCACAGTGATTATGTTTTCCTTTGCACTAACTCTGCATTTCTTTCACTTTGCTACAGCGACCTGAGCCGCAACTACCTTAGCGGTTCAATCCCTCCAAGTTGGGCCTCTCTTCCACTAAAGAGCATGTATCCTCTCCACTTCTCTTCTTTTTCGATTTCCATTGTTTTTAGTTATTCATATTTATAAATTTTAACTGTTATTCCTTATTCGTGACTGTTTTATAAAATGTGGATGTAATTTTTGTTTCTTTCTTTAGTTCTCTTCTTGGTAACCGACTAACTGGTGAAATCCCAGTGGAGCTAACGAATATCACTACTCTGCAAAGTTTGTGAGTTTTTAAAATATCCGCATCTTTGAAGAATTAGCCTCTTTTCAATTTTTCGTGTACTTTTAGTAGAACTTTAACTTTAAATTGATGATAGGGTCCTCGAGTTCAATCAATTTTCTGGAAATCTTCCTCCTGAGCTTGGCAATGTTCTCCCTCTTGAAAGACTGTAAGCAAATTATTTGATTTTCCATTCATTTCTCACCATTTCTTTTTCATCTTAGATTTAGAAGGGTTAAATGATAATGCTCATTGGTTGATCTCATGCCTTATATTCATAATTTTTTGGTTGCTTTAGGTTTCTTACCTCCAACAACTTCACTGGAGAAATACCTCCAACTTTGGCAAAGCTTACTAATTTGACGGATATGTAAGCTTCGTTTTTATTTAAAATAAGTGCATTTTCCTTCTATTATGCTGACGTATATTTTTAGGTTAAATTTTAGATTAGTCCATTGGCTTGTTCAAATCCAGTTTGCCCTGCTGTGGTTAATTTAGATCCTCTTGATTTCTTGAGGAACTGAGACTATTAATTCCATAAAGTTAATAAGATCCAAATCTGCTCTGAAGATTGTCATTCAACTTTGAGTAGTTATCTACCCTGTGACATTTCAGTTTATAATTCTAAACTTATCAGTTGCTTGAAGTATTTTATAATTATGTTTGACTTATACTATGATTCTATGAACATCTACAAAGGAGTTGAATAAAATGACTTAAATTGTAGGGGCAAACTAATTATGAAGAAAACCCCATAACTATTTTTTTTTTAATCTGAATGAATAGTAATGTATTGTTTCTTAACCTCAATTGATTACAGTCGACTAGGTGACAATCAATTCTCTGGAGAGATACCTAACTTTATTCAGTACTGGAAACGTCTTGAGAAAATGTGAGAATTTTGTTTCTAAGCCGACCAGCAATTATTTTAGCTTTTTTCTTTTGTTGACTATATGTTGCCTCTTCATCTGAAGCAATTGTGTTCCCATTTTGACAGAATGGTTCATGGGAGTGGTTTGAGTGGACCGATTTCTGGAATTTCATTTCCTGAAAACTTAATTCACTTGTAAGTTTTATATCGTGACTAGTGTTTTGAAGCAAATTAGCTTTATTCCCTTGTTTACACATGCTTCAAATTCATATGCAGGGTTATAAGTGACTTAAAAGGACCTGAGTCAACTTTTCCTGCGCTCGGTAGCTTGACAAAATTGAAAACACTGTCAGTTACCTGCTTCGTTTGTTATTATTATTACATTTTTTTTTCTTGAAGTCATTGCCTTAATAAGGAATTCTTTGGAAGGTTAAGAAGATAAATTGATGCCTTAGTTGTTGCAAAATTTTAAATGTTTGATTGTGTTACAGGATATTGAGGAGTTGCAATATCAATGGAACAATACCTCTCAATCTTGAGAGTATGGGCGATTTAAAAATCTTGTGAGTGTTGACTCACGACTATTCCATCTGTTAGGTTGCTGCTTATCAGGATATTTTCTTGTTTTATTTTATTTTTATTCTCCTTCAAAACTCCAAATTTCTTGCATTCTGTACTCATTTATGGTGGATATAGTGTCAATGTACCCTTGTGTAATCTAATTTATGAACCAAATACTTGCATGCTTTCTTTTGCTTACCTAATTTTTGGATGAAACTTTGTTTTCAGAGACCTGAGCTTTAACAAATTGCAAGGAAAAATTCCAGATAACTTTGCACGTCTATCACAAGTGGATGACATGTAAGAAATTTGTTATGATTTTTGACCCACACACACACACTATGCAAAGTGAGGGCATACATTTACAGGGAGCTGGGAGGTCATATATATAATAAGGGATACGTTACTGACTTTTCCAGGTTCCGTTGTTGGGAACCTCTAGAAACTGTCTACCATTAGTGAATAATGAAATGAATAGAGTACATGGACGTGAAAAATTTCAGTGACTAAGCGGCCTGTTTGGATTATTCAATTCTAACAATTTGTCTTCTTCACTCCCATAACTTCAAATCAAGGGCAAACTTGAAGTTTTATATCTGCTAATCTAATTTTGATCCTTTGAGTGGACACTAACCACTTGCATATTGATAGAGAAAATTGGTACAAGAATCTTAAACACTCAAATTTGCTCATAAACCAAGGAGTATCATCTGTTATACATAAACAGCACATAAATCACATTAAGATGCTACCATTAGCCTACCTACGATCATACTAGAGGAACACACAAATAACTGGATGCAGATTGTCTACAATCGTGAGATGGCTGCAGATGGTATAGTCAGCCAAACACACCATTTCTGTTTGCCTGAGAAGTAACTTCATTTAATCAGCTTATTTACAATTTTATACTTGGCAAAAAAACATCTATACTCTCTTAAATTTTATGTATAAAAAAAAGTCAAGATAGGGATTCTTGCTGAAAATTCTTTAAAGAAGAAGACAAGGCAATGATAGGAAAAGAATGGAGGACCGAGTGGAATTTGCAGTCAATAAGAGAGTATAAGATAATGTCAACAAGGCAGAAACATATAACTACTATTTTTTGATCCCAAATCATATGAATCAAAATGTTATCTCTGATGTGAACTAATAGAAGGCATTCTTCATGTCTAAAATTTCCAGAAACTCCTCCATGATATCAAACATATGAAAATGCTTCTTTATCCTATCTTGAGCCTGATTTCTTTGGGTTGGTGAGTGTAATGAGTAGTATTGGGGGATTGGGTCTTGGACAATGTAGAAGGAAAAATTAAAGGAGGCAATCATATATATTGTTGGATTGGTTCAATGGTTGAGATAAGTAGACTGCATTACATACAGTCAAATCCATAGACAATCCAGATGCCATATTGATAATGAAAGAAAAATAAACATCCTGTTCATTACCATAATAGGGACGTGTATGGCAGCAACATGTCATGGTAGGTACCAATATCAATGAATCAGCAACATGTCATTACCATATTGATATATTAATAAAATCTATAGGAAGCCACCCTATTTATAATCCATAAATAGTGCGGCCACTTCAAACTCCATGAAATGCATGGGCCCTACATATAGTTTGAGAGAGTTTCTCTGCAAAACTTTTGATTTAAGGTTCTTGATGGTCAAAGGCATCGATATCATTGATCTTTTCCAACATCTGTGAGTTAAACCAAAATATTCATGCAGTAAAACTAGCTAAGTTGATAGAATGATCCGAGGGACAATGAGAATTTATTGAATTCTCTCTTGCAAAAGATGAAAACAGAGTTAAATTAATGACATTGAGATTACCCTTTTGATGAGTCATCAATAATCAACGAGTTATGAATTGATTTATGCTATTGTATTTTGCAGGTATTTAACTGCAAACCTTCTCAATGGATCTGTGCCTGAGAACAAAGTTGAATACATGTGAGTTCTCTTCCAAATTTCAGTCACTTGCTTCCTTAATCAAAATTCTAAGCAAGTGGAAAATATTAAATGCATTATTTGTTGGAATATATGCAAATGCTATTGACTCAGGAAATACCACTAAAAATTGATTATTATATCCAATTATATATGACATATGGTGCTTGATCACATACTTTGGTAAATCTTGGGAGATTTTATTGTCAACAAATGAAATTAAACATTAATCAGAATTTTCTTATCTTTTTTCCGTTACGATGGGTCTATAGGAAGAGAGATGATCCGATGAATATTGGAAAATTAATAGTGAACACAAAAACTCCAAATAGTCTTATGGTCCATAAGCTCTTTAACATATTCATATTGATTAGGGTGCTAATTATCTCACTCTCAATTGAGTTCTTAATATTCACGTGGTATCCCTTGTCTAAGCTTGTCTTGTACTCCCTCCAGTCCTAATTATAAGACAAAGTTGACTTTTTTGGAGAAATTAAGGAAGCCAATTAAATTACTTTAGAGTGTTTATATTTTTAGTATCCTTAGATTATATATTAATTTATCAGTCAAATTAATTAGTTTGAAGAAAAAAATAAAAATATAAATACTCTAAAATAATTTGATTGGCTTATTTAACTTCTTCAAAAAAGTCAACTTTGTCTTATAATTAGAACCGGAGGGAGTATTATCTTTTGGAGGGTCATTAGTCAAATGTCTTCCTTCTCAAACTATGCAAATAAATCAGAACTGTCTTTCTCTAATCCAAATAACTGGTCCTATTGAGCTTATGATTAGTGATCTGAGTCTCCACTGATTCACCTTCAGTTACCACCATTTCGTTGTTTTCAGCCATCACACTAAATTCCTAATCAAGCTAGGTGTGAAAAAACACAAAATTGACTAAGCAAGAATACCCACACCTGGGAAGCAATGGGATATGGCCAAAAAGGGAATATCGTCACTGGAGAAGATCATTATGAGATCTGAAGTCTCACACACCCTCACATACTGGTTGTGAGAGGGGTAACAAACCTGGAAGTGGTGTGTGACCCACATGCACATCATAGTTGGTCCCCCAGCCCCAACAAAAGGATGTTAAATGCCTTGAGGCAGGTGGTGATGGTCACTAGTCATATTTTTTATGGGTCACTGATGCTGAAAATAGAAAGGAGAAAGGAGGAAAGGCACAATTTTGATACCATGTAAACAGTAACCAGAGTAGAATTTTCTTGTCAAATCATTCATTACTATAGGTCTATATATACAACTACAAGAGAGATGATCTTATAAATCCCTATAATTATGCCTAGTGATTTGAATCTATGTCTACTACATGATCCACATGATATTCTTAATTATGAATATATGAATAAATTGATCGGCATAGGCTTGTAAGGATCCTGGGAAGTAGTCTAGAATAACAATTAAGATGTGTGCGGAGCAAGGATTAATTTAATTTCTCATATCTATTGCGGAAATTTCAGCAATTTCCTGCGTTCTTTGTCGTCCTGCATCAAAATTATTTATTAGCCCTCTTCTCTTAATATGTTTAAACATCAAAAGATAACCCCTTCTGCTCTACCTCATGTCAATGATTTACTAATCATTGTGTATATAATTTCATGCTTTATCAGGGAATTACATCATAAAAAAAAAATAGCTTGGCCGTTCTCATCCCATTAACTTTTGATCATGCAACAGTTTTTTGGGCTTCTCTACCTTTCTGTTGCAGATGATATTTACTTTATTCAGTAGTTCATGAGCAGGGAAATCATTTTGAAAGTATTCAGCGCAATGAGCTTAACTGTGTCTTGTGTGTGTGTGAAGGTGTATTAGATTATTTTTATTCGGTAATTTCTGTGTTAGCATGTGTTTCATAAAATCTCTATCAAATTTTCTTAGATTTTTAATCATATTCTATACCTTGTGCATAGGGATCTTTCATATAACAACTTTACCAGCCGAACCACAGGGGAGAAGTGTGGTCAGCCAAATGTGTAAGCAGTTTTGCATTTGTGGTGACTGTATGCAATTTTTAAGAAGCTATTTGGGGTTTATTCATCTTTTATATGCCTTAGGAACCTGTTTGGAGACCCTTTGAAGGCCAATGACTCGTAAGTTTTACATTTTAGGCCTTTGTTTGTCTTTCTTTAAGCATATATCTTGTTCATTTCCTCTCAATCTCTTTTGAAAATTGTAGTGTTTGTTATGTGATTATGCTGACTTGTTAAGCTTCGTACTTTCTTTCAGAGGATCTGTTACTTGCATGAGAAGCACTTGTTCTGAAAGTAAGTTGATTTGTCAATTCATTTCCTATAGACCATCAATGTGATTTGACTTACAAACCTTTTCTTTCTCGAGTTTCTGAGGGGAAGAAAGAATTGTCCTGCCACTGATGCTTACTTGAATAGCCAAGCGTGTCAAAGGGCCCTTAAATCTTATTCTGATGCAACTTAAAAATGAGGGTGCTGGGAGGGAATAGGATGATTTAGGGCATGTTTGTTTTAGCAATTCGATTGCTTATAAGTTACTTTTTAATAGTGATTTACGGTATACGAAGTAAGTATGTGAGAGGAGTTGTGTCTCGATTTACGTAAAAAGTAATTTATAAGCAATCGTAACACCCAAACTTAGTCTTTTGATTCATGAGCATGTTTATGGCTTTCTCTTCACTTTAATTAAAAGAAAAAGAAAATTATCAATGTATTTGCTGAGAAGTTGGATGAGATACATATAAGAGAGCCATATTCATAAATAATCAGGATTATATTGATTCTGATCTTAATGCTCAAGTACTTTACCTGCTGATCCAATGCTTGTATAGAAATTGCAAGAATCTTTAAGTTGCACAGATGGAGAGCACTTAAACGGTTAAATATGCAAAAATTATATTTGAGATCTCAACTGATTCTAAGACCATTAATTTCATGCTTGGGCAGACCTACTCGTTAGTGAGTCCGGGCAACCTTTGCAAAAATTGCATTAGGCCCAACTTCAATATTTTGACTCTATTAGGCCCAACCCAAATCTATTTAGATATTACCCCCACTGACTTAGAGTCCCAAGTCCACGTCGGGTTTCATATCGAAGGAGCATGCTAGATCCATGCTATCAGTTGTTTTTGAATTTCTATATATAAAAACTTTAAATTTAGAATGAATAATTTCTTATTGTGTTGGTTTGTTTTGTTGTTTCTTATTGAATGTTTCTGACTCTTCTTGAGCCAGCCTGGTACTCTGTCAACATAAATTGTGGTGGAAGTGAGGCCACCATTGAAGGCCAAATGTATGATGGTGATTTGGATCTAGCTAAACGCGGATTTGCAAAGAGAGGAGCAAACTTGGCAATTAGCAGTACTGGTCACTTTTTAGATGCAAAACAAAAGTATAACTACATTGCAGAAAACAAATATAATCTCTCTGTTCCCAACGAGGAACTATACAACAATGCACGTCTTTCCCCAATTTCTCTGACCTATTATGCTGATTGCCTGGGAAATGGACAGTACACGGTGAGGCTCCATTTTGTGGAGATAATGTTCACTGATGATCAAACATATAAAAGCCTTGGAAGGCGTGTATTTGATGTCTACATTCAGGTAATTAATGATTATATTTACATCATTTGTTTAATGCTGTCAACCAGATGTTTGATACAGAACAAAAGACTTTTTCCAGGTAATCATTGTATGTGTAACATTGTTTGAAGAATGAGCTGCATGGTTCATAGTTTGAGAGTTGTAGCTTGCTTTTAATTTTATACTATATGTTTATCCCCATTCAATATAACAAGACCAAAACTTCGATGTCTTTTACTTTTGATGCACGAGAAGAAACTCTCCTTAATCTTCCCGGCTTTTTTAAATTCTTAATATGCTCTTAATAGAGTAACCCTTCTCTAAAACTGCTTAACAAGTGTAGAACCAGTTTCTACTATATTTTCTGAAGAATGCCCAGAATTTATTTAAAACAATTAACAATCCTGGAGCAATATGGATTGGATTGATATCTTGTAGGAGCAGCGAGTGCTGAAGGATTTCAACATTGTAAATGAAGCAGGGGGGGGTTGGTAAGCTAATCATAAAGAATTTTACTGTACACGTGGCTGCTGGCTCCTTAAAGATTCGCTTCCATTGGGCTGGGAAAGGGACAACTGCTATACCACAAAAGTCAGTTTATGGCCCCCTAATTTCAGCTATATCTGTAACTTCTGGTGTGTTCTTACTCTCTGTGCCCATCTTTCTTTTTTTGGCTGGCAACTTGTTGGTATTATCTGACGGTCAGCTCTTGTATAATTATCAAACAGACTTTAAACCCCCTAGAAGCATCCCCGGAGCAGCTGTGGCTGCAATTGTGGCTGCAGGAGTGGGCATTGTCATCTTGATATTGGGCATTCTCTGGTGGAGAGTTGCCCTAGGAAAAAGAAGTTCATTAGCGATAGGTAATGACAAAGAAAATACTATTTCATACCGCAATAGTTTCCATAGATAATGGATGGAATCATGCATTGAAGACTAACGAATGCCTGTTCACCCGGATGTGTTCATAATGTGGATTTTGAAACACAAATATACCTCTTTTTTTTTTGCTTATACTCACAGAGCTAAAGAGCTTAGATTTGCAAACCGGCGTATTTACCTTGCGCCAAATCAAGGGAGCAACAAATAACTTTGATGCATCCAATAAGATTGGAGATGGAGGATTTGGTCCTGTTTACAAGGTATCCGAACAAATTAACATCTTGACTTTGATTATTTGGAATATTCCATCAGCACTTTCTGGCATATCTTTTTCATAAACATAATACAATGCTCTCCAAAATGCAGGGCTTTTTATCAGATGGCACAATGATAGCAGTGAAGCAGCTTTCTTCTAAATCAAAACAAGGAAACCGTGAGTTTATCAATGAGATAGGCATGATCTCTGCTTTGCAACACCCTTGCCTCGTTAAGCTCTATGGATGTTGTGTTGAGGGGGATCAGTTGTTGTTGGTATATGAATACATGGAAAACAATAGCCTTGCTCGTGCCTTGTTTGGTAAATTATTTATGTATCCTCTCCATATGTGTGTGTGTATTATTTGTGTGCCTGTGTCTATGTGACTAAAATTGTATTGTTTTCAATTTTCGTGTACATTCACAATGAAGGGCCAGAGGAATGCTGTTTAAATTTGGATTGGCCAACGAGACAGAAGATTTGCATTCATATTGCCCGATGTTTGGCTTTCCTCCATGAAGAATCAAGACTAAAGATTGTTCATCGGGACATTAAGGCCACTAATGTGCTACTTGACAAAGACCTGAATGCAAAAATATCAGATTTTGGGCTAGCAAAGCTTGATGAAGAGGAAAATACCCACCATAAGCACTCGAATTGCTGGGACCTAGTAAGTTTCCTTTGAGAGGGTTTTTTTTTTTGGTAGTAAATATTTTTCCCATAAGAATCCAATGCAGCAACGTCATTCAATTTATTTTGTTGCTGTGATGGTTACATTTCTCAATTTTACAGTGGGTACATGGCACCTGAGTATGCAATGCATGGATATTTGACTGACAAAGCAGATGTCTATAGTTTTGGAATTGTTGCTTTGGAAATTGTAAGTGGAAGAAGCAACACTTTTCGCCGGCAAAAGGAAGACGGCTTCAATCTTCTTAATTGGGTATTTGTTTTTTTAATGTCTCTACGCTCATCATCATTCATGTTAATTTGAGTAATCCTCTATAATATCTACCTAGGATTTGTGCTGTTCCTGAAGAACAATACATTGAACAATTACAACCATCTTGTCTAAACTGCTACAATTCTCTACATGAAGGCATCTTACGGACATCAATAACTTGTCATTGAGATTAAAGTCTGTCTTCAAAACCAATTCCTTGTGAAAAAATCATCGTTTTGTACAATTTTGTTTGACCAGGCACATGTTTTGAAAGAGAATGGCTATCTAATGGAGCTAGTTGATTCAAGGCTAGGTTCAGAATTTGTCAGAGAGGAGGTAATGGTGATGATCAATGTGGCTCTCCTGTGCACCAATCCATCTTCTTCACTCAGGCCCGCCATGTCTTCAGTGCTAAGCATGCTCGAAGGAAGGACTGTAGTTCCAGAGTTCGTTTCTGATCAAAGCGAGGAAGCAAGTAAGATGAAGCTGGAAGCAATGAGACAATATTACAGAGAGGTAGAAGAAAATAAGACGAATGATGAGACTGAAACTCATTCCAAGAGTCTCTTAGGGATATCCACTTCTTCATCCACATCAGCTAGAGATCTCTACCCTGTTCGCCTAGATTCTTCCTACTTCGAGAAAAGAAAATCTTAAGACAGGATGGCGAAAACTCAATTTTTATAATCTGGGTTCGCAGCATGGTAGAGTGAGCGATAGTCTTGATTTTGTGCTTGGTCTTGAACTCATTACTCACCCTATAACACACACGCACGCACAAATCATCAATCGAATAGTAGGATCCAGAGAGTTAAGAATAAAGACGGTTGTGTTATATGAGACTGTAATAGATAACGAGACTGAGACTCGTACCAAATTCTCATTTGGTTTAAAGGATCATAGGGATTGTAATGAGATGTGATAGTAGAAAATTTTAATGATGTCACTGACGAATATGGCATGCAAATTCTTCTCTTTCTGCCTTATAAATAGGATCATAATGGTAATTTAGATTTTGTTTCAATTATTAATTTAATCTAATATAAATTAACATATATATATATATATAGACACACTCTGATCTTTTTAGTCTTTTTTTTTTGTCATTATTTAGAAAAAGCAAAAAATATGAATTATATGGTGCATCTTTATTTTAAAAAAAAGGAAGAGGCATGCTTTGTTTTTTTGGAAGAATATCATTTAGGTCCCAATAAATAAAGGGAAATAATATTAAAAAAGTTTCCATTGATAAGTGATAAGCTACCATTGACAAGTTATGAATTTTCTTTGGTTGGGATCTAAATGATATTCTCTTCTCTCTCTCTCTCTCTGTTATTTTTTGCCAAAAGAAGATCTGCATTTTGAAATCACGGGTGATGTTGTTGCTTGTGATATGTTCCCACTCAATATTTGATGATTATGTTTACAAGGTCAACTAAAAAAAAGGGAAAATACCACATAAAGACCAATAAAAATGGTAAAGAACAGAGAGGTGATTCTAATATTGATAATATCAAAGAAGTGCTATGTCCTATTTGTCTTTTTTTAAATTAAAAAGAAATTATATAAATGTCTTCACACGCTTTTTTTAAAAAAGTAAACCCTGCCCCAGTTGGTGCCCGATGATACTTCGGCCAGCCGATGACTCCGGAGCACCAGCGATAATTGGTCATTTTTAAATAGATAGTTGTCATTTCCATATACAAGTTGTTATTTTCAAATCCAAACTTAGTAAACCCATATCTATGAATTAATCCATGCATACCTTCTCATTTTCACAAGTGATCATTTTTTAATGGATAGTTGTCAGTTTTGTATCTGGAACTGTTATATTCAAATCCAAACTTATTAAACACATATCCAGTCTAGGAATTAATAATCTATGCATGCCTTCTCATTTGCACAAGTGATCATTTTTAAATAGATATACGGTTGTCATTTCCATTTCTTAAGTTGTTACTTTCAAATCCAAACTAGGTAAACCCATATTAATTTTAGGAATTAATTTATGTATGTCTTCTCATTTTTACAAGTGGTCATTTTTAAATGTATAGTTGTCAACTTGTCATTTTTATATTTGGAGTTGTTATTTTCAAATTCACTATTGGAACTCCGACGACGGCAGCTAGCCGCCTGGCTACCAAAGCCCTGGCGGGGGTGGGTATTCATATTTTTTAAAAAAAAAAAAAAGGTGAGGGCATTTTTGTCATTTCATTTTAATTTTGAAAAGAACAAATTGGGTCCTCACATCTCATGATGATAGGAATCACCTCTATGTCCTTTACCATTTTTAATGAATGGTCTTTGTGTCTTTTTCCATTAGGAAAATACAAAAGGAAATATTGGCTGTCTAGCTCTTTTGCTCCTGCAGCTGTATTGGAATCTCTTAACAAGGAGGGCTTTAATACAAGTATATTAGGCTGAAGAAGCTAGGGTTCAAAAGTCTGCAACATTATTTTTGTCAACGTATACCAATAAAGCCGACCTTAATTACATGGCAATGACTAGAAATTTCAAATATTAAAATTAAAACCTTAAAATGAAGAATAAGGGATATGATCAAGATTGTTAATAAGAATGTTTGGAGAGCAGCCACAGAAATCCGAAATTGCATTCAACAACAAAATGAGGGCAAGTTGGATGTGATGTTTCTGGTGGCTGGTGGTGTCGACGGCTGTGCTAGTTGCAGAGGTCACCGGAGAACACATAACTGAATGCTTTTTTTTGCTCAAAACATAACTGAATGCTTCAGACTCCATTTTTCTATCTATATGCATGGTACTTTACCTCTTTTATCAGGAGGGTTACACAAATGCAGGCAAGTTGTTTTTTATGATTTTACCGGCTTTACAGTCCGGCAGGATTTATGCATGCATGCGGTTATGTCTTCTCTGGTGACCTCTGCAACTAATGGCACCCTCTCCGCGAGCCACATAACCACTGCCAGCATTGCCCTCACTTTATTCTGTTCAACGCAATTTTCTGATTTGTCTTAATGTTAGCTCCCTTCCTTCTCTCCAAAGTCCAAGCCTTCTTATTTATTATGCAAGAGCTCATTAATTAACAATCTTTTGGCAAAACAAAAAATCATTAATGTAAGAAATTTCAGGCATACCTGAAATCCAATTGACTCACACCTACATAAAACCGGAGCATCAATACAGACCCTGATCACGTTACACAACAAATTTACCATAGACAAAAGAGGAATAAGAAAATAGTTTCAAAGGAAGAGAATAGACATTGTTTATGTGTCTCATGTTAAGTAACCTTGACCCCTTACACGCACACGCACACGCACACACAGGGCTCCACACGCCTCTTCCTCAATCAATGTATCTCTTTCTCATCTGAGGACATATTCTATCGGTTTAATTATTCAAATTAGAATAATTGAGGAATATCACAAATATGCACTTAAACTTTTCTATCAAAACATAAAAGGCTTTTGAGACTCAAAAAGGAGTACAAGCTCAAGATAAATAAATAAATAAATAAATAAATAGTCTTCAAGACTCAAAAAGAAGTACAAGCAAAAAAAAAAAGCAGAGTTTTGTTTTAAATTTGGAGGGTTTTTCCGATTGGGCAACTCTATTCACCTTCATCGCAAATGATGAAGGGAGAGTCTATAAAAAAGAGGTCGTGGTAATTGCAGAGGTTTCAGTCAAGTTAATAAACAATAGTAATCGGAAGCTTCATATAGAAGCTCTATTCAATGCCATTGGTGCAAAAAGGTTGGGCATAAGGAAGCAGATTGTTGGACAAAGCAAAGATGTGAAAAAAGCATGTTGATTGGGGACGGTTTCGTAGACCCAGATAAGGACCAACATTGCTTGAAGGAAAACAGGATGTGAGATGCAAAAGCTTTATTTTTCCTCTTGCACAGTAGCATCTTTTCTAAAATTGCATATGTAGTGACTTCTAAAGAGGTATGACAGATTTTGAAGACTGAGTTTCAAGTCCAAAAAAAAGAGACAAGTTTGGTGCCCTTTGAAAGTTGAAACAAGGGGGAGTGTTGGATAGTATTTTAAAGATATTTCAGATTATTTAGATCGATTATTATTTTTTATTAGATTTGATTTTAGGGAAAATCCCTCAAAAAGAACTTTTAAAATAGCAAAAGACAGAAAGGTGTTCCGAAATTCCATATTTCCACAAAAGTGCGAGTACCTGATCTGGGATATTGAAATTGTAGACAAAATGACCTGCGTAACCCTGGAAGTTTTAAAATTGAAAAACGTTGAGGAAATAAGAAGGGCGAAATTGCGCGAAAACTCTGTCGAGACTCTTCATCTTCTTCGGGCGTCGTCGTTGTCGTTGGTGGAGTGTGGTTTCGTGGCGTTGAGAGAGGATAGTAGCAGCGACATTGTGCGGCGAGTTTGGGGTGGATTTGAGGAGGAGCGAAGGCGAGAAGAGGTTGTGGTGAAAGGCATTGGACAGTTGCAGAGGCACCAGTTTGCGGCTGCGAATTTGAGCTCCGGTGTTGAACTTGGGTAAGTGGTTGTGTTTAAAATTGTATTTCATTTTAACTTATCCACTTGATTAGAATGGGGGTTCAAATTCGTTGGGTTAAAATTAGTTTGGGAAATGTGGATAAAAGCTATGAAGTGGTGCGAAGTTGGGAATCGTTGAGGCGAAGTTGTGAAAATAAGTTGCTAAGTTGGGAAGTTTGAATTGCAACTTTTGAAATTTGTAAACCGTTGAAACAGCATATGAACGCGTCAATTTGTGAAGTTGTGACAGGGTTTTCAGACCTAGCGTATTGTGATTTTATTGTTGTGAAAATCTTATACATAAATTTGCGAATGGCTTAAGTGAAGTTGTGAAACAAAATCTCTGAAAACTGCATGTTAAGTTGTGAACACAAAAGAAGAATATGTGAAAACGGTAATGACACGTTGGTAACTTGTGAAACAGCATATGAAGTTGTGGATGTGAGTAGAAGTTGCGAAAGGGTTTGTAGATATAGGAATCGCCGATTTCACAGTAGTGAAAATGTTATGGATAGTGGCCTAAGATAACATTTGAAAATCGAATGTTATCCTGTGAAAACATTATCGGAGTTTGTGAAAGCGTAATGAAAAGTTGGTAAATATGTGTAGAGGTCAATTTAGGCGAGGAAATTGTGAAATTCGTAGACGAACTTGTGAATCCTTATGCAGAAGTTGTGAATATTTCTCCATAAGTTGTGAGACCTTATTTAACTGTGGGGAAATAGATATTTCCAATAGTTGTGGTTGTGATGGGAAGGTTGCAAAATGGTATGAGAAGTTGCGATGACATAGCTTAGATGCGTTAACTTGTCATGTACGAATAAAAATGTTATTAAATGTGCTGAAATCCATAGTTGATGAGTGTAAACTGAATTTTGTGCAGGTAAAAGGAGATGGGGGGCCACAAAGGTGAGACATCAAAGGCAGAACAAGTGAAGGCAACAAGTGTCAAGAGTAGAGAAGTAACGAAAGAAAGTGAAAAGTCCGAGGCAATAAAGGGCGATGGTGAACAGATTAAACCAGTGATGAGTGGGTTTATGCTGTTTAGAAACGAGTATGTGGCCAAGTTAGGGGAGAAGAAGAGAAGGATGGCAGATGAAAGTAAGTCGGCAGGGAAGGCATGGCGTGAGTTGCCAGAGGCGAAGAAGAAGGAGTACAATGATAAAGCTATGGAAGGACGGCCGAAAAGGGAGATGAGGAAAAAGGAACTGCCATTTCATACCCGCTGCTCACTGGGAGGATTTACATCGTTGGTGCAGTTTGTGAACGGTAAAGAACATTTGAAGGAGAGGGTTAAGAGAATAGGATTTGGGAACCTATTGAAGGTGCAATTGAACCGACTCCCCCGTGACCTGATTGTGTCCATGCTGAGAGCATATGACCCAGCAACACATCAATTCAGGATTAGGGGGAAGACAAAAGAAATAGAAGCATCAGATGTGCACAAGTTGCTCGGTATACCTCATTCAGGGGAGGAGGTGAAGGTGGATGTGGAGGATTCGAATAGAAGATATCAGTGGTTGAAGAGGGAGTATGGGAGGAAGAAATATACGGACATTCTGAAGCGCATAAAATCTGGGACAGCTGGCGATAAATTTGAGTTTATGTTTGTGCTCTACAGTTTAGGGACTTTGTTATGCCCTACCTCGAGTGGGCTGATAAGTGACCGGATGTTGAGGGTTATGTTCTGCACAATGGACGGTTTTGAACGTTATGACTGGGCAACATACATAATGAAAGACCTGTGGAAGGAAATGAGTGATTATGTGAAAGAGTACAGGGAGAAGAAGAAAAGGGAAGGGAGCAGCAACGTGGGTGGTTGCCTGTACTTACTCCTGGTATGTCACTGTTTACATTAAATGTGTAGCTATCATTCAAGCCGAAAATAATGATCCATATATTTTCTATGGTGCAGTTGTTCTTTGGGGAAAATTTCCCTTTGAAACAAAGTGTTCGCGAACAGTCCACCACAGCGATTGAATTCTGGACAAAGGAAAAGATCAACGACATGGTGAAGACTGAGAGGACGAGCAATATGGGAATTTTGTATAAAGGAAAAGGCTCTGAAGTTAGGGCAGGGAATGAGGACACAGATAATGTGCCATATTTAGACCCGGTATGTGTCTGTGGAAGCTAATTTAAAATGCAAAAACGATTTAATCATGTAATTGACAAATTAAGTTGTGGTGTCACTGTAGGAATTGAAGGAGGTGTATGCCCGGTTGGTGAAAGTTATCGATGAAAACCGAAACAGACTTGTAAGCGTGGTGGCGCAGGAGCTACTCAATGTCCAGCTCGCACGAGAGGCCAGGGAGAAAGCACAACAAGACGGCCCTGGTGTGACAGTAGATGAGCAACATACAGATGAGGATGATGATGATGATGATGCGACAGATGCTTCTCACGACTCAGACTCAGATTCTGATGATGCAGACGCAGAACCTTATCATGTTGATGACGACGAAGATGATGATGCAGAGGGAACTGAGGTGGCGGAAAAAGTCCCCACGGATGACCATGCAATTCAGAGGCCTCAACAGCTGCGGAGATCAAAGAGGCAGCCACTCCAAGCGATGATATGTCCATTTATACAGTTGGATGGGAGTCGAAAAAGGAAGATGCCAACGCATGATCAGAAAACGTTGTTCAACATAGTTTCCACAATGGCCAGAGGTGCTGAGGCTGAAGTGTAAGTATCAACGTCATGTGATTGAATGACTGTTATGTAGTTAGTATATTACCACAACACGGGAAGCGATGAACTAACTGGCATTGCATTTGAAATGTTTTTGTAGGCCGTTGGTTCAGATTTTGGATGAGGAACTGTGTCGAGACCAGTTGTATACGCTAGGCGGAATTCAAAGACTAAGTAATACGGTATGTATGGCTTACGTGGAGAATGGTTTCATTAAGTTATGGTGAATATTATATGTAGTTTATGCAATGGTTTCTTTGCTGGTGTAGGTGATGTCCGTTGTGTGTAAGGCTTTAATGTATCACTTCAAGCTGGAGGGAGGACAGCCGAAGCGCCATATTTTTGATGCATGGTTCATGGTAATTACTCATTTGTTGTGTAGTGGAACAACATTTAATTTGACCAAATTATGTGCACATTAGTCAGGACTATGTGTTTTTATGCAGACAAAGTTGGTAGGTCACCCAATAGGGTGGAAAGTGTCTTCGGCGAGTAAAGAATTCTCTGCCAAAACCCTCGGTTACAATATAGGCGAGTGTGACTTGATAATGGGTCCGGCACTTGTCCGTGGCCACTGGTTCTGTGTTGCGTTAGAGACAAAGACTATGACCTTCTACGTGCTGGACTCAATGAAGCCTGATCTAGGCAGCAAGAAGACGACGAGGAAGGGTGGCGTGACAGACGATTACATATTTGTGTTAAACTTAATTGTAAGTTCACCTGACTCCACTGCTGTAGTTGAGGTGGTTAACTTCAGTTGACCCACATCGTAAGACGCATAAATGTTGTTTTTTCAGAGAGATAGGTTCGTTGACATCATGCACATTGTTAACCCGCATCTGGCTGGGAAGAAGAAGATGTCAGATATTGTGTGGCCTCCTGTTGTGCAACAGAATAATCTGTAAGCTTCTTCACATTCGCCTCTTACAATTTACCTTGCATTGTTTCGTTAAGTAACACAACGTTTTCGTGTGGGTGAGAGTACAGGAGGGACTGTGGTGTTCATGTTATTATTTGGTTGAGCCAGTGGACCCCGGAAGGTGATTTCCATTACGAAAATGTAAGTGTTTCAGATTTCCCTCTGTTCGCATTCTTATATACTTGTGATTTCCATTATGGTTTGCATTGAACCTTACACTGAGGGAATTACTTATTTGCAGGAACAAATTCAGCAATTGCGGAGCGAGATTATGTGGTGGTTAGTCAATCATCCGCTGAATTTGTTGCGGGACACAGCTCTGGCCCTCATTCCCTCTGGACAAAAGTCCAGCAAAAGACGTGCTTAGGTTATGTCCCCGCGATATAGTAATGTCAACACTTGTCCATGTAAAGTATTGTTAACGTCATAGAGTAATGTACGGTAGAGTCCACTGACAGGACATGCAATTTAAGGTACATTAATGACATATATGTTGCCATTGCGGGATGCAATGTTTCCCAGTTCACTCCTCTAGCATTACCTTCTAAAACGTACTTGTATGCCACCAACAATATCTGTGTTCCCCTTTCGCAATGTAACTATGTCCTTGCCAGAGGCAGGTAAAAAAATTTTTTAAGAGAACTAATATCCTAACAGAAAGGGCTGATGTAATGAGGCACAATGAATAATATGCAATTTAGGGTTGAATGATGCACACATTACATAAGCATTCTACGCACGTGCGCCACTTGCATTTCCAACTGCCAATAATCTGATCAGCACTGCTAACAATCCATAGTTAACAATGATGATGCACACATTACATAATGATTGTGTCCAGTCAATACACCCTGCTAACCAAGTGTGACACTTCCTTTTCCAACTGCCATTACTCTGATTATCTCTGGCGGCAACAAATCCATAGGCATATACACTATAGCGCGGTCATAACTTGATGTTACGTAGATAGTGCTTTGGTGTCTCTGAATTGATGGCCATTGAGCAGTCGAGTTGATATCAGCACTGGACGGTAACAAGCGACTTATTGTTTAGAGCCTTCCGTTTCTTTCCGCATCTCCACTCGACTTGAGGATTACAACTCGAGTTACTTGCATAATTGGACGGTTTCCAGACAGTGCTTGCGTCAAGACTTAGCAGTACGGACTCGAGTTGTCCGATTACCAACTCGAGTTGTCGTCATCACTGGAGGGTAACCCGATGGTGATAGTGAGAAGCGGCACCGAACTCGAGTTGCGTAGAAGGTCACTCGCCTCCGTTCTTCGATGACTTACGAAGCGCACTCGAGTTTCTGGATGACCAACTCGAGTTGCCGTCATCACTGGAGGGTAACCCGATGGTGATAGTGAGGAGCGGCACCAAACTCGAGTTGCGTAGAAGGTCACTCGCCGCCGTTCGTGGATGACGTACGAAGCTCACTCGAGTTTCCAGATGAACAACTCGAGTTGCCGTCATCACTGGAGGGTCACCCGACGGTGCTAGTGAGAAGCGGCACCGAACTCGAGTTGCGTAGAAGGTCACTCGCCTCCGTTCTTCGATGACTTACGAAGCGCACTCGAGTTTCTGGATGACCAACTCGAGTTGCCGTCATCACTGGAGGGTAACCCGATGGTGATAGTGAGGAGCGGCACCAAACTCGAGTTGCGTAGAAGGTCACTCGCCGCCGTTCGTGGATGACGTACGAAGCTCACTCGAGTTTCCAGATGAACAACTCGAGTTGCCGTCATCACTGGAGGGTCACCCGACGGTGCTAGTGAGAAGCGGCACCGAACTCGAGTTGCGTAGAAGGTCACTCGCCTCCGTTCTTCGATGACTTAAGAAGCGCACTCGAGTTTCCGGATGACCAACTCGAGTTGCCGTCATCACTGGAGGGTAACCCTCTGGTGATAGTGAGGAGCGGCACCAAACTCGAGTTGCGTAGAAGGTCACTCGCCGCCGTTCGTGGATGACGTACGAAGCTCACTCGAGTTTCCAGATGAACAACTCGAGTTGCCGTCATCACTGGAGGGTCACCCGACGGTGCTAGTGAGAAGCGGCACCGAACTCGAGTTCCGTAGAAGGTCACTCGCCTCCGTTCTACGATGACTTACGAAGCGCACTCGAGTTTCCGGATGACCAACTCGAGTTGCCGTCATCACTGGAGGGTAACCCGATGGTGATAGTGAGGAGCAGCACCAAACTCGAGTTGCGTAGAAGGTCACTCGCCGCCGTTCGTGGATGACGTACGAAGCTCACTCGAGTTTCCAGATGAACAACTCGAGTTGCCGTCATCACTGGAGGGTCACCCGACGGTGCTAGTGAGAAGCGGCACCGAACTCGAGTTGCGTAGAAGGTCACTCGCCTCCGTTCTTCGATGACTTAAGAAGCGCACTCGAGTTCCTCATGGCCCAACTCGAGTCCACACGTCGACTGATCATAGTTTCGCACTGGAGTGCGATATTCGTAACTCGAGTTTCCCACGCCTGCACACGATAACTGGCTGGTTACCCTCCAGTGATGCGCACAACTCGAGTTCCTCATGGCCCAACTCGAGTCCACACGTCGACTGATCATAGTTTCGCACTGGAGTGCGATATTCGTAACTCGAGTTCCCCACGCCTGCACACGATAACTGGCTGGTTACCCTCCAGTGATGCGCACAACTCGAGTTTCTATTCCATCAAACTCGAGTTATCACTTACTCTTATCATATTCATAACAAGATCATACCTTTTCGTGAGCAAAGAAAGTTTGAATAAACAGTCGGTAGCATCACTAGGCATGGGCCTGCTTTTCCCATCGGCATCAAATAGCAGATTGTATTACCACAAGTCTTTGAAATATAAATTGGTACATCAAGTGTTCTTGTTATTAACAGATTGGGTTACATGAAGAAATTTGATGTGATTTAAAGTTGTGTAAGAAGAAATTTGATGTGATTTAAAGTTGTGTAAGAAGAAATTTGATGTGATTTAAAGTTGTGTAAATAAAAACACCATTGTCATGCCACCCCTCCAAGTGTGGAACGGATTGTCTCAAGCAGGGTACATTGATGCACAAACAATATACTTCACTGTCTACTAACATTGGCTTACATGGACACAGATCTTTTTGGTGGCATAGGTGTTGTGGAATTGGTACATCAAGTGTTCTTGTTATTAACAGATTGGGTTACATGAAGAAATTTGATGTGATTTAAAGTTGTGTAAGAAGAAATTTGATGTGATTTAAAGTTGTGTAAATAAAAACACCATTGTCATGCCACCCCTCCAAGTGTGGAACGGATTGTCTCAAGCAGGGTACATTGATGCACAAACAATATACTTCACTGTCTACTAACATTGGCTTACATGGACACAGATCTTTTTGGTGGCATAGGTGTTGTGGAATTGGTACACCAAGTGTTCTTGTTATTAACAGATTGGGTTACATGAGGAAATTTGATGTGATTTAAAGTTGTGTAAGAAGAAATTTGATGTGATTTAAAGTTGTGTAAGAAGAAATTTGATGTGATTTAAAGTTGTGTAAATAAAAACACCATTGTCATGCCACCCCTCCAAGTGTGGAACGGATTGTCTCAAGCAGGGTACATTGATGCACAAACAATATACTTCACTGTCTACTAACATTGGCTTACATGGACACAGATCTTTTTGGTGGCATAGGTGTTGTGGAATTGGTACATCAAGTGTTCTTGTTATTAACAGATTGGGTTACATGAAGAAATTTGATGTGATTTAAAGTTGTGTAAGAAGAAATTTGATGTGATTTAAAGTTGTGTAAATAAAAACACCATTGTCATGCCACCCCTCCAAGTGTGGAACGGATTGTCTCAAGCAGGGTACATTGATGCACAAACAATATACTTCACTGTCTACTAACATTGGCTTACATGGACACAGATCTTTTTTGGTGGCATAGGTGTTGTGGTGAAGTATATTTCAGAAGGTCATGAACACAGATCTTTTTGGTGGCATAGGTGTTGTGGTGAAGTATATTTCAGAAGGTCATGAACACAGATCTTTTTGGTGGCATAGGTGTTGTGGTCAAGTATATTTCAGAAGGTCATGATCATGAACACAGATCTTTTTGGTGGCATAGGTCTTTTTGGTAAAGTATGTCTTAGAAGGTCATGATAGGAGATGTTTTTGGTGGCATAGATGCTGTGGTAAAGTATGTCTTAGAAGGTCATGATAGGAGATGTTTTTGGTGGCATAGATGCTGTGGTCAAGTATGTCTTAGAAGGTCATGATAGGAGATGTTTTTGGTGGCATAGATGCTGTGGTAAAGTATGTCTTAGAAGGTCATGATAGGAGATGTTTTTGGTGGCATAGATGCTGTGGTAAAATATGTCTTAGAAGGTCATGATAGGAGATGTTTTTGGTGGCATAGATGCTGTGGTCAAGTATGTCTTAGAAGGTCATGATAGGAGATGTTTTTGGTGGCATAGATGCTGTGGTCAAGTATGTCTTAGAAGGTCATGATAGGAGATGTTTTTGGTGGCATAGATGCTGTGGTCAAGTATGTCTTAGAAGGTCATGATAGGAGATGTTTTTGGTGGCATACATGCTGTGGTCAAGTATGTCTTAGAAGGTCATGATAGGAGATGTTTATGGTGGCATACATGCTGTGGTCAAGTATGTCTTACAAGGTCATGATAGGAGATGTTTTTGGTGGCATAGATGCTGTGGTCAAGTATGTCTTAGAAGGTCATGATAGGAGATGTTTTTGGTGGCATAGATGCTGTGGTCAAGTATGTCTTAGAAGGTCATGATAGGAGATGTTTTTGGTGGCATACATGCTGTGGTTAAGTATGTCTTAGAAGGTCATGATAGGAGATGTTTATGGTGGCATACATGCTGTGGTCAAGTATGTCTTACAAGGTCATGATAGGAGATGTTTTTGGTGGCATAGATGCTGTGGTCAAGTATGTCTTACAAGGTCTTGATAGGAGATATTTATGGTGGTATAGATGCTGTGGTCAAATATGTCTTAGAAGCTCTAGCAGCATTTTTTGTGGCATATCTGCTGTGGTGTGGTAAACTGTATGTTAGAAGGTCATTAACACAGATCACCAGTTTATTGTGTACTAACATTGGGTTACATGAATGAACAACTTTTTTGGTGGCATTGGTGTGGTCAAGTATATCAGTATGTCTTATAAGGTGATGATATTTTGGTGGCATAGATGCTGGGGTCAACTATGTCTTACAACATGAGAGCACCAGCATTCCAACCAACTGATAAAAACTACATAATACAGAGCAGTCAGATAAACTATACATTTGTATTTCTACATTGATTACAACTTGAGAAATAGTTGCCAAACTATACATAATCAACACTATACTTGTGTACAAAAGCAGTGGCTACTTACATAAACTTTCAACTTTCAGTGACAACATAACATTAAGATCTTACTGCTTCTTAATGTTTTTTTGTCACTGACATGACACTGCATACATTACTTATAAAAACTGCTTCCCTGCACCCCATCCCTTCATTCCAAAAACCATTGAAGGGTAAAACGAAAACATATATACAACATAAAAGATGAAGCATCAAAGATGATCATTAGAGTTCAACATGGGTTGGGATTTTTGCACGTCCTTCTTGTGTGTCCTGCTTCATGGCACCGTGTACAATGGTAGATCTTTCTATTTTGGAACTGTGATTCCTGCCTCCTTACTCTTGGTCTTCCAGGAGGTCGACTTGTGATTGGAGGGTGGAGGAACGTAGCTTCGGACATGTTTTCCATGTGATAATCCCTATAATCATTGACGTTCGGCATGTCTATTGTCACAACCGGAATCATGCTGTGCTGGTAGATCCGTTGCTGAGCTTCTATCTTATAACAATCCTCAACATAATCGTAGATGTTGCCGTGCACAACCTTGACAGCTGCACACGCATGTGTGCATGGAATCCCACTCATCTGCCATGCCCCACAACTACATTGTCGTGATCGCAAGTTAACCCCATGGTCTCCACGTACTGTATGCACACTGAATCTACCCTGCCCATAATCTTCACACCACATATGCTCACATCCACTCACATTTTCCATAACCTTTGCATCTATATTTGGTCCAACACAATTCTTCCACTTGTTCATTGCCACATAAGAGGCATGCATCTTCTTTGCTACTTTCTCGCGATGTGCGTGAATTAATTGGGCTACATTATACTTCCTCTCCTTCACCATCCATGCATTGAAAGACTCGGCGATATTGGTTGTTATGTTATCCCATCGTTTGTATGGGAACTTGCTAAGAGCCCACCTATCAACGTCACCATGATTGTTAATCCATTCATATAACTCTTGACAGTGCTCCCGCATCTTTTCCATTGCTTTATCAAACTCATCAACACGCCTTGCATATGCAATCTTGTCAAGAAGCATCAGTCCATCCTCCTTTGACCGGTTACTGGTCTTTCTCTTGCCCCTGTTTATTTTCAGTATCTCTGCACTGAAGTTCTCCTTCACATGTCTATAACAGAATGCATGACGATGCCCTCCAAATATTGCTGCCACAGCACCTATTATGGCATTGTGACGATCTGACACAATTGTCAAGTCCATAGAACCAACAATCCTTTTAATCATATGCATGAACCAAGTCCAATCGTCCAGTGTCTCTCCCTTCACAATTGCTATGGCAAACGGCAACAGCTCATTATCCGCATCATACGCTGAAGCTGCAAGTAGAGTCCCCTTATAAGGCCCACTTAAATGAGTTCCATCAACATATAGTACATGCCTTGCACCCCCCATGAAACCCTGTACACATGACCCATATGCAATGAAAACTCTTTCAAACCTGCAACCATCTGCTACCCATTCAGCAACTGTATTAGCATCAATTTCCTTCAACCTTTGGCATATCCATGGGATTAACAAGTATGATTGTTCCGGTCTTCCATGTATGTCTTCCATTGCCTTTTTCTTTGCCCTATATGCCTGTTTATATGTTAGCTTCACACCATACTCCCTTTGCAGTGTCTTCATAATCTCAGTTGGACGCTTCTCGGTGTGATTCCTAATCTCGTCAATTATTATTGATGATGTCAAAGTAGATCTTGCACCATGGCCGCTCACTTGCAAATGATCTTGAGCTGAATGAACATGATCTTTGATGAATTTTGTCACACACAGTATTCCAGAAGTCCTGCCCACTGCAGACGCACATAATTTCCAAGGACAACCCTCTACTTTACACGTGACATACATCTTGTCCTTGCTATTCCTATCATATTTATACATGAACTTATGTGCAATGCTATACTTGTACAAGGCTTCTCTTAATGCATCGGCATGAGGAAAATGCTGCCCCACCCCGGAAATTAATCCTGACCATTTCAAATAGCTAGTGTCACTCAAATTTGTCTGATGTGTCTCATAAGTTATACACCCACCACCAATTTCAAATGACACAGCCTCAAGATCATTGCCATGTGTCATGGGAGATACCTCTGCTTCCGGTGACCGTTCCAATAATCTCTGGCTCCTGCATACAAAATTACAACACTTGATAACTTATTATCATACAACAATTACACCACTTTATAACTTATTATCAGCTTGGGAATGAACAAAATATTACTAACTTACACATGTGCATTATTCATTGGCAAGGATTCATTGCCATTCTCTGTATTGGCTACAAACACATGCGCACTGCTTTCATTGAACCGAAAAAGGTTTTCAATTTCATTATCATTGTCAAGCTCAATTAATGTCTCATCAAACATTACTGTGTATTTAATGTCCCAACTGCTCCCTTCATAACCTGTCAATGTTGATATAATTTCTCTTAAATCTTCCATTCTTATCCCATCTTTTAGTACCTTTACCCTCACACTACCTCCGAAATATTTAACTTCACCGTCATTATTATGTTCAAATTTCCCCCCTACGTGGAAATAACAAAACAACTCCTTTGCACGGCTTGAACCAATATTACCATCCATATTTTTTTACGCTTCCTGCGACAAATAAATAACACTTAGTTAGTTGACAAACACAAAACTACATGAGTACCTCAATCTTTCACAAATCTATATTAGGGTTTTTCAACTTCATATTAATCGTTTCTTAAAAAATCCACCCCATTTATTCTCTTCAACCACAACCCTCAAAGTAACCATCCCAACCTCGTCCCCAGGCAGCATCTGCATTTTTCGCCATACCACTCTTCAACATTCACGTCCTTCAAACCCAAATACCCCGCAAAGTTTCCCACCCAAATGAAGACGAAAATGGTTTTGCTTCAGCTCGAGCACAGGGGGAAGAACATTGTCGACCAATGAAGTACATACCTCTGTTTGTATCGCCTCCCACGTACGTTCCCGCGCGATGACGCTCTCCCTGTTTCGCGTCACCTTCTTTTGTCATCAACTTCTTTTCTTTCATCATCAGAGGACAAATTTGTCATTTTACGTTCAATTCTAATATTCCACTTAACGTACTCGCACTGATACGGGATATTATATTTCCGTGCACGTATCCGTCTTTTAACAATTTAAAGGTTCTTTTTGAGGGATTTTCCCTTGATTTTATTATTTAATATTTATTATATCTTAGGATTAGATATGGATAATATTAGGATATTATATCTTAGTTATTTTGATTTAAGTTTGATTTGATTAGATTAAATTAGATTCTAAGGTTCATATGTATTTTCTTTTATTCAAAGATTCATAATAATATTTCAGAAGTTTTTATTTCCCTAGCCATCAATATAATCCTTCAAATTTCAATGGTAAGTTTAATATTTAGAAGTCTCCGATCATTGTCATGTAATTAAGGGTGGTTTCATTTGGAAGCTTTTGATTTTTGGCTTTTGCTCTACGACTTACAAACTGTGGTGGGGTTGCATCATACGTCACCTGGAAGCTCACGGACCTATATTACAACAACAACAACAACAACAATAACAAAGCATTTATTCCATTAGGTGGGGCCGGCTACATAGATCATACGACATCATTGTACTTTATCAAAAACCATATCTTTTAATATATTATTAACTAAAAGATCCCTCTCTATGACCTCACTGAGCATTCGCTACGGTCTTCCTTGACCTTGTTTTACAAAACTCCATCCCACTTGATGAACCCTACTCACTGGAGCATTCAATGGCCTTCGTTGAACATGTCCAAACCACATCAAACGAATTTCTACTATTTTTTCTTATATAGAGGCCACTCCAACTCATTCGCATATATGTGTATTACAAATCTTGTCTTTTCTTGTATGACCACACATCCATCTCAACATCTTCATCTTGGCTACCCCCATTTTATATTTATGTTGTCCCTTTAAAGCCTAACACTCACTACCGTATAGCATTGTTGGTTTTATAGCAGTGTGTTAAAACTTTCCTTTTACCTTATTAAGTACTTTCCGATCACAAATAACTCTAGTAACTTTTTTTCATTTATACCATCTGGCTTAAATCTGTTATTAATATCTCCATCATTTTCACCATCTTGTTGTATAATTGATCCCATATATCTAAATTTTGTCACTTATGGAATGACTTACCCCCCAATTTAACTTCCACTTTACTTATACCTTATCTCTTATCAAAATTGCAATGCATATATTCAGTTTTGCTCCTACTTAGACAAAAGCCCTTCAATTCTAGAGTTCGTCTCCATATCTCAAGTTTAGAATTAATTTCCTCCTTGTATTCAGCCAACAAAACTACATCATTTGTAAAAAGCACGCATTTATGGATCTCTTCTTTTATAGACTCAATTAGAACATCTACTACTAAGTTAAACAAATAAGGGCTTAAAGCTGATCTTTGATGTAAGCCAATCTTTATAGGAAAGTTCTTTGTAATACCTCCAAGCATTCTAACATTGGTTGTAACCCCATTATTCATGTCCTGAATAGCTTTGATATATGTAACCCGCACCTCCTTCTTTTCCAAGGTTTTCTAAAGTATATCTCTTGGCATACGGTCATATGCTTTTTTCCAAATCAATGAAAACCATATGCAAATCCCTACATTTGCTCCGATACTTTTCCATTAGACCCCTTAATAAATAAATTGCTTATGTTGTAGACCTTCCTGGCATGAATCCAAATTGATTTTCAGCAATATTAGTCTCCAACTTCAACTTGTGTTTAATCACATTTTTCCACAATTTCATTGTATGACTCATAAGCTTAATTCCTCTGTAGTTTACACAATTTTAAATATCCCCTTTATTCTTATAAATAGGAATCAAAGTACTTTTTCTCTACTCATCCGACATTTTCTTAAATCGTAAAATCTCATTAAATAATTTTGTGAGCTACAACACACCCTCTTCACCTAGACATTTCCAAACTTCAATAGGAATACTATTAAGTCTAACAACTTTATCACTTTTCATTTTCTTAATAGCTTCCTTAACTTCGCCAACTCGAATCCTATGGTAAAATGATAAATTGAGATCACCTTCTCGAGTTGTCAAATCTTCCTAGTCCCAAGGCGACCCTCCCCCTCCATCATTGAACAACTTATAAAGTACGCTTCCCACCTATTCTTAATATCTCCATCAGTAACCAAACTTTAACCTCTTCACCCTTTATACACCTCACCTGATCCAAGTCTCTTGATTTTTTCTCCTTGTTCTTTGCGATCTTGTAAATCTTCTGCTCTCCTGCCTTTATCCCTAACTCCTTATAAAACTCATCATATGCTTTATTACAAGCTTCACTAACTACCTTCTTAGTCTCCTTTTTAGCCAAACGACACCTTTCCCAATTTTCAACATTATTACACAAGTGTGTGGCTTTAAAATAATTTTTCTTATGTTTGACTTTCTCTTGAACAATCTCATTCCACCCCCAAGTCTCTTTATATTGCCGACAAAAACCTTTTGATTCTCCTAAAATTGCTTTAGCAACCTTCTGGACTTTTTTAGACATAATCCCCCACATGATATTAGCATTTCTTTATAACTCCTACTCCCCCTTCTCCAAAATATTTCTCTTGAAAATCTCTCAGTTCTCCCTCTTTAATTGCTACCACTTGACCTTTAGGTTTAAAACTTACTGGTGCTTTTGTTTTACACACTTAATATTCACATCAAAGACCAAAACCCTATGTTATGCTATCACGCCATCCCACGGGATCACTTTGCAGTTAGTACAAAGTCTTCTATCAGGATTCCACTTCTTAAAGCAACTGTTGACAATTTAAAGATTATATACGAGGGAGAAATCAATAATAGATTGACCTTCATTATGAGCACCCCAAATCCAAAACCACCATGAGCCATTGCATGAGGTTCTGCCTCCTTACCAACATGTCTATTAATATATCTTCTCCAATAAAATCTTTTTGGCAACAAAATTCTTTTACTTTCTGTAATTGGATTTTCGATAGAGCACAATGGCATCTCCACCTACTAGGGTAAGGATTTGTTTTTATTGTTGTTGGTAATATGGAATTTGAGAATTTAGAATTGAAGAGGAAGGAGGTTGTGCTGGTTTCAACAACGTTTGCCTACCAAGTCAAAGAAAAAAAACAACGTTTGCATAGTATTTATATTGTGCTCGTGATTAGAGTTTTTAAAAATAACTTTTCAATCGTGAATTATAGTGTACGAGGTAAGTATGTTAGAGAAGTCTTGTCTCAACTTATGTGATCATGATGCTAATAAGCCAATATTTATAGCCAGATACTACTTGATAAGGAAGAAGGAGGAGGACGAGAAGGTTAATTGGATTTGGAGCCGGATTTAGATTCCGATTCGGGTTCGTCGCTATCTATTATAGAAAATGATTGGAAAGAGAAGGGTTTGGACATGATAAGATCAGAAAATGATCATTGTTGTCAAACTCGCGAATTGACTCTCCTAGTTTACCATTTTAACGATTCTAGCTTACAAAGTTGAGTTGAGTCGTAAGTAAACTCATGCCAGTTATAAACTCGGTCAAACATAGTTTCTAACTTACAAAACTGTGTTAACTTACTCTTAAACTCGTGTCAACATTTTCGATTTGATAATACTCAATAACTTTATATATGAATTTTATAGAAACTTCTTTATTAAGTATAATATGTTATAAATATTGATGGATTTAATTTTAATTATTTGAGTTTAAAATATATTTAAATCAATATATCGTCATTTTTTTTGAATTTTGACTATTTAATTATACCGTATTAATGCTTATTTTATGATAAAAATAAATGCTTACTAGTTTATGATTTGAGTTACACTCGGTCACGAGTTTACTTAAATTCGTGAGTTTGACAACCTTGAATAGGATTGTGAGAGTAGTATTTTTTTCTCTGGATTTCCGAGCCTGGAAAGATGTTGTGCTTGTGTGTGTGGGCAAGCATGGTGATGAGTCGAGCTTAGAGGCATTTTCATGGACGTTGAAGCACTGGATCACACCTTTCACTACACTTTGTCTTCTTCATGTCTTCCTTCTTGTTATGCATGTATTGGCCACATACGCCAATATATGATGTGCATGCAGAAAATTAAAGGACACACACAGTATATACATACTTACGTATACATACATACCATGGTGTAGAAAAAGGTATTTTAAATTCTCAAAACAATTAAAGTGAATTCTATTCATTTAAAGAGCAATGTCAGCTTAGCAATTTGAAACTACCTCTGGGTTTATAGCTTTCAATGTAAACATAAATTTCGTAGTAAGGGGCTCATAATTTTCAAGTATCATGTTGAAAAAGTCGTGTTTGTATTTGATATAATTAATTATTTAATTAATAGTAAGAATGAGAGAAATTAAAGGTTAAGAAATTAGAGTACCTACCTTCATCCTCTGATATGAGTTGAGCGTGGAAGGCATTCAAAGCAAAGCATCCCAATATGAAGAGATCGAAAAGTTTAGAACTTGAAGTTTCAAACTCCATTTATATATATGTTGTTGCAAAGGTTCGAGGAAGATAACGGTTATTGGCTCCTTTTCAGAGGTTGCGAAAGGAGAAGAAGGATTTGTGTACGTGTTGGAGGGAATTAGACAAGGAAAAACTCAGGATGAATGGTTTTTAAACCCAAGAACTCGAATAATCGTAAATGAAACAAATGGTACTTCGCACCGGTCATTAATATAAGACATATTTACCTAACTCGATTAAATTAAGGAAGTTAATTAAGTTAATTAATATAACATGTATTTATTAAAACACTCTTGTAACACCCCGAATTTTATTCACCAATATGCACTAAAATTATTTGAAATATTAAATGAAATCAAATAATGAATATTCATGAATTTGGAATTTTAAGAAGTTAGTAAATTTCCATTTTCATGAAAATTGGGCTAGAGCAAGGCATGAAATTAATTTTTGGGCATTTCAAAAAGCCCAATATCAAAGCTCAAAATGGAAGAATAGTAAAGCATAATATTTGACCCAACATTAATGGTAATTTTGGCCATGAATGAAGAAAAAGAAATAAATTCAAAAATATAATGGCAAAATCGCAATTTTTCCAATTAAACACAAAATTAATTATTTTCCAATTAATTGAAATTAAATTCAATTAATTATGAAAATAAAGGAGAAATATATATTTGGAACATTTTTGGTCAAATAATTAAGGTTTGAAAAGTCAAAGTGAACTTATGCATAAATCAATTACAGGGATTGTGAAAAATGTGAAACAATTATTTATTCCCTTTTCTTTGTAAATTTAGCATATCATAAAGAAATAGGAAGGAAAAAAATAATTATTTTTCTCATAAACATGCCAAGTGTCATTATTTTAAGGTAAAAGATTAAATTATAATTGTTAAAGTTGGGCACATGTTAATTAGATTAAAATACTACCTATATTTGTGCATGTAGTAAGGCAAATGGAGAAAAGCCCAGTTGGGTTTAAGAAGGACCCTAATGGCGTGTTGGGCTAGCAAGGAATGAGGAGAAAAATTAGTTCAAATTCAATTGAAGTTTATGACACAAGTTATAGAGGGATAAGGTCTAAGTACACAAATGATGTCATAAAATATTTATACCATCATTTATTAAATAAAGGTTATGTAGGATATTTTGTTAAAACCTTTGCTTCATCTTTCCTTCTCCATTTTCATGTCCTAAGCCACCAAATATATATATATAGAGAGAGAGAGAGAAAGGGCCTAAGAAATCTAGAGAGAAGGAGAAGAAAATGAGCCAAAATCCTAAGGTAAGTTTGTGATTTCAAAGGTTTAGATCCCCTAACTTATAAAATCTCTCCTCTAATCTCTTCTTCATCATGAAATTTATGAGTAGCCAAGCAAAATCTTCAAGGAAAGAGAGAGAGAGAGAGAGAGAGAGAGAGAGAGAGAGAGGTGACGCCTAGGAGAGAGGAAGTGAGAAATCAAGAGGTAACTTCCATAATCTCCTTCTTCTTGATGTTGTTGTTGATTTGGTTGTGATTTGTGGTTGGATTGTTGATTTTGTAAATTTGGAAAGTGAAAACCCTAAGGGGTTATGCTGCCCAAATTTCCTCAAATCATGTTTAGTTTGTGTTTAAATGGTTTAACAAGTGGTTAGGAGTGAAAAGGAGTAAGGTTTTGGAGTTAAAAATCAAAATCATAATTTTTCCCTTTTTCCCTCTAAGTTTCGGCCAAGAGGAGTTCAGGGGGTTAGGGATAGAATTTCATTAATCTAATAATTCCATGGTGTTCAGGAGGGAAAATTGTGTAGGGTAGATACTGATCACTTTGTGAGAAAAGCCTTAGAAAGTGAAATTACAAAAAAAAACCCCTAAAACCCTAAATAAGGGTTATCAAGGGCAAAATTGTTATTTGACAGTGATTTTACGAAAACCGAGGTAAAAAAATGGATTCCTTGGGCAAAAATATGTAAGAATAGCCCGGGTTAAAATTTCTGAAAAAGTACGGTCGGATCGGATACGGAGCGGCCTGAACCAAGTCCCTTGGGGCATTTTGGTAATTTTTCAGCTTTGGACTAATATAACTAACAAAAGTAATTTGGAAGAGTCTAAAATGATACATGAATGGATATTAACCTAATTCTTGTAAACTTGGATTTTTAGGACTAAACTGTTGAGCCTGAACTGGATCAAATTAGGAACTAATTTGTGTTACAAAAAGGGATTTAAGGTAGTAACTTTACCCTTCATACACTATGCTAATATTTATATACTTTGTGTATGCCATTTACTGTAATATGTATAATGCATAGTGCCACGAGTACACTAAACATGTCTGAGCATATTGCCTACAGGGACACTGGTATGCCCAGTTGGTGGCCTCAAGCCCAGCTAAGGTACAGGACGAGTACGGGTTGCAACAATGATTGGCTCTGAATGTTTCCGACTGAACTAAACTGAATTGCATGCTATTATAATATTGTTGTATGTGATACATGACATATTTATTATTGCATTTTCTATGATCGATTGTCTGTTACTACTGAGATTCGTTTGAATCTCATCCTTTTTTCAAAAGTAAAATATTCTAGTAGAAGCTAGCAGCTCCAAGGGCAAAGCGGCAAATACGGTTAACTGAGGTGTGCGGGTTAAGAGAACGGAGTTGTTGGTTATATTTAGTTCACTTTTGATATTTTGGGCAAATTGTATATATATTATCAAACCCTGTGAGGAGACTCCTGTATGTAAACAAGTACTTCTTATCAGTATATTTGTACTATTTCTGTATGCATGTAAAAATGTGCCTTTAACACTCTGAGTATATTGAAATGTTAAGGGGTTTGACAACTCTAATCTTCTTTCTTAATTCCTTTATCCATTTCTTCCTTAATTATTATTGAGGGAGTATTAATAGAGGAAAATTAGGAAAAAATTGAAAAATATGCAAAATATTTAGGATCAAAATCAATTCCCTAAATATGTCTTATATTAAGGATTGGAAGGGCAATAATTAAATGCTTTCATACTTTTTTCTGATACACTTTGGATATACAATCTCATTGGTTCATTTGATTGTTTACTTGATTTGATGATAATGTACTTGTTATTAATTTATTGTCACTTAAATATTTTTGAAATCAATAATACTTATTTATGGTAGTAATAATTAAACGAATAATGTATATTCGTTCATGTATATTACGATGTTCATTGGCATGATGTGTTTTTAATTTGTCTTTAGATAGGCATTGATAACCGTTGTATAGTTGTGCTTTTTATTGATTATTTGACCAAGAAACATTGTAAATTTATTCTCACCATAACATTTTAATTTTATGTAATTAAATCTGGCAAAAAAATATATGTGATTAATGTTGTCGGATCATCTTTCTGCATCTTCTTACTAATTTTGATGGTTTTTTACTTGCTTAAATTTATTAAAAAAATATTATTTTTTGTTATAACTCATGCATTATTGTATATATAGAGGGTTCTCATGCTTAAATTTTAAGGGAGGAGGTTATGTAGCATCCTTAGAAAACAAGTTCCCGACAAAAAAAAAAACATATTAAATTGATTAAAAAATATATAGAAATAATAAAGAAAATTATTATTTTCATACATTGATATCTATGAAATAACTAGCAATTAGATCAATCAATCTAAGAATTGTTCCATTCTTAGTAGGAAACTAGCTAGGCAAGCCAATCATGACAAATGTATAAGCATGTTTGGTTGAGCTTTTTTTTGCTTATAAGTTGCTTTTTACGTAAATCGAGACACAACTCCTCTCACATACTTACTTCGTATACCGTAAATCACTATTAAAAAGCAACTTATAAGCAATCGAATCGCTGAAATAAACATACCCATATATCTCTAAAATTTAAGCAGGGACCGTAGTAGCCTACAATTTCCAAGTTCGTGGTTGCCTCCTCTCATTAGAGGTGTCTTCTCTGAGAGTCGAACATGATCTAACAAAGCCTTACACTGTTAGACCAACTATGTTGGATATGAATGTTGTTTTAACTTTTAATTCACTAAATGTTAAGATGTCTTGTGTTTTGTTGTTTCACTGCTTCTTCTCTCCATTATTCCTTAGCTTTTCTCTCATCAATTTCTCTTCATGCATATTTGAATTAGCTTTTGAGAATAACTTTTGTATTTTAAGAAATAATTATGTGAGAGAAGTTTTGTTTTAGCTTGCGGAATATGGTTTACAAAACTATAATTTTGTTGTTTCCTAAACATGCACGACATCTTCTAACTAGGTTTAATTCATTTTGCCTTAGTTTCAATGGATACATGCTCTTAATAATCTGATTGAAAATTTGACTAAAACAAGAAAACAGAGAAACTATTTTGTGATTGAATATAATTGCTCTGTAATCTTCATTAAATTGAACAGATGCAAATTCCCATTCCTAATTTCTAATCACTACTTTAGAAATCGTGACATATGACGGTTATTAACTGCCATACATCATGGTTCTAAACCGTCATATATGAGGGGTTATAAAAGCTCAGTGCAGATACATTACAGTTCCGAACCGTTATTTATTCCGGACCTATTATAACGGTTATAATATAATACCCGTTATATATTGAAGTTTGGTAAGGCCATGATCTGCCTATTGTTGTGATAATAATTAACAGGCATACATAAACAACCATCATAATATATGGTAATGCTTTCATGATATATAACGGTCTCATTTTACAATTGTTATTTATTTAATAACATACATAACCAACCATTTGTATATAAGAACAGTGACATTTAATAAAAATTAATAACGGTCTCACGTAGACAACCGTTATGTATTAATTACATAAACAACGGTTTTTAAATAATAACTATGATATATGGATATAAGATTCTTTAAGTGAGAGATTATGAGCTAATTGATCTCTTCTATATATAATGGAATATATGTACCTTCCACATCGAGTGGCTATGCAACTTGGCATGGATCAAAATATTCCAGACATTGTAGGGAGAATTAATAGCAACTATTGACGTATATAAGTAACAATATAATTATTGACCTATATATAATTGTATCTCTTCAAAGAAATTAACCCTTGAAAAGCAAAGGAAGATGGGGATAAAACAAATATCCGTATTAAAGGTTTGCATAACCTCTGCGCCCTCTTTGATAGAGATATTTGTTTTTTCCCTATCTTCCTTTGCTTTCCAAGCTTAATTGTTGAAGAGATACAAGGTATAGGTGGGCATTTACATTAATATATGAGTGCACTTGATTCTAGCCACAAAACTTTGA
Organism: Inga oerstediana; assembly: GCA_963210345.1. Lineage (NCBI taxonomy): Eukaryota > Viridiplantae > Streptophyta > Magnoliopsida > Fabales > Fabaceae > Inga > Inga oerstediana. Next base: position 17,238,557 of record OY723406.1, read on the forward strand.
AAATCTTGATCCATCCAAATTGCATAGCTACTCGATATGGGAAGTACTACTCTATTATATATATATATATAGAGAGAGAGAGAGAGAGAGAGAGAGAAGACCTAGTAGCTCAGAAACTCTCACATTGAAGAGTCTATGCTTGATCATAATGTTGAATTTCACAGCTTTTAACTTGATGCCACTTGCTTAATAGAAAAATAGGAGAGGAACATTTAGTCAGAGTAATATGGGATTTCCAAAAAAAAATATAACTTCACAAAAGCAATTCAATATGTCACCTAAACTAGTTTATTCACAGAGCTTGTTCATGTATAACTCTCATCGATAAAACTAAACTAGTTTATTCATCACATCCTTATTGAACTTTTTGAAGTAACTTTCGTAGTTATGGATACTTCCAAAAAATGAGATGTATTTGCTTAAGGATCATATCTCCAAAATTCACATAAAAAATATCAATAAAATAGGAACCTTTAGTCAAAGCAATGGGTTAATAATTTCTTGTAATAGGAAATGAAAGGATCATATCTCCAAAATTTGCATAAAAAAATATCAATAAAATAGGAACCTTTAGTCAAAGCAATGGGTTAACAACTTCTTGTAATAGGAAATGAACCGTCGATCAGAGCCATAATAGGTTTTCCAAAAAGAAATATAACTTTACAAAAGCAAGTTAATGTCACATTGAATACTTTATCACTTCGTGACTTCACAAAGGCACCTCAATCGAATAAGGAGAACATAGCACTAAAGGAATGCAACCTAGCTAAGGCTCACGAACAACAAAAACGTGAGTTAGGGCAAGCGAAAGCAACTCGCTCGGCAATCGCTGAGACAAGTGTGAAGGTATTCATGAGCAACTATCGCTAATAAGTAAGGCGAAGGCTTTTTATGGTGGGACTGGACTAAAAATGACTCTCGATGGCAAAAAAAGATAATAGGAGTAGTAGGATTACAATGTTAGGGGGTTTTGTTTGAATAGACTAAGTGTCAAGTGTATTCCTTTTTAGACGCTTCAATAGAAGAAGAAGGGTAGGGTTTTTTGGGTAGTTGTGTATAAGACTTTACATAACGGTTATATCGATAAAACTGTTATTTATTTAATTATATTTATTACGGTTCTTTGTTAATAACCGTGAGTTATATCATTGTTTTAACACACACACACACACACAAAAACATGTATCACAATTATAGTTAATAACTGTGAGGTATGTTATTATTTTTTAAAAAAAAAATTTTGGCAGCTAGTGCCTAGATAATTATATTTTTATATTTTATAAAAATAAAACAAAAAAATATCAACCTCGATCAGGTGAATAGTTGCCGATAATCTGAGGTCTGCTGTGAATTTAGTAACTTTTCTTTCCTTCAATTTGAAAGAATCAAAAGTTCCGTAAATTCACAGCAAACGTCATATCATCACGCTACTCATCCATAGAGGAGTGACCTGAATCATCTGAGAATACGTCAACATAATGGTGGCCAATCTCATACTCATTAAGAATGAGATTGACCTTTCTGTTCATACTTGACAAATATTCGGCCAGCCTCCTCACAACATGGTCAATTTGTTCTGCATACTGCATTATTGCCTCCACTTAAGGTGGAGGCGGAGGTTGTGGAGAAGGAGGAGGAGGAGATGGTTGAGGTTATGGAAGAGGAGGATGACGCTGTGGATTTTCTAGCAAGTCTTTAGCATGGCTTTTCATCTTGGTGATTGAAAGAACAAAGGAGGATGAAGAAGAAATAGTACGGTAAACATAAGAAAATGGGGAGTTTATATAGATTGAAAGTGACGGGTTCAAACCATCATTGCACATGTTGGAAGTTGAAAAGGAGCAGTCATGCGCAGTGGTGGGTAATAAAAGGGTACTTGGTTTTTGTGCTAATCATCAAAGAACGAAGAAGTACAGAGTATTATCATCACAAGCGTGGGGAACGGTAAAGGTTGGAACCATTTATTTGACGGTTATTTAAGAGAACCGTTATATTGTTTTGCTGATATGAATTTAGAAGACAGATCGTTTGTTTGTTCATCTAACGTTTCATGATGGTTTTACCATAAAAACCATCTATCTTATGAGACAATATATGACAGTTATAAAGTACAACTGTTATGTATTTATATGGGAATCTAATAAGTGACAGTTGTTACTTAATAACCATAATGTATATACCTTTTCTGTAAAATTTTTGTGGTTGATTATGCAACCACCATTTTACAACAAAACAAAAAGACAAGGTAAATAAACTAAAACTAAAAATTTATGGAGAAGTTTTAAGAATCTGATGTATTATGAGATTCTTCTTTCTACAGTAACTTGTCTACTTTCTCGTTCAAAGAGCGAACGAGAGAGGTAAGATCCTTCAAGCACTAGTCCATATGTCTTTGCTCTCACTTGTAAACCTAGACTATACGATAGAGCTCATAGTTTGTGTGGACGAGACCTTGAATGCTTGTTGGTGGACGGAGTTCATCTTTTGGTTTTTTGCCAGATGATGAATCAAAAGTTCTCTTGCATTTGTCCATGATGTTTTGTTGAAATAAAAGTTGGCTTTGAGAAGTTGAAATGGAAGTTGAGAAGTAGAGTTCAGTTTTTGCATGTTTATATAGAGAGGGTTTCGTAGATTATCAATCCGACATCTTTTAATATTAAAGATCATTATATTTTATAAATGGTAACGGTTAATTGTATTTGACAATTTTTTTTTAATTTGTTATTAACTTAACATTTATTAACTTAGAACTATTATTTATTTGCACGGTTTTCTATTAAGTGACGGGTTTTACATAATAATTGTTATATATTCGTATTAAGGATCCTAACCACAATAGCCACTCTACCCCTACCGCCAATTCATCTATTGCATCGAATGAAGAGATGGCACAAGAGTCTGGTTTGGTAGTCCTTTTGCTTTGCATACTCAAGGATCTCATACTGGTGATCTGAAAAGTTGGCTGAGTTATCTCTTTTCTCTTTCATCCATGAATGATTATGACAATGCTTTTATTGCAGTCACTTTGTGGCACATATGGAAAGCAAGGTGCAACTTCATATACCAACACCATCGTCCTGATCCAGTGCAGACTTTAAACCAAGCAGGAATTTCTCCTGAGGAATTTTGGCAGGCTAACTGTTGGAGTTCTATCTCCATTGTGCAAAATCTAAATGATGGTGAAAGGGTAGAACAAGAGAAGAAATGGAAATTACTGGAAGGAAATTCTTTAAAGGTAAATATTGATTGTGCTTTTTCTAAGGCTGAAAATGTGGCTGCTGTGGCTTTTGTTGTACGGGATTCCAATGGTTATGTTATGGATGGGAATACATCTGTCATAAAAGCCACATCGGTGTTCATGGCTGAAAGCATGGCAATGTAGTTTGCATTATGTTACATTCAAGATAATGATCTTGATGATGTAACTCTGGAATCTGACAATCAACAGCTTATTCATTGTTTGGAAAAAAAGGCTCTATCACCTGACTGGGAGAGCCTACATGTTGTGGAAAATATCCTTTTTATAAGGAACTTATGTAGAGTCCTATATTTCAGATGGATTCCAAGAGAAGCAAATGGAGTTGCGGATTGGGTGGCTCGTGCTTCGCTGCAAGGTCTATGTCCTGATAATTGGATTTGGAGACCTCCTGCACAACTGAAGGCTTTGTTGGAAAAAGACTTGGAGTTTCAACCTGCGAATGCTGGCATAGGATAGCATTTTTTTATTTTTTTTATTTTTTGGTTTAGTAGTTTATTTGAGTTTACGTTAGCTGTTTTTTCTATCTTCATCGTACTGTTATGTTGGACCTTATGTTGTTTTGTCTTTGTTATGAAATGAAACTAGTTACGTTGTTGGCAAAAAAAAAAAAGAAAAGAGTACTAGGGAAGGATCTTTAATATTTGAGCTATTTTTTGCCACCAACAAGCCTTAAGGAGGAGGGGGCGGGGGCGGCGGTGGAAGAGTTCCTTGGGGTCCTCACATGATGAAAGAGAGAAGGAGGAAGCCGATAAAGAAAAGCAATAAGAATCACAAAGTCAAGGAATAGTTGAATTTAAATAGAGATTCAACGGATTACGAAGGGTTATAAATTATGACTCATGAAGGTTTAACGGGATTATGAAAGTCTGAATGTTAAGAAGGGTTATGAAATGATTAGATGACGGTTGTTTCTGAAGACCATTATGTTTTGTCTTCGCTGATATACTTGTTGGAAGACGAATTATTTGTAAGTGTTACATAACGGTTGTTTCTTAAGAACCGTCATTTTTGTTATTAAATAAATGACGGTTAGTAGCTATAACCGTTATTTTTGTGTTTTCGTGAATTCCGCCTTATAATACATGTCGGTGCACATAATTAACCGTTATGTTTAAGCATTATATATTTTTGTGCGACCTTCGCCTCAACATACCTGACATTTATTAGCTGTAACCGTTATGTATTAAGTCTTATAAATACCCAAATCTGTACTAGTGAATATAGATGTTTTAAGTATAATTAATAGTTTTTATTTTTTACAAATAATATTTTGGAATTAATAAAATAGAGAATAACAACAAGAAATCACTTTCCACGTAATACATAAATTTTGGTACCTTCTTAATTTGTACTTTTTTTTTTTCAAATTTATTAGAATTTATATTTATGAGTGAAAGAAATAATGTTTTTGAAGTAAACTAATGATGACATGATACTTCCATTAGTCCTCTTTAATATAACACTCTGTTGATTTTTTTAGAAAAATTAATGAAGCTCAATAAATTACTCCCTCCATATCTAAATATAAGCTTTAAATAACCGTTTTTTTATTATCAAGAAAGTAGTAAAATCAATAAATATGTGAGTACTCCATCTGTCCCTATATATAAGAGCCTTTCAATCGAACCGTGAGATTCTAAAAAATAATTAAAAGTAGTTAAATGTAATAATTATGTAGGAAATTTAAAATTTTTTCCGAAAATGCCCCTATTTATGAATGAGTGAAAGAGAGTAATGATGAAAAATGATGAAAGAGAATTTATCAAGTATAATAACTAGTTAAGGGAAAAATGGAGGAAAATGCATTTATTATTGAGAGAAACATAAAAGGGATCTTACATTTAGTAACAAGCCCATTTAAAAAAAAGGCTCTTATATATAGGGATAGAGGGAATGATATATTTTCTCTGGTCTTTTTTATAAGAGCTCAAAATATGAATTGTCTTAGTTCTGTTTATAAGAGCCCAACAAAAATTCTCTCAACATTTAATGAGTTTTTTTTTTCATTTGTGCCCCTTATGAATTATATTGCATTAATTAAAATGTCGGTGATAATTAAGTTTACTCTATTTCCCTCTCTTAATTACCCATTATAAATAAGGGTATACTTAGAAAAAAAAAAGTTTATTTTAATGCATACTTATTATTTTTAACTAATTTTAATTGCTTTCTTAGATTGCATTATTTGGTTATTAGGCTTTTATAAATAGGACCAAAAGGGAGTTTTTTTTTTCCCACTATGCCTTCCCTTGTAAATATAATTCTCATCCACGGGTTTAATTAATGCAATTCACACACAGTCACTGGTTATAAAAAATATGCAATATATATGTACAATGAACAAGGCTAAAATTGAAAAAAAAAAAAAACCCAAAAATGATGAGACAAAATTAAAACAAAGCTTATATTTTTGGACGAACCTATTTTTAAATTTGAAACTTCTATTTGGGGGCTGATGGAGTACTTTAAAATATTTATATTTATCATTTTTTTCAAAACTCATTTATTTTACTTATAAAATATATAATCTAATGATACATAATATATATTATAATTAAATAATTTATTTAGTTTTTTTAAAATGAACTGATTCTTATATTAATTATCGAAGTACTAGTGATAAGTTTGAATTGTCACTCGTTATTTTCACCAAAACCATATCTCTGACTTCCAAAGCAGAATTATTGGGTGTGGAAAACAGCTGAAATGAAAAGAAAATTCCATGAAAAATTGTACTAGCTTTGGTAAGTTCTTTTATTTATCATATTCATGAACGTGACATTGCATCATATCATTGGTTCAATTCAAATTCTGAAACTTCCGGTCTTGTTCTTTGATTGACTGCTATATTGAAGTTATTATCTCTATCTTTTTTTGATAAAGACATTGAAGTTTTCTCTCCATTAACTGTTCAAATTAAATCCACAAATTGGTGATAATTACTATAAAAAGATTAATCATTGTGGAGGCAAGCTGTCCCCTCAACGACGTTTACGCGTAGGTTTTCTCATTGTTCGCCAGTGTCACACCTTCGAAAGTTTTATTTTTCTTTTTTTGGCTTAACCCACAATTTTTAAAGTGGGCAAGTTCAATAACATATGAAAAATACATGTATACACTACCAGTAACACACGATTAATTAATTAAACAACATAAATATTATCATAATTACTTCTCTAATCCTATTTATGAGTAATATCATATCATTAAATTTTTCATATGAATATATAATTATATGATTCATTTATTATTATGTTAACTTTGAATTTATGAGTATATTGTAATAGAAGTAAAGTTACGATGTTGTTAAAAATTAAGGTAGAATTAATCAAATTTAAAGTTTTTTTTTATTAAAGTGAAATATAAAATATGGTCAAAATGAATAATTAATTTTAGAAAAATACCTTCAAAAGTTTAAAATATCAAATCAATGATTTTATACACTCAAATGAGTCGTGCCGTGATAATCAATTGGTTCACCAAAAAAAAAATGATAATCAAGTGTAGTCAACACCATATTTAATTTATTGTAGGAAACAAAGCTGAGTATATGTTAATTTAGGATTTTAATATTTTGAAGGTAATTTTTTGAAATTTTTCTGCTAATCAAACAGCACTCAGTGACCCCTTAGTTTAATATCTTTCACACTACATTTGGAAATTGGAGAGTTTTATAGCTGGACGAAGACTTATGTAAAGACTCCGATAATATTGCATATCACATAAAAGACGATCAACCCAATGTTTCAAACAGGCAAGATTTTTCTTTTTTTTGAAAAAATTCCTTTTGACTCTTCTTTGCTCTTGTTCTCTTCGTTGTTTATTTGATGGAAAAAGATTGTGTATTGTTATCAAGTCAATGGAAAATAAATAGTGTCATGCACGTGACACTCTCAATCAAGAGCAATACCAAAGAGTTGAGGGGTGTTTGAATCCGAGACCGGGACCCCCCCAATCCCGGTTCTTGTCCCGGTATGAGGTTGGGATTGGGATCTTATGTCTGGTCCCGGTCCCAAAATAACCGGGACTATCTTGGGACTAAGACTGGGAATTCCTGGAATGACACACCAACAAATGAAACAAGACCAGAATTTATTAATTGTTGCTTATAGAACAAATTAAAGAAACAAGATCAAAAAGTCCAGAACAAAGAAACCTTATTTACAATCACATCCAGTCCAACTGATGCATGAAAGGACTTTACTAAAATGACGAAGGTCATCAAGCAATAGGGAAAAACCACCATATTAGAATAAAAGCAAGATAAGTTCAAGAAGCAACACCAATTAGTTCAAGAAGTAGGATAAATTAGAGATTTGAGGGGGATTTAGACAGTACCTCTCAACCATGATGGTGACTCGGCGAGGGGCGACGGGAGATGGGTCACCGAGCCACGAAAATGAGCAAGCTCAGGCGGAGGAGAGGCGGATGCCGACTTGGAGGCCGGAACTGCCGAGAGAAGGGAGAAGACGAAGCAGAGACCGAGAAGGAGAAGCCGAGACTGAGAATGGGAGAGGCCGAGAGCGAGAACGGAGAACCATAGCTCATCGTCATTGACCGTTGCTATGTGAGACCATCAGAGACAAGAGTGATCGACTGTGAGAGTGAGTAAGAGGCTAAGAGGCAAGAGCACTGTGATGAGATACTGATGACTTATGCGAATTGCAAATGAGATCAGCTAATCAATTACTCAATTGGGTTCTTTTTTTGTCACAATTGGGATTTTATCAATTTTGGGCCTATTTTAACTCCAATTATAACCAAAAGGCCCTCCTGTGCCATTAAAAATTAACATAACAAAAAAAAATTGTATACATAAGATACCGGATCAGGAATTTCGAAGGCTTGATTGGATCTCGTCCAGGTCTTGGTATCTTTCACTCCCAGTCCCGGCTATTCCCGGTCCCTATCTCGGTATGACCGGGATTTTTTAGTCCTCTTCTTGTCGGGACCAGGCTGGGGCTGTCGGGAGCGGGATCACATGGACACCCCTAGACTTGAATATGAAAGTACTGGTTAAATTAGAACAACTCACAGCTAATTAATCCAAACCCTTGATGGTCAATGTTTTTAATTCTCAACATGTTCACTTTCACTTGTAGTTATTGTTGTTAAACTTGCCGGTTGACTCTAAATTTATTGTTTTTACATTTTTAACTTACAAAATCGTGTTGAATCATTGTTAAACCAGTACTAATTGTAAATTAAGTTAAACTCGCAAGTTTACATACTGATTTTACCGTTTTTATATTTATATTTTACAAAATCGTATTAACTCGCTTTTAAATTCATGTTAAGATTTTTAATTTTATCATACTCAGTAGCTTTATATATGAATTTTACATAAATTTCTTTGTTGAATATAATAAATTATGAATGTTGATTGATTTAATTTTAATTATTTATATTTAGTATATATTTAAATCATATTGTTGTCATTTTTATATTTAAATTATTTAATTATAGATTATTAATACTTATTTATTGATAAAAAACAAACTTTCACAAACTTACTATTCAAATTCACAATACAAATTTAAGTTACTGACATGAATTTATTTAAACTTACAAGTTTCATAATCTTACTTGCAACCATGCATTAATTATTGTGACTAGCCAGCCTCTCAACAACATCAATAATTAAAATAATTCGATGCTTGTAAAAGTCATTGCTTCATGCACGTGTAAGAACATGGTACCACTGGGCTCCTTATTCCGCTCTCCGTCCTTTTATAATTTATATAAAGTGCTTTGATCCGAATTGCAATGTTAAAAAACAGCTAAAAGTAGTTTTTTAAAAAAAAAAGGACAAACGTATTTAAAAAATGAGACCTTTTATGGGAGAGATGTGTCTCTATTGATTTTTCTTTTTATTTATTCTCCATTAAGTGTATCTATCATTAGATCAACTTCTAATAGTTGAGATTTAATAATATGTAAAAAATATCATTATAATAAAAATCAACATAAGCAGTACAAAAGTTTAGTTTCATCAAATCTCACAAACTAAGAAATGAAAGTTAAGATATTTAAAATATTTGATTGATTTTTCCAAATTTTACCAATATTTAGTGAGTATTGAAAGAAAAAAAAATGATGTTTTACATTTTGTCAAACTTGTGAGTTTAAGCAAACTCGTAATAATGACAGAAACTTGTATCGTGAATTCAAACAGAAAACTAGTAAGAGTTCACTTTTATCATTAAATAGATATGAATAGTGTGTAATTAAATAATGAAGATATAAAAATAAAAAAAATTGATTTAAATATATTTTAAATTCAAATAATTAAAATTAAATTCATCAACATTCATAATTTAGCATACTAAATAAAGAAATTTTTATAAAATTTATATATAAAGTCATTAGCATCATCATAAAGTTAACATGAATTTAAGAGTGAGTTAACACGTTTTATAAGTTAAAAACATGAAAATAGTAAACTTAATGTGTAAACTCATGATTTTAACTGAATTTACAATTAGCACGAGTTTACCAATAATTCAACATAATTTTATAAATAAGAAATATAAAAATGATAAACTCAAAGAGTCAACTTGCGAGTTTGACAAGAGTGTTAACAGTAACATAATTAAAGAAATAATAAGATATTTTATAAAATCAAAAAACCAAAATGAAGATTTGTGTAAAATTTAAAGATAAAAATACAAATTTCCCATTAATTAGGTGTGTATAAATATTTTCCCACAATTATTTAGTAGTTTCCCGGTCCCCCCTCCTCTTTAGAGATTTATTTCTTTATATATATATATTGTTTTTTTTTTTGAAAAAACAAAGAGCTGACAATAATAAGGCGCTATCCATATTTGACTTGGTCACCTCTTGATCTTAATAAGTGCATATATATAGCCTGTCCTATACGGTACATTGCCATCAATCTTTATTCTCCTCTCTCTCTCCCTCTCTCTCTCTCTCTCTCTGCTCTTCTTCTTCTTCAACTTGCTTCTTCTCACTCTCTCCAAAATGAAGAGCAGAAGCATGAAGATAACTTTCCTCTTTCTTCTCGTCTCTATTTTCTGGGCTTTCTCTGCATCTGGAGCCACCAAAATGGATCCATCTGAAAGTATTGCTTGGTTATATATATATATATATATCTATATTCCCACTTCCTTTTATTCATTCATTACTTATTATGTATTTCTCTGATCTCTCTCTCTCTCTCTCTGCATGTGTGTATCTATCTCTGCGTGTGTGTGTTCTCCACCGTTAAATCATGTGCTGTGTGTTCAGTGAAAGCTCTGAGAAGCATAGCGAAGACGCTGGGGAAGGAAGATTGGAACTTCAGTGTAGATCCATGCGATACTTCTGATCCTGCATTTAATCTCACCAACTGGTTTACGCCAAACCCTGTGGATCCAGAAAGTCAAAACGCTGTCGTTTGCAATTGCTCCATTGCCAATGACAACCTCTGTCATGTTGTCAACATGTATCTCTCTCTCTCTCCCTCTCTCTCCCTCACTCTCGATCTATCTGTCTTGTCGGCTCTCAAGATATTTCCTCATTTCCCCCCTTTATTCGGGGGCCAGACTTAAAAGTCATTTAAAAAAAAAAAAAAAGTTAGAATGTCACAAATATTTATTAATTATTTTTTTTATGAAAAGTAAAAATTATTTTGCGATTATTTTAGTTATAATAATAATCATCAGAAGGACAACCTTAGGTTGATTTGCTTATATTGCTGAATGACTTATTCTTATGTTTCATTGCTCCCTTGAGCTTAAGACACCCTTTGTTGTTTGAAACTTTAATCGTGTCAACGGTTTAACTTTAAATTCTTGACACATAACGCGGGAAAGGTGATGATTATTATTATGCTACTCAGTTGTGGTGTGAATTTTACTTGTACATTCATTCTTTGAAGTTTTATAATGACTTTCCTTAAAACATAATTATTATTATCAAGCTTGCTAGTCGATTCTTTAAATTTAATATTTTTATGTTTTTACCTTACATACATGATCGATCATACTGAGTCATTTTTGAACTTGTGCTTCTTGTAAACTCGATCAAATTCATAAATTTATATATATGATTTTACTGTTTTATATTTAGAGCTTATAAAATTATATTAACTTATTTTTAAATTCATGTTAACTTTTTGATTTAATGGTCAATAGCTATATATATATATATAAATTTTATATATTTTAAGGTGTCGTATGCATAAAAATTAAATATAAGATATTGGATGCAGTTGCCAAAATATTTTCTACTTAATCCTTAATAGTTTAATAAATATAAATAAACAAGGAAAAGAAAAGTAATACGTAAGAAAAACCACAAAACATGAACATGCGCACAGGAGGTGGTGCGCTCTCTCTTTTCAAACGCTGAGTCCGGGATGAGCATCCCCTGCTCATCGATTGCGGACACACAAATCACAATGGCACAAAACACCACACTTCGAATTTGGTGCATTTCTGATTCATTTTCAATCTTCTATGGTGATCAAACACAGAACTCTGAAGCAACAAAATCTCGCGGGCAATCTCCCGCCAGAACTCGTCGGATTACGTTACCTTTACGCAATGTAAGTACCACAAAAACTTGAAACCACATTGATTCACAGTGATTTTGTTTTCCTTTGCACTAACTCTGCATTTCTTTCACTTTGCTACAGCGACCTGAGCCGCAACTACCTTAGCGGTTCAATCCCTCCAAGTTGGGCCTCTCTTCCACTAAAGAGCATGTATCCTCTCCACTTCTCTTCTTTTTCGATTTCCATTGTTTTTAGTTATTCATATTTATAAATTTTAACTGTTATTCCTTATTCGTGACTGTTTTATAAAATGTGGATGTAATTTTTGTTTCTTTCTTTAGTTCTCTTCTTGGTAACCGACTAACTGGTGAAATCCCAGTGGAGCTAACGAAGATCACTACTCTGCAAAGTTTGTGAGTTTTTAAAATATCAGCATCTTTGAAGAATTAGCCTCTTTTCAATTTTTCGTGTACTTTTAGTAGAACTTTAACTTTAAATTGATGATAGGGTCCTCGAGTTCAATCAATTTTCTGGAAATCTTCCTCCTGAGCTTGGCAATGTTCTCCCTCTTGAAAGACTGTAAGCAAATTATTTGATTTTCCATTCATTTCTCACCATTTCTTTTTCATCTTAGATTTAGAAGGGTTAAATGATAATGCTCATTGGTTGATCTTTTAGCTCATAATCATGCCTTATATTCATAATTTTTTGGTTGCTTTAGGTTTCTTACCTCCAACAACTTCACTGGAGAAATACCTCCAACTTTCGCAAAGCTTACTAATTTGACGGATATGTAAGCTTCGTTTTCATTTAAAAGAAGTGCATTTTCCTTCTATTATGCTGACGTATATTTTTAGGATAACTTTTAGAATAGTCCATTGTCTTTTTCAAATCCAGTTTGCCCTGTTGTGGTTAATTTAGATCCTCTTGATTTCTTAAGGAATTGAGACTATTAGTTCCATAAAGTTAATAAAATCCAAATCTGCTCTGAAGATTGTCATTCAACTCTGAGTAGTTATCTACCCTGTGCCTTTTCAGTTTGTAATTCTAAACTTATCAGTTGCTTGAAATATTAAACTGATACAGTATTATAATTATGTTTGACTTATACTATGATTCTATGAACAGCTACAAAGGAGTTGAATAAAATGACTTAAATTGTAGGGGCAAACTAATTATGAAGAAAACCCCATAACTATTTTTTTTAAATCTGAATGAATAGTAATGTATTGTTTCTTAACCTCAATTGATTTCAGTCGACTAGGTGACAATCAATTCTCTGGAGAGATACCTAACTTTATTCAGTACTGGAAACGTCTTGAGAAAATGTGAGAATTTTGTCTCTAAGCCGACCGGCAGCAATTATTTTAGCTTTTTTCTATTGTTGACTATATGTTGCCTCTTCATCTGAAGCAATGGTGTTCCCATTTTGACAGAACGGTTCATGGGAGTGGTTTGAGTGGACCGATTTCTGGAATTTCATTTCCTGAAAACTTAATTCACTTGTAAGTTTTATATCGTGACTAGTGTTTTGAAGCAAATTAGCTTTATTCCCTTGTTTACACATGCTTCAAATTCATATGCAGGGTTATAAGTGACTTAAAAGGACCTGAGTCAACTTTTCCTGCGCTCGGTGGCTTGACAAAATTGAAAACACTGTCAGTTACCTGCTTCGTTTGTTATTATTATTACATTTTTTTTTCTTGAAGTCATTGCCTTAATAAGGAATTCTTTGGAAGGTTAAGAAGATAAATTGATGCCTTAGTTGTTGCAAAATTTTAAATGTTTGATTGTGTTACAGGATATTGAGGAGTTGCAATATCAATGGAATAATACCTCTCAATCCTGAGAGTATGGGCGATTTAAAAATCTTGTGAGTGTTGACTCACGACTATTCCATCTGTTAGGTTGCTGCTTATCAGGATATTTTCTTGTTTTATTTTATTTTTATTTTTATTTTTATTCTCCTTCAAAACTCCAAATTTCTTGCATTCTGTACTCATTTATGGTGGATATAGTGTCAATGTACCCTTGTGTAATCTAATTTATGAACCAAATACTTGCATGCTTTCTTTTGCTTACCTAATTTTTGGATGAAACGTTGTTTTCAGAGACCTGAGCTTTAACAAATTGCAAGGAAAAATTCCAGATAACTTTGCACGTCTATCACAAGTGGATGACATGTAAGAAATTTGTTATGATTTTTGACCCACACACACACACTATGCAAAGTGAGGGCATACATTTACAGGGAGCTGGGAGGTCATATATATAATAAGGGATACGTTACTGACTTTTCCAGGTTCCGTTGTTGGGAACCTCTAGAAACTGTCTACCATTAGTGAATAATGAAATGAATAGAGTACATGGACGTGAAAAATTTCAGTGACTAAGCGGCCTGTTTGGATTATTCAATTCTAACAATTTGTCTTCTTCACTCCCATAACTTCAAATCAAGGGCAAACTTGAAGTTTTATATCTGCTAATCTAATTTTGATCCTTTGAGTGGACACTAACCACTTGCATATTGATAGAGAAAATTGGTACAAGAATCTTAAACACTCAAATTTGCTCATAAACCAAGGAGTATCATCTGTTATACATAAACAGCACATAAATCACCTTAAGATGCTACCATTAGCCTACCTACGATCATACTAGAGGAACACACAAATAACTGGATGCAGATTGTCTACAATCGTGAGATGGCTGCAGATGGTATAGTCAGCCAAACACACCATTTCTGTTTGCCTGAGAAGTAACTTCATTTAATCAGCTTATTTACAATTTTATACTTGGCAAAAAAACATCTATACTCTCTTAAATTTTATGTATAAAAAAAAGTCAAGATAGGGATTCCTGCTGAAAATTCTTTAAAGAAGAAGACAAGGCAATGATAGGAAAAGAATGGAGGACCGAGTGGAATTTGCAGTCAATAAGAGAGTATAAGATAATGTCAACAAGGCAGAAACATATAACTACTATTTTTTGATCCCAAATCATATGAATCAAAATGTTATCTCTGATGTGAACTAATAGAAGGCATTCTTCATGTCTAAAATTTCCAGAAACTCCTCCATGATATCAAACATATGAAAATGCTTCTTTATCCTATCTTGAGCCTGATTTCTTTGGGTTGGTGAGTGTAATGAGTAGTATTGGGGGATTGGGTCTTGGACAATGTAGAAGGAAAAATTAAAGGAGGCAATCATATATATTGTTGGATTGGTTCAATGGTTGAGATAAGTAGACTGCATTACATACAGTCAAATCCATAGACAATCCAGATGCCATACTGATAATGAAAGAAAAATAAACATCCTGTTCATTACCATAATAGGGACGTGTATGGCAGCAACATGTCATGGTAGGTACCAATATCAATGAATCAGCAACATGTCATTACCATATTGATATATTAATAAAATCTATAGGAAGCCACCCTATTTATAATCCATAAATAGTGCGGCCACTTCAAACTCCATGAAATGCATGGGCCCTACATATAGTTTGAGAGAGTTTCTCTGCAAAACTTTTGATTTAAGGTTCTTGATGGTCAAAGGCATCGATATCATTGATCTTTTCCAACATCTGTGAGTTAAACCAAAATATTCATGCAGTAAAACTAGCTAAGTTGATAGAATGATCCGAGGGACAATGAGAATTTATTGAATTCTCTCTTGCAAAAGATGAAAACAGAGTTAAATTAATGACATTGAGATTACCCTTTTGATGAGTCATCAATAATCAACGAGTTATGAATTGATTTATGCTATTGTATTTTGCAGGTATTTAACTGCAAACCTTCTCAGTGGATCTGTGCCTGAGAACAAAGTTGAATACATGTGAGTTCTCTTCCAAATTTCAGTCACTTGCTTCCTTAATCAAAATTCTAAGCAAGTGGAAAATATTAAATCCATTATTTGTTGGAATATATGCAAATGCTATTGACTCAGGAAATACCACTAAAAATTGATTATTATATCCAATTATATATGACATATGGTGCTTGATCACATACTTTGGTAAATCTTGGGAGATTTTATTGTCAACAAATGAAATTAAACATTAATCAGAATTTTCTTATCTTTTTTCCGTTACGATGGGTCTATAGGAAGAGAGATGATCCGATGAATATTGGAAAATTAATAGTGAACACAAAAACTCCAAATAGTCTTATGGTCCATAAGCTCTTTAACATATTCATATTGATTAGGGTGCTAATTATCTCACTCTCAATTGAGTTCTTAATATTCACGTGGTATCCCTTGTCTAAGCTTGTCTTGTACTCCCTCCAGTCCTAATTATAAGACAAAGTTGACTTTTTTGGAGAAATTAAGGAAGCCAATTAAATTACTTTAGAGTGTTTATATTTTTAGTATCCTTAGATTATATATTAATTTATCAGTCAAATTAATTAGTTTGAAGAAAAAAATAAAAATATAAATACTCTAAAATAATTTGATTGGCTTCTTTAACTTCTTCAAAAAAGTCAATTTTGTCTTATAATTAGGACCGGAGGGAGTATTATCTTTTGGAGGGTCATTAGTCAAATGTCTTCCTTCTCAAACTATGCAAATAAATCAGAACTGTCTTTCTCTAATCCAAATAACTGGTCCTATTGAGCTTATGATTAGTGATCTGAGTCTCCACTGATTCACCTTCAGTTACCACCATTTCGTTGTTTTCAGCCATCACACTAAATTCCTAATCAAGCTAGGTGTGAAAAAACACAAAAATGACTAAGCAAGAACACCCACACCTGGGAAGCAATGGGATATGGCCAAAAAGGGAATATCGTCACTGGAGAAGATCATTATGAGATCTGAAGTCTCACACACCCTCACATACTGGTTGTGAGAGGGGTAACAAACCTGGAAGTGGTGTGTGACCCACATGCACATCATAGTTGGTCCCCCAGCCCCAACAAAAGGATGTTAAATGCCTTGAGGCAGGTGGTGATGGTCACTAGTCATATTTTTTATGGGTCACTGATGCTGAAAATAGAAAGGAGAAAGGAGGAAAGGCACAATTTTGATACCATGTAAACAGTAACCAGAGTAGAATTTTCTTGTCAAATCATTCATTACTATAGGTCTATATATACAACTACAAGAGAGATGATCTTATAAATCCCTATAATTATGCCTAGTGATTTGAATCTATGTCTACTACATGATCCACGTGATATTCTTAATTATGAATATATGAATAAATTGATCGGCATAGGCTTGTAAGGATCCTGGGAAGTAGTCTAGAATAACAATTAAGATGTGTGCGGAGCAAGGATTAATTTAATTTCTCATATCTATTGCGGAAATTTCAGCAATTTCCTGCGTTCTTGGTCGTCCTGCATCAAAATTATTTATTAGCCCTCTTCTCTTAATATGTTTAAACATCAAAAGATAACCCCTTCTGCTCTACCTCATGTCAATGATTTACTAATCATTGTGTATATAATTTCATGCTTTATCAGGGAATTACATCATAAAAAAAAATAGCTTGGCCGTTCTCATCCCATTAACTTTTGATCATGCAACAGTTTTTTGGGCTTCTCTACCTTTCTGTTGCAGATGATATTTACTTTATTCAGTAGTTCATGAGCAGGGAAATCATTTTGAAAGTATTCAGCGCAATGAGCTTAACTGTGTCTTGTGTGTGTGTGAAGGTGTATTAGATTATTTTTATTCGGTAATTTCTGTGTTAGCATGTGTTTCATAAAATCTCTATCAAATTTTCTTAGATTTTTAATCATATTCTATACCTTGTGCATAGGGATCTTTCATATAACAACTTTACCAGCCGAACCACAGGGGAGAAGTGTGGTCAGCCAAATGTGTAAGCAGTTTTGCATTTGTGGTGACTATATGCAATTTTTAAGAAGCTATTTGGGGTTTATTCATCTTTTATATGCCTTAGGAACCTGTTTGGAGACCCTTTGAAGGCCAATGACTCGTAAGTTTTACATTTTAGGCCTTTGTTTGTCTTTCTTTAAGCATATATCTTGTTCATTTCCTCTCATTCTCTTTTGAAAATTGTAGTGTTTGTTATGTGATTATGCTGACTTGTTAAGCTTCGTACTTTCTTTCAGAGGATCTGTTACTTGCATGAGAAGCACTTGTTCTGAAAGTAAGTTGATTTGTCAATTCATTTCCTATAGACCATCAATGTGATTTGACTTACAAACCTTTTCTTTCTCGAGTTTCTGAGGGGAAGAAAGAATTGTCCTGCCACTGATGCTTACTTGAATAGCCAAGCGTGTCAAAGGGCCCTTAAATCTTATTCTGATGCAACTTAAAAATGAGGGTGCTGGGAGGGAATAGGATGATTTAGGGCATGCTTGTTTTAGCAATTCGATTGCTTATAAGTTACTTTTTAATAGTGATTTACGGTATACGAAGTAAGTATGTGAGAGGAGTTGTGTCTCGATTTACGTAAAAAGTAATTTATAAGCAATCATAACACCCAAACTTAGTCTTTTGATTCATGAGCATGTTTATGGTTTTCTCTTCACTTTAATTAAAAGAAAAAGAAAATTATCAATGTATTTGCTGAGAAGTTGGATGAGATACATATAAGAGAGCCATATTCATAAATAATCAGGATTATATTGATTCTGATCTTAATGCTCAAGTACTTTACCTGCTGATCCAATGCTTGTATAGAAATTGCAAGAATCTTTAAGTTGCACAGATGGAGAGCACTTAAACGGTTAAATATGCAAAAATTATATTTGAGATCTCAACTGATTCTAAGACCATTAATTTCATGCTTGGGCAGACCTACTCGTTAGTGAGTCCGGGCAACCTTTGCAAAAATTGCATTAGGCCCAACTTCAATATTTTGACTCTATTAGGCCCAACCCAAATCTATTTAGATATTACCCCCACTGACTTAGAGTCCCAAGTCCACGTCGGGTTTCATATCGAAGGAGCATGCTAGATCCATGCTATCAGTTGTTTTTGAATTTCTATATAAAAAATCTTTAAATTTAGAATGAATAATTTCTTATTGTGTTGGTTTGTTCTTGTTTCTTATTGAATGTTTCTGACTCTTCTTGAGCCAGCCTGGTACTCTGTCAACATAAATTGTGGTGGAAGTGAGGCCACCATTGAAGGTCAAATGTATGATCGTGATTTGGATCTAGCTGAACGCGGATTTGCAAAGAGAGGAGCTAACTTGGCAATTAGCAGTACTGGTCACTTTTTAGATGCAAAAAAAAAGTATAACAACATTGCAGAAAACAAATATAATCTCTCTGTTCCCAACGAGGAACTGTACAACAATGCACGTCTTTCCCCAATTTCTCTGACCTATTATGCTGATTGCCTGGGAAATGGACAGTACACGGTGAGGCTCCATTTTGTGGAGATAATGTTCACTGATGATCAAACATATAAAAGCCTTGGAAGGCGTGTATTTGATGTCTACATTCAGGTAATTAATGATTATATTTACATCATTTGTTTAATGCTGTCAACCAGATGTTTGATACAGAACAAAAGACTTTTTCCAGGTAATCATTGTATGTGTAACATTGTTTGAAGAATGAGCTGCATGGTTCATAGTTTGAGAGTTGTAGCTTGCTTTTAATTTTATACTATATGTTTATCCCCATTCAATATAACAAGACCAAAACTTCGATGTCTTTTACTTTTGATGCACGAGAAGAAACTCTCCTTAATCTTCCCGGCTTTTTTAAATTCTTAATATGCTCTTAATAGAGTAACCCTTCTCTAAAACTGCTTAACAAGTGTAGAACCAGTTTCTACTATATTTTCTGAAGAATGCCCAGAATTTATTTAAAACAATTAACAATCCTGGAGCAATATGGATTGGATTGATATCTTGTAGGAGCAGCGAGTGCTGAAGGATTTCAACATTGTAAATGAAGCAGGGGGGGTTGGTAAGCTAATCATAAAGAATTTTACTGTACACGTGGCTGCTGGCTCCTTAAAGATTCGCTTCCATTGGGCTGGGAAAGGGACAACTGCTATACCACAAAAGTCAGTTTATGGCCCCCTAATTTCAGCTATATCTGTAACTTCTGGTTTGTTCTTACTCTCTGTGCCCATCTTTCTTTTTTTGGCTGGCAACTTGTTGGTATTATCTGACGGTCAGCTCTTGTATAATTATCAAACAGACTTTAAACCCCCTAGAAGCATCCCCGGAGCAGCTGTGGCTGCAATTGTGGCTGCAGGAGTGGGCATTGTCATCTTGATATTGGGCATTCTCTGGTGGAGAGGTGCCCTAGGAAAAAGAAGTTCATTAGCGATAGGTAATGACTAAGAAAATACTATTTCATACCGCAATAGTTTCCATAGATAATGGATGGAATCAATGCATTGAAGACTAACGAACGCCTGTTCACCCGGATGTGTTCATAATGTGGATTTTGAAACACAAATATACCTCTTATTTTTTTGCTTATACTCACAGAGCTAAAGAGTTTAGATTTGCAAACCGGCGTATTTACCTTGCGCCAAATCAAGGGAGCAACAAATAACTTTGATGCATCCAATAAGATTGGAGAAGGAGGATTTGGTCCTGTTTACAAGGTATCCGAACAAATTAACATCTTGACTTTGATTATTTGGAATATTCCATCAGCACTTTCTGGCATATTTTTTTCATAAACATAATACAATGCTCTCCAAAATGCAGGGCTTTTTATCAGATGGCACAATGATAGCAGTGAAGCAGCTTTCTTCTAAATCAAAACAAGGAAACCGTGAGTTTATCAATGAGATAGGCATGATCTCTGCTTTGCAACACCCTTGCCTTGTTAAGCTCTATGGATGTTGTGTTGAGGGGGATCAGTTGTTGTTGGTATATGAATACATGGAAAACAATAGCCTTGCTCGTGCCTTGTTTGGTAAATTATTTATGTATCCTCTCCATATGTGTGTGTGTATTATTTGTGTGCCTGTGTCTATGTGACTAAAATTGTATTGTTTTCAATTTTCGTGTACATTCACAATGAAGGGCCAGAGGAATGCTGTTTAAATTTGGATTGGCCAACGAGACAGAAGATTTGCATTCATATTGCCCGAGGTTTGGCTTTCCTCCATGAAGAATCAAGACTAAAGATTGTTCATCGGGACATCAAGGCCACTAATGTGCTACTTGACAAAGACCTGAATGCAAAAATATCAGATTTTGGGCTAGCAAAGCTTGATGAAGAGGAAAATACCCACATAAGCACTCGAATTGCTGGGACCTAGTAAGTTTCCTTTGAGAGAGTTTTTTTTTTGGTAGTAAATATTTTTCCCATAAGAATCCAATGCAGCAACGTCATTCAATTTATTTTGTTGCTGTGATGGTTACATTTCTCAATTTTACAGTGGGTACATGGCACCTGAGTATGCAATGCATGGGTATTTGACCGACAAAGCAGATGTCTATAGTTTTGGAATTGTTGCTTTAGAAATTGTAAGTGGAAGAAGCAACACTTTTCGCCGACAAAAGGAAGACGGCTTCAATCTTCTTAATTGGGTAATTGTTTTTTTAATGTCTCTACGCTCATCATCATTCATGTTAATTTGAGTAATCCTCTATAATATCTACCTAGGATTTGTGCTGTTCCTGAAGAACAATACATTGAACAATTACAACCATCTTGTCTAAACTGCTACAATTCTCTACATGAAGGCATCTTACGGACATCAATAACTTGTCATTGAGATTAAAGTCTCTGTCTTCAAAACCAATTCCTTGTGCAAAAATCATCGTTTTGTACAATTTTGTTTGACCAGGCACATGTTTTGAAAGAGAATGGCTATCTAATGGAGCTAGTTGATTCAAGGCTAGGTTCAGAATTTGTCAGAGAGGAGGTAATGGTGATGATCAATGTGGCTCTCCTGTGCACCAATCCATCTTCTTCACTCAGGCCCGCCATGTCTTCAGTACTAAGCATGCTCGAAGGAAGAACTGTAGTTCCAGAAATCGTTTCTGATCAAAGTGAGGAAGCAAGTAAGATTAAGCTGGAAGCAATGAGACAATATTACAGAGAGGTAGAAGAAAATAAGACGAATGATGAGACTGAAACTCATTCCAAGAGTCTCTTAGGGATGTCCACTTCTTCATCCACATCAGCTAGAGATCTCTACCCTGTTCGCCTAGATTCTTCCTACTTCGAGCAAAGAAAATCTTAAGACAGTATAAGGCGAAAATACAATTTTTGTAATCTGGGTTCGCAGCAATAGTAGGATCCAGACTTGAGAATAAAGATGGTTGTGTTATACGAGACAGTATTACAAATAATGAGACTGAGACTCGCACCAAATCCCTATTTGGTTCAAAGAATCATAGGGATTGTAACAAATGTAATATTAGAAAAACTTAATGATGTGATTTATCAATAGGATATAAAAATTCTTCTCCTTCTACCTTGTAAATAGGATTATAGCCGTAATTTAGATTTTTTTTCAATTGTTCATTTAATCTAATATAAATTATTATATATATAGTATATAGATACACCTTGACCCTTTTAGTCCTTTTTTTTCAGTAAAAGCAAAAATCTA
The DNA here is from genome assembly GCA_963210345.1 of Inga oerstediana. Lineage (NCBI taxonomy): Eukaryota > Viridiplantae > Streptophyta > Magnoliopsida > Fabales > Fabaceae > Inga > Inga oerstediana. Next base: position 17,260,842 of record OY723406.1, read on the forward strand.
TGAATTATACGGTGCATTTTTATTTAAAAAAAGAGATGAGAAAGAGAGGCATGCCTTTTTTTTTTTTTGGCCAACGGAAGATCTGCGTTTTGAAACCATGTGTGATGCTGTTGCCTGTGATGTGATCGTACTCAATATTTGATGATTATATTTATAAGGTCGATTAAAACAAAAAAGGCACTATTATTTTGGCTCTCTTGCTCCTACAGTTGTATAGGAATCTCTTAATAAGGGGTGGCTTGAATTCAAATACACTAGGCCGAAGAAGCTAGGATCCAAAAGTTTGCAAGATTTTTGTCAACATATACCTATGAAGCCGACCTTAATTACATGGCAATGACTATAAGAAACTTTCGAATATTAAAACTACAACCTTAAAATGAATAAGGGATATGATCAAGATAGTCCCTTATTGCATATATAAATAAGAAGGTTCGGAGAGAAGCAAGAGAAATCAGAAATGGCATTCAACAACAAAATGAGGGCAATGTTGTGTAATGAGTTACATATTAAGAAATCTCACAAGTAGAGTGGTCTTTATAAGTTAAAGGGCTCCCCCCCTAATATGTTAGTTTTTTAAGATTTGGCTCTTCCTTTAGGCTTATAATCATCACATTGGTGCTCTCGTTAAGAGTCAAACTCAATGAGTGAATCGCCAAGTGAAGTGTCTTGGTGTGGAGCTATCGGCTCTTAAAGGGGTTGTAATGTTATGAGTCCCATATTGGGGAATCTCACAAGTGGAGTGAGATTTATAAGTTTAAGGGGTTCTCACTCTCAATAGGTCAGTCTTTTAGGGTTAAGCTCTCCCGTAGCTCTTAACCGGATAGCAATGTCATGAGTCTCACTTTGGGAAATCGCAGAAGTGGAGTGAGATTTATAAGTTTAAGGGGCTCTTCCTCTTAATAGGTTAGTCTGTTTGGATTAGGCTCTCCTTTTCGCCGAAGAAGACATAATTGAATGCTATTGAAAAAACACTTTGATGCTGGATGCTTTCTGAAAAAATATTTTCAACGCATAAAAAATAGTTTAAGATATTGAGTGTAACTAAACAAAATACTTCAAGATGTTTGATGCAGTATAACCCATTAATTTTTTAAAAAAACAATTAAAATAAATTTGTTGAATTCTTAATTTGTGCTACTACCTTTTTATTTGTGTTTTGCTTCTCTCTCTCTCTCTCACCTTTTGCAACCTCCAAGATATTTTTATTGACTTTTGAAGAGATAAAAACGACATCATTTTAAAGCAAAGGAGTGCAGCGGATGAGAGAAAAAAAATGAGAGAAGGCGAATCCCCTATCACTCACCTTACCAAGTGTGACACTACACTTAACAAAAAAGATTCATTTTCTCCTACCTCAACAAGCTCGAGGTTCTCGAGGTCTCCTCCCAAAACCTCAAGCTTCACCTTCTTCGAGTTCAATCTGCTGCTCACCTTCTTTGATGGACTATGTGCCATTCAACGCCTCCTTCTTCTTCTTCAAGGGTTGAAGCTCGTTTTGTCTTCAGGTGTGTGATTAAGTACTTACTCCTCAATTTGCGCAAGATCTATGCATGCTTTGTTTTCCATATTTCCCTGAGTATGATTTGAGCATTTTACTTGAGTCATTTCTAAAAGAACAATTAAGAAATTGGCCCTGTTAGGATCCTTTAGGTCGACAAAGAGTCACATTCCATGTTTGGTAGTATGGGTGAGAATGTATTAGAACTTAGAAGTGATTGAGATCATTCAATTGCCCTACACATGTGATCATTCATTCATTCCAGTCCACTGGCTATATTACATATTTACATACATACGTACATACTATTTCTCGGTTGTTTTGAGTTTTTTTTTTCTTAGAAAAAAATCTATTTTTTATTTTACAAAACACTTAATTAAAAATTAACAACCAAATAATTTTTTATTTTTAAAAACAAAAAAATGTTTCGCCCATAGCTTTAGATTATTTCGAAAACTCATTAAACAAACAAACAAACAAACAAACAAACATACATACATACATACATACATATACTTTTTATATATCACAAAACTAATTACTCCTTCCCGTCCTTAATGTAGGACCTGATTGGAGAGTTAATCTTGATCCTAAATATAAGACTTATTTTTTATATTTGTCAATATTTTCCTAATTTACCTCTATTGATGCTCCATCAACAATAATCAGGTAAGAGAGATAAGATTGAGAGAATTAAGGAAGATAATTGGGATTATATTAACCAAACTAACTAACTTTCTTAAAACTAACTTCCTTAATCTAACCAAATTAGATAAATAGGTTTTACAATAAGAATCAGAAAGAAGTACTACTATTTCCATGTTTTTTTTTTTTGATCCGGCGCCAAATGGCAACCGACTACGTCCGGGCCCGAGACACAAGAGTGCTGCCCATCTCTTTGTGGACAGGGTACGCCCTCTCCCAGCGAAAGCGCTTCCCGGGACTACTATTTCCATGTTGGATGCATAATAATTATTATAGTAGGAAAAAAAGGAAAGGAAAGAATTCAAATCATTTAGCTTTTCATTATTTATCATTTTCCACTGCATATATAAATACTTCTTTTGTTCTATTTATAAATCCAGTTTGAAAAAAAAAATTATTCTTTATTATAAGTTTATTTTTAAAGTAATAAATAAGAGTGTTATAATTTTGCCCCTATTAAAGATAAGGAAGGAAGGAAGAAAGAGATGAAAAATATTCATTCATAAATAAGGATAAAATTAAAAAAAAAATTATCAATTTAGTCTATATTTATTAAATCAATTAACTTTTATTTATATGTGAGAATTAAGTAATTTAGATTTATAAATAAAAGTAGACTAGTACCTTGGATCTCTTGACAGAAATATCTGGATTGGTTTCAGAAAAATGCTCACTCATCTAAATTGGTACGTAGTCCATGCATGCATTGGAAATCACAAATCAAAACCCATTTTGGAGTGAAGATATTCTATCCTTGGACATATTTTCCCTAATTCTTTCCTTTAAAATACATTCTATCATGTCTTTTTTTTATAAAGAACATTCTCTCCTAAAGTGGTGATCCTTAATATAAAAAGCAAATCACTTTTATCTGAAATTTTAAATTGGTTTTTCAATTTTTGCCCCCATAAAATATATAATACTCATTATCCTTCTACAATAAATTTTCACTTATAACGTCTCTTGTATTTTAATTTTTTTATGAATAAGGGTATCATTTGAAAAAACATACATATTTGACATATTCATTGTGTTTAACTAACATTTTAAACCGCATAATTTTGATAGTTATTTCTTATAAAAATTACAAAAATGAGTATGAAAAAATTAATGTCCGGCCAGAGATATAATATTATGAATAGAGAATCTTACTGTTTATCTCAAACATCATCTGAAAGTTTGAGGGTCATCCTCGTACGTTTAAAGCCTTAAATATTTCACTGTTCAACTTTGTAGAGATGGCAAGTTGCCTCGGAGAACGCAATCAATTAATAAAGCAACCTCAGACCACCAAAGGTGAATTCGGTAAATCGGGTTAAGCTTGTTAGGTCAGTCTGTTTAAACCTAAGCTTGGTATAGATCGGATTTATGATTTAAAACTTTCATAAAGAGGAAAATCTAAACAAGCCATCTCTATAGGATTACAGGCTTAAATGGTTGCAAGGCCGGCCTGTTTAAATTTTTTTTTTTTTGGTAATAGTACAAAAATGCCCATTATCTTTCCCAGAAAGAGTATCTAGTGCCATGTAAAATTTTTTTGCTAAAAAATATCTATGCACATTACATGTAGAACCTCAAATGCCAACACGTTTGCATCCTTAAATTCCGTTAACTTGTGAAGATGGGACCGTTATTTATTCATTCACGTAGATAGTTAGTCCATCGAAGCCTGCAACTCTTACTACATCTCGTCAGACCTGAAATCCACACCAAAATCGAAAAGTCCGACATGATCTAACCATTAAAAAAAACAGAGGAAGAGAAGGCAGAGTAAAAATATAGGACCTGTCTTGGTGGGAACAGATCTCCAATTTCCAGGTCCGTGTTCTTGAATATAAGAGACCAAGATGATGTCTTCTTCGGCAGTCCAAGATCCCTTCTTGATCCTAATTTTGTCGCAGCAAGGTGGCCTTCCCATCACATACATTTAACTAGAGACCCACCTCTCTGTTTCTATATATGCGTGCGTTGTGGGGAACAGGGGGTCCTGTGAAGAAAAGCGAGTTTAGGGGGTTGGATCACTTGGATGATTCTGAGGAACACAGGCAAGAGAGTTCAGAACTGGGGTTGTCTGGGCTATGTAAGAAAGGGTATATATAGAAAGAGATGAAGTGGGGAAGGGAAAGGGTAAGAACAATTAAGTGTGAAGGCTGACCCATGGGGCATAAGGTAAAAGAGTTTTGATTGATTATCATGAAGCGCAAAGAGTCAAAAGGGACAGCAAACAGCATTAACTCCAAGGGAGAGAGAGTCCATTCTCAATAGCCCCCTTCCACACCCATGGGAACGTGAATTGGTAATTTGGTACAATGTGTGAGATTTGAAGCGGGGAAGGTTGGGGCATACACGTATGAGTCTGATTCCGCCACCGCTCAAAGCCAACAAGTATATGGAGGCGTACAACATCGTAGCCTTAGAGCCATGCACGCATGTCTTTTCCCCACATGGGCCTGCAGGTTGAAGCTCCTTATTGTGTGATTGAATCACCAGCAACATATATCCCTGCAACTCAAATATATCCCTGCAAATTAACCAGGGATGCAAACGGTTGTAGAATTTAAGGTTCTATTTGTAATGTATATAGGTATTCTTGAGCCAAAAAAATTTATATGGTGCTAGATGCTCTTTTTGGAAATGATCATGGGTATTTTTGCACAATTACCCTTTTTGTTTATAAATTTGTATATTATTGCACCACTCGGTCATATGTGATATGTATATGACTTTAATTTAAGGGATTATCTTTTTTTCCTGGCACAACAAATTCTCTTATTCTTCACCACTTCATCTTCAATATATTTATTACTAAACAGAGTTTATAACTTGAGATAATTTGTAATTCTTAAGCTTATATAATGTTAACTTCTTCGAAATATTTTTTAGTGTTAAGTTTATAATTATGGCTTTATCTGGTTATTTATTTGATTGTGATTGTGGACATCGTTTTTGATTATTTAGACTTAATGTTTGTGTTTTGTTAAATTTAGATAATTGTTGATATTTTAAGTTAGATTTGATAATATTTTTATTTTAAATTAAGTATTTTAGTCTTCAATAACATAAAAAATAAAAAAATGACAAAAGGGCCTAAAGCCTGCGGGCCGGCCCCCGGGCTTTTGTTAAACGAGTCAGGCCTAAGAAATGAGACTCCTTTTTGAAGTCGGGTCTAAAAGGGCAAAGCCTATGATGGGCCGGCCCCCGGGCTTTTGTTAAACGAGTCAGGCCTAAGAAATGAGACTCCTTTTTGAAGTCGGGTCTAAAAGGGCAAAGCCTATGATGGGCCGGCCTCTTTTCCGAGTTATACCAAAAGGCCATTTAGTGCATATAAGTTTTTTTTTTTTTTAATTTGATCAAAGTTTTCACTAGAGGTTTAAAGGGTGAAAGGCTCTTACCTCTCTCAGCAATTACGCTTTCCAAGATTCAAACTTGTGTTCTCTTTCTTATGAGATAGTGCCCTTACCACCTCAACCAATAGCTTATTGGTAGTACATATAATAATTTAACCACAAAGATACATGTCCAAAAAATCTTATTATCACTTTAACTAATTCACGGGAAACAACAAGTGACAGTTAGCATATTGAATATATCATAAATTAATTTTTTTTTTCATTTTTACCCTTATTATAAAATGTGTTTGAAAATTTAATGAATAGACAAAATCAGAAATAAGCATTAATTATATGAAGAAAACTGAAAAATAAACATTAATTATCTTAACCGTCACTAATATTTTAGACCAAATTATTTTTCTGAAAGCGCCCTATCTTGTGGATGGGCGGGAATATCTATGATTAGCATTCCTAAAAGTTAATCTTTCATATAAAAATTCCTCACAAAATGATGGATGCATGCATAAAATATTTTAAAGGGTTTGACCGTATAAGTGAGAATGGTCCAAGGAACAAATCATAAATGGCTGGGTCAACGCCACATATATACCGGACATGACGAAGCAGTTTCATTAGTATGTAGGAAATATATTTATATTTTGTATGCATGTATTTATTGCATATTTTTCAGATACTCTTTCTTATTCTTTTTAGAAGTAATTTTTTTTATTGCGCAAAACGAACTAATAGTTAAGATTAATTAAAAATAATAAATGTGTCAAAAATCTTATATCTTTTTCAAATATATTCTTATTTATAAAAAGAGTATAAAAGAGAGAATGAGTAAAAACTATAAGAGAAAATGTGTAATAAATGATTAAATGAAAGGGAATTAGTGGTTGCTTAATATAAACATATGTATTTAACAGGAGTATAAAAAGGAAAGATAGTTTAAAGTTTGAGACACAAATAAAGTTGCTTATATTAAGGATCCACTCCAAGAGAAAGAAAATTACTTATAAATAATATAGGAGGGAGCATATCAAGGTTCTGAAACCCGAACTGGTCACTGAACCGGTAGGGGTATTGGGTCAAGGGTCAGTGGGTTATATCAGAGTCAAACTGGGGCTAAACCGGTGAGGAAGGGAAGATTTTAGAATTATTTATATAAAATTTTGAATAAAATAATAAAAAAATAAAAAACCTGGTCAAACCGTGAGAAAGCCGGTCAAACCGCGTGAAAACCAGTCGAACCAGAGTCAGTTATCAGATTGGACAGGTCAGACCACCGGTCTGACGATTTCGTGGTCGGATCGGCCGGTCCGATCCGAGCCTGAAAACACTGGAGTATATACATGTAGGAAATGAAATTTGTGTGGTCTGGCATCAAAAGAATTACATTATTCAATTCAAGTTACAAAGTGGCAACCACAAGCTTCTCCTTCTCCAACTTGGATTTGTTGATCACCTTCTTTGATCGACTAAGTGCCATTTTCAAGGGTTGAAGCTCCTCTTGTCTTTAGGTGTGTGTGTGATTAAGTACTTACTCCTCCATCTGCTTCTCTTAATATTTGCACAACATCTATATATGCATGCTTTGTTTTTCACAACGATATATTTTCCCTGAGTGTTATTATGATTTGAGCATTTTACTTGAATCCTCTCTAAAAAAAAATGTTTTTAATATATATTTTTCTCCCTATAATTTCATGGTTGGTATTTTCATTACTTGACTTTTCCCCCAATATCAAAATGCACTAATCAGAAAAACATAGTACTCCCCCTTTTAATTTCCTTAATATCATCTATTCAATTTAATTTTAATATCTCCCCCCACTCTCCCATTTCACCTCAACTTTTAACCTGTTAAATTATAAAAATTTATTCATTTTTATTTAAAGTATTTATAATAATTTTAGTTAAAAATAGAAAATTGAATATGGACTATCCAGATTTGGATACTTTATTTTTTATAGAGAATACAAATCAATATGAAAAAACTACCCTACACTCAAATCCGCTTGCAACATAGAGCTAATGCACTCTGGCGGGTCATGAAACCATATCAGTCCTACGGGGTGTGGCGGGATTGTGAGGAACCATGAAGGGGAACCACCCATGAGATTTATGTGCATCCAAATTCATTCCAAATAAAGTCCTCGTTTCACACTTCACCTTAATTAGCGTACTAAGCTTTACGACTTTCCTTCATTAACTTTAATTTGTCTCTTCTTTCATTCATTAACGAATGTTGCTTATATTTTTAATAAGTTTTAGTTTTGGTTCTTATGTAAATATATATTTAAATTTAGACTAAATCCGCATAAAGCTATAAGAATCAAAGCCAACGATTTAAAATTATAGTGACCAAAACAAAAATTCGATAACACTATAAAAACTAACAATAATATTAACCATGTTATAAATATTATGAAGTGTGGATGTTCATAGTTCCATAGTCTCTTAATTAAGATTCCATCTCATATGGTTAGTGTTTCATTATACCCTATAACTCCTCAATTGAAGGGGTTTCTTGTATTTATTCCCTATACCCTCCAATTGCACAATTATGTTACATAATTCCATTCTTTTTGTAATTATAACTCTGTGTTAGTCTTCAATGTTGGGGTCGATAGAGGGTGATGTACACCATTTGTGACAATCAAGTGAATGAGAACCTCCTTATTTTCTCTCCAACTTTCTCTCATCTTCTCCATCTCCCTCATCTTGATTTATTGTTTTTGTCTTTATTTTTATAACAAACCCATATTTATTAGATCAGAATAACACTATTTTTTAGAGACGCCCGAAAATAACATCCCAACAAACACTCCGCTATGCTCATTAACTTATTTATATATTTTTGCCAATTATTCAGCTTTTCATATTATAATTTTACCAACCACAATTGTTTAAGAAGAAGAAGAAGAAATAACCACAATTTTTCCCCTTCGATCTCCTTGCTGCGACTTTCATTCATCTTCTTACTGCCTTCTCAGAAATAAACACTACTGTAAATAGGGGTTTTAACATCACTATTTTGACATTTTTAACGTCCAAAAATAGGAGGACTACGTCTATGTGAAGGGCGTAGTATATTTTAGAAAAGACGTCCCTAAAAAAATGGATGTCTAAAGTGAGACTTTAGACATCCCAAATTTAAAAAATGTCCCAATTTTGAAAAAGGGTCGTTTAAAGTCACTGTGTAGGGATTTTAGACGTCTCTATTCTCAATAGGGATGTCTAAAGTGAGGACTTTAACCGTCCCTTTTCTCTATTTGGGATATCTAAAGTCCTCACTTTAGACGTCTCTTTTTTAAAATTGGGATTTTAAAAGGTTTTGTTTTAAATAATTATTTAAAATTTTCATTATCCAGTAAATCAAAACTACAGAAACGGAATCGAAAATGATAAAGACATCCACAATGTCCCTTATAAAATGGTAAGGATATCCAGCATTGCAATCTTTTTAATTTACTATATATATATATATATGTATAATAACAACAACTCATACAACCTAATATTATATATGTATAACAACAACCAGAAAGTGTCAAAATGTTTGTCATCACACAACTACAAACTAATATAAATAAAAAGTTTACTGATCTATATGTTGAAGAAAATGTCCAGCCAAAAAGTCTTTGATCAAATTAATGTCTTCATGTAGGTAGGCATCTTCATTATCAAAAATCTACAAATTAGAAAATATGCTTTGATGAAATGAATCAAGTAAATGAATTAATTAGTAATTCAATTACAACACTAAAAATACTATCATTTGAGAATGAAGAAGCGATTACCTATTCAAAATGGCTAATAATTTCACTTTGAATGATATTATACATATAAAGTATAACATAATATCTGAAATAACACTCACGTTTAGAATAATTGTCAACGATATGATGAGATTGCCTTTTTTCAGTTTTTTCAACAAAAAATTCGGTAGCATTTCCCCTTAAAAGTAAGACATCCCAAAATTTCAAGCAACCTTATCTCCACTACACTAATAATAATCATACTACTATATTATATTAAGGAAACTACATTAATAATCATACTAATCTAATCTAAAAATAAAAAATAAAACCAACCATATTAAAGAAACAAAAATTACTCTATTTAATTGTTGTTCATTTCATCAAAATCAATCAATAGCTCCATTTATTTATAATAATATACATATGTATTTTCCCTCAATTTCCAAGCTCTAAACATATAAAACAAACATTTCCAAACTCCAAACATATAAAAAAAACATTAGTATTGCATAACTACTAGCTTACAATGAGTTGATGATTCTGGCAAAAAAAAATCATTCAAAAGGGAAAATCACTCCGGTAACTAGAATCATATAAAATAAATTAAAAGCATTATAATAATTTCAAATTGCAAGTTTAAATTTAATTCTTCAAGTAAATTTATATTTCAAAAAAAAAAAAAACTAACCTGATGAAGGGGAGCCGATGGTTATGTGCGGTGGAGAGGTAGCAAGAAGACGTTGAAGAGGTGTATGCACGGCGAAAGAGGTACGCCAGAGGGTGGAGAAAGCAAGAAGATGACGGTGTGTGGAGGGGGTGTGTGTGTCGACGACAATGGAAGGAAGGAGGTGGAGGAGAAAAAAGCAAGACAATGTGGAGGAGGGGGTGTGTGCATTGTCGTCAATGGAAGGAGGTGGAGGAAAAAGCAAGAAAGTGTGGGAGGAGGGGTGCGTGCCGACGAGGCTACAATGGAAGAAGGGAGGAGGAAGAGTAAAGTGAAGAAAGAAAAAGACGCTACGGTGAAGGGAAACTAGTCAAAATAAATGAAGTGAAGGAGGGAGTTGGTCAAAAGAGTAAAGGAAGGAGGGGAGGAGGACGCATGTCAGACAAGAGTCTAACATGCGTGTTGTTGTAGGGGACACCTTTAGGCATTCCAAATGGTATTTGGGACACCTAAAGGTGGGTTTAGGCTTCCCAAATGGAACCTAGGACTTTAAGCGTCCCAAATGAATTTTGGGATGCCTAAAGTAAGTCAAATTATTTTACTTTTCAATTTTTGGCACCCAGATGAATCTTTAGGTATCTCAATTTAAATTTGGGATGTCTAAACTCTTCTTTAGGTGTCCCAATTCAAATTTGGGAAGCCTAATGTTCCCATTTCCCATCTTTATTTATGAAAATGCCACTACCTCTATCTTTTAATATCCCTTTTTCGGAAAAGGGGCGTCTATAAGGATAGTAGTATTTTCAACATGTTGTAGTGAAATGTTTAGCTAACTTCCCTCTCCTTTCATGCATACTGATATATATATATATATATATATATCAGTAAAGTAGGCTATGAGCTCTGAACACCTAACAGTCCATGCATGTGATCATGACTTCTATATTTGTAAGGTTGAATTTTCAAAAACCTGTTCAATTTTTTACCTTCTGCAGCAATTCCCAATCACCCTCTTCATACATTTTTTTTTTAAAAATCCACATGTATGTCAGTCTTCTCATTTCATTAATTTGTTGCTTTAAAAAAATAAAAATGCCTAGATTCCTATCATTTCCATTACTCCCTCTGATCTCTTGTCTTCTTCACACTACTACAGGGAATAGATTTTATTACCCTAGAAAACGTCCATTTTATAAAAAGAAAAATAAAAAACACGATAGCATATTTATAATTTTGAGGGGAATTTTGAGGCATTTAGGCATCCCAAATTCAAACTTGAGACACCTAAAATTTGAATTTGGGACGCCTGTAACCCCCTTCCCACCTTAGGCCGAGATTAAGTTCTTAAATACATAATTAAGTTGGAATTAGAGACCATATTTCAAATTGGGACTTATTAAGGTAATCTTTTGCCCAAAAATCGGATTTATAAAAAAATTTTCAAAACTTATTCACAATGGTCTCATATTCACAATACAAAACAATAATGGCATATACAGGTGGATTCCATTTACAAATATCAGAGTGCAAAGTAAATTCCCAACTCACTTGGGTTCCATCCATTAAATAAAGGTTTACATAAAGGCACAAAACCCATAATTCATACCCTTTACTTGGGGGATTACATAAAACTATACCACCAATCCCAATATATACAATTGTTTCCCAAAACATCCAAATAATTTACATGATAACCAATAACTCAAAACATATTTCTAAACCGGAGCTCTATCCGCTCTTCATCACCCGCTTGCCTTTCGATCCTTTTGCCCTGTCTAAAACATGATTTTTGGGAGAATGAAATTCTAAAGAATCCCCATAGTGTCAAATCACTCATAATATGTATAACAATAAGGCATGAAAGCAAATCATTATCCACATAAGCAACTTCAATGGCAGTTCAACGGCAATGGTTAGTATGATACACGTCATCCTTTACAATTGCTCACGCTGCATTGCACAACACAATCCACATAATATATTTCACCACAGCTGTGATTCATATAAAGCATTTCATAACGCATGCCACACTGGCAAGATACACACAGCCCACGGCTGGATTCACATACGCTGTCCCACGGGTCGGATTCACAAAGATCTATGTCGATTACGACGGCAGTTCAATGGCCAAACTAGAGATGACCACTGTTACTCCCTAAACGGCTCACGCTGAAGTGCTCACGCCGTAATGGACCATGGCATACAGTTCACAAAGTTCAATGATAAGTTATGCATATCAAAACATCATACACAATATGAGAGAAGAGTCACTACCTGAGTCCTTCCGTGCGTGTCCTAGCGCCGGTCTCTCCCGAGTATAGCAAATATCGTATCATAGAATCATAATAAGTGACGAAGAGTTATTTCCCTATTCCAATTCTCAATGACTTATTAACACTTGCTTTGGTTATCATTATTGCTCTTTTACTACTCAAGAATACCTCTAACAATAGCCCTAAGGGGTTGGAAGAACTATCCCAAAGATCCCCCTTTTGAAGCTCCAAACTGACATTTTTCACTACGACACTCGAGTGAAGATGACCTCACTCGAGTGAGATTGTACGGCCAGTCGAGTGAAGAAGGCCTCACTCGGGTGATAGTACAGTCTACACTCGGGTACTAAAGAGTGAAGGATAGCGAGTGAACACCCGAGAGCACAAGGACTTTTCAGAGATTGCAACACTCGAGCACACTGGACCTCACCCGAGTGAAGGCCAAATGCCTCACTCGAACACCTGAGAGTGAAGTCCAGAAAGTGATAACCCGAGAGTACAAGAGTTTACCACGAAGAGGAGCACTCGAGCACAGGATATTGCACTCGAGTGATAGATCAACACTCACAAGTAAGACTATACACTCTTGAATTTTCCAGAAAGCACAACATAAAAACTAAAGAGAAAACAGATTATACGCATAGCACTCGAGCGATACTCAACCTTACCCGAGTGATCTTCATCCCACACTCGAGTGAATCCTAAATCACTCGAGTGATTCTATCAAAACCAAAATACGTAGCTAAACAGAGGCATTTTCCCAACACTTGCCTAATTGATCCCAATAGACACAAAACTTTACCTAAAGCCACTCCCACAGAAAAACACCCAATAAACTCAATGGGATCATCAGAATCATCAAAATTCTACTCCATTATCATGCTTTGGGTTTTGGGCAACAAAATCAACAAAATACCAATCTCATCCAAACATCACATTTCAATCACCAATCAATCTATCTATCCTAAACTCATTCCAAGATACCATTCTCATGCCAAAAACATACTAAATGAACAGTGGCACTCATTTTCAGATTCAAGCCAAAATTTCCAGAAATTACAAACTACTTCAAATGGCATGGAATATAGATAGAAAGATTGGTTTCACTCACCTTATCAACCTTCTCAAAGAGAGTTCCTGATTCACCACTTTCCAAAATTTTGTGTGGCACAAAACAACACCAAATGGCCAAACTAAAAACACCAAAATAAAGCTCTCAACTTAAGAAATAACATTAAAGAAGAGAACTTGAGCAATGGAAGCTATTTACTTACCCAAATCACAAGCTTTTTCTTTCTCTTTCTTGCCCAACAGTGGCGCCGAAAATGGAAGAAGAGAAGAGAGAGATGGAGTGTGTTGGATGATGGAAAAAAACAATGATGATGCTACTCCCTCCTTGCTACCAGCCGACCAAGAGAGGAGAGGGAGGAGAGAGAAATATTATAAAACTCAATTTGACTTTTCTCACTCTTCCTTCACACCAACTCTTGCCATATGTCACACTACCATTGGCTCTCATAAAGGTAAACATCCAATTAGCCACTTAATCCCTCCATTAGCCATTTTAATTACACATCTCATTTTCTCTTAGCTAGTAATCAATTTCCCCATTAATTACCAACTAATTAACCAATAATTCCATTTTTCCAATTATTCACTAATTATGACATATAAATTAATATTGCCATAAATCACATGATTATTCCAATTAAAAGCATAATTATCCATAATAATCATGATTAACCCATAATCACAATTTGGGATATTACAACGCCTCTGTGCATGTCAAACACATGTCTCACATGCCCTTCCCTCTCTTCCTTCTTTATTCACTCAACCACTTATCACCGTCACTTCCTTCTTCTTCTCTCTTCCTCCTTCCATTGTCGACATACCTCTACCGTCTTCTTTCTTTCTTCCACCGTCTTCTTCACTCTCCTTCTTCCATTGTCATACCTCCATCCCTCCACCATCTTCTTCACTCTCCTCCTTCCATCCTCAACATAGGTCTTGTTTCCTATGGCACACCAACACCGTCGGCCCTCTCCCTCCTTCCATGTTTGTTATTTTTTATTTCAAATATAATGTCTTGTATCAATTTACAACTTGTGAAAATATAATGCTTTGTATTAATTTATTTCACATGATTTTATTTAGGTTTCTATAGTGTTTTTTCCTTTTTCATTGGTTCTTTTTTTTTTTTTGCTAGAATCATATGCTCATAATCTGTTAATTAGATTGGTATGAGTATGTTGGCTAACTAACATGTAAGTTTCCACAAAGTACAAAATAAAAAAAGCGGTATGATGAAATTTATTTATTATCAATATGAAAATAAAAAAATTTTATAATTCTCTCATTGCGTCAATATATAATATGCAATAAGGTTGTTTTTATTTTTTTTAGATTATATTAGTATGATTATTAGTGTAGTTTCCTCAATATATAAAAAAAGTAGTATGATTATTAATGTAGTTTCCTAACTCTTACAAATAAATAAATTATGAGTATAAAGACCAATATATAGTATCTATAATTGAGGAAATTATAAGGACCCAATAAAAACCCAAAAAAAAAACTTGCTTTGTTAGCCACAAGAAGATGAGGATAAGCTTGTGTAATGGAGACAGAGTTTATTGAATTTTTAAAATTTATTATAATTTTAAAAAATTTTAACTTGTATTAATTTAATCCTCTCATTTTAAAACTTGTGAATAATTCTTTTTTATTATTTTGGAACTATTTGGAATTCTCTCTTTTAAGAAAGATGATAAAGTCGTGATAGAAATTATTGTTCCTGAATAAAAAGTAAATAAAACAAAATTAAATTCATGCTCTAACTTTTAATGTGTTTATTTATACATCCCATTAATACAAGCCACGTTTTGTAAAGAAAACCTAATTATATATCATTGATTCTCTATTTGGCTAAGAAATTACTTACATCATAACCTCATATTAATTTCCTAAAGAAAAATTGTTGGATTAAATTGTTGACACACACAAATCTTATAAAGTCATTTATATTTTAGGATGATGAAATTTTTCTAGGCGACTTATATTATGAATTAGATAGAGTATTAACTTTTATACTTAATTTAACTGTGGTAAAACAAAATAAAAGCTTAAAGAGATTCTTCCCACGTGGTTGAAAAAGGGTACATAAATTTTTTTTAAAGCGTTCTAATCATTTTTCTTAATTCTCTCCATCTTTCATTTATTTGATTATAGTTGAGTATCAACGGGAGTAATTTTGAAAAAGATGAACAATTATAAAAAAAATAAATCTTATATTTATGACCAAAATAAATCTCTAAAGGGAACAAATTAAATAGAGCAGTCATATTAGGAGAAAAAAATAGAACAATTAACTCATGATGAGGACCACGCATATCCTATTACGTAAACAGTTTCCATAAATTGAACTTGAACTCAAATGAGATTTACTATATTATCCCTAATCTCTTGTCACTATATATGCTCTCAGAAGGCATGTGAAGCAGCTTGAGGATTCAATAGTACAATGAAATATACCATTATCTAATCCTAATTAAACTGCGTTTCTAAATGACTTCTGAATTGGATTTCAGATTTAATTTTAATAATATAATTTCGCACCAATCAGTTCCCATTTGATTCAAAGAATCTAGAGAATGCATGTAATGAAATATGATAGCAGAAAATTGAATCTAATGATATGTCTTATAGGTGTGACAAAAAATATCTTTTCACTTTGCTCTATAAGTACGATCAAGGTAGTAATTATTAATTTCATCTAATATGAATTATAATATATATACTTTGACCTTCTTCGTGTTTCTTGTTTTTCTAGAAAAAGCAAAAACCTATGAACATAACAAGAAGAAGGGTGGCATACTTTTTCCCTTTTCTTTTTTGGGCAATGAAAGAACTTTGTTTTGAAATCATGATGTGTGAAGTGTGGCTACTCAACATTTTACGATTATATTTATGAGGTCAATTAAAAATAAAAAAGGAAATATCTGTTTTAATTTGCCCCTGCAGCAGTGTGTGTGTCTCTCCCTCTCTCTCTCTCTCTCTCTCTCGCTCCTATTAAGGGGTGGCTTTTGAACCAAGTTCTTGAACCCGGATAGGATCGGCCGGTCCGGCCCGGAAACCGGCAAACCGGCCGGTAAACCGGTCCGGTTCCCTGTCCGGTCCGGGTTCATATTTTTAATAAATTTTTTTTAAAAAAATTTCTTTTAGAATTTTATATTATAAGTCTAAAATTTTCAATTTCTCACCGGTTTAACTCTGGTTTGGCCCCGGTCTGACCCACTGACCCTTAACCCAGTACTCCGACCGGTTCAATGCCCGGTCCGAATTTTAATACCTTGCTTTTGAATACAAATATAGCTAGGATCCAAAAGTCTGCAACATTATATTTGTCAACATGTACCATTCAATCCGATTGACATTAACATAAACTCATTGTTTATAGAGCTGTTCAACTGAATCGTGATTTTGAAAAATAATTAAAAATAGTTAAATGTAATAATTATATGAAAATTTTATTTTTATTTTTAAAAAAATACCCCTATTTATGAATAGAGGGAGAGAGAGTAATAATGAGAAAATGATGAAAGAGAATGTATGTAGTATAATAATTAATTGAGGATAAAATAAGAAAAAATGCATTTATTATTGAGATAATAACTCAAAAAGGATTTTAGATTTAGAGATAAACTCATTCAAAAAAAAAAAAACTCTTATATATAGTAACGGGGGAGTATAATACAAAGAGAAGCTATATTATATATTTTCACAGTGATCAAGATTATTATTGTTAATTAATGAGCTTCTGTATATACAAATAAGAAGGTTGGGAGCGAAGGAATAATGATTATAGTGTAGTTAAGTACATACTTATAACCAAGTTGAGTTATTTATGTGGTAACAAAGGATATGGTTATATTTATATCTAACCAGACTTGGTTGGAGCACGTGACAGTCATTATAAACAGTGTATAATAACACATCAGACTATTTACCATCACACTTCTATCTTGAGAATCCAGAAAATGGCAATGCTGGTGGTGGTGGTCACGGTGGCGGCCTTACTCGATGAACTTAATTGCCGCTCTTCTTTGCGAATCACTCCTGCGATGCGTTCCAAGCTTGTGTTTCTGTCCTAATTTAAAATGTCAAGCCATTTAGCGCAAAGAAAAAACAACTCGTAATTTTTTGCCACATGATCATCATTCATCATTAACACTATTAGCACACATATGCACAGCTAACAAACATAAGGACTGATGGCTTAACAGTTTCAAATTCAAGGGACCAATGCCTTAAAGAAAACAAACTCCAGGGACTTTAACCATAATTTTGGAAATTATGCCCGGAATTTCAGGAAAAATCTTTAGAAACACAGGAAGGTAGAGAATAATTCCCTAAAAAATATTTGAAGCCTAATTGAGGTGTAAATAAACAAGACTATTACCTCATAAATGAATTTTAAATAATTACTGAATTTTGGCTAAATAATGGATGATTGGCCAAATTTAATTATGAAAAATATTAGAAGGCTACAAATAATTGGTAAAAAAATAGGAAAAATTATTCTAAGGTTAATTTAAATTTATAAAAATATTTTCATGCCCATGAAATGGAAAAGTTAGCATAAAAATATTTAATTGGAATTTTACCCCAGAATAAATAGATTTCTTGAAAAAAAAGGAAAAATAGTTAGGAGGACATCTTTTGCCTGAGAATTATATGAAAATCCTTTTATGAGGAGAAGGAATTTGTGGTTGAGTTACATAATTTTATGAGTTGGGGAATTAATCATGAAATTAATTAATTTCAGATATGTTAAGAAATTGCCCAAAATTCCTTACCATGAGTCCAATAATTTAAATAACTCAAGCCCAAGCCCAATAAGTGACCTGAAGGGCATGGTTGGAGATCCGGTTATGAGGGGAGATTATTAAAAATTAGTTGGGCCAAATTTAAGAAGGAAAATGTGCGGTTAGGAAATGACTCTTTAAAAAAACTTTCTTAAAAAACAGAAACTTAAAAAGAGAGTGAATGGAAAAAGAAAAACCCAAGTCACAAAGGAGCCAAAATATTAGGGGTGTTCTATTTTGGGTTTTAGGTCTATATCAAATTCAGCAAGTTGGGTTGGGTTTATCGTCCGAATGAAAAAGACTAAGCTATGAGTAATTATTATCTTGAATTATTTGTCACAATATTCATTGATTTTAAAAATGAAACAAATCAATGATTTTTTAAAAATAATAATATATGTTTTCCAAGAGAAAATCTATAAATATAATATATTTAATAATATAGTAAAATATAAATTATAAAATAAATTAAAGCAGAGAGCAAATAATTTAAGATTGATTGAGATAATACTTCATGCAAATATTAGGGGGAAGTGAAAGAGACAATTGTGACCCACTTATATATATTGTTACCTACCTGATTGAGATGAGCCACCTCTCCATCTCTTTCTCTCTTTTAAGTTTCTACTTTTTTTGTTGAAATCTCCAAAAAAAAAAAAACTAAAAGAAAAACACATTTTACCAATAAGAATCACATTCTTTAAGAAATATTTTTCTAGGAGAGAGAATACAATACATATCGTCAACAGAGTTGAATCTAATAAATGAGATAGTCTTTCATAATATGCAAACCAAAATTAAAATTTTTGTTGAGAGATGTGTTTACATTTAGTGTATGATATTACCTCGAATAGAATTACTTTCATTATGTGGAAATACTTAATTAAAAAAATACAATAAATATTATTTATCAATGTATTTGAAAAAATGCGAAAAGAAATGATAAAAAAAAAAAAGACATGGCTTTAGTTATTGGGTGAGTAAAATAATCAAATATAGCTTAGTGTGACCAATGCCATTATAACTTAATAATATGAATACTCTCTTATAAGTAGAAGGTTACGGTTTGATTCCGATTATAACCTCATGCGTTATGGCTTGATCCTTTAACTCATTATACATAGTCGCTTCGTGTGGAATGGGAAGATAATGAAAACGACAGTAGGGAGACGTCGTCGTGAGGGATTACGCAACCTAAAAGTAGGAGTGATCCACTCAAGTTCAATCACAACGGAATGTGATAATCTTCATAACCAAACAGGTCCCACATCATTCACTTCTTCCTCGACCGACAGCCAAACGCCCCCTCTGGGCCAGTCCATGTTGTCTCCTCCCTATCATGCACCTCCGCGTACCCAATCATTGCCTTCCCATCCCCAGTTCCCACTTCTACAGAACAGAGGGAAGTTCGTTGGACCTTCCCATAAAATAATAAATAAATAAATAAACGTTAGATCTCATATGTGAAATTAGGGGTGTTCAAAACTGGGACGGGGACCGGGATCCACCACTCCCAATCCCGGTCCCGATTTTTGGCCGGGATGCAAATTGCATCCCAGTCCCGATCCCGATCCCGGTCCCGGTTTGGTCCCGATCCAAGTAATCCCGGGCGGGACCGGGATCAAACCGGGAAATCTCGGTTTTTTTTTTAAAAAAAATAAATTTAAAAAATATTATTATTTTAGTTAAATTTTCTATAATCTAGTGTTTAAAGTAATTATTTAACATCTAATAAGGCCATAATAATCACACAAATTGATCTAGAATTGAAGAATAACATTTTATTATTATTATTATGATCACCTTCATCATTTTTATTATTATTTTTATACATTATATAGTAGGATTAGTATCACAATATATATAATTTAACTCCAACTAAATATGTGATACACATTTTATCAAATGATAACTTAAATTATGGGATAAAAAATACAAAAATAAAACAATAACTTAGTTTTTAAGAAAAAAATTTAAAAAAATAAATAAAAAAACCGGGACCGGGACCGGGACCGGGATCACAAGGTATGTGACCGGTCCCGGCCGGGACGGGAAATTTCCGGGATCAAAATTCCGGGACCGGGACCGGACAACCGGGACCGGGATATTTTGGACACCCCTATGTGAAATAGCTTTTTTTCCCCATTGATCAATTTTATAAGAACTCGATAAGAGTTATCTCAATATTTAATAATATTTTTTTATTTGTGTCTCTCATAAATTATATAAATTACATTAATTAAAGAGTTTGTGATCACATATTTACTTTCTTTGAATAAATAAGAGCATCCTTAAAAAAATTTATTTTAAGACATATTTATTATTTTTAACTAATTTTAACTTTTTTTAAACCAAATAATTTGATTACCAACCTTTTATAAATAAGATTAGATGGAGTAATTGGAACAACCAAATGAACCTGAAATTCACTCTGATTTTTCATTTTTCCCTGACGTACCTTTTTTGTCCTAAAATGTAAATATAAATTTCAAAATGCAATTGCAAAAAAAAAAAAGTCCTTATTTTTAAAAAACCACCCCCCGCCCCCGGACCCAAAAAATGCCCCTTTTAGTGGGCCGCCCTTAATTATTACAAAAATGTTCTCTCTTTTTCTTATGCAAATTCATTACAACTCGTAGTAAATTTCATATAATTAGTTGCTAATTTCATGTACCAAAGTTGTTAATCATATTCGAATTAATAATTTTAATATAGAAAATTAAAAATAAACGCTATGACATGTACTAATGATTTTTTTTCCCTTCAACATGTACTAATGATTTGCATACGGAAAAGAGCAAACATTTTTCTTTCATCAATTTTCTGTACTAGAGTTGTTGATTTTAGTACGATAGTTATTAATTAAATTATTGACAAAAAATAAAAAATAAAAAACTTCCTCACTTTCTTATGCAAAACACTGGTAAATTTCATAACATTTGTTGTAAATTTCCTAAACTAGAGTTGTTATCTTCTATTAGCAACTGCCCTATTAGAATTGACATAATGTCTTTCAATTGACAGTTATAATTATTTGTTACAAGGCTTTTTGTTTTCCTGCGCTTAGTTTTGTTAAAAGGTTTAAAAACTAAGTTAATTATATTATATATATATATATATATATATTGTTTTGATTAAGGATATAATCCTTTTGATACTTGGGAAAATCGCTGGAAAATACCAAATAAGCAAATTAATTGCTCTTTGCCACCAACCCAACTGAGGTACCTATCTGTCATTAAAATTCAACTTGAAAAGACACAAAAGCCCCTGGTTTCACAACATGATTTTAGGTGGGACAGAGGAAGGAGCCCTTAGTTTCCAATATTCCTCACTCAAACAAGCCTTCCGTGGAGCGTCGAGCACTGTCCGCCGTCCAGCGTCGAGCTCTGTCCGCCGTCGAGCGTCGAGCACAGTCCACCGTCGAGCGTCGAGCACTGTCCGCCTAAGACCTTGTGTATGTTTTATTACCTCATTTGTGATTATTTGTTGAGAGTTTCAGGGATGATTGTCTTGAACCCTCTGCTAAACTACCCAATTTCCACTTATTTCGATGGTGCCCAAAAATTAACCTTAACTGATTCTGGCAACAATGGCGAACTTTGTATCGGCTGAACTTCTCAGTTTTATATTGTTTTCCCTTCTCTATGAAAATCAGGCTTATATGAAAGATTTTCTTTCGGATTACTTAAATGCCCACCAGTGGTAAATAAGTCTTCTTATCCTGTTCAAACATTTCCATTTCAACGTTTGTGTGGAGGATGAATAGATAGGTGGGCTGAAAAATCTGAGGGCTCATTTATGTGAAATTTGGCAAGTTGCATGCGTGATAAATACAACAATGCATTGTCCAAATTAAAACGGTAAAGACAGAACAAATTTTATTCAATTTTAGTGTATGAATTAGCATAAATGTATGCATGCATCCGTTCCTAACATTCATAACGGCAAGTAGGTGTGTGTTGCAATGTGATCTAGTTTACGCACCTGTGACCATTCAAGCTGTGGAGCACTTTTCCTAGATCCACATCCCACAACATTATTGTAGAGTCGAAAGAGGCACTGCTTAAAAGAAAATAGTCCCAGCTATAAGATTCAGTTGGCTGTAAAACAGAGTATTCACAAGAAACTACTCACACACACACTCACCCTAATGCCAAGCTCATGTACTAGAATAGAAGCATATTTACCTTGCTAGAACTAATGGCTGATTGGGGTTGCTTGTACAAGGGCCAGTAGGACTCCATCGAATGGTATATATCTCCTAAAGGACCATAACTTTGTTGAGAATAGTTTTGAGAGGAAACATGAAAAAACTATATGCCTGCCAACATGTTTGCATACCTTAACATGTTCCTTCAAATCATGTAAATACTTGTCCTGCTTTAGACTCCAAATCTGCAGGGTAATTTCACTAGTCAATTACATCCATTAAAATCCTTGAAAGGACAATACCAGGTTTACACTTTCCCATGGACATTTTCATGATACCTAGTCATCACGACTTATGAAGGTACTCTCTCTCTCTCACTCACACACACACACACACAAAAACTAAAACAAGCCTTATCCCACTAGGATACTATCAACGTGCACCCGTGCAATGTGCTCCAAAAACCTAAACTGATGAGATTATAATGGGAGTATATTTAGATGTCATGGACTGTTTGAACTCTACTGTACTCTGTTTTCCTTTTATGTTTTGTTCATATGGTGCTTCTCTGTTGCAACTTAATATGGATTCTGAATAACCTATCTTTTCTGCAAAGCATGTCAATTCAAAACTTATTGTTGGTATGTAACAGACATTTGGCAAGTGTTTCTGTTCTCCTTCTTGTTTGAACTCATTTTGGTGTTTGCTCATATGTTTCTGGGATCTTTGTATAACTATGTTGCATGATAGTTTCACAATTTCAGAAATATCATCGTCCACTTTTGGCCACTTTTTCTGACAGCATTGTCTTTCACTGATGCTTACACTTTCAAAGTTTTTTATGCTGGTTTTTAGGAAATTCTGCTGTTTGGGAATTACTGCATATTGCACATTAAAATAGATTGATAAGCAGATTTTTTGATGTAGGCATTTGTTGAGTGCTTTTTCAAGTTCATGTGTTTTGAGTTACCCCTGTCAATTTAAAAATCTGTACACAAGCATGGTGAAAAGAATAGTGGGGAAAGGAAGGAAGGGAGGGAAAGACGTGAAGCCAAGGTTGAATGGAGCACAAGTGTTTAAGCGAGAGTATTGGTCGGATAAAACGAGGAAAGGAAAACACAAGACAATGCAAGATGCAGATCAAGAAGTAAGGGAGGCCTGGAAAAAAATGTCAACAGAGGAAAAGAGTAAGTATGCCCAAAAGGCAAAGGAGGATAGAGATCGTATAGGATGTGCTCCTACAATCAAAGAAGGGGAGGTGCGAACACGAGCGTCACTAAAACAATTTGTGCAATTGGCAAAGTTTGTGAGAAGTGATGCAAGGTTGAGGGCCAAGGCTAAAAAAATTGGTTTTGATAAATTATTACAAGTCACATGTACACAAATTCCTAATGCACTGTGCAGTCAATTGGTTAGAGCAATTGACCTCGCAACCTGTTCAATATGTATTAGAAACCGTAGGAGGCAAATAGTTGCAAAGGATGTACAAGATTTACTTGGCTTGCCTAATGAAGGGAGTGATATCATAGAGGTAGCTGATACAAGAAGTGAGCAATTTGTGAAGTTGAAGGAAAAATTTGCAAGAAAAAGGTTGTCAGACATAAAGGAATTGATAACTTCAAGGGAAGAAGAAGAAATGTTCGAGCCATTGTTGGTTTTGTACACGTTAGGGACGTTAATATCTCCTCCAAAAAATGGAGGCATTAGCAATCGATTGTTGAAAATTATTTGTGCTGATATGACAAGTTTGGGTGGTTACAATTGGTGTAAGTTTGTGCTCACAGACTTGATGAATGAGGTCAAAGAGTACAAGAATGCATTAAAAGAAGGGGTGAGAAGCAAATATATTGGATGTTGCATTTATCTTGTTATGGTAGGTATTATAATGTTTTGACATTGTTTAAAATTGAATGCTTATGATGTGGTTGTAAAATGACTTATGTTGCTGTAGATAATGTTTTTCCAAGTGTTTCCGTTGCTGGCCGAAGATGTGCCATTGCCTAACCATGCCATTCAGTTTTGGACCGATGCAAAGATCAAGGAAGTCGTGAAACGGGAGTATGAGAGTGAGCAAGGGATCCATATTTGATTATAAGACATTGATAAACCATATTCCCTATAAACCTCACGCCTTATCTCGTGAGGTGGTTTCTCTAAACAACCCCTCAATCCATCTTTGATTATGGAAGCAGTCAAGGTGGCAGTCGATTTGTGATGTATGATCAAATTATCCTGTGCTGAGTGATTATGCTTTTCCACAAATGTTACCACACGTAAGAAGCTACACTCTCCCTCCCCCACTTGATATGCAGTAATTTTCCATGGACACCCCTCCACTTTACACCTCACAATCATCTTACTTGCATAATTGCTCACATATTTGTATGCAAATTTGTGTGCCAAACTATACTTGTACAGTGCCTCTTTGAACTCAATAACATTTGTAAACCTCTTGGGAGGACCTGAAAGCAATTCCTTCCACTTCTCAGCACTATGCTCAGGGATAGGTGTAGGTGCACTTTGAATTACGTATGGAAGATCTTCTGATACCCTACTTGATGACGACCCAACAATACATAACCCATCTGATCCTTCTATGGTCTCTAACCTACATCAAAATTTATTGTCAATTAATAACTCATTCTTCCCTACCACTTGAAAACACTAGTAAATATTCATGTAATTTACCTTTCTGAAATTATCATTGGTTGTTCATCATCAATCAACTCACTAACGTCTTCAACTATATACAAATGTGCACATTTGTCATTAAATTTAACTATTTGTTCCACTCCTTCATCATCCTCAATGTCCATAATAGTGTTTTCATCTAATGTTGACAGTGTGCCCCTTAACTGTAATGTTTTGCCTTTAATACCAAGACATGAACATATTGTTCTTCTAAGCTCATTGAGCGACATTCCTTCTCTTACCATTCTTCCATTTGCTCTCCCACCCACATATTGAGTCCTCCCTTGATCAATGACAATCTTCCCACCTATGTGGAAGAAGCAATAAATTTCCTTTTGTACTCTATTCATCACATTAACTCTAGACCTGCAACAATATGGCTTTAATGTCAACTAATCTGAATTTTGCAATATGTTTGACCTATAATAAACTAGTCAATATGTAATTATACTTTCCCCTATAATAAACTAATATGCACTCAAACATGTACAGTCAAACTACTTCAATGAAGATTTTTTACCAAAACATTCAACATTGCAAAGACAATACTGCACGATGCCTTTGAACTCAATTTCATCAAAACCAGCAAGCAATATAACCCAAACTAATAAATAAATTTTTGGCAAATTAATTGCTGAATGCTACCATGGAAGATATGTTGCACATAACGGAAGATATTTTGCACACAACGGAAGATTGTTTGCACATTTATATGGAACATTTTTGCACAAATGGAACATGGTTTGCACAAAATGGAAGATCGCTTGCACACTTGGTAGCAATCAACAATTAATTTGCCTCAAAGGTATTTTTCGGCATTTCTCCCAACAAAGAAAAGAATTATTACTTCCAGCAACAATACCCAATACGGAAGATAATTGCACATAATGGAAGATCATTGGCATATAATGGATCATCCTTTGCACATATCGTGGATGGCCATTGGACACGTATGGAAAAGACCCATTGCACAAAACGGGAGATCAGTTGCATATAATGGCTATCACATGTGAATCTCCATTGCAGAATCATTATTCCAGCAACATTCAGGTAACAAAACTGATTACACGCAATACACGATACACAATACACAATATACAAACTCCCATCAACTAATATCAAAAACTTCACAATAATGGCCAAACTCATAATATCTAAGCAATCCTTAATTATATTTACTATTTCCTTACTCACACACACAGCAATGCACAATACTAAGTTCCACTAGCAATATAGAAATCATCACCTCCATCAAAAACTAAAATATGAAGAAGGGCTTCACAGTGATCTATCGACTCCACAGTGATGGACCTCCGGCGGACGCCACAGTGATCGACGGCAACAACAGAACACTCGCATCACCGCACTCGGCAAACAAGATAACTGAACAAGCCACTGTTATAACCTTTAGTCGTTTGCTTCTGCCTCGTGTGATCTTTCCAAACTAAACGAGGGGCTTTTGTGTCTTTTCAAGTTGAATTTTAATGACAGATAGGTACCTCAGTTGTGTTGGTGGCAAAGAGCAATTAATTTGCTTATTTGGTATTTTCCAGCGATTTTCCCTTGATACTTATTAGGATGTAAAGGATTTTTACTTCTCCCAATAAATAAGTTCTTTGGATTTGAATTTGTGTTATTTTCTCTATGGGTGAGATCATTTATCACCTCAATAATTAATATAATTTTTTTGGCATCTCAAAATTTGCATGCTCAAAACCAGCTTCAGCTTAAAAAAAAAAATCCTGCTATAACCATTCTCCTCCATTAATTCACTCATTGCATTGGAGTTTTGGGGCCTGTCTAGGTTAATGTTTAAAAAGTATGTTCACGTATGTTGAGACAAAATTTCTCTCATAGACTTATCTCATATATCACAAGTTACATTGGAAAAGCAGTTTCTACCGCTAATTCGGATGAGTGTTTGGGAAACACCCAAACCATGGTTTCAGAAAGCTATTTTCCGCAAGTCTCGACAAAATTTCTCTCACATACTTACCTCTTAAATCGTAAAAGTTATTCTCAAAGGCTAATCCAAACATACACTTAGTGAGTGTTTGGGAGTGCAAATTTGGGGGGGAAACGCACGATAATTGGACAAATCTTACGATTGAGGAAGAAAAGCTTATTTTGAGTGTTTGATACTGCATTGAGCTATTTGTGATTTGTACTTGTTTGGATTAGCGATTGGAATGCTTAAAAGCAGCTTTTCAATCGTGATTTATGGTATACGAGGTAAGTATGTGAGAGGAGTTGTGTTTCGATTTACGTGAAAAACAATTTATAAGTAATTTAATCGTTAAAACAAACAAGCATATTAATATTCGCACGATTTGCTTTAAGCTAACAGGCGTGGCTTTTTGCAACTTGAATTCGCCAATTTTTTGATCGTTGATAAGCATTAAATGCATTTTAGTTGTACCTAATGTGCTATCAGACTGATAGTAATTTTACCCTTAATGTACTTTTTCAGCTTCAAAAATTACTTCAAAATATTTTTTGATTTTTTCAGTTGTACCCAGTGTATTATCAGACTGATTACAATTTTACCCTTAATATACTTTTTCAGCTTCAAAAATTACTTTAAAATATTGTTTTAGTGTTTTTAACCCCTTAAAATATTTTTTTCAGTTATATCTAATGTACTAACAGACTGATTGCAATTTTACCCTTAATGTACTTCTTCAGCTCCAAAAATTACTTTAAAATATTTTTAATGTTTTTAATCATTTAATTTAGTTTTTCAGTTGTACCTAATATTTTCAAGTAATTTTTAAATAATTACTTGATTTTTTAAATATTTTTTTCATCCACTCTTTCTTACCATTATCACAAAAGTCATTTATATTTAAACTAATCTAAACATAAATCACATTATAAAATCTGGCTTTTGTCAAAAATAAGATTATAAAAATTCAAATAAGAAAAAACCATTTTGTTTCAAACACTTACTTAGTAGCCAATTGATGATTGATTGTGATTCCACCTGTCATATTGTATAAGTGGTTAGATTAGTGAAAAACAAGGGGAAAGGAAGCCTCTATCTTTAATTAAGATTCTTCCTTATATATTATTATTGTTTTGGTTATGGAATAATAGGATGAATCATTAGCGGTTGAATCAATGATTTTGGATGTATTTAACAAATAAGATTTTCAATGAACCAAAATGTCGGTCACGTACTCATTCATCACTTGTCATATTTCATCTCTTTCCTATTTATATGCGTACACCTGTATATATAGACTAAATTATAAAAACTCTTTAAATTTTAGGTGAACTACTTATAAACTCATTTATATTTTAAAGTTTAAATTTATCCGGCTCTTAACCTTTTACTATTTTTTTATCATGGGTCCTTTACCATCAAATGACCGTTATCTTTTTCATAAAAATTACCATATCAAATCAATAGAAAACACATGACATTCTATTTAAGTTAACAAATTTATGAAAAAAAAATCCTTAATTTTAAAGATGTCTTGTATAATCTCTTGACATTTAAAAATTTAATTTTTTATATATAACCTTGACATTCAAAATTTAAATTTAATCTCCTAAAGTCTAGAGTGATTTTATGCAATCTCACACAAAAAAAAAAATGGTGGTTTTATGCAACGAGTTTAAAATTCAGGGCCTTATACAATTATTAACTTATATAGGATACTATGCATATTTATTAATATGATATGGCAATTTTCACAAAAAGTATAAGGCAAAGTTAACAATAATGAGCCCTTAATTAAAAAAAGATCAAGTGTTAAATTTAAACTTTTAAAAGTCAGGGGTTACATGCATATAACCCAAAGTTTTGGGAGCTTTTATGTAGTTATATATATGTACTGTATTACATATGTATGAGCCCCAATAATATAATGCGTAATTAAGGTTTTGTTTATGATAGATGGAGATTATTCCAATTCTATTATCTAATTAGATAATATCTTTGGCTTTCCTTAATTACAGACGTGTTAGGCGCAAATCAGTCAGTTCAAACCACGCTGGACGTACATCAAACCAAATGTTACGATTGGAAAAAAAAGACCATATCTGTTATTATTGATTCAACCTCCTCCTCATATAAATTCATAAGACTGAGTCTTTGAATTGAATCATTCAAGTCTCCTAATTCCATAGCCAAGTCAGAAATCAGTCAACTTTTTAATTTTGTTTAAAGCATGAAATAATTTCGATCTCTTCCCTTTATTTGCTCGAACCATACTCTCTAAATTGAATAGAATATAGTCATACTCCCTCCAGAACTTAATATAAGACATATTTAAGAAGTTGATTTTGGTCTTAAATATTTTTTATATTTATCAATATTTTTCTAGTTTACCCCTACGGATGTTCCCTCAACAATAATTAAGGAGAAGAGGGAATAAAGGTATGGAATATGCATATGATATTTTAGAAAATATATGTCATAACTGAACTAACTTCATTAATATAATCAAATTAGGTAAATATGGCTTAGATTAAAGACCGTAAAAAGAAATTTTGAGAGAAATGACGGAGAATCTTTATTTAAAAACAAAAAACAAAAGAAATGATGGAGAAATAGTAAAAGACAATCCAATTTCATGATTAATCAATGCATATTTACATTATAATTAGGAAGTTCATGCACCCCAAAGAATAAAAAGAATCCTAAATCTTAAAATTGACATTTATGTGAAGATAATTAAAGAAATTAATTATTGAAGTAGATAACCAATAAAATTTTTTCAATTTAGTACTCCCTACTTCTAAATATAAAAGTTTGATAATTAATTTATAGAGATAAATAAAATTATTAATCAAGTTAGTTATTTGTAAAAAAAGTTGATTTACTTTAAAATCTACCCTTTAATATTTTGTATTTTTAATATAAAAATGTAATAATAGAGATAGTTTAAAATATTATAAATTTTTTAAGACAAAATTAATTGAACCCTTGCATTTTAGATCTAAAACAACACCTTCAACTAGCTCTTATATATAAGATTAGAGGGAGTAATTATCATTCTATAGATCATTTAATTCTATATGTTGTGTGATATTAAAACAACAAAATTTGTTGCCTAGCTTAAGGTTTTGAATTATTTCTTATGATTCACAATACAAGTCACTTCTATAAGAATTTATGTAGTCCATAATATACTGGTCACTTAAAAAGTAATTAATACTTATTTATTAAATTTATTCACATAATTACTGCTTACATGTGGCTCATTATATTTTTCTCTCTTTCGCCTTTAAAACCTCATTTAATATGGCTAAAATTGAAAAAAAAAAAATTTAATATAGATTTATTAATGAGTTAACTGTCATATATTAATGGCATATAATGAATTAATCAGCTTAAGGGAACTTGAATCTTATGTTTGGATGAAGAGGAAAGTGAGAAAAATATGGGGAAAGACTAAGATTGAAAATTTCAAATTTTTTTTTTTTACTATTTTTAAAAGATTTCCCTTGATTTCTTATCGGCCAAATAAAGGGAATGTGAATAAATCTTGG
This sequence comes from Inga oerstediana, assembly GCA_963210345.1. NCBI lineage: Eukaryota > Viridiplantae > Streptophyta > Magnoliopsida > Fabales > Fabaceae > Inga > Inga oerstediana. The sequence goes on from OY723406.1 coordinate 17,291,294, forward strand.
ATAGGAGGGAGTATATAACCCATAAAAAAAGTTACAATATGCATAGTCACATTGGAACAAATACCATCCACCAATCATTGTGAAGGAGAAAAACTAACTAAATCGGAAAATAAATAAAACTTTACCCAAATTAAAATACAAAAGTTAGGCGGAAAAAGGACCCATGCAGGCACCACCGCACCAACACCTCCTCTCGTATATAAATATCAGATTAAAGCCTTCTCTCTGAAATGCCGCAAACCAGAGAAACGCACAACACACACACACACATCGTTGTCGTCTTCTTCAATTGGCTTCATTGCCATATTAACATTCTCTCTCTTCCTTTCCGAGGCAAAGCTTAGAGAGAGAGAGAGAGAGAGAGAGTGAGAGTACGGTGCGTTTCAGAAATAATGGTTACGCGGCTTCGATACACTCTGTCTTCTTCTTCTTGTGTTGTGCGTCTGCTTGTTCTGGTTCTGGTTGGGGTTGGGGCGGGTAAGGGGGAAGGGTATTCCGGTCGGGTCGGAGAGAGGTGCGATCTGTTTTCGGGCTACTGGGTAAAGGACGAATCGTACCCGTTATATGAGGAGTCCACGTGTCAGTTTGTGCAGCACGAGTTCAGCTGCGAGAAGAATGGCCGCCCTGACCGGATTTACACCCACTACCGGTGGCAGCCCCTCGCCTGCAACTTACTCAGGTAGCCTCCTCCGCCTTCCTCCTCCACCTCCCACTTCCCCAATATTAATTATTGAAACCGTATGCCAAACAATTCTAAGTTCCTAACACCACCATTTCCAATTTTTTTGGGCTATTATGTATTAAACCATTCATGAATTATGCCCCTTTTATTTTTTATATCATGTCTTTTCTTTTTTTTAAAAAAAAAAATTGCATCAAGTGAGTCTTTAATTTTTATAGAGTTTTTTTTCGGCCTTTTAAAAATTAACATAGTCTGTAATAATTTTTTTATGTTAATCATTATTGTTAGTTTTAAAAAACTAAATTAATATTATAAGCGTGTTTTATTGACTACTAAATAAATTTTGGACAAAAATTTGGTCGAGTTTCTCACAATATTATGTCAAGTTCATTGAATGAAATGGATAGGACGACACATCACTATATGGGACTGAAGAACTTGACTTGATGGTGATAACAAACTTGAATGACTTAAATATAAAATTTGTATTGTTAACATTTTTTATTAATAAAACTAATAGGCTTAGAGTTAGAAAATAAAAAAGCAAGTTTGTAAATTAAGACCAAAATGAAAGGTTGTTCAGAATTGAAGGACCAAAATTGCATCTTTGTCTTTATAATTTTAGTGCATATTTAAAAATCAGTTAGATCTTAAAACTAACTATATTTTGAAAGTTGTATAATCACTTTTTCTATGGGTTGATAAACAAGCACGTAGTTTTTGACATTTTTGTGTTGATCAATAAAAGTTTCAAGTTTTTATATATTATGGGGTCAACCCTAATTACAATATGTTGATTTGCCTTTAATCAATTTAAAGTTTTTAACAATTATTTCCTCTCTCACGTCCCACTAAAATTGGAGGTATACCAATAATCTTTTAATAATATCAATAGTTTTTTTTATCATGATTATCTGTTAGACTTATTTATCATCAACCTCTTTCATTTTTGTTTTTATAATTTGTCAACAAATTCTTTCATTTTCTTTCTAAAACTGTTCAAGCTTTTATTGTCTCCCAAAGCACAGTATTTTATTAAAAAAATATATAATGCTTATGTAATTTAACCTTAAAAAAATCTAGGTGAAATTACATAACACTCCTCTAAACCTTAACTAAAATAATATAATAAAATGTTTATTATATTAAATTATTTTAGTAAGACAACATACAAAATTTAAAAATTATGATAAAGCATTAAAATTATTAAAAAAAGGACACTATAACCATTAGGTCAAGACACTTAACTCGATTACTTAAGTGTTTAGTCATAGATTCAATCCCTAACAATGTATATGAAGAGGTTTTTATAGTCAGAACTAAAATCTATTTGAAAAGCCTACAATGTGAGGGTATTAGTTACTATTATTATCGGAGGCGGGGTACCCAGGGCTTAAAAAAAAATTTAACAAATATATATAAATAAATTAAAAGGAAAAAAAACTCTGGGAAAAGCTGAGTACAATTTCGGAATGTTCTGCCGGGGTAACAGTAATGAATGAAAGAAAAGTTTCACGTGACCGCATTTAGGCGACCAATAAGCACTGACAGTTGTATCGAACAAAGTGCTGTAGCGTTGCATTAGATTCTTACTCACTGCGCCGCTCCTCCCTCCCTCCTTCCCTCTCTCTCACTTTCGCGCCTTTCCTTGTGAATTTGTCGGTGCCATATATATACCATTCTCTCCTTACTGCCCCCACTCTTTTCATTGTATTCCCTCCCTGTCTTCCACTTAACTTCAAAGATACTTCTTCCCATCTTCATTTTTTATGTTTTTTTTAGTTTTATTTATAAAAAACAACGAGGAGCACTTATAAAAATGAGAAGTATTTATTAATGAGATTAATTATCGACAACTAATTTTTTTTGCCAACAACCAACTAATTAATATACGGTGTATTTCTGAAAAGAATTAATTTTATATTTTTAATGTATTTATTAATCTAAGTAACATTAACAATATTTTTTATTCTTGAGCATTGATTATTGGTCTCTTAGGGAGTATTAATTAATTAATTAATTTATGATTAAGGGGGAAGGGAATTAGAAAGTCAAAGCAGCTAGCACCTACCAAGCACACACCACACTTGTATAATTATATTTGTTTCCTTCTCCAGCCTCTCTACCATAATTTCTTTACTTTGCCCTTTTCTTTGGGTATGCCAAACGTAGTAATAATGCATTTTAATGACTTTCATTCACTTCATCCACGTAATGTAATCCCCAAATTCAATTCCCTCATAAATTTTCTTACCAAAATTGAATATATCCCAAGAAAAAGCAGATCACAGATGGAATATATTGCGTACGGGTACATTGTAAATTCAATTCATTATCTTTTGTTTGGTGGTGGGAATGAAAAAAAGATAGCCCCTTTGCGGTATATATTCATTAATTCATTTATTATCATTTGACTAAAGTTAATTTTTTGAATATGAAATGAAATGTACAGATTCAATGGGAGAGATTTCTTGAGGAGGATGATGGGAAAGAGCATAATGTTCGTGGGAGATTCTTTGAGTCTCAATCAATGGCAGTCTTTGACTTGCATGCTTCATTCTTCAGTTCCTAACTCTAATTACACTTTGACCCGAGTCGGATCTGTTTCTATATTTACTTTCACGGTAATTCCAATCACTTTATTTTTGTTTAATTATTACTCATCATATTAATTATAAGAGCTCCCAACTTAGAAGACATCTTGATTTTAAATATAAAACATCGATTCATTTTAATTTATCCTTATCATATATCATAGTTTCTCAAACTAATTTATTCAACTTATATATATTGATATATAATAGAATGTTATATAAGGGTATTTTAGGGATATCAGGTCATAATTGTTATAATTAAGTAATTTATCTATTTTCTTAATCTATCCAAACTAATTAAGTACATGTAGCTCTTATATTAAGGACATAAAGAGTATCATATATTACTAATACACCCGTGATGTCATGTAATTTTATTCCCTCGAGGATTACAATATTATCTTTCACATATATTGAATTAATTTAATTTATATATGTTTTTCCCATTGTTCATGAGTGTTTTGTCCTTGTTGTACATAAAATAAGAGGAATCTTTTTTTCCTCTCCAACATAAAAAAGATTGGTTGGTGAATGTAGCACATGTGTTTTGAGGATAAGACAAAATAAGCAAGTATAAATATGGAAGAATTCGGTGATCCTCTTTGCTTGTTATTAGTGAGTTGTGACTATATATATATATATATATATATGCCCCATTTGTTAACTTAAAAAAATAGAATTAAATGATATGATGCATGGTGTCAACTCCAAATCAAGATGGATATAAAACAATTATCATACATTTGTATATATTAGGAGAGAAAATTAGCATTACATATCTATTGGTACCACAATAGATAATTAATTTATAAATATTAAAAAAATTAGTTAAATTATTTATTTGAAATAAATGTGTATAGTTTTCCTAAAATACTCATTTAAGACCAAAGTAAATATCTTCAACTTATTATTATTGGTGTAAATGAATGAATGAATGAGCAGGAGTACAAAGTGAAAGTGATGGTAGATAGGAATGTGTATTTAGTGGACGTAGTGAGAGAGAACATTGGGAGAGTATTGAAGCTTGATTCTATTGAGAGCTCCAAGTTGTGGAATGGTGTTGATATGCTTATCTTCAACACTTGGCATTGGTGGTACCGTAAGGGACCTACTCAACCGTAAGTTTCTTTCATTTCTTTCAAGTGCTTTATTATTATATTATGTTAATTATACCATATCTTTAATTAGTGGATCATAATTAAGGTTATTAAACTCGGACTAGCTACTGAACCGGTTTATGTAGTGAATCAAGGGTCAATGGGTCAGATCAAAGTCAAACTAAAGGTAATCCGGGGTTAGACTGATGAAGAAATGAACTTAAACGATAATATTTTTTCAATAGTTTTGGAATTTGATAATTTTCGAGCATCAAATGATAATATTTTTAAATAACTATTTTTGCATTAGAATATAGACATCTCAAGTATTCCATAAAGTCTTAACTTGTAATTTTTAAAAATATGTAGAATTAGATATAAATTTTTGAAATTATAAAATTTTGAATAAATATTAAACCTATCAAACTGAACCGGTTAAGTGACCAGTTCGATGGTTTTATAGTCGAACTGGCCGGTCTAGTCCGATTTTAATAATCATGATCATACTATATACTGTGTATATATATATTAAATTAATTTTATGTTTATATGTTCGTTCAGATGGGATTACATAAAAGTGGGGAACACGGTTATGAAAGACATGGATCGAATGAAGGCTTTTGAGAGAGCACTTACAACTTGGGGCAAATGGGTGGATACCAACGTTGATCCCTCCAAAGTCAGAGTCTTCTTTCAAGGCATTTCTCCTTCTCACTACAAGTCAGTTCTTCTTCTACTTTCTTTCATTTAATTTCTTTTTATGTTGTGTTTTTTTTACGGAAAATTATATACAATGCAACCCAAGCAAGTTAATTACTTAATTTCCAGTGGTAGTTTATGGGGTGACCCAAGAGCCAAGGGGTGTCTGAGGCAACTAACGCCAGTGCCCGGAATGAAATACCCGGGAGGCTCGCCGGAAGCCGTGGCGGTGCTTAAGAGCGTGCTCCAAAAGATGAAAAAACCGGTGACTTTGCTCGACATCACAACCCTCTCACTTTTGAGAAAAGATGCACATCCTTCCATTTATGGACTCGCCGGAGAAATGGGAATGGATTGTAGCCATTGGTGTCTTGCCGGTGTTCCCGATACATGGAACGAGATTCTTTACAACCTTATTCTTTAAAAAGCCTTCCCTAACCTACGTGAAAAGTCCTAATCCTACATTAGTGGAAGATAAACATTCATTATTGGGTCATATAAAAATAGAAATAGATGTGTGGTTTCAAGTTTTAATTAGCATCAAATTAAAGCCATCTTGATGATGATGGGAAATCTTCCTTATCCTCATTGTTTGAACAAATCATATACAATAAAAATTAAGTGGGCTTCATTATTGCTTGAAGCTATAGAAAGATTAATAATTTGTCTTGTTTATAGTTTATGAATGGTTCAACTTGTAATAAACTTTATATTTGATATTGATAATGATTGGTTTATACAAAAATTATTCAACATAGAGGTTTTATTTCTTTATATTCTTTTTTGGTTAACTGGAGAATATTCTTTTCACTTATTATATTTAAATATGTGCCATTGAGTTATTGTAACCATTGGTGGCAAGACAACAAAATTGCCTTCATGGTTGAAACATAAGTGAGTTTTTTCTGCTGTCCTATATCATAAATTGTTATTTTTATTAATTATAGTTATTTGATATACATACTATATTATATGCAAATTAAAGTATTATCAAGGTCCAATTTGAGAGGAACTCTTCTAAAATATTCTTTCCTCATCCTCGTACTTCAAAATAATGTTAAAGCTATCGTATCCATTGATGTTAATTAAAGGGTTAAGGAACAAATTTGCTAACGAAGTTTTAATGAAGGAGCGTCTGATATAATTATGTTTTAAAGGGGGCAAAAATATACATAAGGTTTTAAAAGTGGAGTATCCAGTACAAAACCGTTAAATTTGACCTAACGACGTTAATTGTTTTCTTCTCTAATAATTTAATGCCGTTAGGTCAAATTTAACGGTTTTATGCTGGATGCTCCACTTTTAAAACTTTATATGTATTTTTGCCCCTTTTAAAACATAATTATGTCAGACGCTCATTCTTTAAAACTTCGTTGATAAATTTTCTCCTTGACCCTTAATTAAAACAGTAGTGAATAAGACATGTATGCTAATTAGGTTCAAATCCAATTCGACACATATCCTTGTCTATTTTCTTATCCGATAACTATCAAACAAGGCTTTATCCAATTTATGGCCCTTCTCATTGCCGCGTACAACACTTGAATATTTTGGTTTGTTCCTATCTATAATATATCATATTTATTATTTTTATTTCCTTTTTGTCCTCTCAGATATTAATTATTCAAGCAAATTTAACGTACGTCTGAAAATACTATACAAACTATTTATTAATTAACTCCAGATAGTTTTAAGAAAATTTTAAAATTCAAACCTTTTTTAATTTAATAATAGCTATTAATTACTTGTAATATAAGTTTCATTAATTTACCCGATTTAGTGGTATTGCTTTCGAATAATGATGAAGGAAGGAACAAATAATTGATATATATACGCAAGTGAATGAATATTGTGTGATCCAGATTCATCTTAAGATGGTCAATACAAATACTGTAAAATGAATCATATATTAATGAATGTTGTTTGTACTTTTATAGATTCCTCATGATCAACATGTGATTTATATTGATGTGGTGGGAGTAATAATATAGGAAATTATTGAAGCAAAGCAACTTGCAAGCTTATGTGTGTGGATATAGATGAAGAGGCTATGGCTATACAATGCAAATAGTATATAGAAATGGACCTTAGATTCTTATAACCCTTTGGCTTTTGTTCTTGGTGAATAATAACCTTTTGGCTTTATTTGTTCTCACTTTTGTTTTCTTTTGTATTTTTAAGAAAAGATTCTTTTTTTCTTTTTGGTGTGGATTCAACAACACAAGGTGAAAGAAAGTGTCGGCAAAATTTTTGAAATTTGTTGCGTTTTGCTTTTGCTGTAATAAAAGGCTGGGTCAAATGTCGAGGCACTAGTTATCTAATACTATATTCTATTTCTAATATAATAGCGATTTGGGTATAAGTTAAATTTGGTTATAAATATAATTTTTTAAGGTAATTTTATCTCTCATATTTATCATATTTTTTAAAACTAATTTATCGTACTTATATATTGATATATAATCTAATGTTACATATTGGTATTTTAGAAAGATCAAATAAAATGATATTTGTTATAATTAGCTCATTTATTTTACTTCTTTAATATACCTAAATTAGTTAATTAGCTTTTATAAAAAGGAATGGAAAGAGTATATAATATCCCTTCAGTTCTTAATATAAAATATATTTATCTAATTTGATTAGATTAAGGAAGTTGGTTAAGTTAGTTAATATGACATGTATTTCCTTTTTTTTTATATTATCACATGGTATCCGGTTCGAGGTTCGTAGTTGCCGCTCCCAACACAATAAGACTTGAACTCGAGACTTAATGGCGCCTTATACCCTTAGACCAACTCTATGTTGGAATACGATGTACATATTCTAAAACACCTTAGTCAGTCACCTTCCTTAATTATATTTCCTAATTTTCTCTCTTCTGTGATTATTGTTGAGGAAACATCAATAGGAGTAATTAAGAAAATAATGGCAAATATGAAAACCATGTCTTATATTTAGAATCAAGATCAACTCCCTAAAGATATCTTGTATTAAAGACTAAAGGAGTATTTTAGAACTGAAATCTTCTGAGAGAATGACTCTATAAATTGTGAAGAAAATATTCATGAAATCCGTTGCATCTTCAACTTGATGGAATCTAGGATATAGATACGTATCGTATAAGTCAAATTTTTGATGATGAACATATCATAGATTGGCTTTATTAATCTGTGCTTACTTGTGTATTGTGTGTTTGTGTGTGTGTGTGGTTGAGCAGCACAAGTGGGAGAAAGGGATGGCTATAAATATAAATCACAAATTAAAGCTGGTTGCATTTTCAAATTGATGGAACAAACCAATCACATCATGAGAATTACATATAAGACACACTTGAACCAATTGCGTAGATGTTGTAGATAATTAATTGCTTAAGTGGCTCAACATCCAACAGGAGATATAGATAATCCAATCCTTTAAATCTAACATCATAACCAACCAACCAATCAAGTATATCTCTAAGAGTTGAAGGGTTAAGTCACATACAACAGCACCCTAAAGTTTCTTTCCCCCAGTATCACTCTTCACTCAACATCTTAAAGTAATTTTTTTTGTATCGAATGAGGGTTGGGTCCAGTAGAATGGCCTAGTCCGTCACAACCTAGCAAATTGGTGTTTGGATCTTCACTGGTAGATATGTCCATATTTTGTATCAAACAATATCTCAAACAGGATTTTCAGTGCAAAAATTTTTTTTAGGATACCAAGTAATAATATTAAAAAAACACTACTCTAGAGTCAAGTTACGTACAAAAGCCTTCTAACAAAAGTCATATGTAGAACTCAAATTATTATATTATTAAATTATTATGTTTATTTTCAATCTATTATTATCCATTGGATTATATATGCCATTAGAAATATAAAAAAATTCTTTAAAAACAAATCAAAATTAGGATCAATATTCAATGAACTTTGTATTCTTTCAATCATAAATTCAATATATATCAATTTCCAAATGATGCTATTTGTTACTACATACCTATTATATTGATCATTATCTATAACCACTCACTTCGAAGATCAGATCTTGTCTTTCTTGTGGATGACTTTTTCAATTAGTTAAAGTGAACCATTCAAAGATTTAACTATAACGACATAATATTTGCTCATATGTCCATTCACTTTCTTCAGTTCATAGCCATTTACTTGAAAGGAAAGGATCTCATATATCAGAAAACTACTACATTTCTAACGAACTGAAATGGACTTTCCATCCAAATTGAGATATATATATATATATATATATTTATATTTATATTTATATCACAAAGTGAAAGTTAAATAAGAAAAAAAAAAATCTAAGGAATGAAGCAAACAAGTGAGGAAAGAGCTGGTGGGGAAATATAGTGCACTTTACGTCAATGATATAAAGTAGTTTCAGTTTCAAACAAACACTTTTCAGTAAAATATTAGGAAAACTTGATGCTGTCTAATTAGTTTTCTTCCTAATTGTTTTGTTAATTTTCACACAAAGGTACAAACTATAATTAGATAATAGAAGTTTAAATTTGGATGGGTAATGTGAGACTTAATGGACGGTTTGCGAAAAAGACACCTGACTGAAACATATTTATGGATGATATTGCAAGATAAGAATATTGTCATGAGAGAGTTCTGTTTTAGAAATAATTGTTAGATGAATCTGCACTTCAAATTTTCAAATCACATCCAAAAAGTTCGAGAGATGACATATATGAGTTATAGTAAATAAAAGGGAAATGTAATCGTACGGTCCCCATAAATTTGATACAGTTATAATACAGTCCATGGACTTTAATTTAATATAACTCAATGCCTATAATTTTAACCTGATTGAAACTTAATTTTTGAATTTTGACTTGACATACCTCACTTTGTTCTAACCATTTAAAATGTTGGTGTCTAATTTTAAAAAATAAAACTACAAATACTAAAGTTATTTATTTTTGTTACAGAAAGTTTAACTGAATTTGGTCTTGGGAGCTTATCAAGACCAGAGCACGTCTACGGATTTAAAGAGTGCTAGAAAGTGTATTTACAAATAGCCCACCAACAAGGTCTTCATATATATTGAAAGCGAAATTTGAACTCACGACCTTACTAATTGGACCAACTTTTATTGATGGGAAAATTGTGAAAAAATCTCTCATTGGCAACTTATTTGTCAAATGGGACCTTCACGTGCAGATTATCTTCCACGTGTGTAGAATATCTTTCCTGGTGTGCAGATGATCTTCCATGTGTGCAAAATTCTTCCCTACACGTATGCAGAAATTTTCTCTACGTGTGCAGAAATCTTCCCTCTATGTGCAGATATCTTCCCTTCATGTGCAAGATATCTTCTCAGGTCCTATTTAGCAAATAAGTTGTCAATGAGGTCTTTTTTAACAATTCTCCCTTTATTGATAGCACTACAATTATTTTTTGAAACTTAGGGATTGATGTTTTAAATGGTTAAAAATATAGGGATCGGGTTACACCAGGTCAATGTTCAGGGATTGAGTTTCAACTTAATCAAAACTATAAAGACTAGGTTATAACTAGTTAAAGTTTAGGAATTGAGTTACAATTGAGTCCAAATCATGGAAATTAAATGATTAATTTGTCCCAAATAAAAAGGAATGTGCTACATGATAAAAAGAGAGCTGAAGTTTATTAACGGAGGCAATGAACACTTTACCACTATCAAATAAACACTGTTGGTGGTACCAAACATGTTCCATCCAGAAAAAGAAAACAAAACTCAAATAAGAAGAAAAGTGGTATGTGTGCTTTGTCTTGAAGTGTACGTACTCAACAAACACAGCATCAAACAAACTAAACAACTATGTCCCAATTCCTCCTCCATGTTTGGAGCTATACCAACAAATAAAAGAAACAACTCATTCTCTGTTTTCCACTACACATCTTCACATTAATCAAAGCCCTTTTAATCTTTTCCCTAAAAACCCCAAAATGGGTTCATGTGGATTTCAGAGATTATCATCAATATTTACAACTTATGTTATCTTCATTGTTCTAATGACATTATTAAACCTTTACAAGTACTGTAATGCAATGATAGTACTTGAACAATGGAAGCAGAAAACAAGAGATCATCATCATCAGCAAGGTGATAATGATGATTCAGAAGGATCATCAGTAGTGAGAAGGAAGTGTGATTTATTTGAAGGAAGGTGGGTTTATGATGAGACTTATCCTCTCTACAAAGCTTCAAGCTGTCCTTTCATTGAACAAGAATTTGATTGCCAGAAAAATGAACGCCCAGACAGTTTCTATCAGAACTATAGATGGCAGCCTAACGCTTGTTCTCTCCCTAGGTGATCTTCTACTACATTGTCTTGCTCTTTCTTGCTTTCTAAGTCTTTGTTTTCCTTTTGGGGTATCGCATTATTTCAAAATAAAATTGGAATGTAACAAGTTTAACAAAATATTGCTGTCCATTTTAAAGATCTTCTTAGCAGGGATGGTTTTAAACTCTGCTTTTTAATCTCTAACTACATGCTTTATGAACTTAGTGGCTTGGTGAAAGTAAGCTTAAAGATCTATACTTGTAATAAAAATGAGAGTGTGCTGTGCATCCTTCTATCTCATTCCAAGAAGTGTTATTAGAACCAGACGGAACTAGAACTAGCTGGTTGAGTTGGAGAATATATATATATATATATATATATATAATAATTGAGTCTCTCAAAAATTTGTACATATAATGAGAATCACTTGCCACTGATTTTGACTAGTTAACATTCACTTCATTTTCTTTAATACACAGCCTTATCCTCCAGATGTATGATAAGAAAATGTATAATCTTTCCATATTAACCATCTCATTCCCTTGGATGTTTGCAATGCTTGTTAGCTTCACATTATTTATATATAGTTGTTTAATTCGTAGCTATCAGCTACATTGGACATTAAAGAAGAGAATAATTAGTATCCCACCCTTAACCACAGCTATCAGTGAGAAATATTTTCATCTAAATGCTCTGTATGTATAATACGTGTTGTAATGCAGGTATAGAGGACAAGACTTGTTGAGGGAATTGAAGGGGAAGAAAATATTATTTATAGGGGACTCACTTAGCCTCAACCAGTGGCAGTCACTGATTTGCATGCTGCATGTTGCTGCTCCTAATTCAAAATACACTCTTCACAGAGTTGGAGACCTCTCCACCTTCACTTTGCCTGTGAGTTACAGTTTCTGTTTCCTAATTAACCACCACCATACATTGATTTATTGATTAGTTTGCTTTAATTGATTGGGTTAAGTACTTAATTTTGCAGGAGTATGAGATTTCTGTAATGCTGTCTCGTAATGCATTTTTGGTAGATATAGTGAAAGAAAAGATAGGGACAGTTCTGAAGCTTGATTCCATTGAGAATGGGAATTCATGGAAAGGATACAATGTCATCATCTTCAATACCTGGCATTGGTGGCTTCATAAAGGGCACCAACAACCGTAAGTTACTCTTAGTTTTACAAATTAATTAAACCTTTTTTTTTAAAAAATAGTTAGGCATGCCAAATTGGAAGTTTTATTACTTGAAGGAAGCTAATATGAATCCATTATTGTATTGGCTGTGTGGATTTCAGATGGGAGTACATTCAAGTGGGGAATAAGATAGAGAATGATATGAATAGGTTGGATGCTTTCAGAGAAGCAATAAAAACATGGTCAAAATGGGTCGACTCTAATGTCAATCCTAACATCACCAAAGTTTTCTTTCAATCCACCTCTCCAACCCACTACAAGTAATAATCTCTTCTCTTCTCATCATTAACGCATTCATAAAACTAAATAAGGTTAATATCATTGTTAGTCTTTACAATTTAGTCAAATTTATCCTTGTAGTTAGTCCTTACAATTTAGTCAAATTTATCCTTGTAGTTTTAAATCTTTGATTTTGGTCACTATAGTTTCATATGGATTTTGGTCTGAATTTAAATATAGAGACCAAAACCAACCGTTAAACTCATATCAAATTCTAATGAAATTATAAGGACCAAAACTAACGATTTGAAACTACAAGGATTAAAACCAAAATTCGATTAAAGTATAAGGACTAACAATTGTATTAACCTGATTACATATTACACAATCTCTCATAATTTCAACCAGTCATTTCTCAAAAATGGCCCTATAATTTTGTAGTTAATATGGTCAATCAAAATACGACATCATAATCAACTTGATGGTTCTAAATTTTTTCCTGTACATACTTCTCATAAATTTTATTACAAATTGAATATATTTTTGATGGAGCAGTGGGGAGGAGTGGAATGGGACCAGCTCAAGCACATGCAAAGGACAAAGCAGACCAATAGGTGGTTCAAGTTATTCAACAGGTCCACCACAAGCAGAAGTAATAGTGAAGCAAGTGTTGGGTCAAATGGCCAAACCTGTTAGTTTGTTGGATATCACAACTCTTTCGCAGCTCAGGAGAGATGGCCATCCCTCTGTCTATGGCATTTATGGTGGTAGGGAAAATGATTGTAGCCATTGGTGCCTTCCTGGTGTCCCTGACACTTGGAACCAACTCTTGTTTGCTATGCTTGTCAACAAGTAATTTTTTTCTCATCAATTCACTTTTGTGAACAGCTTCCCCCCCCCCCCCCCCTCTTTATCAAGGGGAATTTGGAGTTAATTCTCAATCATTTTGATTAATTCACTATTTCAACCTAGTTGGATCTTGGTAAAACACCCCCGCCCCCCAAAAAAAAAAATCTATTTGGATCATTTTCAGGCATTGCAGTGTGAGTATGGGTTTTGGCACTAACTTGGGAACTTTTTTGTTTTTTTTAAGTGAGCTCAAAGTATCCCAAATCACTTTAGACTTGAGGCTAATCTTTGTCGAATTGTCGGGATTAGCTTAGGAACTTTAACAGTACAGGTCCTCTGCACTTTTTTTTCTTTTGGTGGTTTTGGGGGTGGGGATGTAATTATGATATATAAACCCTATTGACAGTCACTTTTTAATTTCAATCTATCAATGAATGCATCAAATTTATAATTTTTATGCTCTTCTTTTTTAATTACTATGAATTATAACAGAATATCTTCTACCTATCAGTTTTACTGTGTAAGTAAAGGCTAATCTCTCTACTCATAAGATACTAACTCCAAGCTTGAGAAGGAAAAGACTGGTATCAAAGTTAAGGTGTTATTACAAGGTCTTCCCAGAAAATATAACATGCGAACAATTTTTGTAACTTATCAGCAGGTCAATGACTTTTTAAAAGATATTCCCCAGTCATAATTTGATTTAAGAACTTAATAAAGAAACTCCACATCTAAGGTTCTCATAACTTTACTATTCTTTTTAAATGGGGGAGAGAGAAAAGGAATGATAAAATACTTGCTTCACAAATAAGTTGCCACAATTACAAAATGCATAATGAAGAAATTTTACATGACTAAGAACTCACAGTCACAGCTACAACACAAAGAAGTCATGAGATATTCAGCAGAGGGCCTCCAATAAAAACAAGCTCTACAATAATCAGATACTTCTACAGGCAATGCAGACATCAAAGCAGGGTAGGACCTAAGGAGCTCAATAGTATTTGAAACCATAAGGCAATTACCAATGTCTGCCATATCCCATATTCTGTTCACAAGAACACCTAGCTCTGCCATTGTATTCTTTTGTCCCTTATTGGTAACTCAATGGGCTTTTGGGCCTGATGAGGATGATCGGGGCCCTTATAAACCTTCAGGTGGTTGAACAGTTGTCTGCCAAGCTGCATATACCATCCCTTGATTATTGTAAATTCAATTGAAAGATGCCATTACAGCAAAGCATGCAATATTGACTTAAAAGCAAAATTCCAGAAGCATGGATCCTCTAAGGGGTGAGGATCTGTGCTGTGGTGTGGAGCTCAAATATAAGGAGGCCATTACCACCTTTTTTATTGTCCAAAACTGTATTTTCTTCTAAGAATGTGCAAAATCAGACACGGCACAGGTCAATAAAAGATATGATAGAGGTGTGATTCTCGGAAGGCCAACCTCAAATATACTTAATACATGCATGCTTTAAACCATATAAATTAGGGAAAATCACAATGAGGTCTCAAGGAACATAAAAAATTACCAAAAAGTCCCACAGCAAATTCCTCTATCAAAATGGTCCATCGGGACTGCATTGTGATTAACTCTGGATATGAAGTTACCAGATTGCCCTTACTAATTGAAAACATACTGTCGAGCATTGACAACTTCATCAGCCTATTTTAACAATCTGCCTACTTTGAAAAATTCATTTTCCCACTTGGATAAGTTCTAAAATGGCAAGTTAATGTGCATAATTTCACAAGCCTTTGTGCCAATTTTGACAACTTCATTAGCCTATTTTGACAACTGTATCTGTCTACCTTAACAAGTTCAACTTTCCACTTGGACAAGTTCTAAAATGGCACATTAATGAGCCTCTTTTCACAAGACTCTGTGCCAATTTTGACAACTTTGTCAGTCTATTTTGACAACTGCATCTGCCTACTTTGACAAGTTCATTTTTCCACTTGGACAAGTTCTAAAATGGCAAGTTAATGTGCCTATTTTCACATGCCCCTGTGCCAATTTTGACAACTTCGTCAACCTATTTTGACAAGTTCATTTTTCCACTTGGACAAGTTCTAAAATGGCAAGTTAATGTGCATATTTTCATAAGCCTCTATGCCAATTTTGACAACTTCGTCAGCCTAATTTGACAACTGCATCTGCCTACTTTGACAAGTTTAGTTTTCCACTTGGACAAGTTCTAAAATAGCAAGTTAATGACCTATTTTCACAAGCCTCTGTGCCAAATTTGACAACTTCATCCACCTATTTTGACAACTGCATCTGCCTACTTTGACAAGTTCATTTTTCCACTTTGATAAGTTCTAAAATGGCAAGTTAATGTGCCTATTTTCACAAGCCTCTATGCCAATTTTGACAAGTTCTTCTGCCTATTTTGACAACTACATCTGCCTACTTTGAACTTATCAAAGTAGGTAGATGTAGTTGTCCAAGTAGGAAAATGAACTTGTCAAAGTAGGCAGATGCAGGTGTCCAAGTGGGAAAATGAACTTGTCAAAATAGGCAGATGCAGTTGTCAAAATTGGCACAGAGGCTTGTGAAAATATGCACATTAACTTGCCAGTTTAGAACTTGTCCATGTGAGAAAATGAACTTGTCAAAGTAGGTAGATGCAGTTGTCAATATAGGCTGACGAAGTTATCAATGTCCGACAGTGTGTTTTCAATTAGTAAGGGCAATCCGGTAACTTCACATCCAGAATTAATCACAATGCAGTCCCTAAGGACCTTTTTGATAGGGGAATTAGCTATGGGACTTGTTTGTAATTTTTTTGGTCCTTGGGACTTCCCTATGATTATCCCCAAAAAGTATACTTCCTTTCGTCCTATTTATAAGCAACTTTTCCCTTGATTGTGCAAAACGAACTGGTAGTTAAAAGCAATAAGTGTGTAAAAAATGTCATGTTTTCTCCATATATGCCCCTATTTATGAAAAGAGTATAGGAGATAGAATAGATTAAAAATATAAGAGATAATGAGTATAAGATATGAGAAAGAATGTGTATTTAATAAAGTTAAAATAAGAAAAAGAAGCTTACATTTTCAGATAAGAAGTGAAAGTTTCTTATAAAAACGACTAGCCCCATGAGAGAGAAAGTTGCTTATAAATAGGACCGGAGGGAGTATCTGTATATATGCATAGACAAGCATATGCATGTCTATATGAATATAAAGTTTCAGTCACAAATATGAAAAATAGTAGGGCCAAAGTAAAGAGTCAACATATTTCAACCTGCGTAATAACATCAAAATAGAAAAACATTTGGGTCACGTCACCAAGTAGTTTTGAACTAAATGGCTCCACATGTAAGAGTTATATCAAAATCATATGAACTGCAAAATAAATATCAGTTCAATTACAAGGCCCTCGATTGTCATAAACTAGTTTATCACAATTTGACCAAACATGAGGATAAGAAGTCCAATTAGTTTTCTGAGATGTTTTACATATCACGGGTCAAGCAGTTCAGCCTTCCCACTATATTTTTTCACTGGCAGTGGCTGATGAACTCAAATATGTCATGAAAAATAATAATCAAATTTATACTAATCTATTTCTTAAGAAGTACCATTTCAAAGAAGTATCAACAAAGCAGGTTAATTGCACATTCTTCAAACAAGTTAGCATGTATTTAGCAAAAGAAAAGTATGGTATAAATCAATTGAACCTACCCTCCCCTTTGGAAGCATGCCACGAACTGCGTGTTCAATAATTCTTTCTGGAATTCTCGCCTGCAGTTGGGCAAATGTCTCTACTTTCATACCACCAGGTCGTCCTGAATGCCTCCTATAAAGCTTTTGGGTCCTCTTTTTTCCAGATACAGCAATTTTTTCTGCATTAACCTTTTGATCCCAAGTGTAAGTGAAACTTTCAGGCTCTGTTTAGCAATGATGCAAGTGAAACTTTGTGTGCAAATGCATTCTATACCATATGAATAACTCAGGACATAAGATAACACTATTCTAGTGACAAAAATAAGAAGCAGACTTCATTGCACAAAGTAGATTATCCAGTTTCCAGCTGTTGTAGAGAGCCATGACAAAGGATACAATTATTAACTGAAAAATACCTAAAAGTTACAATGCGCCAAATTCCAATTGAAAGCCCTCAATAGGGAATAGGCATAAGTCATTCCGTGATACTTAATTATCAAAATGGATTTGTTCACAAATTCTAATATACAGAAATGATGTTATACAAGCTGTTCACTTAAGTCCTTCATTTCAATGAACAGATTCCACAGAAAAAGAGTCATGCTTCCATCACCAATAGATACATCATGCAGATAATAAATTTAGTACAGGAGAAAAACAGTAGTGTAGAAATGCTAAATGCTTACCACAATTACAAATGCACCCATGTCCACACTGGGAGTATAGGTTGCCAAATTTTTCCCTCGGATATAAATTGCAATAGTTGATGCCAGTCTTCCAAGAACTTTATCAGTAGCATCAACAATGTACCATGTTTTATCTGTGTTCACATGATCTGCTGCTTTTGGATACCAAGTCTTGTTCCATATGTCCTGTACACACACACAGCGAGATGATTGATAACTTCTTATAGTTTAAAAATATACCTTAAATGAAGCAAACAATTCCAGAAATTTCAATCAGATGTTCCAAAAAAATTCCAAAGTTCATAACAAGAGAACACGCAGGTGTAAAAACGAAAAGTCCTAAATCTTACGCAACATTAGAAGAGAAAAGGCTTAGCATTTTATGAATTTTAAGACTTCATAAAAGCAAGTACTACATTTAATTTACTTCAACATCAAAACTCAATAGTTCGAGCTCAGACATGCTCACTTTAAATTATTGATAATAAAAATACCTCAAAGAAAACCCAATGAACACTCCTCTTGCTCGTTTCGTTCCTTCATCAAACTAACGGAGCTGAATTAGTTATACTAGAAGCACTAAAGGCTTCTGAAACATTACCCATTTGTAGCTTTTGTTTTCATCAACTTAAAAATTTGAACTCTCCCAATTTTTACCTTTTGGGTTCGGTTCCACATTAACGAATAACCCAATAATTTGAGGAAAATTTCCTCCACATGCTCTGGGAACCCAAGAAAAAGCCCCATAAATTGGTTAATAGCGAAAGCCAAGGAAACCACATAGTTAATAGAGCAGAGTCATACCGGGCCATTGATTTCGGATTCCTCGAACATCCAACGTTCATCTTTAGGGACAATGGAGAGGTCCTGGCAACGCACCTGAGAACTTGCCCTAGAATTGAGGCGCAAATTGGTGCGTATAGAAGGCTTTGGTGATGCCAATTGGAAGCCAAGAAATGCTGTTTTGGCATTCCCATCGTGGGAAGAAGTATAGGAAGATTTAGCAGAAGATGAAAGGAAGGTCACCGAAGATGAACCACAGAGCAGAGCCATGGATGCTCCTCTTTGCCTCTTCACTTTTGCTATCCTCAATTGATGGTTGGGATAACGTTGGGTGTAGGTTCTGCTGTAATAGTGGAGACAAGCTCCTGGTGGCAAGATGGGAAAATGAAAATTACTACGTTTATCTGTTGAGTTAAAAAAAATTATGGCAAAAAAAGAAAAGAAAATAATCTAGGAAAAATTCCGGAAAAATACCTTGGTACATGCAAAAGGATAAATTCAAAGTATTAAAACTCGGATCGGGTATTGAACCGGTCGGGGTACTGGGATAAGGGTCGGTGGGTCAGATCGAGGTCCAACCGGAGCTAAACCGGGACAAAACCGGTGAGAAATTGAAAATTCTAGGCTTATAGTATAAAATTCTAAAGAAAAAATATAAACTTTTTTAAAAATTTGAACCCGGACCAGTTCATCGGCTGGTTCGCCGGTTTCCGGGTTGGACCGGCCGGTCCGGTCCGGGTTCCATAACTTTGGATAAATCAGAGCTATGAAATTCGAAAATCCCAAGTCAATTTGATGTCAGTATGGAGAAGGAATCTAGGATTATGAAATGTCAGCGAAAAGACGAATTTACCTTTCAGCTGTCCCTCGCTCTCAGCTTGGAATAACAGCATCGGTCTCTTTATTAACAACACCACATTCTAAATTAACAATTTCGCTTTATCCTTTCACATCTTCGTATCTCAAATATAGTGTTGTTAATGTAAAATATGGTGTTGTTAAGAAAGAGAGATGTGTTGTTATTGACCCTGAAACTTAAATTATGAAGTTGTGAAACAAAAAATTCAATTTATTAATGTAAAATATAGTGTTGTTAGTATAGAGAGCGGTGTTGTTATTGTGAAACAAGAAAGTCGAGTTGTTAATGTAGAATACAGTATTATTAATAAAGAAACCGGTGTTGTTATTGTGAAAGAAGAAAGTGGAGTTGTTAATGTAAAATTCGGTGTTGTTAATAAAAAGACCAGTGTTGTTACCTCACACTGCTACAGAGGAGGTGGTTGTTACCTCACATCCCTTACCACCACAAAACCCTCATATCTTTGTCTCATCTCCAGATGATCCACTTCAGGTCTCTCCTGTGAATCTCCCTAAGCCTGCTCAATCATCTCATTGTTTCTCTCATCAGGGTGACTCACATGACTCTAGAGTCACACCCCTTAACATTACCCCGATCTCTGGTGCTAAACCATCCAACTCCATCTCTTCCTCTCTCAGTTGATTCCCACTTTTCTGATGATGTCAAAAAGGGGGAGAAGATTTGGATGTGATTTTGTAAAAGATTTGAAAAAGGTCTGACAGGGGGTTTATGGGTTAATTAGGATTTATGGAGCTTTATAGCTTTATGAACTTATTTTATTTTATTTTGCTGTATAATGAATTTCTAAGTTTACTTCATGTTATCAATTTAAATTTATGAATTCTGCAGTTCAAATTTTGTTATTACTCTCAAATTTATGGACTGATGAATTTTTGGTTGTGTATGCAAGGTGGTTACAAAGTTTAATCCAATATTAAAAACATACTAATTTTCCAAAGTCATTGGTTTTGAATTCAAAATGATTTCAAATGTTAAAAGTTTCAAAGACATTGATTTGAACTTAAAATGGTTTCAAATATTAAAATTTTCAAAGTCATTGGTTTTTTAAGTTCAAAATGGTTTTAAAGAAGTTTGTTCAAAAAACCAACAAGTTTTATATGGACTAATGATAACATATGATTTTAATTAAAACTTCAAGTTTCAAAATGCTTTCAAATATCTTGTTCAAAAATCATCAAGTTTTGTCATCATAAAAAAGGGGGAGAATGTTAGATCCCATATGTTTTAATGACAACACAAATTGGAATGATCTTACAAAAGGTTTTGATAATAAGACAAAAGAGTTTTTGAACAAAGGAAACTAAATATTTAGTGGCAGGCAAATCCATCACTCGAGTAAACACTCGAGTGATGAAAATGGTTATAAAGTCAAAGAACAAGAGAAAGAGCCTCTAATAAATTTCAGAAGAGATCATTCGAGTGATGATCCTTCATTACTCAAATGACCACTCGAGTGATGTGTGCCAAAATCATTCAGAGAGTCTTTGCCAAGATTTTCATGGTCTCACTCGAGTGATGACAAAGGATCACTTGAATGATCACTCTAGTGACTAGGTAAGAAATAAGGTAGTGAAGTCTTTATCAAGTTGTGTAAGGGATCACTCGAGTGATACCAATGCATCACTCAAGTAACCACTCGAGTGATCAAGTCAGAAACGTTGACTTCACTCTTTGCCAAGTTTTTCAATGGATCACTTGAGTGATGGAAAAAGATTACTCGAGTGATGAAGTTTAGATTGCATGATTTTAATATGTTATTTATTGATTTATTATCTATATGATTAACTTTTCATTGTATTAGTTTTCTAATAAATTTTCTTTATGCCTAAATACAAGATATTGACATTTTTTGTGGCAAAAAAGACATCAATATGGTTTATCCCTCACGACGAGTGAATGAAACATTAATCAACTTCCTCTACTAAAGTCAAATGTTCTGGGGGAGAATTACCCAAAAATACCTTAGAGGCAAATTAATTACTGATTGCTATCATGAAAAATCTGTTGCACACAACGGAAGATATTTTGCACATTTATATGAAAGATTTTTGCACACACAGAAGATAGCTTGCACAAAATGGAAGATCGTTTGCACTCTTGGTAGTAATAAGTTATTAATTTACCTCCAAGATATTTTTGGGCAATTCTCCCAATATTCTGTCTTGTTATTTTTATTTAATAAAAACTTCTTTGTTTTTATTTTTTAATTTTAAAACAATTATTTCTTAGTTTTAATTTTCTACCCATCACCTATTTAATTGTGTACCAAACTACCCTCTTCTATGTTCCAGATACAATGGATTAGAACTTTCAAACCTAGCTTTTGAAGTTTTCTCTATAATTGCACAATTCATCACCAATTTCACTTTTATTCCCATCCCTAACCAGTTGAAAATTGAAATGCCCTCTTTGACCCAATAATGGGATCATCAAAACCCATTGTTACCAGCCCTGGATTTCTGATCATCTTCTTCGTCGTTGTTCTGATCAGTTTCATAAGAGCAAGTACTGCTCAAGCACCAATCTACGTTGGAGATGACTGCCATAACAAAACCCCACAAGCACTTACAGACTCCTACAAAGCTAACCTTAACCAGCTCCTCTCATGGCTCTCGACCGACTCAGCCACAAGCAAAGGCTACAACCATACATCCGTTGGCACCGCCACCAACGCTGTCTATGGCCTCTATGACTGCCGTGGTGACGATGCCGGACACCTCTGCCAGTTCTGTGTCTCCACTGCCACTAGAGAGGTTCTCCAACGTTGTCCCAATCAACTTTCTGCTACGATATGGTACCAATCTGTCTATCTTTCATGCACGCCTTTGTTGATTTAAAAGTACATACTTTTATATATTCTTTGAACTTTAGAGATGTGAAAATTTTTTTTATAAGTAATTCAACAATAATAAAAGAAAAAATATGCAAAAGTTCATATGCATTTTAGATGGTTTTAGTGTTTTCAGAGACAAATTGAAATATTATGTCAAGATGAAACTTTTTTCTCTTCATGTTAGTTAGGAAGTTTTCTGTAATGAGTCCACCATTAGATGAGTTACCTTGAAAGAGAGGTTTTATAAGCCCTCTGGTTCCCTAACTCTAACAACCATCTTTTGGGTTGTGGTTACATCATCGGTACCAATATACATGAGCATCGAGTTATTTAGAGAACTGGCAAGTATTGGAAATTATTTTCCTGTTCTTCTCTTCTCTATTATATTTTTATGCTGTTAAGTTTAAATAAGATGAAGTCAAATTTAATTTTTAATTGAAGTTTTGATCTTTAATCGTTATTTTTTATGTATGCACTCAAAAATTTATTTTTATTATATGATTAAGTTAAATATATTAAAATTAAGAAAAAGGAAGTATTCAAAGAAAAACAATGAAAGTAAATAACGGGAAGAGAGTAGACTATAATGAAACCCAGTTGACAAAAAAAAAAAAAAAAAAGAAGATGAAAAGACCATAATGAAACCCGCTTCTTTTGTCAAAAATTGATCTTTCGTTGTTAGTGGCAGAATATTCGGTTTCACTAGTGAAAGCTAAACTTCCTATGAAAGCTAAACATTCCCCTCACAATATATAGGAAGGTAACCTATCGAAAATTAAATATAAACTGCATTTTTTTTTTTTGCGAACAAATTTAAGCTGCATTAAATGCATACATCTATTTTTCTAATTAATGCAAATGTCCACATATGATGGTAACATAGGTATGACTTCTGCATCTTCCGATACTCTAATGAGAACTTCTTTGGGAAGGTGACGACAAGCCCATGGTGGTCTGAAGGCAGAGCGCAGGCATCTGATCCGGCGGAGGGGAAGAAGGCGGAGAGTTTCATGAGGAGCCTAATTGGAAAAGCGATCGAGAACACAACGGAGCTGGGTGCTACGGGAGAGTTTGATTTGGGTGGTGGAAGAAAAAGGTATGCATTGGTACAATGCAGTAGAGACCTTAATAGTGAAGGGTGCAAACAATGTTTGGAAGCTATGGTGGATAGGATTTCTCAGTGCTGTGAGCAGAAGCAAGGATGGCTGGTTGGGGCGCCAAGCTGTCTCATCAAATATGATAATTACATGTTTTATCAATCAACCTCTTCACTTAATAATGCTCCTGATCATACAACTACAGGTATAATATTAACAAACTTATCCCTTTCTTTTTCTAATTATAGTTTCAAATTTGGGTTTCTTTGCACTTTGAACTTTTCACAAGGTATGTATGCTCATTATTCATTATTAGGTGCGAAATTGATTATAAAATTTTTTGAAAAGAGAAAAATACATCATGTTTCATTATCAAAATGACAATGTGAGAAATAATATATGTTTCCTATTTGTATTACTGTATATGTGAGCTCTATCTACAAGATCATGTGATATCAAATAAACCTATCAAAGCATAATTATTTATGAAAAACATCTTATTTTTCGTATAACTCTATGTATAGGGCATCCTTTTACATTAAGAAATAAGATTACTCAAAAACTAGACATTCACCCACATATATTTAATTTCTTCTATTTTTAACCCTTTTTTTAATAATATCTTCTATTTTAACCCTTTTTGTGCTCTCTAATAATCTTATCCTAAAAGCAAATTCTACACCCTTGCGCATATATACTTCTTTGCGAAGAGACTATATATTAAAGAAAGTATAAGAAACAGAAGACAAGAACATTTCAACCACTCCCTTAATTGTGTTGATATTGCACGATACCGTGTGAGATCACCTAAAATGATACATCCTTACCCACGTATTATTTTTTAAGAACTTACCTATAAAAACAGACGACAAGTGCATTCAACCACTCTCTTGATTGTGTGTGAGAGAGGGCAAGAGTAAAGAGAAAATATATGTTTTTGACTTGGTCGTCAAGCTTAGCTGAGCGCATCAGGTGGAGATAAGTCAAAGGTGTTGTTGAGATTGTGTGATGTGAGTTCAATAATATAGAACTTTTCTAAAAAATTCGGAATTAAAAGATTATTGACTAACAAAGTACTATATAAAAATTATTTTTTCTTAAAGTTGATCTCACCTGAAATTCTCTCAAACTAAAATGAGTATATTGCATTAACATTCTTGAATTACACACACACACACACACACACACACACACACACACACACACACACACACACACACACACACACACACACACACACTATATTTAAATATCATATTGGGTTCTTTCAATTTTTCAAGATATATCGTAAAAAATTTATAATAATTTATCATTTATTAACTTTTTACATACATTAAGGTTAAAATCCCATTCTTTATATATATTTTTCTTTTTAAAGTAACTTTTGCTGGATTATTTCAGAATTTTATGCTTTATGGTGTGTGAATGTGGGTAGGTGGGGCCAATTAACAATCATCTTCAATGTGTTAGCAAGTGCCTTTGTGATCCATGTTATAAGTCCAATTTGTCAAAATTTTCTTGTACTAAATATAAGTTCACTCCGAGAATCATCAGTGATTGTTTTTTAATTTAGTAATCAATTTAAGACATTAAACGCCTTAACTTTCATTTTTAGGTATGTGAGATTGGGTCAAAATTTTGAGCGAAAAAAAAAAATTAGGTCAAATTGGACTTATAATACCTGTATATCTTAATTCCGAATGCACCCTGGAAAAAGATATAGAATTGCTCTATTTCAATTTTTTACCAGTCACTCACTTCATTTAACTGATCTACTGCTAATTCCCCATATATGCCCTAGTCCTTGTTATACCAAATTTATCTGTATAATATCTCATTTTATATAATTGATTATTTTATAAAAAAAACAAATGCTTATGCTAATTAATTTGTCAATAATGCAGCCAAAAAAGGAGTTAACAAGTCAAAAGCCTTGATCATAAGCATAAGTGTATTAGTGGCTGTGGTTCTAATAAGTTTCTCTGTCTACTTTTGGCGAAAGAAGAATAGAAAAGGTAATTATCATAATCTATGTGGTGAATTTTCAATCCAATATTGCAGGCCAAAAAAACAAAGAAAGAATTTTCAATCCAATGTTAGATATATATATATATATATATATCCATTGCTTAATCTGTTTAAAAATAGGGCCATTTCACAATTTGTACAGTGAACATGCTGTCATAATGACCGACGATAAATCAAAGATATAACATAGTTGAGATCTTTTAGATAAGATTTGAATAAAAAATCTACTGCTTTCCCCTATTCTCTAATCTCTCCTATTTTAAATATAAGAAAATTTTTCCAGGATCATTTGTTCCTATTTATCGAAGGCCCTAATAGATTGTCTGAAACTAGTACATTTTTCATTTTTGCCCAATTAATTATTGGTTAGTCTCATTATATTAATTAACTAATTTCTCATTTCTCTCTCACTCTCTATCCATAAATAAGGGAGTTTTTGACAAATAAGTTGCATTTTTTACATATTTATTATCTTTAACTAATGTTAACCAAAATTTTAATCGACATAATTTGTTATTTGTATCTTATAAAAAGTATAAAAAAAGTGACACTTTATCCATATTGCCCTACTCTTATTTATCAAATTTTTTTTAGTTCACTATTTAACATACGCGTATGTCTTGTAGATGAAATGCCATTGGCGAGGACTCTCGTGTTTGACGACATCTCTCAAAAAGAGAGTTCACTGAACACAGACCTTCCCACAATTCCTCTATTTGTGATTCAACAAAGTACACATAATTTCTCAGAAAAAGCTAAATTGGGAGAGGGAGGATTTGGTCCCGTTTACAAGGTACAAATATACCGGATTTTGAGGTTATGATTATCAAATGGATTGATTTTTTTTCTTTGCTTAATATTTAATTTAATTCTTATTGTGACTTTTCTTTTCTTTTTTTTTTTGCTGTGATTGGTAATTGACTAATAATAATTATTTTTAAATAAATAGTTTGCCCTTCTTATTAAGCTTATATTAGTATACTGCTAAAATGGTCGGTTAAGTGTTGTTTTAACATCTTATGGCAACATGATATATAGGTGGGGCCAATTAATCAAGGTATATACGCCATAAATCGGTATCATTCTATTATAGATGCTTTCTTTTCTTACATTTGTCATGTATATTTACCATGGCATATATAATTGGTCAAGTAATCGCTGACCAAATAAAAAAAAAACTAAAAGAATTAATTGATCAACTTAACATTCATCTCAATTTGGTGAAAGCTTTTTGTTTGTTTGAATGTAAGAGTGAAATTAGGATGGGCTTTAGTCCAATATGCTTGAGCCTGAAATAAAAATTTAAAGCTTGGACATGGATCTATATATAGGTTTCTTTAGGCTAAGCTTTCAAGTGGTCTAACATGGCTTAAAATGAAAGCCTTTGAATAGGTTTAAAATTCTGTGCCTCAAAGGTCATGCATAACCATTCAAGCCATGTATAAAAGCCTACATGATATCTTAAATATGGCTTTGAGGCTATAAAAAGATTATATAAGATTTAATTATTTAAATAAATCTAATTTTATGTTTCAGTAGAATAATAAAATTCCTCCCATTATAATATCTCATAAAGACACAATACAATAACAAGTTTATACCATAATATTTTATAAAGTTGATTTAGATTATAATATATATAAAATCATAAATAATAATGTAAATTTAAAATAATAAATATGTCAAGCTTGTAGGTTAGGCAAGGCTCAAAGTAGATTATGCTGTAGGCCCCTAATAAGGGCATAATCTGTTATGCTCTTATTTGAATGCATGTCTCATAAATTTAAGAAAAAAAATTTCAGCATTTGCATTCTAATATTTTAAATTAATCATTGATATATTGAACTTGATTAAAAAATAATATATAATTAAAATTTTTTTATTACATTCATTACAACAACTAGAGCTGGGAAAACAGGACGGCCCTTCACGGGTTCTGGCCTAAACGGGCCGGCCCGTTTAGGCCCGTTTCCTAAAAAGTACCATATTTTTGAAGCCCGCGGCCCTACAGGGCTGGCCCTTCACGGGCTCGGGCCTAAACGGGTTTAAACTCATTTTAATTCAAAATATTTTTTTTTAAAGTTTTACAATTTATTTATTAATTTGCTTTAAATTGGTATACATTATTTTTAAAACTCATAAATTTTTAGTTAAAATAATCATCTAATGTCTAAATTAGCCTTTTTTTTTAAGTTTAAATGAATAAAACATTGTAGAAAATAAAATAAATCAAAACAATTAATAAGTGTTTGCCTGTTATTAATACTCTATTAGGAACTTAGATGTCTCTCATATTGATAATTTGATATAATGATATTATATTTATTAATTTATTTTAAAAAATTATTAAACGGGCCTAAAAGGGCCGGCTAGCAGGGCTTCAGGGCTGGTCCTACAGGGCTTGCGGCCCTACAGGGCCGGCCCTTTTAGACCTGTTTCCATTTTCAGCCTCTAAATCATAGGTCCGGCCCTTGATGGGCTCGGGCCTAAACGGGCCGACCTGACGGGCTCGGCCCGAATTCCCGGCTCTAACAACAACCCCAACTCCGCTTGTAGTTGATAGTTCTGACCAATGTTTTAAAAGCCCGATCGGACATTAAACTGGAGAGGTCAACGAGTCATGGTTCATCCGGTCGGACAGGTCAGATCAGTGGTCGAACCGTGGACATAATAATTAAATAAAAATAACATTATATACATATATAAAGATATAAATGTAAAAATAAATATAAAATTTCTACATTAATTTGAAAATAAACATAAATAAGCTTACATGTATGTTACATTTCAATGTTAGTGACACATAATAGTTTGAAAAAAAAGACAAAAAAAGAACTTTGAAATTGCAAAATTTCAAATTAGGGATTTTCCAAAAAACGAGTTCTGAATTGCTTGTCAAGTTTCATCATTTTCTTATTATATTTGGGATTTTATAATTTCAAAGTTCTTTTTCTATTAATAGTATTCTCCATTAAGTAATCTATAAAATTAACATAGTTTAAATAATATGTGTATATATATAATAATTAATTTAAATAAATGATAACATCATACTTTTTTTTCATAACAATAACATGATAATTTTAAACACAATGATAAATGACAATTATGTTGGAAAAAATATAAATGATAATTATTACTTCAACAAAATTAATTAAGCAAATTCTTATAAAAAAATTGAAAGATAATAAAAAGTTAAAAGTCTGCTCAGTTTTTTGCCTTAAAAAATCTTCTTGGTTTATCTATGAGTTAGTTGGCAAAAAAGATATTTATTGGTTAGTGTGTGGTTTTATTTTTTATTTTCAATTAAAAACAATATTTCTTTCTCATCAATCATCAATGATCTAAGTATCTAACATTCCAACGATTAAAAAACAGCCCCATGATTTTACTCTTTTACCTATTCGTAAAAAACAAATATTGAATTGTAACACTTTCCAATGCCACCTCTCCTCTTTCCAATAATGTACCTTTTCTTCCTTGTTTATTATATCCAAAAAGCAATTTCAAATATTTATGGATTTAAGGTCAAAATATGTATGTGTGTGTATATATATAGAGGTTTAACTTTATAATAATAATTTTATATTTTGACAAAAAAATTCATGTTATATAAAAACGTATAAAAAAATTTTATATAACAATGAAATTAAAAATAAAAAAAAAGATATGAAAAACGAAAAAGGTACCATAAAATAAGATGACAGTATTTAAAAATAAAAGCTCATTAGTGAGCGTGTGCAATGGACTGAAGGTAGTAGGTAGCCTACTGAGGGTAATAAATGAAAGTAATCACGACAGGTGAAAAACATTTCCCCGTCAACAATTTTAAAACTTCATGTCAAACATTTCACATTCTTACTCTTCAGTTCTAAAGCGTAAAGCTTCAACTTTAAACAAGTCTCCCAGGAAGCAAACTTCTATGGCCGCTGGGCTTGCAAGTTGTTGTGGAAGTGGGCGTCGGAGGTTATTTTTTTCCCCTCCTTTGAAGATATTTTCTTCCATCATCTACTTCCATCTCCTTTCACCACCTTTGATTTGCTTTAATCCCAACTCGGATATGAAGATTATTGGCTTTCATCCTCCATTTTATGATCTAGTGAGTTAAAGTGTGAGACAAATTTGAACCGTCTGACTTTTGCAAAAATGTCCTGGTTTTCGGCTTAACACCAGCTTCCGGTCTAAAAAACGGCTGTAAGTGGCTCAAAATGGCTAAACTATCTAAGCGGGTAAATCATATAAAATGAGTGGGAGAGTGCTCTGGTTACTGGTCAGACCGTCTGGTCTAGTCTGGTCTGGTCTGATTTTTAAATTATTGGTTTTGACAGGTAAGTTAGGCACAAGTTAGCATAAGTACATTACTTAAAAGCAAATGTTTTTCTTGTGTGTGTGTGTGTTTGTTGGGGTTGGGGGAGGCTACAATTATATTCTGCCTAACTCGTTCAGTGTTGCCCTTTCACGAGTATATATAATGATCATCGAGTATATTTTTGGTTTGGCTTTGTAAATAATGGTACCATTTTAAAAATTTCTCTTCAACCTTTTCCGTTAGGGGACAATGCCCGATGGGAAGGAGATTGCTGTGAAAAGACTTTCGCAAACTTCTGGTCAAGGTTTAGAGGAGTTCAAGAATGAAGTTATATTCATAGCGAAATTGCAACACAGAAACCTTGTTAGACTTTTGGGTTGCTGCATCGAGGAAAATGAAAAGCTTCTCGTATATGAGTATATGCATAATTCAAGTCTTGACTTCCACCTTTTCAGTAAGTTTTCTGACCTATGACTTGTTTTTTTCACTTCATATGCTCTTGTCAGCATATCTCTTACCTTGTACAATTCTTGATAGATGAAGAAAATAGAAGGAAACTAGATTGGAAACAAAGGCTGCATATTATTAATGGGATTGCAAAAGGACTTTTGTATCTTCATGAAGACTCTCGACTCAAGGTAATTCATAGAGATTTGAAAGCTAGTAATGTCCTTTTAGACTGTGAAATGAACCCAAAAATATCAGATTTTGGATTGGCAAGAACCTTTGATGGAGCCCAAAATCAAGAAAAAACAAGACGAGTGATGGGAACTTAGTAAGTTTTGTGTACACTCATTTTATAAGATTTAATGTACTTGAAAAATGTTATCTTATGTGGATAATGTAAGTGTTAAATTGACTTGATTCATAACAGTGGTTATATGGCTCCGGAATATGCAATGGAAGGGTTGTTCTCAGTAAAATCAGATGTTTTTAGCTTGGGAGTACTTCTTCTAGAAATCATTTGTGGGAAGAGAATTAGTGGTTTCTATCTCTCTAATCATGGCCAAAGTCTTCTTATTTATGTGAGTATTCTTTCTTCGCAAATTCTCATACAATTAGTAATTTTAATTTTACAAATTATGACCAAATTTTTCCTTAATCATCATTTAAATTAAAAAATTATGCTCTTATGTAGAAGTCCAAAAGTAGTTTTAAGTTTTATAAGTTCTAGCATGGCCCCTCAGAAGAATCTTGTATGTTTAAAGTTAGACTTAAAAAAAATAGGTGTACCAATTAGTTACTTTAATCTCAAAGAATTTAAATTTGAATGAATAGTTTTATAATCTCAAAGAATCTACAATTTCTTGGTAGACATGGAATCTGTGGCGTGAAGGCAAATGTTTGGAATTGATGGACCCAATGCTGGAAGATTCTAACGTTGATGAAGGTGAAGTTTTGAAATGCATACACATTGGATTACTTTGTGTCCAAGAAGATGCATCAGATAGACCAACCATGTCCACTGTTGTGGTCATGCTTGCAAGTGACACAATGACCTTTCCCAAGCCAAATCGTCCTGCATTTTCTGGTGGAAAAATGTTCCTAGGAGATTCATCGTCTACATCAAAAAAGTCCAAAGATCCTTCTGTTAATGAAGTAACAATGTCACACATCACACCCAGGTGAAGAATCTAATCTTATCAACATAGATCGATGCTTTGCAATGGCTACACAATTCAATAAAAGAGAAATAGAAAAAATGGTGAGATGTTCATGTATTATATTTTTTCCGGAGAGTCTGATAGAAAACTACAAATATTGTTCTGAAGTCCAACCATTTATAGTTTGGACATACTACTGTAAAGAGAAAGCCCTTTATATTGTTTCAGATAATAAATTGTGTATAACTGATGTTAATTGTAACACTTTATGTCTCACTAATCAGATGAGTTATAAACATAACAAATTCGAACCATTAAGCCAGGTTTGGTCCTGGGGAAACACTTTAAAAAATAGTTGAAATCCGAGCCCAAATATAGGGTTTGGATTTGTAAATGAATGAGTTTTTTTGAAAAATTTAAAAATTCTTAAATAAATTATTCAATGGTTCAAACTCTTCAGTATAGCTCATCAATCCTTCAACTTAATTTGATATTATTAGAGTTACACTCTACTCTTACCTAAGTCTATCATCAGTTAAGTTATGGGCTTGTATCGTGCAAATGCCCATCCTCGTTTTGATTATTGAGCATAGTATTATTACCGCTATCCCTATTATACATGCTCATGCTACTACTATGTGTACTACTTTCACTACTACTACTGTATGTATTATTTTCACTATATACATATTCCATGTTCGCGTGTTTATATATATACAAAATTTGTAGCCACATAAGGTTACTTCAAAACTCCTATGTCTAACAAAATGATTATACATATAACCAACAAAATAAACTAATGTTGCTTGCCACCTTCTCAGTTATCGGCGATAATTACTCCTTTTCCTTCGAGCTACTTGCCTTAGCTGTGTGTCATTTAATGGAGAGTGGTGAGATTCTTGAGAATCTCAGTAGTAATAGCAAACCATAATAATATATACAAGTTCATGAAGCATATGTAAATCAAACCATCAAACAATAAGCATTCATCAACCAATATTCAGCACAATTAGCAACCATAGGACACACAATCCAATAAAACACGGATTGTATGTATGGTCTTACAACCCAGGGATACATCACATGCAAAAATGTAGTCCAATATAACACATATTGCATATAAGGTCTTACAGTCTAGGGATACAACCTATGCAACAATGCACATTGTTAACACTCGTTTCCATTTCAATATTCGAAGAGTAATAAAGGCTAGATTCCATGGGCATACAGAAAAGTACATATATACTGATAACAGTATTTGTTTACAATACAAAGTTGTCCATCTACAAAATACAGAGTGCACATAAATTCCAATAATTATAGGATTTTCCCAAAATATCTTAAGCATAAACTAACTATAACTACCGTCTTTAACCTTGCCTCGAGACATGTGCCAATCACTTCTCGGCGTCTACGTGTTACGAGTGTAAATAGTCTATTAAATAGTGCAAGTGTACACTGTCGTAATTAAGTAATACAGAAGTGAGTAGAGTATTGTTCCCACGAGAATTGATCACTAAGTACCAAAATGAGTCATTTTAATTCTATTTAGTCGATCAATTAGTTGGTGATTGAGAGTACAAAATAAAAGATGATTAAATATGAGTGTAAATGATATGAAAGCAACTATGAGAAAAAGCTCTAGGGATCAGATGTCACTTACCAAATTTCGAATTGAATCACTTATCTATTCTAGCCAAATTTATTCCATATGATTGACAGTCGAGTTTCCTTAATTTAATTACTAGCCTCTTCCGAGGTCAAGCAATACTATAATTAATTTCTAATCCAATATATTTTAATTGCTAATCAAATATATTCCTATATGAATTTAAGCAATTAATTATGCATTAAAATTTATGGAACTCAGTAAGACTACACAACTCATATGAATATATTCCTATTTCATATGCGAGTCATGGTTTTAATTATAGGATCTATACACATGTATCTCCTTTCGGTCTCAACATGCATATTGAAATCATTTAAAAGATGGCCAGTCAATCAAAAGCATTAGGAATAATAATTAAAACTCAATCATGAAGAAGAAATTCAAACTAGATTTAGTAAGTTAAGATTCAATCTGTCACTAGTAAGCTATGTCATCACCCTAGGAAAATGGAAATTTAGCTCATGATGAAATTAAAAACAACGATAAAATAAATTGAAAACTTCATAAACATTACAATAATATTAATTATTCAATAAAAATACAACTACAAGATGCATGAAAATAGAAAAATCTAGCCTTCCATTTAGGAGGTAAAATCTTTCATGTAGGAGGCATGCAAGAAACAAATACAATGCATGAAATTAATTCTCAGATGATGGTATGTAAGTAGATAAGAGAGAAGAGTAATGGATATGAAATGGTTTTGTAAGTGGAGAAGAGAGGAGAGTAATGGATATGAAATGGTTGTGTAAGTGGAGAAGAGAGGAGAGTATTGGATATGAAATGGTTGTGTAACTTGTGAAGGAGAGGGTGGCTATATATAGAGAAGAATGGAGTAGGGTAGATGAAGTGGTAGATGAAGTAGTAGATGAAAAGAAAGATGAAGTGGTAGATGGAATGATTGGTGTGGAATGATAGATGATTCCCGCTCTCAACTTTCAAGCAAAATTTGAAACCCTTGGAGATAGAACTGTCTTTTGGTTTCAACATAAAAGTTGTAGAGCTCTTTCTTAGCTTTTTATCCATATATAGAACGTCTCAATCTGACATCTAGAGCTCTAGATATTGCCTGAAAATTGAAAGAGGGTCTAATTTAGTATTTTTCAAGAAATTTTATTTCATGCTAAAATCATTATTTATTTCTTAATTACATCTAAATTCATTAAATTGAGCTCAAATATCATCCACAAAATTATCATATAAGGGAAAATAAATATGAAAATATTTTACTTATCGCCATACCTTTGCCTTTCGACCCACTAGCACCCGAATGACATATTTGTTTAGAAAAAGGGGTGAGAACATATGCCCTAGAATTGAGGCGCAAATTGGTGCGTATAGAAGGCTTTGGTGATGCCAATTGGAAGCCAAGAAATGCTGTTTTGGCATTCCCATCGTGGGAAGAAGTATTGGAAGATTTAGCAGAAGATGAAAGGAAGGCCACCGAAGATGAACCATAGAGCAGAGCCATGGATGCTCCTCTTTGCCTCTTCCCTTTTGCTATCCTCAATTGATGGTTGGGATAACGTTGAGTGTAGGTTCTGCTGTAATAGTGGAGACAAGCTCCTGGTGGTAAGATGGGAAAATGAAAATTACTACGTTTATCTGTTGAGTTAAGAAAAATTATGGCAAAAAAAAAAAAAAAAAGAAAAGAAAAGAAAATAATCTAGGAAAAATTCCAGAAAAATACCTTTGTAAATGCAAAAGGATAAATCAGAGCTGTGAAATTCGAAAATCCCAAGTCAATTTGATGTCAGTACAGAGAAGGAATATGGGATTATGAAATCTCAGCGAAAAGATGAACTTGCCTTTCAGCTGTCCCTCTCTCTCAGCTCGGAATAACAACATCGGTCTCTTTATTAATAACACCGCATTCTACATTAATAATTCCGCTTTAACCTTTCACATCTTCGTATATCAAATATGGTATTGTTAATGTAAAATATGATGTTGTTAAGAAAGAGAGAGGTGTTGTTATTGACCTTGAAACTTAAATTATGAAATTGTGAAATAAGAAATTCGAGTTGTTAATGTAGAATACAGTGTTATTAATATAGAGACCGGTGTTGTTATTGTGAAACAATAAAGTCGAGTTGTTAATGTAGAATACGGTATTATTAATAAAGAGATCGGTGTTGTTATTGTGACAGAAGAAAGTGGAGTTGTTAATGTAGAATTCGGTGTTGTTAATAAAGAGACCAGAGTTGTTACCTCACATTGCTACAGAGGAGGTGGTTGTTGCCTCACATCCCTCACCACCACAAAACCCTCCTATCTTTGTCTTCAGATGATCCACTTTAGGTCCCTCCTGTGAATCTCCCTGAGCCTGCTCAATCATCTCCTAGTTTCTCTCATCAGGGTGACTCACATGACTCTAGAGTCACACCCCTTAACATTACCCCGATCTCTGCCGCTAAACCATCCAACTCTAGCTCTTCCTCTCTCAGTTGATTCCCACTTTTTTGATGATGTCAAAAAGGGGGAGAAAATTTGGATGTGATTTTGTAAAAGATTTGACAGAGGTCTGACAGGGGGTTTATGGGTTCATTGGGATTTATGGAGCTTTACAGCTTTGTGAACTTATTTTATTTTATTTTGCTGTGTAATGAATTTCTAAGTTTACTTCATGTTATCAATTTAAATTTATGAATTATGCAGTTCAAATTTTGTTATTACTCTCAAATTTGTGGACTGATGAATTTTTGTTTGTGTATGTAAGGTGGTTACAAAGTTTAATCCAATATTAACAACATACTAATTTTTCAAAGTCATTTGTTTTGAATTCAAAATGATTTCAAATGTTAAAAGTTTCAAAGACATTGATTTGAACTTAAAATGGTTTCAAATATTAAAAGTTTCAAAGTCATTGGGATTTTAAGTTCAAAATAGTTTTAAAGAAGTTTGTTCAAAAAACCAATAAGTTTTATATGGACTAATGATAACATATGATCTTAATTAAAACTTCAAGTTTCAAAATGCTTTCAAATATCTTGTTCAAAAATCACCAAGTTTTGTTATCATAAAAAAGGAGAATGTTAGATCCCATATGTTTTGATGATAACAAAGATTGGAATGCTTTTACAAAAGGTTTTGATAATAAGACAAAAGAGTTTTTGAACAAAGGAACTAAGTATTTGGCGGCAGGATGAAAAAGGTTATGAAGTCAAAAAACAGGAGAAAGAGTCTTTGACAAATTTCAGAAGAGATCACTCGAGTGATGATCCTTCATCCCTCGAGTGAACCCTCGAATGATGTGTGCCAAAATCATTCAGAGAGTCTTTGTCAAGATTTTCATGGTGTCACTCGAGTGATGACAAAAGATCACTTGAATGACCACTCTAGTGACTAGGTAAGAAATAAGGCAGTGAAGTCTCTATCAAGTTTTACAAGGGATCAATCGAGTGACCACTCGAGTGATCAAGTCAAAAACGTTGACTTCACTCTCTGCCAAGTTTTTTAATGAATCACTCGAGTGATGGATAAGGATCACTCCAGTGATGAAGTTCAGATTGCATGATTTTAATATGTTATTTATTGATTTGTTATCTATATGATTAACCTTTCATTGTATTAGTTTTCTAACAAATTTTCTTTATGCCTAAATACAAGATATTGACATTTTTTGTGGCAAAAAAGATATCAACACTACTACAGAATTGAGATATAACCACCCCCAAAGATGTCCCAAATTGAGAATTGGGTGGTTAAAAAGGGAGGCGGTGGCATTTTCGTAATTGTTTATGTGTAGGGGAACCTTTAGGCGTCCCAAATTTGAATTTGGGACGTCTAAAGTGCTTCCTGGCGCGAAATATAAATTTCATAATTTTTTTTTAGCGCCAGGAGCTGGGTTTAGGCGTCCCAAATACCATTTGGGACGCCTAAAGTCCCACTTTAGGCGTCCCAAATGGTATTTGGGACGCCTAAAGTCACCTTTAGGCGTCCCAAATACCATTTGGGACGCCTAAAGGCGTCCCCTGCATGTCAGACACTTGTCTGACATGCGGTCTTCTCATCTAAATCACACCCTCACCTCACATCCCAACTTTACTCTTCTTCCTCCTCTCCCCACCCACACCGTCGGCCCTGCTGTGTTTTTTTCTTTTCTTCAACTCCTCCCTCCTCCCTTGTTCAAGCTCTCTCCTCCACCATCGGCCTAGCTTGTTGAACTCGGACTCCTCCCTTCTTCTTCTTCCTCTTTGTTTCTTCAACGGCTGCAACCGTGTCTGCTTCAACCTCACCTCCTCCACAGTGGGTTTTGCTCTCTCCTCCATTGTTGTGCGTGGGTGGAGCTCCAACATCTTCTCAACCTCTCAAACATAGTAGCTAGGGGGCGCCCTCAGGTTGGTTTATTTTCTTCAATTTTTTTTTTGTAACAGAATATGGTTTATTTTGTTTTTGAAAAATAAATTAAATGGTTGAGATTGTGCTTATATTGAGATATCAAAGATTAGCCTGATGTGTTTGGTGTGGTTATATTGTTTAAATTATATTGATTTGGGAATGGTTTATTTTCTTGTTTAAATATAAATTTACTTGTGTATAATAGAAACAAGTCTTCTTAGTTCTCACCCGTTCCATTGTGCTAAATATGAGTAAAGTTTAAAAGTTACTCCCTGTTTCAATTTGCCTCTGGTTAATTATTGAGTAAACTTTGTTCTTATAAGATAAAATGTTATATTAAATAGGGATGTAGTTAGAAAGGTTTTAAATTAGGTAGAGTTAATGAGATTTAAAGATTTCTTTCACTATTGTGATCATGTTAAAAGTGACTTATAAGAACGATTAGAAGTAGAGTATTAAATTTTAAGACAAAGTTTTTGAACTTTTATTTATTTATTTGTTCAAGTGTAACATAATGAAAGTGGCTCATAAAAGTTTCTTCCAATCATTGATTAGTGTATGCCACATGAAACCAATACAATTCATAGTTGTTCATGAAACCGTTAAAACCTCTCATTAAAATCCTGCACCATTAATTAGTATATATAATAAAATAAAATATGATTTATTTAAATTAAAGAAATTCTTGTATTAATTACACACAATTGTTTTGTTAATTCCAAATTCTTGAATTATGAAGAATAATTCAAGCCAAAACTTAAAAAGAAAACGATAACCCCAATATTCATTAAATGATTTTTATCTAAATATTTTCAATAAAACAATTTTATTTTTGGAAGAACTTAACTTAAAATTGTTTTGTTAATATGAAACTCGTTTTGTTTTTAATTCTTCCAAACCTCAAAAAAATTCTTTAATTTAATCTTATTGTATTTATTTTATTATACATTAATTTTATATACATATACTTATTAAAAAAATAAGTTACATAGCACTGAAACCCTTTTAATAGGAGAGATGAGGCTAGGAGGGGGCAATAAAGTTATTAAGCCCATATTTTAAAATCCTAAATTGGGTTGATAACTTAATTAGGCAATCCCATCATATGTCCTTGAGAATTGTACTAAATGTGTGAATGTTATTGGTAATGCCTTAGGTGGTAACAAAATGGATCATAGTTGGATGAATGCTTTAAGAACTAGTGAGGAATATGAGAAAGGGGTGGACGAATTTATTGAATTCGCTAAAAAGAATGCTCCTGCAAGAAATGGGAAGTATTTTTGTCCTTGTGTCAATTGTTTGAATGAGAGTAGACGGGATGTTGATGTCATAAAGGATCACCTACTTTGTGATGGAATAAATCTGCGATACACAAGGTGGATATGGCATGGTGAGGAAGTAACTGATTGTCCGTCACACAAGAAGGGAGCTGTGGATGTCATAGATGAAGATAGAATGGAGAGAATGATTAACGATGTTGAGGCAGAATCCTTTGCGCAGTCGCAGGAGTATGATAGCCTGCGGAGTGATGCAGAGACACCATTGTACAGTGGTAGTAAGTACACGCGGCTGACAGGAACATTACATTTGGTTAACTTAAAGGCAACTTGTGGGTGGACCGATAGTAGTTTCACATTGCTGCTTGAACTATTGTGTGATATGTTTCCGGAGGATAATGTACTTCCAAATCGTATGTATGAGGCCAAGAAAATCCTGTCTACAATGGGTATGGAGTATAAGAAGATACATGCTTGCCCTAATGACTGCGTACTGTACAGAAATGAGTACGGAGGTCTTAGTGAGTGTCCTAAGTGTAAAACTGCACGATACAAAGTGAAAAAAGATGGTGGTTGTGGTGATGTGACAAGTAAAAGGCAACCTTTAAAGGTTATGTGGTATCTTCCAATAATACCACGTTTTAAACGTTTGTTTGCGAGTGCAACAAAAGCGAAGAAGTTGAGATGGCACTCTGATGAGAGAATATCTGATGGGAAATATCTTCGGCACCCAGCTGACTCTCCACAATGGAAAAAAATAGATGAAATCTTCCCTCAATTTGGCAGCGAGCCGAGAAACCTACGGCTTGGGCTTTGTACAGACGGCATCAATCCGTATAGAACTCTTACTAGCACACATAGTGCGTGGCCGGTTCTCCTTGTAATATACAACTTGTCTCCCTGGCTATGTATGAAACGTAAGTATATGATGCTATCTATGATGATTTCTGGACCAAAACAGCCAGGGAACGATATTGATGTCTATTTGGCGCCTTTGATTGAGGACTTGAAGAAGTTGTGGGAGGAAGGCGTAGATGTGTTTGATGCTTATAAGAAGGAGTCTTTCAAGCTACGTGCAATGATTTTCACAACGATAAACGACTTCCCTGCGTACGGAAACTTGTCAGGGTACAGCGTGAAGGGTCACAAAGCATGCCCAATATGTGAAGCAGACACACACTTCCAACAACTAAAGCATGGAAGAAAAACTGTCTACCTTGGCCACAGGAGGTTTCTTCATCGGTTCCACCCGTATCGTAGGCTAAGAAAGCGGTTTAACGGCTTACCGGAGCATGGAATGGCTCCAAAGTCACTAACCGGAGAGGAAGTCTACAGTCGAGTGGAACGTATCCATGTCACTTTTGGTAAGAATCAGAGGGTTGCAGCTGAGAAGAACATATGGAAGAAGAGATCCATTTTCTTTGATCTTCCATATTGGCGTTCGCTAGACGTGAGACACAGTATTGATGTGATGCATGTGGAGAAGAATGTTTGTGATAGCCTTATCAGTACGCTTTTGCACATACCAGGGAAGACTAAGGATGGGATTAATGCGAGATTAGACCTTGTCGATATGGGAATAAGAGAACGGTTACATCCACAACTAAGAGATGATGGTAGGAGGGCATACATGGAGCCAGCAGCGCATACACTATCAAAAGCAGAGAAAAGAAGTTTGTGTGGGTGTTTGCATGAAATGAAGGTGCCGCAAGGGTATTCCTCGAATGTGAGAAGATGTGTCTCAATGGACGATTTGAAGTTAGTGGGAATGAAGTCCCATGATTATCATGTGTTGATGCAACAATATTACCAGTAGCTATTAGAGGCATAATGAAAGATGAAGTACGAAACACAGTGACAAGATTGTGCGTTTTCTTCAATGCTATCTGTAACAAAGTCATTGACACTGAAAAGTTGGATGAACTAGAAAATGAGGGTTACATTATTTTGTCACAACTAGAGATGCACTTTCCGCCTTCATTTTTTGATATAATGGTGCATTTGGTAGGTCATTTGGTGAGGGAGGTAAGGCTATGCGGTCCAGTTTACCTGAGGTGGATGTACCCTTTCGAGCGATACATGAAGATCTTAAAAGGGTATTCTAAAAATCCTTATCGACCAGAAGCCTCAATAGTAGAAAGATATGTAGTTGAGGAGGCTATGGAGTTTTGCAAAGATTATATGTCAGGGAAGAAGGAACAATCTCGGCATGAAGAAGGGAGAAGCAAGGGAACACGAGGACTGAAAGTGAAGAATGTTCCTCGTGAAGAGGTGTTGCAAGCCCACTTGTATATCCTGAATAATATGGAAGAAGTTCAACCTTACATAAATGAACACAGAAACACTTTGAAGAACAAGAATCCAAGGAAGAATGACATGCAGATTGCTATTGAGCAAAACAAGACATTCATGCAGTGGTTCGAGGAAAAGGTTTTGCACGAGATCGGTGTGTCTGAGACAATCGAGTGGCTAGCTTGGGGGCCTTCGTTTCAGGTCATTGCTTGGACCGGTTATGATATAAATGGCTATTCTTTCTATACCAAAGAGCAAGATGACAAAAGTACCATGCAAAATAGTGGGGTTATGGTAGAAGCTGAATCTATGCACTTTTCCAGTTCGAGAGACAAAAACCCCATATTAGCGTCTATGGCCTATTATGGAGTTATAGAAGAAATATGGGAAATGACGTACAACAAGTTCAAAGTTGCTTTATTTAAATGTAAGTGGGTTAGCAACAATGCCGTGGTAATAGATAAACAATTTGGATTTGTCTCAGTCGATCTTCGAAGAGTTGGCTATAGAGAAGAGCCCTTTATTTTAGCAAGTCAGGCGAAGCAAGTGTTTTATGTCACCGATCCTGCCAGCAAAAATATGTCCATTGTCCTTAAAAGTAAAAAACAGAAGTATGGTGATCCGACCTTCAACCTTGATGACACACCACCTTTCACAACAACTACACCTCGAACAAATGAAGTAGAATTGGTAGATGATGACGAATATGCTGTAAGAAATGACCATGGTGAAGGACTATGGGAAACAATATAGAGTAAGACCTTAATTTATAAACGAGAACTGTGTTTTTTCTGTTTTACTTCCCGCTTACTATATACATGTGTTTTCATTGCAATTTACTTACGTTTCTGATGATGCTTTTTGTGTTAACAGGAATATGGACAACGTTAGTGATGACGAGAGGGGTGGAGATGACGAAAGCTCTAGCAATGACGAAATTCCTAGAGTTGAACCCCCTGCAAGAAGGAGGGTTAGAGGCTGTACAAAGATGGGAGCATTGGTTGCACGTCATGAACATCAACAGGAGAGGCTGCATATAGACTTCGATCATAATCTGAATCCAATTGGTCCTGAGGAAGACCACTTCATTAGCTACATAGGGCTTTTGGCTCGAAGCAAAGTGCGCATTACCTACGATAATTGGAGATTGGTTCCCCCAAAAACGAAAGACATGATTTGGCAGCAACTTTTGGTATGTAAGTTTTGATGCATTGTAGCTTTGTTCTTATTGTTTCAAACATAATAATCTTATGTTTTACCTTGCAGCAAACATACGATGTCCCCGACACCACAGAGATGCATAGGCACTGGATGGATGAGGTTCGTGTACGATGGAAAGGTTTCAAGAACAAGCTAACAAAGCATTACATTCGAGGGGCCCTTAGGGGTAACGATCCATGTGCACAGTATACATATTTATCTCCAGAGGACTGGAGGTTGTTTGCGGCATCACGAGCAGATCCTGAGTTTTTGGTAAGATTTCTGTCATGATATAGAACTACTTATATCGTTGATTTCATATACTTTATATCGTTGATTCATTTTTTGTCGTTTTTCATTCATAGAAATTAAGTGCAGCAAATGCCCAGAGGCAAGCAGAAAATAAATATCAACATTTCATGTCTCGCGGTGGATATCGGAAGCTTGAGCGGCAAATGATGGCAGAAGAGTTACAGAAAATGAAGGAAGCAGCGGAATCTGATCCTAGCGTTGTTATCCAGCCACCGGCACCTCCTCCACGTCACAAAAAATGGAAGGCAGGGAGGATTAAGGCTGGGAAGTACATAAATCCGACTGTTGCTGAGGTTGCTGCGAGGATTGTAAGTAGTTATACCATAAGTACCTAATTTTTTACATGTCGCGAGTGCTTTCGATACATTTACGATAAACTGCATGCTACAGGATGACCTGGACGAGCAGAGTAGCCAAGGTTCATTCAATCCAAGTACACGGATGGACATCTTGTCAACGGCTATTGGGAAGGCAGATGACCTTGGTCGTGTTCGAGGAGAGACACGGGGAGTTAGTGCCGCGAGGTATTTTGGACGAGAGCCACGTTATTCGTCACAAGCTGGACCTAGTAAGGACGTTGTGGCCAAGATTCGAGAGGACCTCGAACGAGAGATCGAGGCCAACCTTCGCGACAAGCTCCGACAAGAGCTCTTGCCAGAGCTTCAACTTGAAATGGCAAAGATGTTTGAAGCACAAAGGGCAAGGGACGAGGCTCGAACTCAGGAATCCCCGGCCTTCAATAGCACCAGAGGAAGTTACAACCCTCTGGAGCAACCACTTGGCCACCCTTCTCCCACTCCAGTGTCGGGACCACTTGGCGACCCTTCTCCCACTCCAGTGTCGGGAGACCCTTGCACCCTCTATTTGGATGATCCACTGTTGCGTGTTGTTGCTGATGCTCTCGTTCACACACGTGCTACCACCCACCATAATCAGCAAATTCCGGAGGATTTTCGTAGGGTGAATGTGACGAGTGTTAGAAAGGGGGAAGAAGGTACAGCCATCCCTGCTCCCGATCCAGAGGTTGGCACGTTAGGTCAAGCGATAGGATCTTTCATCCTTTGGCCTCGCAATCTTATTGGTTCAGACGCAACACCTCCAATGGTAGGAATTACCTTACTGTTACTGAAAATCTGTTGGCATCCTAATAACAATTTGTTTTTTGATGTTCTAAAAGGATGACGAAGCTGCGACCAAATGGCCCTTATTAGCACGGCTGCAACAGATCTACAAGGGCATTAAACAGATTGACTTGAAGATGCCTCCAGGGATTGTGGGC
Source organism: Inga oerstediana (assembly GCA_963210345.1). NCBI lineage: Eukaryota > Viridiplantae > Streptophyta > Magnoliopsida > Fabales > Fabaceae > Inga > Inga oerstediana. Next base: position 17,335,176 of record OY723406.1, read on the forward strand.
CAAGTGGAGTATCCCTACACGATTGACAATAAAGATCTCAAGCAGTTTATCAGGTTGGAGGAGATAGATGCAGGCTGGGTCAAATTTGCAGTCCGGTAAGTTTTTTTTCAATTTTCCCATAGAATTCATTTAGTGGTTTTTTGTTTTCATACATTCAAGAATTGATTCCTAATTTTAATTCTATTATAGCACCTTCCACGATCTCTGCGCAAACATGGAAAGAGGTAATTGGTATGGATTCTTATGTCCTGCGAATACGACAGGGGATACTTGTACTGTGGCGTATAGGACTCACTATGTCGGCTACCAAATGGCACAAACCAAACTTCGTTGTTATCTAGCACCCATTGTCCAACGGTTCGTATTTACATTTTGTCAATTTCAGAAGTTTACTAAATAATTGTCTTCTCACTCATCTAACTTCATTTTAATGTGTACATGTTGTTAAAGAAACCACTGGACTTTGTGTGTTATATGTCCCCGCCGCAACGTAGTCTATTGGTTTGATCCCTTGAGTAACAAGCCAGACAGATATACAAAATCCGTCTTCGACACGTAAGTTATCCTGTTTGTATTTCATTGACAACAAAAATAAATGAATGGTTCTAATTTCTGTTCATTTTGCTTTTCATGATAGTGCTTGTCAAACATATAGAATCCTAGGTGGGTCACGCGAGGGTATGGTTGTTAAAAAGCCAAAGTGGTTTTATCCCATAGTAAGTACATTCGTTCCTACATAATTGTTTCATTGACGGTCCTTTTAGACATACCTTTATTGATTTTAACAACCAATTGCATCCCTTTGATTAAAAGTGCCCTCGGCAACTTGGCAACACTGAATGCGGATATTATGTTATACTTTATATGTATAACATAACTCAAAGTGGAATTACTAGCGATTTTGAAAAGGTAATCGCTTCTTCATTCTCAAATGATAATATTTTTGGTGTTCTAATCGAAATGCTAATTAATTCATTTGCTTGAGATTCATTTCATCAAAGCTTATTACTTTCTAATTTTCAGATTTTTGATAATCAAGATGCCTACCTACGTGAAGACCTTGATTTGATCAGAGATCTTTTGGCTGGACATCTTCTTCAACATTTAGAGCAGTAAACTTGTTATTTTATATCAGTTTGTACTTGTGTGATGACAGCGTTTTGACACTTTCTGGTTGTTTTTTGTTGATATATATAGTAGTAGGTTGCATGAAAGGTTATTGTATGTATATATAGTAAAGATTGTAGTGCTGGATGTCCTTACTAGTTTGTAACGGACAGTGTGGTTTATGAATCCATCTTTTATTCTGTTTCTGCAGTTTCAATTCGTTGGGTAATACAGAATGTAAATTATGGTATAAAAAAAAAAACCTAACTTTTAGACGTCCCAAATTAAGATTTGGGAGGCCAAAAGTCCCCCACCGTGGGACTTTAGGCGTCCCAAATTAAGATTTGGGAGGCCTAAAGTCCCCCAGGGTGGGACTTTAGGCGTCCCAAACAATTTGGGACGCCTAAAGTCCCACCCTGGGGGACTTTAGGCCTCCCAAATCTTAATTTGGGACGCCTAAAGTCCCACCCGGGGGGACTTTAGGCGTCCCAAATCTTAATTTGGGACGCCTAAAGTCAGACTTTAGGCGTCCCTATCATTTGGGACGTCTTTTGTCTCAACTTACTACGCCCCCAGCATATACGTCCCCCCGTTTTGGGACGTTAAAAGTGCCAAATTTGGGAGGTTAAAGCCCCTTTTTGTAGTAGTGCAATATCTTTTATCCCTCACGACGAATGAATGAAACATTAATCAACTTCATCTACTAAAGTCAAATGTTCAGTCCTGTTATTTTTATTTAATAAAAACTTCTTTGTTTTTATTTTTAAATTTTAAAACAATTATTTCTTAGTTTTAATTTTCTACCCATCACCTATTTAATTGTGTACCAAACTACCCTCTTCTATGTTCCAGATACAATGGATTAGAACTTTCAAACCTAGCTTTTAAAGTTTTCTCTATAGTTGCACAATTCATCACCAATTTCACTTTTATTCCCATCCCTAACCAGTTGAAAATTGAAATGCCCTCTTTGACCCAATAATGGGATCATCAAAACCCATTGTTACCAGCCCTGGATTTCTGATCATCTTCTTCGTCGTTGTTCTGATCAGTTTCATAAGAGCAAGTACTGCTCAAGCACCAATCTATACGTTGGAGATGACTGCCATAACAAAACCCCACAAGCACTTACAGACCCCTACAAAGCTAACCTTAACCAGCTCCTCTCATGGCTCTCGACCGACGCAGCCACAAGCAAAGGCTACAACCATACATCCGTTGGCACCGCCACCAACGCTGTCTATGGCCTCTATGACTGCCGTGGTGACGATGCCGGACACCTCTGCCAGTTCTGTGTCTCCACTGCCACTAGAGGTGTTCTCCAACGTTGTCCCAATCAACTTTCTGCTACGATATGGTACCAATCTGTCTATCTTTCATGCACGCCTTTGTTGATTTAAAAGTACATACTTTTCTATATTCTGTGAACTTTAGAGATGTGAAATTTTTTTTTTAAAAAGTAATTCAACAATAATAAAAGAAAAAATATGCAAAAGTTCATATGCATTTTAGATGGTTTTAGTGTTTTCAGAGACAGATTGAAATATTATGTCAAGATGAAACTTTTTTCTCTTCATGTTAGTTAGGAGGTTTTCTGTAATGTGTCCCACCATTAGATGAGTTACCTTGAAAGAGGGGTTTTATAAGGCCTTTGGTTCCCTAACTCTAACAACTATCTTTTGGGTTGTGGTTACATCATCAGTACCAATATACGTGAGCATCGAGTTATTTAGAGATCTGACAAGTATAGGAAATTATTTTCCTGTTCTTCACTTAATAATGCTCCTGATCATACAACTACAGGTATAAAATTAACAAACTTATCCCTTTCTTTTTCTAATTATAGTTTTAAATTAGGGTTTCTTTGCACTTTGAACTTTTCACAAGGTATGTCTGCTCATTATTCATTATTAGGTGCGAAATTGATTATAAAATTTTTTGAAAAGAGAAAAATACATCATGTTTCATTATCAAAATGACAATGTGAGAAATAATATATTTTTCCTCTTTGTATTACTCTATATGTGAGCTCTCTCTACAAGATCATGTGATATCAAATAGACCTATAAAAGCATAATTATTTATGAAAAATAGATAATACATCTTATTTTTCGTATAACTCTATGCATAGGGCATCCTTTTACATTAAGAAATAAGATTACTCAAAAACTAGACATTCACCCGCATAGGTTTAATTTCTTCTATTTTTAACCCTTTTTTAATAATATCTTCTATTTTAACCCTTTTTGTGCTCTCTAATAATCTTATCCTAAAAACAAATTCTACACCCTTGCGCATATATACTTCTTTGCGAAGAAACTATATATTAAAGAAAGTATAAGAAACAGAAGACAAGAACATTCAACCACTCCCTTAATTGTGTTGATATTGCACGATACCCTGTGAGATCACCTAAAATGATACATCCTTACCCACATATTATTTTTTAAGAACTTATCTATAAAAACAGACGACAAGTGCATTCAACCACTCTCTTGATTGTGTGTGAGAGAGGGAAAGAGTAAATAGAAACTTGATTGTTCTTGATGTTTTTGACTTGGTCGTCAAGCTTAGCTGAGAGCATCAGGTGGAGATAAGTCAAAGGTGTTGTTGAGATTGTGTGATGTGAGTTCAATAATATAGAACTTTTTAAAAAAATTCGGAATTAAAAGATTATTGACTAACAAAGTACTATATAAAAATTATTTTTTCTTAAAGTTGATCTCCCCTGAAATTCTCTCAAACTAAAATGAGTATATTGCATTAACATTCTTGAATTACACACACACACACACACACACACACACACACACACACACACACACACACTATATTTAAATATAATATTGGGTTCTTTCAATTTTTCAAGATATATCGTAAAAAATTTATAATAATTTATCATTTATTAACTTTTTACATACATTAAAAGACGAACTTGCCTTTCAGCTGTCCCTCGCTCTCAGCTTGGAATAACAACATCGGTCTCTTTATTAACAACACCACATTCTAAATTAACAATGTCGCTTTATCCTTTCACATATTCGTATCTCAAATATGGTGTTGTTAATGTAAAATATGGTGTTGTTAAGAAAGAGAGAGGTGTTGTTATTGACCCTGAAACTTAAATTATGAAGTTGTGAAATAAAAAATTCGAGTTGTTAATGTAGAATATAGTGTTGTTAGTATAGAGAGCGGTGTTGTTATTGTGAAATAAGAAAGTTGAGTTGTTAATGTAGAATACAGTATTGTTAATAAAGAAACCGGTGTTGTTATTGTGAAAGAAGAAAGTGGAGTTGTTAATGTAAAATTCGGTGTTGTTAATAAAAAGACCAGTGTTGTTACCTCACACTGCTACAGAGGAGGTGGTTGTTACCTCACATCCCTTACCACCACAAAACCCTCCTATCTTTGTCTCATCTCCAGATGATCCACTTCAGGTCTCTCCTGTGAATCTCCCTGAGCCTGCTCAATCATCTCCTCGTTTCTCTCATCAGGGTGACTCACATGACTCTAGAGTCACACCCCTTAACATTACCCCGATCTCTGGTGCTAAACCATCCAACTCCATCTCTTCCTCTCTCAGTTGATTCCCACTTTTCTGATGATGTCAAAAAGGGGGAGAAGATTTGGATGTGATTTTGTAAAAGATTTGACAGAGGTCTGACAGGGGGTTTATGGGTTCATTAGGATTTATGGAGCTTTATAGCTTTGCGAACTTATTTTATTTTATTTTGCTGTGTAATGAATTTCTAAGTTTACTTCATGTTATCAATTTAAATTTTTGAATTCTGCAGTTCAAATTTTGTTATTACTCTCAAATTTATGGACTGATGAATTTTTGGTTGTGTATGTAAGGTGGTTACAAAGTTTAATCCAATATTAACAACATACGGATTTTCCAAAGTCATTGGTTTTGAATTCAAAATGATTTCAAATATTAAAAGTTTCAAAGACATTGATTTGAACTTAAAATGGTTTCAAATATTAAAAGTTTCAAAGTCATTGGTTTTTTAAGTTCAAAATGGTTTTAAAGAAGTTTGTTCAAAAAACGAACAAGTTTAATATGGACTAATGATAACATATGATCTTAATTAAAACTTCAAGTTTCAAAATGCTTTCAAATATCTCTTTTATTGAATTGTGTAGCCATTGCAAAGCATCGATCTATGTTGATAAGATTAGATTCTTCACCTGGGTGTGATGTTTGCCATTGTTACTTCATTAACAGAAGGATCTTTGGACTTTTTTGATGTAGACGATGAATCTCCTAGGCACATTTTTCCAACTGAAAATGCAAGACGATTTGGCTTGGTAAAGGTCATTGTGTCACTTGCAAGCATGACGACAACAGCGGACATGGTTGGTCTATCTGATGCACCTTCTTGGACACAAAGTAATCCAATGTGTATGCATTTCAAAACTTCACCTTCATCAACGTTAGAATCTTCCAGCATTGGGTCCATCAATTCCAAACATTTGCCTTCACGCCACAGATTCCATGTCTACCAAGAAATTGTAGATTCTTTGAGATTATAAAACTATTCATTCAAATTTAAATTCTTTGAGATTAAAATAACTAATTGGTACACCTATTTTTTAAAAGTCTAACTTTAAACATACAAGATTCTTTTGAGGGGCCATGCTAGAACTTTTAAAACTTATTAAAACTACCTTTGGACTTCTACATAAGAGCATAATTTTTTAATTTTAAATGATGATTGAGGAAAATTTTGGTCATAATTTGTAAAATTAAAATTACTAATTGTATGAGAATTTGCGAAGAAAGAATACTCACATAAATAAGAAGACTTTGGCCATGATCAGAGAGATAGAAACGACTAATTCTCTTCCAACAAATGATTTCTAGAAGAAGCACTCCCAAGCTAAAAACATATGATTTTACTGAAAACAACCCTTCCATTGCATATTTTGGAGCCATATAACCACTATTTTGAATCAAGTCAATTTAACACTTGCATTATCCACATAAGATAACATTTTCCAAGCACATTAAATCTTATAAAATGAATTGTACACAAAACTTACTAAGTTCCCATCACTCGTCTTGTTTTTTCTTTATTTTGGGCTCCATCAAAGGTTCTTGCCAATCCAAAATCTGATATTTTTGGGTTCATTTCACAGTCTAAAATGACATTACTGGCTTTCAAATCTCTATGAATTACCTTGAGTCGAGAGTCTTCATGAAGATACAAAATTCCTTTTGCAATCCCATTAATAATATGCAGCCTTTGTTTCCAATCTAGTTTTCTTCTATTTTCTTCATCTAACAAGAATTGTACAAGGTAAAAGATAGGCTGACAAGAGCATATGAAGTGAAAAAAACAAGTCATAGGTCAGAAAACTTACTGAAAAGGTGGAAGTCAAGACTTGAATTATGCATATACTCATATACGAGAAGCTTTTCATTTTCCTCGATGCAGCAACCCAAAAGTCTCACAAGGTTTCTGTGTTGCAATTTCGCTATGAATATAACTTCATTCTTGAGCTCCTCTAAACCTTGACCAGAAGTTTGCGAAAGTCTTTTCACAGCAATCTCCTTCCCATCGGGCATTGTCCCCTAACGAAAAAGGTTGAAGAGAAATTTTTAAAATGGTACCATAATTTACAAAGCCAAACCAAAAATATACTCGATGATCATTATATATACTCGTGAAAGGGCAACACTGATCGAGTTAGGCAGAATATTATTGTAGCCCCCACAACCCCAACAAAAACACACACACACACACACACAAAAGAAAAACATTTTCTTTTAAGTAATGTATTTATGCTAACTTGTGCCTAACTTACCTTTGTACAGATAGGCTTTTCATTGGGTCAAAACCAATAATTTAAAAATCGGACCCGACCGGACTGAACAAGGCCAGACCAGACCGGACGGTCTAACCGGTTTGACCGGTAACCAAAGCACTCTCCGACTCATTTTATATGATTTACTTGTTTAGATAGTTTAGCCATTTTAATCCGCTTACAGCCATTTTTTAGACCGGAAGCCGGTGTTAAGCCAGAAACCGGGACGTTTTTGCAAAAGTCAGACGGTTCAAATTTGTCTCACACTTTAACTCACTAGATCACAAAATGGAGGAAGAAAGCCAATAATCTTCATATCCGAGTTGGGATTAAAGCAAATCAAAGGTGGTGAAAGGAGATGGAAGTAAAAAAATAACCTCCGACGCCCACTTCCACAACAACTTGCAAGCCCAGTGGCCATAGAATTTTGCTTCCTGGGAGACTCGTTTAAAGTTGAAGCTTTACGCTTTAGAATTGAAAACCAAGAATGTGAAATGTTTGATATGAAGTTTTAAAATTGTTGACGGTGAAATTTTTTTGGCCTGTTGTGATTACTTTCATTTATTATCCTCAATAGGCTACCTGCTACCTTTAGTCCATCACACACGCTCACTAATGAGCTTTTATTTTTAAATGCTATCAAATTATTTTATGGTTGTTATAAAATCAAGAAAGTATAAGAGACTGAGATGAAGGGAATGAAGAAATACAAGAGAGAAATAGAGAGCAAGGAGGGAGTGATTCTTATTCATTTGGATGCTAACAAAGTGTAGTACATAGTGCTCTATTTATAGGCCCTCAACCAGAACAAAGAGTTACTAAAAAGTAAATGATAAACTTTAATCCTCATGAGTGCACACATTGTAACCTTTGAGTTATGGGCATGAAAACTTCTAAAGATCATTCATTGGAGAGGTTATGGGATGTAGAAAATGAAAGGTCAAGAGTTGGGAGCTCATGGACATCCACCTTAATTAGTATTTTACAACACTCCCCCTTGGATGTCCATAAAAAAAATATTGTGCCTCATTAAAACCTTACTAGGAAAAACCCAATGGGACAAAAACCTAGTGAAGGAAAAAGAGTACACAATACAAATCGAAACTGCTTCATTAAAAACCTTACCAGGAAAACCCGTGGGACAAAACCTTGGTTAAGGAAAAGAGTATAGCAAGGTCTCTATTTCACACGATGATAATATCGTATTTACTCCCCCTGATAATAACATCAATTTTACTTCTCTGATAAGAACATCACTCCTAATGTATTGTTGAGCATATAATTCTTTTAGCCACCAAACTATGAATGATACATTGTCATCAAATATTCTGCTAGATGTATTCCTCTTATATATCTTCTGGATATGCTAAAATATCAGTATATTATGCCTTTATCTTATTCATCGTGAAAACAATAAAGAAAAATTATTCTGAAAATCATCAAAATATATCTTACATCCACATATTCAGTTTGTTTTGAACAAAATAATATTATATTATATGTTAATAGGACTATCACACCAAATCTCATTTTTGTTATCCACTGTGCACTTGCAAGAACTAATTTTTATCAATAAAATCATAATAGATACAATATTAGCATAATACAAAAATATTCTCATAAAGTATAAGGTACTTCTGGACCATTAAATTCAATGTATCTTTACAAGAAAATTCACCACGGTAAAAATATGTGATTTTGAAATCATTGATGCATTTGATAACTTGATCTACAAGTCAAGCAAAATGTAAAATTACTCATTTTTCAATATATTTTTCAATCAATTATATATGCTTGAATTATTTTCAAACTCGCACAACATTTTATATATAGAATGATTTTCTTGTATATGCTTCTGGCATTTTAGATCCTTCAAAGACTCTCATATAATATTCACTATCCATATGCATATGCTATATATAATGATATCTAATAGACACATTATTTTGTTTGCATATACTGCCAGACTAATAATATATGCAACAATTATTATATCAACTACCAAATGTTGTACCTCATCATAATCATCATTAAACCTTGTGAAAATTTTTATTTTCACATGAATATTCATATATCACAAATAACTTAATATTTCAAATGTTTTGGACTACAGGTCCATAAATTTCACATGCTGAAAGAACATTTTTCATTGCGTCTTGTCCCCTTCTTCAGTTGGCCAATCACCTTTTTTTCTACTGACATATTTATGTATAAGATCCTCATTTGATCACGTGATATTATTACTAAAACTATTGTCGACAACTTTATCTTTTCAGTTCCATTTTTCTTGTTGTGACATAATTCATTGAGATCTCTTTATTACTTTCAGGTACCTGAACCTCTTTTGAGGGTTCTGGAAGTAGTTATGTATTAACGTCTTCTAGAGTGTCTGCTTCCTTAATATGATTATCTTGATTATTTGCTTCTTTATTTTTTCTTTTGGAACTTATTATTCTCTTATACTTCGGGCATGCCTCACTTTCATTTATGCTGATTAGACCACTTATAGCTGGAATATGAGATTTAATAATTCCCATTTAGGTCAGTAATTGCATCTGGCAAATTTTATGTAATATTTCATGAATGCAAACCAAATGAACTTCTGGTTCATATTATTATATTCGAGGATCTATATTTGATAGTAATAATGCATTCTTTTTCTTTTCTTTTCCAGCTATTTAATTTCTCCCCCTCATGTTAGGAAAACTTTGTCAAATGACAATCAACTAATCATGTAGTATAAGTCTCCTAAATCCATTTGTTTCCATTAGAAACATCCCTTTGTTTCATTTAGAGACAAACAAGAATAAGGAGATTCTTACCCAACATTTATCTCAATTTCCTTTAAATATCCATCTATGTGCATTGTGGTGAATCAATAGAAATGCACATTCAAACTTTTTAAGATGGAATATACTTGACTCCTGACAAAAAGCCAATTTTATCGGGAGAATTTAGTTGGCTAGTATAAGTGCAGCAATATGTAAGATCAACTATGCCAACATTGAAACATAAATTTTGTTCTCATAAGTATTAGTCTAGCTATTTATGGAGGCTTCAATGAATGAATCGTATAATCTGGAAATTGCGCATAACATAATTTATTCAAATATTCTTGCAAACTTCAGGTTGCAAACTAATATTAATATTACATGTAACCATCTTATAGATGCATCTATCAAATTCATTGAATACTTGTATGGTTTACATGTTATTTGAATGGGCCCATATATCAGCTTGATATATTTCCAGAAATATAGAGATTCATTCCAAATCATAACTTGTGATACTCTCAATCAAATTTCTTTGAGAACAAACAACACATGATAATTCTTGAATTATATAATATGTTGGCTATTCATGAAAAATCTTCTAGTTCTTCAATGGATGTCACATGTAATCTTTTATATATGACTCGGATGAATCAAACAAGTCATGCCAACATAAATTTATTTGGATCAATAAACTACTAGTTTACTGTAACATGTTGCTTAACCAACAACAAACTTTTCAATTTTTATAAGTATTGATATAAAATGTCAATATGACATCCATTTTTCGGAGATCAATAGGTTTTGTGAGGAAATATATGAGTAAAACTTTTCAATATTAACTCACACTTATATTCTAACAATCTCCCCCTCAAATGTGAGTCATATAAATATACTTTCTTTATTTCTCTATTTCAAAGACAAATTTGTATATAGAAAACTAATAATATATCTTTCATTTCAAAACTCAAGTACTTCATAACTCACAACTAATCATGGATTTCAGTCAATTGGGCTATCATTTAAACTCTGTAATAGAGTAAAACTCTAATGTAAATCTATGGGTTATAACTTTCCTTAATCAATTCTTCTTCTACCCATAGAATTTAAGAAAAACTATATTAGTTCTTCATGAACTATATCAACTTTGTTACGTTTATGTTCTTCAGGAACTAACATATATTCTTGCATATTTATATAATTTTGTTACTTATTAATAATAATATGCTTCAATTTGCCTCTTTTGATGCATGTTCAAAATATGAAATGTTTAGAATTTTCCACTACATAAGGAAATATGAGGAGATCCATAATCAAAATACATAAAGATCTTATGTCCAAAAAAAAAATACATAAAGAACTTATTGCAATGAATTCTGATGTTTAGGGGCTAAAATTAAATTGAAAGAAATGTAAAGACAAATGTATTATAATATAAAATAACAAATACTTATGATATACATAGTTTTCTTTCAAATATTCCTTACTGTTTTGATCATCCATAAATTTGACTTGCACTATATATATAATTCATGCACATTACGAAAATGATTTTGTCTAACAAATCATAAACTATTCATTATGAATTTTCTCATAAAATTAAATAAATTCTCACTTTCTTAATTCAAATATGACATATGATTTTTTTTTCTTCACAAATGTCACATAAAACTAATTTGATTCCAATGTATATCATATTATATATTATATCATGATTCATGTATGAAACTTGCACATATCATATAAAAATACTAAGGAGTAGAAGAAATGTTAATACAATGAATTGGGAAATGGGGTAATAAATTATCAATACTAAAATAAAATACAAATTGAAGAGTATTTGTATGCCTTTCAATAATGGAAGTTTGGAACTAAGAAAAATTGCATATATATGTAAGGCAACATAATAGTGCTTAAGAAGAGAAAAGAGATGGAAGACAAGGCTAAAATGAAAAATATGACTAATAATGAAAGAAAGTACCTTGATGTTGAGGTATATGAGTTGAATGTTTGATGTTGAGATATATGAGTTGAATGTTTGTTGGGAAATCTTTGGTGCAACAGAGAAATACAAGTCCCAAGAAGAAAATAGAGGTGGTAAACTCCATTGATATATGAATAGTATTCACATACACAATATACTTTAAAGTACAAATAAATTGTACAATTATACATAAAGAAGGTAATTAAACAACTTAACTTTATAATTGAAGGTTATATGAATAAATATTGAAAACCATTTGATATGGGAGTTATAAGGATTAACCATGAGGTAATTAGAATCCTAAAAGACCATGAAATCAAAATATATCAATAATTACCAATAATGTTTAAATTTGTAAATAAATTGGCACTATACTGAAATTTTAAAATGACCAATCATTACCTTTTTATCTATTTGATTTCATGTATCACTCATGTTGATATCACAATGTTAAATAATAATTTCTCTCTCACAAATTAATCACAATCAATTTAAATTTAAACATAAATAATCAAAATCATATGGCCTTCAGGGCTTACAATTATCATATAGCCTTCAGGGCTTACAATTATTTCTTTTGGCTATACAAGCTGATCATCTTTCTCCGTAACTTATTGCTTTAAGCATCATAACTATTTTTGATATTTTTCACAATATTTCATTGTCTTTTTGGCTTCACAGCCATTTTGATCTTTATTTTCAATAAATTAGTACATATTAGTCTATATGACTTCTGGTCATATTATACCATTTTTTTTCTATCCATATGACTTCTAGTCATAGTATGATATTTGCTCATAATTTTGATCACAATAGAAATGTTATTATTTCTATGATTGTAGTTCAATAGCTAAGACAAAGTATTTTTAGCTTTCAACTATCAATTCTACAAATGCAATGTGATCATGTTCATTTGCACTCTTACATATTTTCTTTACTTTCAATAGCATCATCAATTTCTCCAAATATTGGTCTTCAGGACCACAACAAAAATCTTGCAAAGCTATTTTTGTTGTTGTTTAGTTTGATATTTGAACCTTTAACCATCAGGGCTTTGATATTTGTAACAATTAAATCATCAAAGTGCCAAAATTTTTCTTGTCAATCTTGCAATTTAATGAAACCAATAGCGTTCTTTCTCATAAGAGCTAGTACAAAAGTGATGTGACTTCTGATCATCTAATCACGAAATTAAGAATATTATGGCTTATGGCCTCTTGATAAAATCAAAATACTAGAAAATAAATTTAAAAAAATTCAAATTCATAATCAAAAATAAATAATAGATAAGCCCATGATCATATAGACCACATTACATGCTTATATATAATACTATTATATATTAATGTAATATAATAAACAAATGAAAATAAAAGATTGACATAATGATATAACAATAATGTATTAATATAAATAAATGAAATGTAAATAAAATAACAATAAAACAAGATGAAATAAATGACATAAAATAAAGAAACAAACAATAATAGATAACATAAAATGTAAATAAAATAAAGAAATATTTAAATAAGTGTAATAAAATGAAATAACATAAAATGTAAAGAATACTAGAATATAAAACAAATAAATATAAATTTTGCATAATAAGAGATTAATGGAAAATGATAAATAAAAGTTAAAAGAAAGAAAACTTGCGGAGGATAATATAATCTCAAATCTTAGCCATGGAACCCGATGTATAAAACAATCGGTAAAAGAGTCTATTTAATTCCATGTAATGGTTTAAATTATCCCAAATATATGTAAAAGATAACAACAGGATGGATAAAAATAGATAGCGTAAAAGAAAAATAATAAAAATAATATAGAACAATAGATTGATAATGTATACTAGAAAGATAAAATAACATAGAGAATAAACAATATAAAACAAAGTATGTAAATAAGAAAGTTAGAGAGTAGAAGAGATAGAAAACTAGACCATAGGTCCTCTGAGCGAATTCGTGCTGATAACGTATTATAAAATCAAGAAAGTATAAGAGACTGAGATGAAGGGAATGAAGAAATACAAGAGAGAAATAGAGAGCAAGGAGGGAGTGATTCTTATTCATTTGGATGCTAACAAAGTGTAGTACATAGTGCTCTATTTATAGGCCCTCAACCACAACTAAGAGTTACTAAAAAGTAAATGGTAAACTTTAATCCTCATGAGTGCACACATTGTAACCTTTGAGTTATGGGCATGAAAACTTCTAAAGATCATTCATTGGAGAGGTTATGGGATGTAGAAAATGAAAGGTCAAGAGTTGGGAGCTCATAGACATCCGCCTTAATTAGTATTTTACAACAATGGTACCTTATTCGGTTTTCATATCTTTATTTTTTTGTATTTTTAATTTTATTGTTATATAAAATTTGTTTATACGTTTTTATATAACATGAATTTTTTTGTCAAAATATAAAATTATTATTATAAAGTTAAACCTCTATATATATATATACACACACGTACATATTTTGACCTTAAATCCATAAATATTTGAAATTGATTTTTGGATATAATAAAAAAGGAAGAACAGGTACATTATTGGAAAGAGGAGAGGTCGCATTGGAAAGTGTAACAATTGAATATTTGTTTTTTACTAATAGATAAAAGAGTAAAATCATGGTCGCGTTGGATTGTTATATACTAATAGATAAAAGGAAGATCATTGATTATTGATGAGAAAGAAATATTGGTTTTAATTGAAAATAAAAAATAAAACCTCACACTAACCAATAAATATCTTTTTTGCCAACTAACTCATAGATAAACCAAGAAGATTTTTTGAAGGCAAAACACTGAGCAGACTTTTAACTTTTTATTATCTTTCAATTTTTTTTATAAGAATTTGCTTAATTAATTTTGTTGAAGTAATAATTATCATTTATATTTTTGCCAACATAATTATCATTTATCATTGTGTTTAAAATTATCATTTTATTGTTATAAAAAAAAGTATGATGTTATTATAATACCCCGAAATTTGGGATTGGAGGCTTGAAAATAGGCCTAAATTAAGTGGACTGCTAAGCCTCAATTTAGCAGGAACCCAAATTTATCCCCTAATGATTTCTATGTCTTTGGGGTATTAAGAAAGTAAAATGGTGAATTTTGGAGAATATAATTATGTTTTTGGTGAAATCGCTTATGAGGTAGTGAGCTTGTCATGTGATTTTGAATGACCAAATTATGATAAACAATTATGAAATTTTATAGGATGAAAGTAGACATCCTAAGCTTTAATTTGATAGGTCTTATGACTCAATTAGAGTTATATACAAAAAGATATGAATTTTTGAAGTTAGCCCAGAAAAACTAGAAATTTTCTGGAACAATATGCAAAGATTGAAATTCTGGGAATTTTGTGATTTCATTCAGCAAACTTCTATATTTTAAAGAAGTTTGTTCAAAAAACCAACAAGTTTTATATGGACTAATGATAACATATGATCTTAATTAAAACTTCAAGTTTCAAAATGCTTTCAAATATCTTGTTCAAAAATTATCAAGATTTGTCATCGTAAAAAAAGGGAAGAATGTTAGATCCCATATGTTTTAATGATAACAAAGATTGGAATGATCTTACAAAAGGTTTTTATAATAAGACAAAAGAGTTTTTGAACAAAGAAACTAAGTATTTGGTGGCAAACAAATCCATCACTCAAGTAAACACTCAAGTGATTAAAAAGGTTATGAAGTCAAAGAACAAGAGAAAGAGCCTTTGATAAATTTCAGAAGAGATCACTTGAGTGATGATCCTTCATTACTCGAGTGACCACTGTCACACCCTTATCTTATTTTCATCTTTTTCAGAGTATTTGAGGAAAATGATATGCAGTTTGGTGGGCAATACAGGAATAGCAAAATATACTGATAATATGTGCACGATTACAGAAAATTCACCATAGGGGTTCATATATGATAATTACCATTACTGCAGCCGCACAAGGCTACTAGGGTATCTAAACCCAGCTTAGTGAAACGGAGACTTCTTCCTGTCTTCGCTCCACCATTGCAACCTTCTCTCGTGCAGTTCTCTTCTCTGATTTTTGCGTACCTTCTGTATTCGCCTGTCTAAATTGTTGGCAGGGGAGGGCGAGATTCCAGAGAATCTCTGTAGGAAATTGATACCATAATGCATGCATGATAAATGCTATGTGTATGACATGTTAGCTTTAACTAGATGTATGCCCCATAATGACATTTTTGCATGCTCAATATTTCATGCAATAAGACTATGACTACAGTGAAAACAAAAACAGAGCTTCATTTATTCAAGTATGTTCTACACAATCAAGTAAAGCAATTACATACATCATTACACAAGTAAAGATATCAAATACATGCAAGTAAGGTACATCCCCTACCTTTAACCTTTTCCGCCTTGAATTACGTGCCTCATAAAATGTACCAATGACTGGGCTCTCAACTTGGTCCTACAATTCCAAATTCACAATTTATACAATTTCATAGTGTTTCTGGAGGTTATATGAGTATATTGAAAAATTACTAAAATGCCCTTAGGGGCCCGACCTGGCCTCGCCGTACAGATCTGACTGTACTTTTTCTGAAATTTTTACATAGGCTATTCTAATATATTTTTGCCCAAGAAATCCATTTCCAAACTCAGAATTATCAAATTCAATGTTGAATTACAAAATTACCCTTGGTAGCCCCACTTTAAGGGTTTTAGGGGCGTTTTCGTAATTATGCTTTTTTGGCATTTTCCGAAAAAGTGACCAACTGTAACCCCACTTAAGTTTCCCTCCTGAACTCAATGAAACCATCAAATTATTGAAAATACAACTCTAAAGCTCATTTCTAGAGCTGGCTGAAACTTATAGGAATTCTTGGGAAAATTGAGGTTTTTGAAATTCGACTCCGCAGACGTGTTCCTTTTTACTCCTAACTACTTTATTAACTATTTAATTGAGTTATAACTACTATTTAAACCCAATTTTGGCATCATAACACTTCCAACACACATTTTCCAATTTTCAGAAACAAAGGCAATCCGGCGAAATTTCACTGATTAAATTGTCCATAACAGCCAGAATAAGCAATATTTAAAGTGCAGGAAGTTACTGTAGCTTCCCTCTGGTTCTTCATTTTAGGCTGAAACCCTAACTCTCTTGAATACCAAATTTGTGCTTCAATCACCTTAATCCATGTAAAAGAGAAGCTTAGAGGAATGATCATACACGTTAGGTATGAATTCACCGAAGAAATCGACCTACCTTGCGAGTTTCTTCCTCTTCTCTCTCTAAAATATCTCTCTCTCTCTTTCTCCATGTTGCCGCACGGAAATGAAATGAAGAAGATGTAGATTTTGCTTATATCATATGCTTGCTTATGTCATATTTTATTATGATGATGCCATTATTCCCATTTTCGGACTTTCTGACAGTTTTTCTGCCCAAACTTTGAAAAATCATAACTAATTCTAGAAAAATTGAATTGGAGTGATTCCAAAGGCTATGGAACCCTTATTGAGTCTACTTTCAAGGAAGAATATATAATTTTGTTATTTGGAAGCACACAATTCTCAGAATTTTAATCTTTGCCTGTTGTTCTAGAAACTTTTCAGTTTTTCTGGGCTAATTTCAAAAATTCATAACTCTTTGTATATAGCTTTAAATGAGTCATACGACCTATCAAATTAAAGCTTAGAATGTTTACTTTCATCATGTAAAAGCTCATAATTTTTCCTCATCATTTGGTCATACAAAATCACATGACAAGCTCACTTCTCCATAAGCGATTTCACCTAAAACATAATTATATTCTCCAAAATTCACCATTTATTTTCTTTAATACCCCAAATATATAAAAAATATTAGGGAATAAATTTGGGGCACATGCTAAATCGGGGCTTAGCAATCCACTTATTTAAGGCTCATTCTCTGCCGTCAATCCCAAAATTCAGGGTATTACAACCAATCGAGTGATGTGTGGCAAAATCATTCAGAGAGTCTTTGTCAAGATTTTCATGGTGTCGCTCGAGTGATGGCAAAGGATCACTTGAATGATCCCTCTAGTGACCAGGTAAGAAATAAGGCAGTGAAGTCTCTATCAAGTTTTGCAAGGGATCACTCGAGTGACCACTCGAGTGATACCAATGCATCACTCGAGTGACCACTTGAGTGATCAAGTCAGAAACATTGACTTCACTCTCTGCCAAGTTTTTCAATGGATCACTCAAGTGATGGAAAAGGATCACTTGAGTGATGAAGTTCAGATTGCATGATTTTAATATGTTGTTTATTGATTTGTTATCTATATGATTAACCTTTCATTGTATTAGTTTTCTATCAAATTTTCTTTATGCCTAAATACAAGATATTGACATTTTTTGTGGCAAAAAAGACATCAATATCTTTTATCCCTCACAACGAGTGAATGAAACATTAATCAACTTCATGTACTAAAGTCAAATGTTCTGGGGAGAATTGCCTAAAAATATCTTGGAGGCAAATTAATTGTTGATTGCTATCGTGAAAAATTTGTTGCATATAACGAAAGATATTTTACATACAACGGAACATTGTTTGCACATTTATATGGAAAATTTTTGCACACATGGAAGAAGGTTTGCACAAAACAGAAGATCGCTTGCACACTTGGTAGCAATCAGCAATTAATTTGCCTCCAAAGTATTTTTGGGCAATTCTCCCAATGTTCTGTCTTGTTATTTTTATTTAATAAAAAATTCTTTCTTTTTGTTTTTAAATTTTAAAACAATTATTTCTTAGTTTTAATTTTCTATCCATCACCTATTTAATTGTGTACTAAACTACCCTCTTCTATGTTCCAGATACAAT
The DNA here is from genome assembly GCA_963210345.1 of Inga oerstediana. Taxonomy (NCBI): domain Eukaryota; kingdom Viridiplantae; phylum Streptophyta; class Magnoliopsida; order Fabales; family Fabaceae; genus Inga; species Inga oerstediana. The sequence continues at coordinate 17,353,674 of OY723406.1, forward strand.
GGATTAGAACTTTCAAACCTAGCTTTTAAAGTTTTCTGTATAGTTGCACAATTCATCCCCAATTTCACTTTTTATTCCCATCCCTAATCAGTTGAAAATTGAAACGCCCTCTTTAACCCAATAATGGGATCATCAAAACCCATTGTTACCAGCCCTGGATTTCTGATCATCTTCTTCGTCGTTGTTCTGATCAGTTTCATAAGAGCAAGTACTGCTCCAGCACCAGACTACGTTGGAGATGACTGCTATAACAAAACCCCACAAGCACTTACAGACTCCTACAAAGCTAACCTTAACCAGCTCCTCTCATGGCTCTCGACCGACGCAGCCACAAGCAAAGGCTACAACCATACATCCGTTGGCACCGCCACCAACGCTGTCTATGGCCTCTATGACTGCCGTGGTGACGATCCCGGATACCTCTGCCAGTTCTGTGTCTCCACTGCCACTAGAGAGGTTCTCCAACGTTGTCCCAATCAACTTTCTGCTACGATATGGTACCAATCTGTCTATCTTTCATGGACGCCTTTGTTGATTTAAAAGTATATACTTTTATATATTCTTTGAACTCTAGAGATTTGAAATTTTTTTTATAAGTAATTCAACAATAATAAAAGAAAAAATATGCAAAAGTTCATATGCATTTTAGATGGTTTTAGTGTTTTCAGAGACAAATTGAAATATCATGTCAAGATGAAACTTTTTTCTCCTCATGTAGTTAGAAAGTTTTCTGTAATGAGTCCCACCATTAGGTGAGTTACTTTGAAAGAGGGGTCTTATAAGGCCTTTTGTTCCCAACTCTAACAACTATCTTTTAGGTTGTGGTTACATTATCGGTGCCAATATATGTGAGCATCAAGTTATTTAGAGAACTGGCAAGTATAGGGAATTATTTTCCTGTTCTCCTCTTCTCTATTATATTTTTATGCTGTTCAGTTTAAATAAGATGAATTCAAATTTAATTTTTAATTGAAGTTTTGATCTTTAATCGTTATTTTTTATGTATGCACTTAAAAATTTATTTTTATTATATGATTAAGTTAAATATATTAAAATTAAGAAAAAGGAAGTATTCAAAGTAAAACAATGAAAGTAAATAACGGGAAGAGAGTAGACTATAATGAAACCCAGTTGACAAAAAAAAAAAAAAAGAAGAAGATGAAAAGACCATAATGAAACCCGCTTTTTTGTCAAAAATTGATCTTTCGTTTTTAGTGGCAGAATATTCGGTTTCACTTGTGAAAGCTAAACTTCCTATGAACTAATGAACTTTTTTTTCTACTTAGTTCAATAAAAGCCTCAACTTTTTGGAAACTCAAGCTTTACATTCCCCTCATAACATATAGGAAGGTAATCTATCGAAAATTAAATATAAACTGCAATTTTTTTTTTTTTTGCGAACAAATTTAAGCTGCATTAAATGCATACATCTATTTTTCTAATTAATGCAAATGTCCACATATGATGGTAACATAGGTATGACTTCTGCATCTTCCGATACTCTAATGAGAACTTCTTTGGGAAGGTGACGACAAGCCCATGGTGGTCTACCGGCAGAGGGCAGGCATCTGATCCGGCGGAGGGGAAGAAGGCGGAGAGTTTCATGGGGAGCCTAATTGGAAAAGCGATCGAGAACACAACGGAGCTGGGCGCTAGGGGAGAGTTTGATTTGGGTGGTGGAAGAAAAAGGTATGCAGTGGTACAATGCAGTAGAGACCTTAATAGTGAAGGATGCAAACAATGTTTGGAAGTTATGGTGGATAGGATTTCTCACTGCTGTGAGCAGAAGCAAGGATGGATGGTTTGGGCGCCAAGCTGTATGATCAAATATGATAATTACATGTTTTATCAATCAACCTCTTCACTTAATAATGCTCCTAATCATACAACTACAGGTATAATACTAACCAACTTATCCCTTTCTTCTTCTAATTATAGTTTTAAATTAGGGTTTCTTTGCACTTTGAACTTTTCACTAGGTATGTCTGCTCATTATTCATTATTAGGTGCGAAATTGATTATAAAATTTTTTGAAAAGAGAAAAATACATCATGTTTCATTATCAAAATGACAATGTGAGCAATAATATATTTTTCCTCTTTGTATTACTCTATATGTGAGCTCTATCTACAAGATCATGTGATATCAAATCATAATTATTTATGAAAAATAAATAATACATCTTACTTTTCGTATAACTCTATGTATAGGGCATCCTTTTACATTAAGAAATAAGATTACTCAAAAACTAGACATTCACCCACATATATTTAATTTCTTCTATTTTTAACCCTTTTTTAATAATATCTTCTGTTTTTAACCCTTTTTGTGCTCTCTAATAATCTTATCCTAAAAACAAATTCTACACCCTTGCTCATATATACTTCTTTGCGAAGAAACTATATATTAAAGAAATTATAAGAGACAGAAGACAAGAACATTCAACCACTCCCTTAATTGTGTTGATATTGTGCGATACGGTGTGAGATCACCTAAAATGATATACATCCTTACCCACATATTATTTTTGAAGAACTTATCTATAAAAACAGACGACAAGTACATTCAACCATTCCCTTGATCATATGTCAAGTGTAGATGAGAGCATCAGGTGGAGATAAGTCACAGGTGTTGTTGAGATTGTGTGGTGTGAGTTCAATAATATAGAACTTTATAAAAAAATTCGGAATTAAAAGATTATTGACTAACAAAGTACTATATAAAAATTATTTTTTCTTAAAGTTGATCTCGCCTGAAATTCTCTTAAACTAAAATGAGTATGTTGCATTAACATTCTTGAACCACACACACACACACACACATATTATATTTAAATATCATATTGGGTTCTTTCAATTTTTCAAGATATATCGTAAAAAATTTATAATAATTTATCATTTCTTAACTTTTTACATACATTAAGGTTAAAATCCCATTCTTTATATATATATATATATATATATATTTCTTTTTAAAGTAACTTTTGCTGGATTATTTCATAATTTAATGCTTTATGGTGTGTGTATGTGGGTAGGTGGGATGGGCCCAACTAACATGCATCTTCCATGTGTTAGCAAGGACCTTTGTGTTCCATGTTATGAGTTCAATTTTGTCAAAATTTTCTTGTACTAAATATAAGTTCATTATGAGAATCATCAGTGATTGTTTTTTAATTTAGTAAAGTCAATCAATTTAAGACATTAAACGCCTTAACTTTCATTTTTAGGTATGTGAGATTGGGTCAAAAAAAAAATAAAAATATATATATTAGGTCAAATTGGACTTATAATACCTGTTTATCTTAATTCCGAATGCACCCTGGAAAAAGATATAAAATTTCTCTATTTCAATTTTTTACCAGTCACTCACTTCATTTAACTGATCTACTGCTAATTCCCCATGCCCTAGTCCTTGTTATACCAAATTTATCTGTATAATATCTCATTTTATATAATTGATTATTTTATAAAAAAAAAAGAAAATGCTTATGCTAATTAATTTGTCAATAATGCAGCCAAAAAAGGAGTTAACAAGTCAAAAGCCTTGATCATAAGCATAAGTGTATTAGTGGCTGTGGTTCTAATAAGTTTCTCTGTCTACTTTTGGCGAAAGAAGAATATAAAAGGTAATTATCATAATCTATATGGTGAATTTTCAATCCAATATTGCAGGCCAGAAAAAAAAAAGGAATTTTCAATCCAATGTTATATGTGTGTGTGTGTATATATATATATATATATATCCATTGCTTAATCTGATTTTTCAGTTTTTATTTGACCAAGTTATAAATAGGGCCATTTCGCAATTTGTACAGTGAACATGCTGTCATAATGACAGACGATAAATCAAAGATATAACATAGTTGAGATCTTTTAGATAAGATTTGAATAAAAAATCTACTGCTTTCCCCTATTCTCTAATCTCTCCTATTTTAAATATAAGAAAATTTTTCCAGGATCATTTGTTCCTATTTATCGAAGGCCCTAATAGATTGTCTGAAACTAGTACATTTTTCATTTTTGCCCAATTAATTATTGGTTAGTCTCATTATATTAATTAACTAATTTCTCATTTCTCTCTCACTCTCTATCCATAAATAAGGGAGTTTTTGACAAAGAAGTTGCATTTTTTACATATTTATTATCTTTATCTAATGTTAACCAAAATTTTAATCTACATAATTTGTTATTTGTATCTTATAAAAAGTATAAAAAAAGTGACACTATATCCATATTGCCCTACTCTTATTTATCAAAGTTTTTTTAGTTCACTATTTAACATACGCGTATGTCTTGTAGATGAAATGCCATTGGAGAGGACTCTCGTGTTTGACGACATCTCTCAAAAAGAGAGTTCACTGAACACAGACCTTCCCACAATTCCTCTATTTGTGATTCAACAAAGTACACATAATTTCTCAGAAAAAGCTAAATTGGGAGAGGGAGGATTTGGTCCCGTTTACAAGGTACCAATATACCGGATTTTGAGGTTATGATTATCAAATGATTGATTTTTTTTCTTTGCTTAATATTTAATTTAATTCTTATTGTGACTTTTTTTTTTGCTTTGATTGGTAATTGACTAATAATAATTATTTTTAAATAAATAATTTGCCCTTCTTATTAAACTTATATTAGTATACTGCTAAAATGGTCGGTTAAGTGTTGTTTTAACATCTTATGGCAACATGATATATTCGTGTGAATTTAATACGAATTAATCAAGGTATAGACGCCATAAATTGGTATCATTCTATTATAGACGCTTTTTTTTCTTACCTTTGTCATGTATATTTACCATGGCATATATAATTGGTCAAGTAATCTCTGACCAAATAAAAAAAATTAAAACTAAGAGAATTAAATAAAAATAAAAATAAAAATAAAAGAATTAATTGATCAACTTAACATTCATCTCAATTTGGTGAAAGCTTTTTGTTTGTGTGAATGCAAGGGTGAAATTAGGATGGGCTTTAGTCCAATATGCTTTAGCCTTAAATAAAAATTTAAAGCTTGGACATGGATCTATATATAGGTTTCTTTAGGCTCAAAGCTTAAGGGACCGTTTGTTATAATGGAATTGATTTTGATGGAAATGAAAATGGATATGGATATGGATATAGAAATGGATATGGAGATGGAAATGGGCTTTAAAAGTATGTTTGGTATGTCATGGAAATGAGTTTTATTTTTTACATGGAAAGACCAAAATGCCCTCCTAAATTAAAAAAAAGCCCAAAATAGATCAGACGAAGTTCGACGTTCCCAAAACAGATAAGGCGAAGTTCGATCTTCATTCTCCCTTCCAAGTTCAACCTCATCATTGCTGTGCATGTGTTCGTCGGAGAAGAGGGGGTAGACGGAGATGTGGATCTAGCGAAGCGAGCCTAGATCTCACCAGATCAGACGAAGAGGAGGGGGAAGAGCTGTCATAGCTGCCATTGCCGGTGAGAGAGAGCTTTCATTCCCGTGGTTGTCATCACCGATGCTAGATACCACTGTTGTTGTCGTTGTCGGTAGAGGGGGAGAGTTACCATCACTGGTGAGGGAAAAGAAGTCGCCATCGTCGCCGTGAGTGAGCAGAATCGCTAGTGAGTAAGGAGGGTAACAATGGAAATGTATTGGTGGAATTATAAATCTTGGCTTTGTGTGTGGAATTAATTTTGGTGGAATTGGCCTCAATTGGGTTCCATGTGGAAATGGAATTTTGCCAAATTCCATCATACCAAACATCCTCAAGACATGGAATTGGCCTCTATTTCCATTTCAATGGGATCAATTCCTGCGTACCAAACGGGCCCTAAGCTTTCAAGAGACCTAACATGGCTTAAAATGAAATCCCTTAAATAGGTTTAAAATTCTGTGCCTCAAACGTCATGCATAACCATTCAAGCCATGTATAAAAGCCAACATTATATCGTCAATATGGCTTTGAGGCTATAAAAAGATTAGATAAAATTTAATTATTTGAATAAATCTAATTTAATGTTTCAGTAGAATAATAAAATTCCTCCCATTATAATATCTCATAAAGACACAATACAATAACAATTTTACCATAATATTTTATAAAGTCGATTTAGATTATAATATATGTAAAATTATAAATAATAATGTAAATTTAAAATAATAAATATGTCAAGCTTGTAGGCTAGAAAAGACTCAAAATAGATTATGCTGTAGACCCCTAATAAGGGCATAATCTATTATGCCCTTATTTGAATGCATGTCTCATAAACTTTGAGAAAAACAAATTCAGCATTTGCATTCTAATATTTTAAATTAATCATTGATATGTTGAACTTGATTAAAAAATAATATATAATTAAAATTTTTTATTACATTCATTACAACTAGAGCAGGTAATATGGGCCCAACCCGCGAGCCCACAAGTTTTGACAGGTTAGGGTTGAGAAAATCTCAACCTGCAAAAATGCGGGCTTGTGCATGGCCATCAACCCACACATTGCGAGTTAGATGCCAACCCACAGAAGTGCGGACCGCACAGGCCCTCACAGCATGACTCGCAGGTTAGTGCGGGCCAACCTGCAACCCGCGGGTTGACCCACATTCCCAGCCCTAATTACAACAACCCTGACTCCGCTTGTAGTTGATAGTTCTGACCAATGTTTTAAAAGCAGGATTGGATATTAAATCGGAGAGGTCAGCGGGTCATGGTTCATCCGGTCGGACCGGTCGGATCAGTGGTTGAACCGTTGACATAATAATTAAATAAAAATAACATTATATACATATATAAAGATATAAATGTCAAAATAAATATAAAATTTCTACATTAATTTGAAAATAAACATAAATAAGCTTACATGTATGTAACATTTCAATATTAGTGACACATAATAGTTTGAAAAAAAAGACAGAAAAAGAACTTTGAAATTGCAAAATTTCAAATTAGGGATTTTCCAAAAAATGAGTTCTGAATTGCTTGTCAAGTTTCGTCATTTTCTTATTATATTTGAGATTTTATAATTTCAAAGTTCTTTTTCTATTAATAGTATTCTCCATTAAGTAATCTATAAAATTAACATAGTTTAAATAATATGTGTATATATATAATAATTAATTTAAATAAATGATAACATCATACTTTTTTTATAACAATAACATGATAATTTTAAACACAATGATAAATGATAATTATTACTTCAACAAAATTAATTAAGCAAATTCTTATAAAAAAATTGAAAGATAATAAAAAGTTAAAAGTCTGCTCAGTTTTTTGACTTCAAAAATCTTCTTGGTTTATCTATGAGTTAGTTGGCAAAAAAGATATTTATTGGTTAGTGTGTGGTTTTATTTTTTATTTTCAATTAAAAACAATATTTCTTTCTCATCAATCATCAATGATTTTAGTATCTAACAATCCAACGATTAAAAAACAGCCCCATGATTTTACTCTTTTATCTATTAGTAAAAAACAAATATTCAATTGTAACACTTTCCAATGCGACCTCTCCTCTTTCCAATAATATACCTTTTTTTCCTTGTTTATTATATCCAAAAAGCAATTTCAAATATTTATGGGTTTAAGGTCAAAATATGTACGTGTGTGTATATATATAGAGGTTTAACTTTATAATAATAATTTTATATTTTGACAAAAAATTCATGTTATATAAAAACATACAAACAAATTTTATATAACAATAAAATTAAAAATACAAAAGAATAAAGATATGAAAAACGAAAAAGGTACCATAAAATAATTTGATAGCATTTAAAAATAAAAGCTAATTAGTGAGCGTGTGTGATGGCCTAAAGGTAGCAGGTAGCCTATTGAGGGTAATAAATGAAAGTAATCACGATAGGCGCCGTCGACAATTTTAAAACTTCATATCAAACATTTCACATTCTTGGTTTTCAGTTCTAAAACTTAAAGCTTCAACTTTAAACAAGTCTCCTAGGAAGCAAACTTCTATGGCCATTGGGCTTGCAAGTTGTTGTGGAAGTGGGCGTCGGAGGTTATTTTTTGCCCCTCCTTTGGTGATATTCTCTTCCATCATCTACTTCCATCTCCTTTCACCACCTTTGATTTGCTTTAATCCCAACTCGGATATGAAGATTATTGGCTTTCTTCCTCCATTTTGTGATCTAGTGAGTTAAAGTGTGAGACAAATTTGAACCGTTTGACTTTTACAAAAACGTCCCGGTTTCCGGCTTAACACCGGCTTCCGGTCTAAAAAACGGCTGTAAGCGGCTCAAAATGGCTAAACTATCTAAGCAAGTAAATCATATAAAATGAGTCGGAGAGTGCTTTGGTTACCGGTCGAACCGGTCAGACCATCCAGTCTGATTTTTAAATTATTAGTTTTGACCCAATGAAAATCCTACCTGTACAAAGTTAAGTTAGGCACAAGTTAGCATAAGACATTACTTAAAAGAAAATGTTTTTCTTTTGTGTGAGTGTGTGTTTTTGTTGGGGTTGGGGGAGGCTACAATAATATTCTGCCTAACTCGATCAGTGTTGCCCTTTCACGAGTATATATAATGATCATCGAGTATATTTTTGGTTTGGCTTTGTAAATTATGGTACAATTTTAAAAATTTCTCTTCAACCTTTTCCGTTAGGGGACAATGCCCGATGGGAAGGAGATTGCTGTGAAAAGACTTTCGCAAACTTCTGGTCAAGGTTTAGAGGAGTTCAAGAATGAAGTTATATTCATAGCGAAATTGCAACACAGAAACCTTGTGAGACTTTTAGGTTGCTGCATCGAGGAAAATGAAAAGCTTCTAGTATATGAGTATATGCATAATTCAAGTCTTGACTTCCACCTATTCAGTAAGTTTTCTGACCTATGACTTGTTTTTTTCACTTCATATGCTCTTGTCAGCGTATCTTTTACCTTGTACAATTCTTGTTAGATGAAGAAAATAGAAGGAAACTAGATTGGAAACAAAGGCTGCATATTATTAATGGGATTGCAAAAGGACTTTTGTATCTTCATGAAGACTCTCGACTCAAGATAATTCATAGAGATTTGAAAGCCAGTAATGTCCTTTTAGACTGTGAAATGAACCCAAAAATATCAGATTTTGGATTGGCAAGAACCTTTGATAGAGCCCAAAATCAAGAAAAAACAAGACGAGTGATGGGAACTTAGTAAGTTTTGTGTACAACTCATTTTATAAGATTTAATGTACTTGAAAAATGTTATCTTTTGTGGATAATGTAAGTGTTAGATTGACTTGATTCATAACAGTGGTTATATGGCTCCGGAATATGCAATGGAAGGGTTGTTCTCAGTAAAATCAGATGTTTTTAGCTTGGGAGTGCTTCTTCTAGAAATCATTTGTGGGAAGAAAATTAGTCGTTTCTATCTCTCTGATCATGGCCAAAGTCTTCTTATTTATGTGAGTATTCTTTCTTCACAAATTCTCATACAATTAGTAATTTTAATTTTACAAATTATGACCAAAATTTTCCTCAATCATCATTTAAATTAAAAATTTATGCTCTTATGTAGAAGTCCAAAAGTAGTTTTAATAAGTTTTATAAGTTCTAGCATGGCCCCTCAGAAGAATCTCGTATGTTTAAAGTTAAACTTTTAAAAAATAGGTGTACCAATTAGTTATTTTAATCTCAAAGAATGTAAATTTGAATGAATAGTTTTATAATCTCAAAGAATCTACAATTTCTTGGTAGACATGGAATCTGTGGCGTGAAGGCAAATGTTTGGAATTGATGGACCCAATGCTGGAAGATTCTAACGTTGATGAAGGTGAAGTTTTGAAATGCATACACATTGGATTACTTTGTGTCCAAGAACGTGCATCAGATAGACCAACCATGTCCACTGTTGTAGTCATGCTTGCAAGTGACACAATGACCTTTCCCAAGCCAAATCGTCCTGCATTTTCAGTTGGAAAAATGTGCCTAGGAGATTCATCGTCTACATCAAAAAAGTCCAAAGATCCTTCTGTTAATGAAGTAACAATGTCAAACATCACACCCAGGTGAAGAATTTAATCTTATCAACATAGATCGATGCTTTGCAATGGCTACACAATTAAATAAAAGAGAAATAGAAAAAATGGTGAGATGTTCATGTATTATATTTTTTCCGGAGAGTCTGATAGAAAACTACAAATATTGTTCTGAAGTCCAACCATTAATAGTTTGGACATACTACTGTAAAGAGAAAGCCCTTTATATCGTTTCAGATAATAAATTGTGTATAATTGATGTTAATTGTAACACTTTATGTCTCACTAATCAGATGAGTTATAAACATAATGAATTCGAACCATTAAGCCAGGTTTGGTTTTGGGAAAACACTTTCAAAAATAGTTGAAAACCAAGCCCAAATATAGGGTTTGGACTTGTAAATGAATGAGTTTTTCTGAAAAATTTAAAACTTTTTAAATAAATTATTCAGTGGTTCAAACTCTTCAGTATAGCTCATCAATCCTTCAACTTAATTTGATATTGTTAGAGTTACACTCTACTCTTACCTAAGTCTATCGTCAGTTAAGTTATGAGCTTGTATTGTGCAAATGCCTATCCTCGTTTTGATTATTGAGCATAGTATTATTACCGCTATCCCTATTATACATGCTCATGCTACTACTATGTGTACTACTTTCGCTACTACTGTATGTCCTATTTTCACTATGTACATATTCCATGTTCACGTGTTTATATATATACAAAATTTGTAGCCACATAAGGCTACTTCAAAACTCCTATGTCTAACAAAATGATTATACAGATAACCAACAAAATAAACTAATGTTGCTTGTCACCTTCTCAGTTATTGGCGATAATTACTCCTTTCCCTTCGAGCTGCTTTCCTTAGCTGTATGTCATTTAATGGAGAATGGTGAGATTCTTGAGAAACTCAGTAGTAATAGCAAACGATAATAATATATGCAAGTTCATGAAGCATATATAAATCAAACCATCCAACAATAAGCATTCACCAACCAAGATTCAGCACAATTAGCAACTACAGGACACATAGTCCAATAAAACACAGATTGTACGTATGGTCTTACAACCCAGGGATACATCACATGCAAAAATGTACATCAAGACCACAACCTCAGGACACACAGTCCAATATAACACATATTGCATATAAGGTCTTACAGCCTAGGGATAAAACCTATGCAACAATGCACATTGTCAACACTCGTTTCTATTTCAATATTCGAAGAGTAATAAAGATTAGATTCCATTGGCATACAGAAAAGTACATATATACTGATAACAGTATTTGTTTACAATACGAAGTCGTCTGTCTACAAAATACAGAGTGCACATAAATTCCAATAATTATAGTATTTCCCCAAAATATCTTAAGCATAAACTAACTATAACCACCGTCTTTAACCTTGCCTCGAGACACGTGCCAATCACTTCTCGGTGTCTACGTGTTACGAGTGTAAATGGTCTATTAAATAGTGCAAGTGTACACTGTTGTAATTAAATAATACAGAAGTGAGTAGAGTATTGTTCCCACGAGAATTGATCACTAAGTACCAAAATGAGTAATTTTAATTCTATTTAGTCGATAAATTAGTTGGTGATTGAGGGTACAAAATAAAAGATGATTAAATATGAGTGCAAATGATATGAAAGCAACTATGAGAAAAAGCTCTAGGGATCAGATGTCACTTACCAAATTTCGGATTGAATCATTTATCTATTCTAGCCAAATTTATTCCATATGATTGATAGTCGAGTTTCCCTAATTTAATTACTAGCTTCTTCCGAGGTCAAGCAATACTATAATTAATTGCTAATCCAATATGTTTTAATTGCTAATCCAATATATTCCTATATGAATTTAAGCAATTAATTATGCATTAAGATTTATGGAACTCAGTAAGACTACACAACTCATATGAATATATTCCTATTTCATATGCAAGTCATGGTTTTAATTATAGGATCTATACACATGCATCTCCTTCCGGTCTCAACATGCATATTGAAATCATTTAAAAGATGGCCAGTCAATCAAAAGCATTAGGAATAATAATTAAAACTCAATCATGAAGGAGAAATTCAAACTAGATTTAATAAGTTAAGATTCAATCTGTCATTAGTAAGCTATGTCATCACCCTAGGAAAATGGAAATTTAGCTCATGATGAAATTAAAAACAACAATAAAATAAATTGAAAACTTCATAAACATTACAATAAACTTAATTATTCAATAAAAATACAACTACAAGACGCATGAAAATAGAAAAATCTAGCCTTCCATGTAGGAGGCATGCAAGAAACAAATACAATGCATAAAATTAATTCTCAGATGATGGTATGTAAGTAGAAAAGAGAGGAGAGTAATGGATATGAAATGGTTGTGTAAGTGGAGAAGATAGGAGAGTATTGGATATGAAATGGTTGTATAAAATGTGAAGGAGAGGGTGGCTATATATAGAGAAGAATGGAGTAGGGTAGATGAAGTGGTAGATGAAGTAGTAGATAGAATGTGATAGATGAAGTAGTAGATGAAAAGAAAGATGAAGTGGTGGATGGAATGATTGGTGGAATGATAGATGATTCCTGCTCTCAACTTCCAAACAAAATTTGAAACCCTTGGAGATAGAACTGACTTTTAGTCTCAACATAAAAGTTGTAGAGCTCTTTCTTAGCTTTTTATCCACATATAGAACATCCCAATCTGACATCTAGAGCTCCAGATATTGCCTGAAAACTGAAAGAGGGTTTAAATTTATATTTTTCAAGAAATTCTATTTCATGCTAAAATCATTATTTATTTCTTAATTACACCCAAATTCATTAAATTGAGCTCAAATATCATGCACAAAATCATCATATAATGGAAAATAAATATGAAAATATTTTACTTATCGCTACCCCTTTGCCTTTCGACCCATTGGCACCCGCTGACATGTTTGTTTAGAAAAAGGGGTGAGATTCCAAGGAATCACAGTAGAAACATGCTATCGTTCATATAAAATGCGAAAAGTAAATATGATATGTGCAATGTATACACCAATTAATAAACAATAGAAGCACATCATCTTCATGTATACATGAGTAGGGCCCAACCCCACTAATATACACCAGTTGGATTATCACCAACTCCCAGTATAAGTGCACTTCTGGCACTAACTGCCCTTCTCTAGGCAAAACATGTTGATTAATAAAGCACATTTACAAATAATGGCATTTACACAATCATATAACTATGACATGATGTATGAAGGATAATGTCCCTACCTCAAAGTTCTTTCAACCCCTTTTTAGTGTGTCTCGTAAAACGTGTCGCTTCCGGCTTCTAACTCGGTCCTAAAATATGAAATGTACAAGAAATAGGTCATAACCTATCCAAGTATCATTTTAGACACTTTCATAGTATTTCTTGTGGTTATATTAGTTTATGATGAAAATTTACCAAAATGCCTCAAGACCCCGGCCCGACCCGCTGCACCCGACTTGATGGCACGTTTTCCTAAAATTTTGACTAAGGCGATCCTGATATATTTTCACCCAAGAAATCCATTTTCGGGTTCAAAATTACCAAATTCAGTGTTAAATTATGAAATTGCCCTTGACTGCCCTATTTTAGGGTTTTAGGGGTGTTTTCGTAATTATGCTTTTTTGGGCTTTTCCGAAAAAGTGACCAATTGTAACCCCACTTATTTTTTCCTTCCAAATCCAATAGAAACATCAAATCATTGAAAATCCACTTTCTTCCCCCAGATCTATGCTTGGCCGAAACTTCCTCTAAGAAAAGGGAAAATTTGGAGTTTTATGATTTAGCTTCTAAAGCTTGTGCCTTTTTACTTGTAATCCGTTATTAACTCATTTAAACACATACTAAGCAAGATTTAAAGAAATTCGGGCAGCATAACCCCTTAGGATTAGGACTTTCCAACTTTACAAACTTAACCAAAAATCACCAAATCCAACCACAAACCCTAACAACAACATCATACTAGTATAGATCTAAGGTTTGTAAAGTTATCTCTTGAGTTCTTGAGTCCTCTCTCTCTAGGCGTCCTCCTCTCTCTCTCCTTGAGCTCAAGAAGATTTTTCTAAACCATGATTCCATAGAGAAGAAGGGTTTTGAGAAGGTTTTCATGCAAGATTTCAAGAAAAAAGCTTAAGAGATCAACACTTACCTTAAGTTTCTTCTTCCTTCTCTCTAGATCTCCTTGGTCTCTTGAACTCTCTCTCTCTCTCTTCTTTCTCTTGTGTTGGCTGAAAATATGAAGGGGAAGAGGAAGGAAAGGTGTTTTATAAAATATCTCCATTTCCTTTAATCACTTTATTTCCAAGACTTCATCTTGTGTTGACATTTGGCATTGGTCTTATCTTCTTCCAATTGTGTCATAATGCTTCAATTAGCTTTAAACTAATTTCCTCTCCCTTTGGTTAGCCTAAAAAACCATCCCCCTTTATGCCTCCACTAACCAAATTGCTTCTTCTAACTAATCCAACTATGCACTCAATTGTTGTACCATAATCATGATTACTTTGTAAAAGTAACATTATTTTAACTTAATTAGACATGTGCTCATCTTCATCAATTATAAACTAATCCCTTTACCATAGGATTATGACACTTGGCATGTTTAATCCTATTAATAATTTTTTCCTCCCATTTTTCTTGTGCTAGGCGAAAATTTACAAGAAAAAGGGAAATAGGAATTGTTTAAATATTTCCATAATGCCTTTAATTGAATTATGCACAAGTCTTTCCAATTTCACAATTCTTGATTTGTTCCACTAAGAATATTCAACATATATATTCTCCTCTATTTTCCTTGATTAATTGAAATCAACTTCAATTAATTGGAAAACAATTAATCTTGTACTAAATTGGCAAAGTTATGATTTTGCCATAACCTTTGTAATCTAAATCCGTTTCTTGAGTCAATTTGCTCATTTTCGCATGAATATTTACCATTTTATTGAATTTCTTGAATAATTACAATATGTTTGATGAATATAAAATTTGGGGTGTTACACACATTGGGACTTATAGCCTCACACTAAATGCATATCAGGTCTTACAACCTAAGGATATACGCCATGCAAAAATGCATATCAGGAGTCACAACCTTAGGACACATAATCCAATACAACTCAGATTGCATATAAGTTCTTACAGCCTAGGGATAAGGCATATCGGGACTAACAGCCTTAGGACACAATCCAATAATCAAACTATATATTCATGAAACTAAGATAATCAATGGTAGGGAACTCCAAATAAGGTGGTTCAGGTTCCTATGTAAAGCTCTTTCAATCCTATGCAAAGGAAAAATAATATCCAATATCAAATTATGGACCCAATTTCCCAGTTGCCATATACATATTGACTATCCCTTTGGTGAGTCAGAATATTCCAGATTTCCTACCCAAATTTTGCAAAATTCATAATTTATAATATACACATCCAATTTTTGAGTTCTAGTACCTATAAGAATATTTTAAAGGAAAATTAACCACAATGACAAATTACAAAAGTAACATCGTGTAATTTGTATATTTGCTCACTGCCTAAAATCTAGAAAACATAATGTTTTAGTTTTCTATCCAATTTTGCAAAAATAATAACTTTCGTTCTAGACATCCAATTGAAATGTTCTAGTGACTCATTTTAAATCTTAGGATGTGTACTATCTCTTTACCAAATTTCATAAACAGAGGACACAATTTGCTCTATCAAAACCACGCCCAATTCCAATTGCCTTACTGACTCAACAGAACTAACACCCTGTCACAAAACCTCAAAAACACCACATATTTCTTTGAGGTATGAAGAGTAACATGTGTTTTGGAAGATAGAACCAAGAAGAACTCACATTAGAAGAAACCAAACCAAACCCACTCAAAAGGTCAAGTTTTAGCTTTAGAAATCACATGCATATGCACTCTGGTTTTCAGTAATGAAAGATAAGAAGAAAAAGTAAACATGCAAGCCCAAATTTGTCACTAAAACTCCAAGATTTCAACACATATAAAACCCAAAATGCATGATCTATTTCAATGGGTAATTACAGAGCCAAAAGACCTAAAAAAATCACCTCAAATTCGACATGTATGAGCTTCTCTCAAGCTTTCATGGTGACAAAATTTCTTTCCCAATATTCCCAACTTTCAGCAGCCAATTTTCACCTAAGAAAATCACCAAATCGACTGAAAGAAAGTTAGAAGAGGTATATTAGATTCACCTAAGTAAAATCTCAAGTTGCATGTGGCTTTTCCGGCCACCTTCTTCCTCTTCCGGCTAGCTCTCTTCTCTCTCGTTCTCTCCCTTTCCTTCTCAACTCTTAGACTCTCTCCTTATTTTCTCTTTCTTTCCTTGTGTCCAAATTGCTAATAAGGTAAGAGGGAGCTGATTGAATGATTAGATATGTGGGTGTAAGAGTGTGTGTGTGTATATACTCGTGTGTGTGGGTCTAGAGAGAGAGATAAGTGTTTTTATGTGAGGGAGTGTGTTTTTATCCTATTGATCTCACTCACAACACTTTAAATTTCTTAGTTTGTCTAGTTTAAAAAATCTCTTAAATATTTTAGGTTCCATAATTTGGTTTAACTTTAGCCTAATTCTGATTTTTAGGTCCGTATAGTAAAATTACTAATCTCCCCCTTTCCATATCGGTATTGGCTTACAATGTAATTTCCACAAATTGATCCTTAATACTTTATAAGGATTTTATTCCTTAATTAGCTTCTTTAGGCCATAAAATAATTTTCCTAAAAAATTCAAGCCAAATTATAATCTCTAACTATTTTTCCTTGAATTTTTGGGAAAATAGGCCTTTAAATTTCTAGAATTTAACTTTAAAATTATTCAATTCACTTTTTAGGGAATTAAGCTTCTTAATAATTTTCAAGATGTTACATTAATTAGTTGTGTATAATTGATGTACGTGTTATATTGAGTAATTAAATAATAGAAAATTCGATCTATTGAAACTAGTTCGTAATTTCTATTTTAATTTGGATATTCTCTCAAAGTCCCCTTGGATTCAATTTAAAGCAAGGATTTTAAAATTGAATCCGCCATTAAAACCATCAAGTCATTGATTTAAGGGTTAATAGTTAGACTTGGATGAGTCAAGATTAATTTATTATATTTCTAAATTTATATGTTAAATATAGCATTGGGTTTGAAAATTTATAAATTTAAATTTAAAGGGTGATTTTAAATAATTTTTTATTATTAAATATCATTTAAAAGGTATTTTTTTAAAAAAAGACAATTTATTTAACAAAAGAATAAAAAGTTACATAGAAAACCATCAACTGATCCTGAGATAGGATCAAATTGAGGCTTCATAGTCTAAAAACATAAATGCATTGCAGCATACTAACATAACCACAAACATAATAACATCTAAAACGAACAAAACAAGGAGTAGCAACCAAAGCCCGATAGACTGCTAGCATTCTAAAGACCAACCAAAGCTTGTGTCTGATCTTGAATAAGCTACAACACCACCAGACTGCACACTACTCGAAGTCCCATAAAACAAGAGTAGAAACTACTTGGTGACATCGATAAAACAAGGGACATGGGAATACGCTACTCCGGACCACCAACTTACATCAGCGGCCCATGTCGTTGATAGCTTTGAAGCTATTGAAAGGGGTCTTTACACGACCTTGTTGAGAAGTTGAAGTAGGTTTGCAAGCCTCATAGAGAGAGTGCCGATTGTAACATCCCAAATTTTATTCACCAAAGTTCCTTGTATATTTGTGACATTATATGGAATAAGAATGGTGAATTTTGGTGCACCCGTAATGGCAAAATATTGCAAGTAGTGGTTACATATAACTTGGCTTAGTTAAAGACATAAAAGTGCAATTTTGTCTCCTTAAAGGCCTAATGTTGTAGCTCAAAATGAAGAAGGAAAGAGCATAATTCTTGGCCCAATTTATTGTGTAAATTTCAGTTAAGAAGGAAAGGAAAAAAGGAAGACAACAATTAATTTCAAATTTTGAAAAAATGTAAGGGTAAATTGGCCATTTGGCAATAAAGCAAGAAGCTTTTATTTTTCCCTTTAATTAGGGTTAATTTCGGCCAAAGAGATATAAAAGAAAGGGAAATAATTATTTGAATATAAATTGTGCCAAGTGGAAGCCATTTGAGCCAAGTAAAAAGGAAGAAGCAAAAAAGTCAAAGTTTCATGTGATAATTAGCAATTAAATAATATTATTTAAGGAGGTGGAAGATGATATTTTTAAGAGAAATTATCCCTTCTAAAGGCCATATTTTCAGCCAAGATAAGAGAAAAGAGAGAGAGAGAGAGAGACTTGAAGAACGCAAAAACAAGAAGAAAGAACAAGAGAAATCAAGAAGCAAATCAAGGTGAGTTGTAAGTGACTTTCACTTGTTTTGTCTTCAAAGTCATGGAAACTCCTGCTAATCCTTATGCCTTCCTTGAACATACATGTATCAAGCACAAAATGAAGAGAAAGAGAAAGAAGAGGAGGCATGGTTTTGAAGAAGCAAGAGAGAGAAACAAAGGTAAATCAATAAACCTTGTTTTCTTGGTTGAATTCAAGGTTGTTGTTGGTGATTTTTGGTGGTTATTGGCTTGTATTGTCTTGAAATTGTGATTTGGGATACATAAACCCTAAGGCGAGATGCTGCCCAATTTGTCATTCATCATGTTCAAAAGGTGTTTAAGTAATTAAACAAGTAATTAGAAGTGTAAGGAAGATTTTTGATTGCATATAAAGTGAAATCTCCAATTTTTCTCGATTTTGGCTAGGGCTTGTTTGACTGTGTTAGAGCTAGAATTTCTTGGATTTGATGATTCCATAGTGTTTAGAATGGAAAATTGTGTAGGGAACTTGTAAAATATGAAGTATGAAGGCTTTAGGATATGAAATGACAATTTTACGCTTAAAACCCTAATTTCATGGTTGCTAAGGGTATTTTGGTCATTTGAGTGTGAATTTGTTAAATTTAAGGTAAAAAATGGATTCTACACTCGAAATTGTGTAGGAATAGCCTAGGTCATAATTTTTGGTAAAGTACAATTAGATTGGATATAAAGGGACTTAGATCAAGTCCTTGGAGGCATTTTAGTCATTTCGCATTTTAAAGCAAAGATAACCAACTATATGAGTTTAGAATTAGACATGAATGAATAATAACTCATTTATTTTAAATTTGGAATTTTAGAACTTGTTATCTGCCTGAGTTGGACCGAGGGTATTGGACCGATAGCTAGGTTGAAAGGAATTTCAAGTAGTAACTCTTTTCTTCATATACTATATGATTGTTTATATGCTGTGTGTTGCTATATACTATGATGTGAATGGTAGTTACAAAACCTAGCTGTGGTGTGGGAAAAGCATAAGTACCATCTGGCTTATTTGGGACCTAGCCGAGGTAGTGAGACAAGTAGAAATTAAATAGTCATTGATCTTGAATAGTATGCACAGTTAGTTTGCAGTATGATTGTTCTATTACACTATATGGTGCATTATATGTTTATTTATCACATTTTATATGATTGATTTTATGTTACTATTGAGATTCGTATGAATCTCACCTATTTCCATAAATCTAAATTTTATTCAACTGAAGGGAGCAGCTCTAAGGGCAAAGATGTGGATACAGACAACTAAGGGTTTCGGTCCAGTTCAGGCTGTTGTTGGTTATCCATAGTTTTATTTTGTCTTTTGGCATCTGTATATATTCTGTGCAAACCCTATGGAATTTCCTGTAAATATAATTAAGTACTTTATATTAGTATACTTATGCTATTTTTATATGCCCATTGAACTGTGCATTGTTACTCTAGTAATTATCAAAATGTTGAGGGGTTTGACACCGACAACCTTGATAGAGTGAAGCTAGGGAGGAAAGCAGACTAGAAAATGCAATCTCCTTGAGATAAAATAAAATACACACCAAAACAAGGAAGCAAGCAAACCTAAAACATATATCACTACAACAATAAAAGAAAAGGAAAAACTATCGAATAGTAGCAACAAAGGGTTAAAAAGGCCAGAAAACCTAGACTTGGCTTTCTACATTAAAGCCAACTTCCTAAACATGAATGCCCAACCAATAAGTAGGAGCAAGACGAGGCCAAAACAAAACTTTCCGCATGCAAAAAACCAAAGTTTCAACCCCTATCAAGCAAAACATCTAAGGAAGTAAAGAAGGCAGTGGAGAGATGGAAATTAAAGAAGTCAATGGAGAGAAAGGAAATAGAGAAGTGGTGGTGGAGACAAAGGAAAAGGAGTAAGGCAGTGGAAAAAGAAAAGAGGAAAAACAAAATTGAGGAGTAAACAAGACTAAAGGAGGAGACAAAACTTGAAGAACAAAAATGAAGTCAAAGAAACGAGAAAGACAGTGAAGAAATAGGAGAAAGGCAATGGAACACAAAGTAAAGAAAGTAAGCTAAGTCTGGAAAGAATGATGGAGGAAGGAGAAGGAAGAGGTGGAAAAACCACCTAAGGAGCATCAAAATGGTGCTAGAAAAGCGTCAAGGATGACGCTGGAATAGTGCCAAGAGGAAAGCACTTATAAGCATTTAAAAATTATATAAGAATGAGTTAAGGTGCAAATCTAACTATGAAGTATTACCTCATGCGCACTTTACACTAAAAAGTTTAATTGGGTGCGAAAGGATACATGAATGTTCCAAAACAGCACAAAATAAAACAACCGTTAAGTCAACCAATATTTACTGTTTAACAAATAATCCTCACACACATTGTACCATGTTTTCATTCCTAGCAGCCCTATCCACCACCACCACCACCACCACCACCATGAGGTCTTTCACATGAAGCAATCTACACAACCCTATCCTTTTCTCTAGTTTCTTTGATGTCAATGTATATTATAAGAGGATTTGGGTGTATTGATTTTTGTGATACAAATGAGTCATCCTCAACCTCCTATTTGTCATCTCTCTCTTTGTCTTCTTCCAGCACATGGCTAATTTATAACAATAAGGCCTCTATGAGGTCTTTTGCATGAAGGAATCAACACAACCCTATGTTCTTCTCTAGTTTCTTCGATGTCAATGTATATTATAAAAGGATTTGGTTGTGTTAATTTTGTGACAATACATGAATCATCCTCAACCTCCCATTAATAATCTCTTTGTCTTCTTCGACTACATGGCTAATTTATAACAATAATGCCTTTATTTCGCAGCTGGTTTTCTTCAAGGCAAAACTACTAACAAAGAAGAAACTAAAGTAAAGGACAATGGATGAGACGGCTGGGGGAGGAATAACATTGGCACTAAGGAAGTACAACAATTGTGTCATGTAGAAGACCCCCAGGTGGCAGGTGAGTAATTCCAAACCTTTAGTTGCCTAGGGTTAAATCAAAATAAACTAAATTATGCAGTAAAGGGCATAATTTGGGTCGTGTTCTTATAAAGGCCCTTTTATTTAATTCTTAGGCTAGACTAAGTTACAAAAACATTGAGATGGGTTTTGAAATTGATTTTTGTCCTAATAAACTACTTGCAAAATTAATGAAAAAACATAAGGTAATATTTTTGTGATTTTTGATTGAATGATGAATAAAGTAATCAAATTGGATTTAAGAGAATACGATGATGAATGCTTCTTGTTTAATATATTGAAATGTGAACACAAGATATTACTTGTAAATATAATTAGTCGGATGAAGCTCACCAGTGCCAAGTATGTGTATGTGGCGCCATTTTCCAATAAAATGGACATTTGGCAAAATTCTTTCAGTCAAATTCAGAAAGTAATAATTAAATAAATTAATTTTACTTATGTAGGGACCATGAAAAATGACACATTATAGGTGGACCTGGGGAAATCCCTTGACTTTCCTTCCCTTGATAAAGTAGACACATGGCACCATCTCATGGTGGAAGGACAAAAGTGCTTTTTAACTTTTGTGTTGGTGCAATCTTCAAGCGACACATGTCCCCTAATGATGAAGTTACTTTTTAGTTTATGTGTTGGCTAAATGGGAGCATGACACTTGTCCCCTAATGATGATGAAGTGACTTTACCTTTTGAGTTGTCATTAGTCTAGGGGTGGAAACAGGCCAGGCCAGGCCAGGCTTTTGCTTTAACAAGCCTAGCCTGTTAAGGCACAAACTGGCCTGTGGACTGTTGGAGGTCAAATTTTAGGCCTAGGCCTGTCATGTACGCAGGCTTGGCTTGGCCTGAAACCTGTTAAGGAGGCCTGAATTTTTAAAATTTTTTAAACAAACTGACAGGCCTACAGGCCACATTGCAAAACAGGCCAATAGGCCACAGGCCGAAAACAGGCTTCCTTAAACAGGCCGAAAATAGGCCGAAATTTATATAAATTACTATCAATGATTCAAAATACATCAAAATACAAGAGAATAAGTGAGGAACACGCATTAGAACCAAGATAACTTGTTAGTCACATACTATGACAGAAGAAATAACATACACTTTTTTGATACACAGATTAAAGTTTTCCTGTTCCCTGAAAGAAAATATTTTAGAGACAAGGTCTTAATTTGTAAATTCCATAGTTCAACAAGTTTTAGCTTGAGTCCTCAAAACTTGTTTCATGATTAAGCTCCACTGCATATGCTTCGCCACCATCATCATGAGTAAGTATATGACATAGATCCATCATTTTTCTAATTTCTCACAAACCAAAATCTGGTGCATATGACATAGATCCATTATCATGAGTAAGTATCTAAATTATACTAAAGAGTCAACAAAAGTTTGATTGGAAAGTCACTTCTTAAAAAATCAAATGAAAAGAGGAAAAAAAGAGAGACTCATTAATATACTTAACCTCTTCCACACTTGCAATTTGGCAAACCAAATCAATTTAGAATTGTGACTTCACTATTTAAAATGCATATGAACAAAATGTGTGTGCGAAAAGGAGAGAGAATATATATAAAAAAAAGGGAGAAATATGGATTACCAAAACATGATTAAAGTTGACACAAGTGGACCAATTGAACAAAAACATATGAATTTATAGTTATGGATTACCAATTATGATTAAAATTGACACAAGTGAACCTTCTTACATTTACATCAAATCTTCAATATAATTTCTCCTTCTCCTTCGAAAACCTTGAAAGAAATTAATCAAATATATAGTATTAGAGCATAACACAATTTTACATGTAATATGCATATGAAATGATATTATTTTAACAATGTAAGATTTATACCTTTTGTTTCTTCTTTAAACCGTATTTGTTGCGAAGCCAATCCCCACCACAAATAAGTGCTTCAATCGATTCTTCATTCAATTTAGAATGATATTCATCAATAACTCTACCTTCAGCACTGAATGTGGACTCTGATGCCACGGTTGAGATTCGAATAGCTAGTATGTCAGCAGCTATCTTAGATAAAATCTTATACTTCAGACTATTATTTTTCCACTATTCTAGGGCACTAAAGGAGTTAGAACTGCCATCAGGAATATAAATACCCTCCTCAAGATAAGCTTCCAATTATGATTTCATAAGGGGAATTGCTTGCTTTTCATGAACAATATTCATGATTTGATTTAATCCAGTAATTATAGAAGAACTAGGCACATGGGGAGAAGTGTTGTTGCCAACATTATCACTTTCATTACTTGTCTCTCCCTTGTACACGGCAACATAGGCCTCATACATTGAGTTTAATGCTTTCACCACTTTATCTATATTCTCAGAAGCAACATAATCAAGCTTGTAAATCAAAGGAAGGCAATAATTAATAACATATAATTTGCACCTGGGATCCAAAATACTTGTAAGAGCCATCACTAAATTGCATTCCCCCCAATATTTGTCAAGCTTCTCTTTCATTGCGATTGCCATTTCTTTCTACTATAAAGAAATCATCATCTTCTAAGGCATTGTCAATTACTAGTTTCACTCTCCAAACTTCAGGAAGGTACAAATTGCCATAGGATACTCACTGCTTGATATGACATGAGTGGCTAGATTGAATACTTCTAGAAGTTTGCAAATCTTCTCAACCTTCTTCAAATCCTCTTTAGATAGTGCATAGTTGTAATGTGGTTCTCTTTCCTTATATTCAGGAAAGACAACCTTGAACTTCAAAGCAGTAGATAAAATCCTATATGTAGAATTCCACCTTGTTGGACAATCAAGAATAAGCTTCCTTTCCTTCAGACGTTTCTGCTCAACAATGTCACAAAATGCTTTTAGCCTTGAATCATTATAGTTGATATATTTCATACTCTCATGAACATTATTTATGATGTCCTTAATTCTACCAAGGCTATCTCTACCAACAAGTTTAATATATGCGCAAAACATCTAATGTGTAACAAGTTACCCACCAGAGGCAATGAAGTACTAAGTGATAAGGTGTCTCGAAGAGCCCTTAAACAAGAATAATTATAAGAAGCATTGTCAACTGATGCAAAAAAACACTTTGTTTTCAATTCCTTAGGCCCTCAAACACTTGAAAATAGCATCAGCGACATCAATTCCTCGTCTAGGAGCAAGAACTTTGACAAAACTCAAAATCCTCTTTTGAAGATTCCACCCTGCATCAATGAAATGCCTAATGATAACCATGTATTCAGTCACTTGATGACTTGATTTCCACATGTCTGTAGTTAAGCTAATCTTGCTCACACCTTGTAATAAGGCTTTCAATTTTTTCTTCTCTGCTTCATATATAGCCATACAATCACTTCTGGCTGTCTTATGAGAAAATTTTTGAAATTCTGAATTAGCATATTGGAATCCCCAAATCTATACTTCATCCTCAATAATGCTAAATGGATACTCATGCACCATGATTGTAGTAGCAACTATTTTCCTCATCTTCTCATTAGAATATCTGGCACTCGATGCTAGAAATAGATTAATGCATAAATTTAAAGGTTGAAATGGAATAGTGGATTGCTTATTTTGGGCCGTAAAGTGTAGCTTCCTTAAATCACAAGATTTGGCATGTCTTTATAGATGGGAAGTGCTAGCTCCCTTGCCTGAATATGAAAATGGACTTTTGCAATACTTGCATTTAGCTTTAAGCCCATCATTAATTTCAACTTGATCAAAATCATCCCAAATAGCTGAGGTTTTTCTCCTCCTCTTCTTAATGATATCATCATCACCATCATTTTTCTCATTGGTTTGTTTGCTAGCTTGTTGACTAGTTTGTTGACTTGAATCTATTGGTGCTTGTTGCTAGACCTCAATAGCATTAGGAGGAACTGAACTAGACGACATTGTTTCACTCTCAAACAGAGATGACATTAACTACAACTGAAACATTAAAAGTAATGTACTAGTTAAAGTGACAAGAACAACATAGAGAAAACATGTTCTCTTTAGTAGTTAAAGCATTCTTTCATTAAGTTCACAGAAAAGGTTCATGAAATCTCGATTATATCTTGTAATATTGATACAATAAAACTACACTGATAAGTAACTAAACTATGAACCAGAAATAGAAAATCAGAAAATGAACCAGAAATAGAAAATCAAAACACAAACCAGAAACATAAAATAAACTAGAAATAGAAAATCAGAAAATGAACCAGAAACAGAAAATGAACCAGAACAGGAAAGTGACAAATCACGGAATCAGAACAGCAGAAGTCCAGAAATATAACATGTATTTTCATGATAAAAATGAACCAAAAAGCAGAAAATGAACTAGAAATAGAAAATCAGAAATTGAACCAGAAACATAAAATGAACCAGAACAGGATAGTAGAAGTCTAGAAATATTGTAGTTCTGAAATATGTTTCAACCCAAGGCACAAATACTACCTTCCAATCATCTAAGTCACAATGCACCAACGCCAGAGATTGTCCAGCAAGAAGCATTAAATATATTGCTACGAGATAATTTTGGCTAATTATAGATTTTTGCACTAATTTGTCATTGAATAAACCAACTATAACAAGTGTAAATGCTATGGTCTCAAACAATAAGCCAACCTATATTATATACTTAGTATTAGCGTATTCCTATGGGATAATTTGAGTTTTATTCTATTTCCCCATTACAAGGAAAAGCGTATTCCAGAACATTAACGAATCCAAAAATGAACCAGAAATAAAAAACAGAAAATCAACCATAAACAGCAAATGAACTAGAATAGGAGAGATGAGGGACTGACAGAGAGACTATAGAGAGACAGGGCGGCTGTGGGAAGGATCGAGGTCGACTGACGAGTGACGACTGTGGATGACGGACAAAATCAGAGAGTGGAGAGTTGTGCCGTGCACCTGTGTGAGATACAATGCCAGAAAGAGGAGAGCTGTGGTGCCACTGCCGCCCACTGGTGCCGCTGTGGAGCTGAGGATTGAGGGGGAGGAATGACCGAGAGGCAAGATTCAAGAATGAAGATAAAGAATAATAGGGTTAGGGATTTCAGAAGAAAGGAAGAAGAATTGAAGGTGACGAACTGAGGAAAAAAATTTCAACTTCGAAAATAGACTAGCATGTAATTACCCACCCTTATTTATTTTTTAAAAAATATTTTAACAGGCTTAGGCCAGCCTGACAGGCCTGTTAAGTCTTGGCCTGGCCTGTTAAGCAAAACTGGCTTTTAATTTAGCTTTGGCCAAACCTTTTATCCTGAATAGGGCTATCACAGGCCAGGCTACAGGCCCCTGACAAGTTGCATGGCTTGTTTCCACCCCTAATCATCACTAGAGGATACCACCTCGCCTAGAGCCGAGGAAATCCACCAGTCTTCTACCCGGTTACCTGACTAACTTTCCTAAACACCGACCCGAGAGCTAGGGGAAATCATCAGACCCTCACTTTCCCTAAAAAAAAGGACGTATAAAACCCAGAAAAAAGAGGTGGGACCCACTTTATTAAAGCAAGTGACACATGTCACCATTTGATTGGAGCACTGAACAAGTGGTGCTATAGGATTCTGACATGCGGTAAAAATTTTTATGACTCCCTCTTAGCCCATAAGTTCAGCCAGCCCACATAAAAAATCAGGGAAAAATAGTAAAAATCCAAAAAAAATTGTTAGAGAGAGAGAGAGGAAGAGCGAATAGTAACTTTTTCTGAGTACCGGAGCTGATTTCGACCCTTAAACGCCGTTATTGTCTGGTAAGTCCTTCTAGAAAATTTTTCTACTTACTGTAAGCTTCAATTCTATGGTCTCACATTTCTTATTTGAGGTGTTTTGTGTTAGTTAGTCAGCCAGAGTGCCGCTGGAATACCGAACAACTTGTGAAGGCTTTGTTTTGAACATATTGGATTGTTGTTTGGATGAGTATTCTTGAGGGTGGACACTATTTATGGTTTCAGCTAGAGCTATTCTTAGAGGTTTAATTGTGTAATTGAGGTTAGATGATGATTTATTATGATATGGGACCAAGTTGTTAGACAAAATTTTGTTTTGGGACTTTGGTTAAAAAGGGGGTGTAATATCCTAAATTGTAATTAAGGACTAATGATCTCAAAAGTGGTGTAATTAATGTGAGTTAAACACTTTTGAAGTATATGAGGTGAATTGCGACATAAAATGTGTTAGATGATGGTTTAATGCATATTGTGATAATCAGGGGCAAAATGGTAAATTATCGATCAATTAGTCAGTTACCAAAGAGAGAACTCATAGGTAACTTGAGATCAATGGTTAAGATTTGTTGTCAAGAGATCAAATAGGGTGGAATCTTGTGTAAATGGGCTTATATGAGTTCATGGTAAAGGGAGTAGGATTTTACCAAGTGTCAAATTGTGGACCATTGGATTGGTCAAAAGGTCCAAACTCCCTTCCCTCCCTCCTCTCTCCCTCAAAGTCGGTTGTATGTGTGTGAGAGGCAAGAAAATCTGTTTCTTCATCATTTTCATCTCTTTCATCTGCTTCCATTACCGTCTCAATGTAAGGAAGAAAGAGAAAGTGAAAGGTAGTATCTTGACTTGCTAAATGGCTTCTAATAATCAAGTATTCTTCATTAATCATGTTCCTAGTATCAAGAGCTTTATTCCTATGTTTTCAAATTTTTGATTTAAGGAGTTTGAGAACTTGTGGAAATTTGAAAGCGGAAAAATTAAAGAAGTAGCTTCAGGAACAAGTTAAGGTGAGCATTTTTTATATTTTGGTGTATTTGTTGTGATTTTTTGTTAAGCTTTGTAAATTCTAGAATTTTTCCCTGATTTCATAAGAATTAGAGAATGAAGGAGTTTAAAATGGTATGGTATAGAAAATGATGCTAGGATGTGTTATAATGCAATTGTTTTGGCTTGGAATTAAATGAGAATGTTTGGTAATTTGTGGTTTGTGTGGCCTTATGAGCTAGAGTTGAAAATGTGTTGATGGAAGGTGAAATTTGGGTGTTTTGAGGTTACCAATAAGTTCCTTATGGAATTTTGAGTGATAATGAGCTTTAGTATAAGTTTTGGAGCCATTGGGATCAGTTTTGGTAAGTCTGGAAAACTCTGTCAAATTCTACGTTTCTGGTTTTTGATGAACAATACTCGAGTGAGGGAGGGTTTCACTCAAGTGTGTCAGTATAATTCCCTTTTCTTTTTGCATTTCACCTGAGCTTTCACCTAAAAAGCAAGAGTGTACTTTCTAACCCGCAAGTGATGAGGGCTATCACTCAAGTGAGAATGGGTTCACTCAAGTACAGGTGTAGGTTCAGTTTAAGGGTTGCTCTCAGCCAAGCACTCACAGGCCAAACTCCAAGAGTGTGACTCGACACTCACAGGTGTGGCATGATCACTCGAGTGCTTGTGTCTGTGCTCGAGTGAACCTTTGCCTCTAAGAATCTTAGTTGCTATCGGGGAAACACTTCTTGTGCCACAATTTACGAGACTCGAGTGAGATTTGGGGTTATCACTCGAGTGCAGGTCTTTGTGCTCGAGTATGCCATTCAAAAATTAGTGTTTTGCTTCCTAAAAAGGCATTTTTGGGGTAGTTTCTCCCAACCCTTTAGGCATATGTTTAGGCATTTAATAGCCACCTAAAGAGTTTAAATGATAACCAACTTAAAGTACTATGGAATTAAGAACTTGGAAAAGAGATTGATTGGTTGCCCCTGATTTGGTTTATAGGGTTTGACATCTGTCGTACTCATGAGCCCATTGTGCCAGCGAACATCAGGAAGGAACAAGGTAGTGACTCTTTCTCTTATACCATATGTGATGCATTGTATGTGTGTTATATCATTGATTTGTGAAGGATTCGAATGCTGCAATATTTGTTAAATTATGTTTGCGCCGCCATGCTAACAGTCCTTGAGTCGCTAACAACGGTTCGAGTAAGGTAGTGAGCCTTCTCGGCAGTAAAAGGGGATGAGGATAGGGTGTGATGTTTGTGAATATGCGGAAGCCGAAAGGCTATTTGTTGGCCGAAAGGCTATATGTGAGCCATAAGGCTACGTGTATGCACTGCCACGCCAACAGTCCCTGAGTCGCTAACAACAGTTCGGGTTAGGACAGTGTTCCTTCCCGGCTATAAAAGGGGATGAGGGTGGAGTGTGATTTGTGTTGCTGCTGCTATGTGGTGCTTTACTTACATGCTATGTGATTATGTGTGGTATGAATAATTTGCTACTACTGGGATTCTTTTGAATCTCATTCTTTCTGATGACTAACATTTCAGACAGGGCAAGTGGCTCAAAAGAGAAATGGACAACTCGGAGTAGTTAGGGTCTCTAAGAGATATTTGTGTAGGGTTATTGGTTATCTGTTTTAGATTTGGGACTACTGTATATAAATATTATTTTGGACGTAATGGTGTAATCCATTTCAAAACAAATTTGAACCCTTTAATGTATATACCCGGGGATTTGCCGGGACTTTGTTCTACACTCTGATATGTATGAATGTGATATAACTGCATAGGTAATTATATTCGAGATTTAGATTCAACACCAGGATAAGAGAAGAATTTCAAAAATTTTGTGAAAACCTTACCGTAAAGAGGGAGTTAGAATGAGTTTTAAATTATCCGATAATCTCTAATTCATTTAAATATGCGTTATCAAATTATAATTACGTTCAGTTAAGGCAGGGGGTTATAGGGGGTCTGTTTGGTCAAGGCTTTAGGGGTTGGAGCTTTGTGATTTTGATGATTTTGACATTAACATTATGTTTAGAATGCAAAAATGTTTGGGGAATAGCTCTAGTTGTAATTTTGGATTATTGGAACCACATATTGCAAAACTTACACTACTGCGAATATGTGTCCTGTGCAGGGCATTTTGTTTGTGTGACATTTTTAAATAAGTAAATGATGTCCAAAAATTGTGAAACTTTTTCGTATGATAGTTGACATGTCAAGCTTTAAATTAATATATAATTTGCGTTATTTGGGTGTGTGTGCTAGAAGTTATGCATTTTAAAAGTTTGGTATGGAAAACTAGCGAATTCTGGGGGCAGTGGTAAATTAAGTGAAATACTACATTGACATGCATCTAAAAGTATAATAGATATATTTTTCCTTGAAACTAGACTTATTAGGGGTCACATAGCCTTTGGAATTAAACAATTGGACATCTATACAATTAAATATGATTTTTCAAAGTTAAGTCCTGTTTCAAGGATGGAATCTGTAACAGGTTGGGTTTGGCATAATTCTAAGAATTTGTGGCTGTAATGGCAAGAATTGAGTATTTTTGTGTGAAAGTATACTTAAAGATCTTTACATAGAATTTGGAACCAACCAATTTGGAGTTCCCTTGAATTAATGTTGAATTTTTGAAGTTGAGAAGCAAAGCTGGCAGAATTATGAACAAGGGTGAAAATGAAAATGTAATGACATTAGGTAATTAAGTAGAACTTTAAGGGCGAAGTTAACCAACTTGGAGTGGTTGGGCTACCTTGACTTTACTTTTGATGCAGCGTTCTAACTTTAATGACAACCAACATAAGTGCTTGAATTGTAACTCAAGCCAATGTGATGTTCTGTGATGTGCAAGTGGATGCCTGGGGGTCTATTGCATGGGTTACACTCAGGGCCATGTGATATTACTAGTGGAAAAATCACTTTTAAGACTGGTTAAAAATGATATTTTAGATCGGCCTGATGAGGTTTTGATACAGCCGACTTTAAAAGTCTGCTACTTTTTACACCGGTTCCTAAAAAAAAGTTTTAAGACCGGTTATTTATAAAATCGGTCTTAAAATAATTATTTTTATGTCGATTTTCGAAGAAACCAGTTTAAAAAGTTTTTAGACCTGTTTTCAAAACAACCGATCTAAAAAGTTTGAATATTTAGACCGGTTGTCTTAAAAATTGGTCTTAAAGTAAAACTTTTAAGACCCGTTTTTAAGACAACCGATCTTAAATGTACTTTTTAGACCAGTTATAGAAATAACTATCTAAAAAGATGATTTTGTTTTAAAAATTGTTCCGTTTAAAATATTTACCCAGCAAGCCATTTCCCTTGTTAGAAAATTTTACTCAGCAAGCAACGACATACAAATAAATTCTTCTCTTACACATTATAACAAATATCTTATACAGATCAACATTTTCCTTTAGTTTCCAACCGAGTAAATCACAAGGAATTCACCAAGTTTGACTTCTATAATGAGGATTTAGGTTTGTAAGAAAGATTCTTTAGACAATAAGGTGAACGGAGCAATTTTTACTTCACATTTCTTGAAGATATGGTTGTAAAAGGGGCCTGGAAGATGTGTTCATATCATAGGTTCTGTTTCTTATTTGGCTCTAAAAGTTTGGTTACTTTTGGTAATGAATGGAATGGAGAGCATCATTGTTAAATACATGTAGAACCACATTGAAAAAATTAATATAAGAATAATAAGCTTCCTTAACAAATACATCACAAGACTAAAACTATCCCAATAGAAACCACAATGATCAAGTTACTTGCACTTCAGACTAAAAATACAATTCCACCTAGAGCTAAATATTGACAAGCCAAATAAGTATGTACAATATGATATCTTAACTATAGAAGAGGATAGATAAGAAGGCTCACTAAAGTTTCCTCTCTCTTGATCATAATCATTCATAGAACCTTTATTTTCCTTTATAACCTTCATTTTCCTATGACGACATCAAAAAAAGTAGTTTTATATATACTAATAACAATATACATAATTCAAATATAGTTCATGATAATTATTTTAGCTAACTAACCTTCAAAGTAGTTTTATAAAGGGATATCCTCCCATATCCTTTCACGATGATTGTTTCTTGTGCCATGCTCATTGTCTGCTTGATCTTCTTTATTCAATTCTGGTAGACCCCTAGAAAAAGAAGGAGTCTTAAGAAGATCATTCATTGAATGACTTTCCTGATTAATGTCAACGACCTTTTTTCCTTGGAGAGCTACATACCACATTTTATTTGACTGATAGGTAATATAGAACACTCGTTTCACTTGATATGCCATAATAAAGGTTCATCTCCAAAAATTCTGCTAATCAGATCAAGCAATGTAAATCTCAACTATCAATCATCATACCATTGTTGACATCAACCCACTTGCATTTGAAAATGGGAAATTTAATTTTAACATAATCAACCACCCAAATCTCTTCAATAACCCCATAATAAGGTATTACTGCCAATCTAAGGTTCTTATCTTTCGAACTAGAGAAGTGCATAGATTCAGCCACTAATATAACCTTATTGTTCTGGAGGGCGCTCTTATCATCAAGGGACTTCATGTAAAACGTATGATCATTGATCATAAATGAAGTCCAAGTTATGACATCAACCTCAGGACCACATGCTAACCATTTAATTGTATTAGAAACACATTCTTCTCTGTCATCCTTTTGTTTGAACTAATGTGCAAAAGTTTTGTTATGCTCCCTAATTAACCTTTGTTCGGTCATTCGACTATTTTCTTTCCGAACAATTTCTTTATGAGCATTAATGTAATTTTTTGAACTTCATCAACATTATTCAAGATGTACAAGTGGACTTGTTGCAATTCACCAGAATCAACACTCTTTACTGTAGCCCCGCTTCTACCCGCTTCTTCATCATGACGTTCAGGAAGCCCAATATGTCTTACATTTGATGGGAAATCTTGACAAAACTCCATGGCTTCTTTAGAAATATATTTATGAACAATAGATACTTCAGGCTGATTTGCATTCTTCACATACCCTTTTAGGACTTTCATAATTCTTTCAATTGGGTATATCCACCGTAAATAGATAAGGCCACACAACTTTATCTCCCTCACTAGATGAACAATTAGATGTACCATGATATCAAAAAAAGGAAGAAAAAGCTTCTCAAGTTGGTACAAGATCAGATATCCTTCATTTTTCAGTTTATCCAATCTTTCTGTCTCAATGACTTTACTACAAATAGCATTGAAGAAGAAATAAAGTCTAGTCAAAATATATTAAAAATCATATTTGGTAATGCCTCGAATAGCTACTGGGAGTAGTTGTTGCATTAAGACATGATAATCATGAGACTTTAGCCCTACTAACTTCAAGTCTTTTATCGACACAAGCTTCTTAGAATTTGAAGAATACCCTGAAGGAACTTTGATGCCATGTAAATACTCACAAAAGCTTCTTTTCTCATTTTTAGACAAAGTATGAGCAGTTGGAGGACAAAAAGTTCTCTTACCATATGGCTTTGGATGCAAGTTTTCTTGTATCCCTATTTCTTGCAAATCTAATCTTGCCTTCACGCCATCCTTAGAACTACCTTGTATGTTAAGCAGTGTCCCAACAATACAATCATATACATTTTTCTCCATATGCGTGAAATCAATACAGTGTCTCACATCAAGATTGGGCTAATGTGGAAGATTGAAGAAGGCATACCGCTTTTTCCATTTATTTATTTTTTCATTACTATTCTTTGTAGTCTTACAAAGATAACATTGATATTTTTCACCTCTTTATAAACTTGCTCCCCAGTCAATGCTTTTGGAGCATCTTTAACTCTTGTCCACCAAAAAAAGCTTTCTTTAATCTACGATATGGGTGGCCTCATCTAAGAAATCTCCTATGGCCAAGATAAACTGTCTTTCTTCCATGTTGAAGTTGATGGTAGTATATTCCTTCTTCATAAATCAGACATGCTTTATAGCTTTTAACACTATATCCAAACAAGTTTCCATATGCAGAGAAGTCATTTATAGTATTAAAGATCATGGCTCACATTTTAAAAACCTCCTTCTTGTTTGCATCAAAAACATCAACACTTTCATCCTACAACTCTTTTAAGTCTTTAATAAAGGGTTCTAGGTAAACATCTGTTATTTTTGGGTTGTTTTGGTCTCAAAATCAACATAGACAACATGATGTACTTTCGTTTCATGCATATAAGAGGAGATAAGTTGTAAATTACCAACAGAACAAGCCATGAACTATGTATACTGCTCAGGCTACTAAAAGGATTCATGCTATCCGTGCTAAGCCCAAGCCTAAGGTTCCTAGGTTCTGTTGGAAATTGTACCCTAAGGGCCAATCATTGTACTTTAAACATTATTATTTTAATAAAATTTCTCCATTCTGTTATCATATTATTTGCATGTTAACTGTGATAATTGTATCCTTGGATAATTCATAAAGATTGTCCTAAAATGTCCCTGGTCGGTCATCTATGCGGGAGCAGAGATGAAACAAGACCAGTATGACTTTGATAAGATATGGAGATACGAATCAAAGTCTTAGGCACTTGTAAGAGTACAAGGTGCTGGACCGACCCACTATGAGAAAGCTACATGGATCAAGTCATAAGCTTTTTTCATGTATAACCACGTCACAATGCCCTTAAACCTGAGGTCATCATGGATTCCTACATGAGAGTTGCTAAGCTTTGAAATAGTCAAAAGTCACTTTTGACCGGGTGATGATAAAGGCTACGATCGGGCTTGGTGGTTTTCATGTAGAAGAATATGAATGATCAAGATGGAATTTGTCCCTTACATTAGTAGAGAGATATTACTGGGCCCCTCGATGAGTGAGTCTGAGAAATGTATGGCCATACTATGATGAAAGGAGTTTCTGTCTCTGTTATCAGGCTACTCAGGAATCGAGAAAGTAATGGTCAGGAACAAGAGGATGACATTTTCCATGCCTTATCCTTGATCGATATATCGTGTGATAAAAGGGACGTGACATGGTTGTATGACAGGTTGCATCGTGATAACGATCCTCATATGAATTGGGTAGTCATAATGTCTTGCTAGAGGCCGCTTGCGACTTTTGGGTTAGTGTAGTTATTGGCCCACTGCCAACTTCATATGGGCCTACAGGGTCGCACACAAGAATGGCCCAACACGAGATAATGTTTGATTTAGGGTGGATGAATTTTATATTTATATATAATAATATAAAATTTATTAATAATATTATATAGATATATATATATATATATATTTGAAATATATATCTTATATATATATATATATTATATTATATTATTATATTTAATAATATTATATAGATATATATATTTTTGAAATATATTATATATATATATATATATATGTATATATATATTATATGATATTATTATATTGTGTTGGTTTTGAATTTAATTTATTAAGATATATTAAATTTAATAACTAACATGATAGAGATATAGTATCTCAGATTTAATTTATGAAGATAAATTAAATCTAATGGCTCTTTATTTAGATTAAATAAATAGGTTAAATTAAAACTGTTGGACATATTTAATTTAAACTGAATTTATTTAATTAGCTCATCAAGATAATTAATTGTTCATTAATTTCAAAATTAATGATGATTAATTTTGAAATTTGAAAATAACCCTCATGGGTTATAAACTTGATAGAGCTGATAGACTCAGTGTACATCAGAATTGAGAGCCGCAAGTTAAACCCTTGGAGACATTAGAGGCGCTAGCACGCAGTCTCGGTTGGAGAGCATTCGTGTGGATACCGGTAGAGGGAGCGAACCTGACATGTTGGCTTCTAGAGATCGTGAAAACTCTGAATCATCAAAAAGGTATGAATCCTTCCAACTTGGTTTAAACGCCGTTGATAGATCCTCAATAAGGATCGGTAAAAAATTTTTAAATTCTTCCGCTGTGCTTACCGATCCTACAGTGGTATCAGAGCCAGATCAATTGTGCGTTTAAATTGAGTTTATGATTCTTATACATGTGATATATATGAGATGTGTACGTATGTTTATAAGAAACACTCGAATATATATGTGATTCTCGTTTTGAAACAAGCGTGAAATCGATTCCGAACATGTATATCTTGAAACATGTATGTGATTTTCATTTTGAACAAGCATGAAATTGGGTAGGGTACCTGAGATCGTAGTTGGCGGCAATCAAATTGGGTCTAGGTTTGGATATCTATTCGGGTAATAGGGATCCGAACTATGTGCCTTTTTCAAAAGCTTCAGGGGCACTGCCCCTTGCAACCCCGCAAGGGCGGCCCCCTTGACCCCGCCCGCTAATCGGCTAGCGGGACCGCCGTGACCACCTCTGCGTAGCACAATATAATCTGATCATGACAATTATTGCTTTTCATATTGTATGAATTCTTGTTGTGGTTTATTATTTATCCTTGTTTGGGTATGGTGAACAACATGGCTTTAGAATTTTACAAAGGTTGTAATATTTAAATACGGCCTGCGTGCCGTGCCTTTCTCTAAATATTCTCGATGTACATTTTCTTCTCATCTCACTCCCCTCGAATGTTTAAACAAGGTTTCTCTCAATGTATTTCTCTTTTTTTTAGAGAAGCCCTCTCATTGGCTTGGGAGGATTTTAGGTTAGGTAAGTCATATTGTGTCACGTTTAAATTATGCTTTTGATAAGATCATTGCATGATTACTTTTACGTTTATATGTATTTATTTGTATGAGATACGACCACGATTGCATCCATATAAACAAAAATAATTAATTAAGCCCTCTAAATTAAATCTTAAGTCATAATGCCGTCAATTAATGAATACTTGTCAAAACCTAGATCGCTCAATTGTGGAAACCACCAAAGTGGATGCACGTGAGTTATCTTGATGAGACAAGCTTGAGTAATTGTGATGCTCATAATATTCATTATTGTTTTGACTTAATTGAGATTAACAAAATGGTTTTGAATCTCAAGGCATTAGATGGGGTTAAATATGCCGGATCATATGATGATTAAATCCCATAAAGATCTAAGAGTTAGATGTGATGTAATTGGTAAATAGGTTACCTACCTAAATAACTTGAATTTAAGTGTCTTGCCAAAGCGGACTTAAGTTTAAGCCAAATATGGATCTTAGCCCACTAATTATTATATTGAGGGTTGTTAATTTAGTGGGAGATTACTAACTAACTTTGCATATTTTAATTGTAGAATCATGTCGACTAGTAATACTGCTACACTATCATTGCGATCGGTCCTTGAGAAGGACAAACTCAATGGGACAAACTTTCTTGACTGGTTCAGGAACTTGAGAATTGTTCTCAAGAAGGAAAGAAAGGCTTATGTCCTAGATCAACCCATTCCTGAGGAGCCTGCAGCTAATGCTCCAAGAGCTCAGAGAGATGCTTACACAAAGCATAAGGATGACTCTGTGGATGTAGGTTGCCTGATGCTTGCCACTATGGTTCCAGAGCTCCAAAAAGATCTGGAACTCATGGAGGCTCATGAGATGATAGTATATCTCAAGGAAATGTTCCAGCAACAGGCAAGGCAAGAAAGGTATGAGACCACAAAGGCCTTACATTCCTGCAAAATGGCTGAAGGTGCATCAGTTAGTACTCATGTGTTAAAGATGAAAGGCTATATTGATCACCTTGAGAGGCTTGGATTTCCCATGAGCCAGGAGTTAGCTACGGACTTGATCCTCAACTCACTCCCGGAGAGTTATGACCAGTTTGTTATGAACTACAACATGAACAACATGGAGAAATCAATTTCTGAGCTGTATGGGATGCTCAAAACTGCTGAGCAAAGCATTAAGAAAAAGCCTAGCAAAGTTTTAATGGTTCAGAAAGGAAAGGGTATGAAAAAGAAAGGGAAGGGCAAATGGAAGGGTAATAGCTCAGGTGGTAAGACCAAAGAGTCAAACAAGCCCGAAACCAAGCCTGCACCCACGAAGGCAAAGCCTCCAAAGGAAGGAGTCTGCTACTTCTGCAATGAACCCGGTCATTGGAAGAGGAATTGCAAACTCTACCTGGAAGATCTGAAAAAGGACAAGAAGGATAGCGGGGCTATCACTTCAGGTATTTATGTTATAGACATTAATTTTTCTACTTCCTCTACATGGGTATTAGATACTGCATGTGGTTATCACATTTGTACAAATGTGCAGGGTCTAAAGGACAGTAGAAAGCTGAAGAAGGGCGAGGTGGACCTACGAGTTGGAAACAGAGCAAGAGTTGCTGCTTTAGCTGTAGGCACTTATGAATTAGTTCTGCCCACTGGGTTTTTGTTAGTTTTGAACAATTGCTATTATGTTCCTGCTTTGAGTAGTAACATTGTTTCTCTTTCTTATTTGGATAAGGAAGGTTATACTTCCATTACTAGGAATGGTAAATGTTCTATTTATCGTAATGACATTTTCTATGCTGATGGTGATTTGTATGTTGGTCATTATATATTAAATTTGGAACATTCTAATAATGGGAATATCTATAACGTAACTACTAAGAGGATAAAATCAAACGATTTGAATCCAACCTACCTATGGCATTGTTGTCTAGGCCACATAAATGAAAAACGCATTTCTAAACTCCATCAAGATAGATTTCTAAACTCATTTGATTTTGAATCATATGATACATGCAAATCTTGCTTATTAGGAAAGATGACTAAGGCACCTTTCACTGGGCACAGTGAGAGGGCTACTGAATTATTGGGCCTCATACATACAGATGTATGTGGACCATTAAATATAGCTGCCAGAGGAGGTTATGTCTACTTCATTACATTTATAGATGACTTTAGTAGATATGGCTATATCTATCTAATGAAACATAAATCTGAATCTTTTGAAATGTTCAAAATATTCCAAAATGAAGTACAAAACCAACTTGGTAAAACAATTAAAGCACTTAGATCTGATCGAGGTGGTGAATATTTGAGCCAAGAATTCACTGACCATCTTAGGAGTTGTAGGATAATCTCACAATTGACTCCTCCAGGAACACCACAATGGAATGGCGTTTCTGAACGGAGGAATCGAACACTATTAGATATGGTTGAATCTATGATGAGTCAAACAGATCTTCCACCGTCCTTTTGGGGACATGCCCTAGAGACAGCTGCGTTCACACTAAATCGTGTTCCATCTAAGGCAATTGAAAAGACACCATATGAGATATGGACTGGAAAGAAACCAGGTTTATCTTTTCTTAAGATCTGGGGATGTGAGGTATATGTTAAGCAACAAGCCTCTGATAAATTAGTGCCCAGATCCATAAAGTGCCTTTTCGTAGGGTATCCTAAAGAAACGAAACGATACTATATCTACAATCCCACCGATAACAAAGTGTTTGTTATTCGAAATGGCAAGTTTCTAGAAAGAGAGTTTGTCTCTAAAACAACCAGTGGGAGTGACGTACATCTCGAAGATATTTGAGATCCACAAGATGGTATAGAACCACAGATGGAAATTAGAGAAGACTCACAACAAGTTGCTGAGCCTCCTCAAGTAACATAAGGTCCACGAAGATCTGATAGGACACGACATCAGCCTCAGAGATATGGATTTCTGATTACTGAAGGCCGTGATGTGTTGCTCATTGAGCAAAATGAGCCCACCACCTATTGAGAAGCCACAGTGGGACCAAACTCTAAGAAATGGCTAAATGCCATGAAGTCTGAAATGTAATCCATGTACAACAATCAGGTATGGACCTTAGTCGATCCACCTGAAGGTGTAAAAACCATTGGGTGCAAATGGGTTTTCAAGGAGAAAACTGACATGGATGGCAATGTAAATGTCTTCAAGGCACGATTAGTTGCAAAAGGATTCACTCAAACTCATGGTGTAGACTATGATGAAACCTTTTCCCCAGTTGCAATGGCCAAATCAATCAGAATCATTCTTGCCATTGCAGCATATTATGACTATGAAATATGACAGATGGATGTCAAAACAGCCTTCCTTAATGGAAAGCTGCTTGAGGATGTGTACATGACACAACCTGAAGGTTTTGTGCGTCCAGAGGACTCTGGTAAAATTTGCAAGCTTCAAAGATCCATTTATGGATTGAAGCAAGCATCTCGGAGCTGGAATCATCGTTTTGATGAAGTAGTCAAAGAGTTTGGATTCATTCAAAACATCGATGAACCTTGTGTTTACAAGAAGGTTAGTGGGAGCATAGTTGTATTTCTAGTGCTTTATGTAGATGACATCCTACTCATTGGGAATGATATTCCTACCTTGCAGAGTGTCAAGTCTTGGTTAGGAAAGTTCTTTTCAATGAAAGACTTAGGTGAAGCCACATATATCCTAGGGATTAGGATCTATAGGGATATATCCAAAAGACTAATAGGCCTAAGTCAGAGCATATACATAGACAAGATACTGCATAGGTTTAATTTGCATGATTCAAAAAGGGGTTACATGCCTATGTCTCATGGCATCCATCTTAGCAAGGATCTGTGTCCTAGTACACCTGATTAGCAAGATCGCATGAGTAAGGTTCCATATGCCTCCGCCATTGGATCCATCATGTATGCCATGTTATGTACTCGACCGGATGTCTCGTTTGCCTTAAGTATGACCAGCAGATACCAATAAGATCCTGGTGAGGGTCATTGGACTGCCGTTAAGAATATCCTAAAGTACTTAAGAAAGACTAAGGACTTATTTTTGGTCTATGGTGGATTATATGATGAGCTCTGTGTAACCGGTTACACAGATGCAAGTTTCCAAACTGACCAAGACGACCTTAAATCGCAATCTGGATATGTATTCCTCCTGAATGGTGGAGCAGTAAGCTGGAAGAGCTCCAAGCAAAGCACTATAGCAGATTCTGCAACAGAAGCTAAGTATATAGCAGCATCAGATGCAGCTAAAGAAGCCGTTTGGATCAGAAAGTTCATTACTGAACTAGGGGTGGTGCCTACCATCTCAAATCCAATAGATTTGTTCTATGACAATAGCGGTGCTATTGCACAGGCCAAGGAGCAGAAGAAGATAATGTTGCTGATCCTCTTACTAAGCCACTTGCACAGGCAAAGCATGAGCGTCATGTTAGGGCAATGGGAATTAGGCAAATTATTGATTGCACCTAGGGCAAGTGGAAGGATGTTGGAAATTGTGCCCTAAGGGCCAATCATTGTACTTTAAACATTATTATTTTAATGAAATTTCTCCATTCTGTTATCATATTATTTGCATGTTAACTGTGATAATTGTATCCTTGGATAATTCATAAAGATTGTCCTAAAATATCCCTGGTCGGTCATCTATGCGGGAGCAGAGATGAAACAAGACCAGTATGACTTTGATAAGATATGGAGATACGAATCAAAGTCTTAGGCACTTGTAAGAGTACAAGGTGCTGGACCGACCCACTATGAGAAAGCTACATGGATCAAGTCATAAGCATTTTTCATGTATAACCACGTCACAATGCCCTTAGACCTGAGGTCATCATGGATTCCTACATGAGAGTTGCTAAGCTTTGAAATAGTCAAAAGTCACTTTTGACCGGGTGATGATAAAGGCTACGATCGGGCTTGGTGGTTTTCATGTAGAAGAATATGAATGATCAAGATGGAATTTGTCCCTTACATTAGTAGAGAGATATTACTGGGCCCCTCGATGAGTGAGTCTGAGAAATGTATGGCCATACTATGATGAAAGGAGTTTCTGTCTCTGTTATCAGGCTACTCAGGAATCGAGAAAGTAATGGTCAGGAACAAGAGGATGACATTTTCCATGCCTTATCCTTGATCGATATATCGTGTGACAAAAGGGACGTGACATGGTTGTATGACAGGTTGCATCGTGATAACGATCCTCATATGAATTGGGTAGTCGTAATGTCTTGCTAGAGGCCGCTTGCGACTTTTGGGTTAGTGTAGTTATTGGCCCACAGCCAACTTCATATGGGCCTACAGGGTCGCACACAAGAATGGCCCAACACGAGATAATGTTTGATTTAGGGTGGATGAATTTTATATTTATATATAATAATATAAAATTCATTAATAATATTATATAGATATATATATATATATTTTTCGAAATATATATCTTATATATATATATATTATATTATATTATTATATTTAATAATATTATATAGATATATATATTTTCGAAATATTATATATATATATATATGTATATATATTATATGATATTATTATATTGTGTTGGTTTTGAATTTAATTTATTAAGATATATTAAATTTAATAACTAACATGATAGAGATATAGTATCTCAGATTTAATTTATGAAGATAAATTAAATCTAATGACTCTTTATTTAGATTAAATAAATAGGTTAAATTAAAACTGTTGGACAGATTTAATTTAAACTGAATTTATTTAATTAGCTCATCAAGATAATTAATTGTTCATTAATTTCAAAATTAATGATGATTAATTTTGAAATTTGAAAATAACCCTCATGGGTTATAAACTTGATAGAGCTGATAGACTCAGTGTACATCAGAATTGAGAGCCGCAAGTTAAACCATTGGAGACATTAGAGGCGCTAGCTCGCAGTCTCGGTTGGAGAGCATTAGTGTGGATACCGGTAGAGGGAGCGGACCTGACGTGTTGGCTCCTAGAGATCGTGAAAACTCTGAATCATAAAAAAGGTATGAATCCTTCCAACTTGGTTTAAACGCCGTTGATAGATCCTCAATAAGGATCGGTAAAATTTTTTTAAATTCTTCCGCTGTGCTTACCGATCCTACAGGTTCTTCACCAAAGGTAGGAAATAATTGATCGATTTTCTTCCATTGAGAAGAATCAGCTAGATGTTGAAGCTTTCCATCGGATATCCT
The DNA here is from genome assembly GCA_963210345.1 of Inga oerstediana. NCBI lineage: Eukaryota > Viridiplantae > Streptophyta > Magnoliopsida > Fabales > Fabaceae > Inga > Inga oerstediana. The sequence goes on from OY723406.1 coordinate 17,396,509, forward strand.
CTCATCCATATGCCATCTCAAATTTTTTTTGCATCATTTTCATTAGCAAACAAGCGCTTGAACCTTGGTATGTTTGAAGATACTATAACACTTTTACAGGGGCGTTATTTGATTTGTACCTTGAGGTTTCACATATTAGACACCATTGTTCCTCTTCATACCCTTTTCTATATAATATACAATCATTAAGGCATGCATGGATCTTTTTATACTTCATCCCTAGTGGACACAGTCTTTTCTTAGCATCATAGTATCAAGAATGCAACACATTATCATCTGGAAGCATGTTCTTAAAAGCCTCAAGTGTTTTGAAAAACTCTTGTCGCTCCATCCATGCCGTGCTTTCAAGCTTACCAATTTCAATATTGCTTTCAATAATTGGTATTTTTGACACCCTGGGTAAAGCAATGTCTAAGCATCACTGCACATATTACCATATGCATGTGATTGATCAAAAGCCTCTTCTCCTATATCATGAATAGTATCCTCTATCCGATCATCCATATCTGTGTCATTATCATCAAAGGCCACTCCCCCTGTTGAGATGAACTTGGCATTTCTAATTCTTTACCATGCCATACCCATATTGTATAACTCTTACAAAATCCTTCACAAATTAAATGTGTATATATATCTGCAGCACTTAGTCGCTTCTCATTCAAACATACTATACAAGGGCAATAAAACTTCCCACTACCATCATCAGGATTTCTTCTAGCGAAGTCTAAAAAACCCTTCACCCCATTATCATATTCAACACTCATTCATTTAGCTTTTATCCAACAATGATCCATATATATCTCAGCACTTGTAGCACCCTATATTCAACAGCAAAAGGATAGACAAAAAAACAACTATAGAGTTTTAGAGATTTTAGCGAATTTTAACATGCACCATTTGAAACCAGTATTGTTTCAACAAACCAATAACATTGACAATCAAACAATCACACTAAATTAAAACAGAACTTAGAATGATATTACTCCAAGCCAAATATCACAAGTCAGAGCATCTTATTTACTTTTGGTTCAAAATAAGAAAAACGTATATAGTAATAAAGTCATCACACAGTTTTCCCTTTCACCTTAATTACTTTTTCTACAATTATTTCGTGTCTAACTATATTGTTAGAGTTAATATTATTGAGAATAAAAAAATACAAGCTGAAAGTTAAGGGCTTTAATTAACAGAACACTAACCCGATTGAAGACCAAGGAGTGAGCTTTTACCCAAAGTCATGGTGGCGTCGACTGAGGTTAAAATGAAGTCCTCAAATTCACGACACTCACAATGGGAAGTCACGGCAGAGGAGAATGGTCACTACAGAGAATAGAGGTGGGGGTGGAGGAGAGTGACAATGATCAAAGAATAGCGACAAGGAACACAGCAATGACAGCGATAATGATGGAAGAGAGTTGAGCAAATGAGAAATGGGGAGTAATGGAAGAGTTCAGAACAAGCAGGGATAAACCTCATAGAGAAATGGCGACAAGAGAAGAAAGGGTTTAGAGCGCGGGATCTGGGCGCAAGAGTAAAAATACGGGCAAAACGCTCACATTTTAGACTGGTTTTTCATAAAAATCGGTCTTAAAAGGGTGAAAAAAATAATTTTTAAATTTTTCATCTTTAAGACCTGTTTTTATGAAAACCGGTCTTAAAGTTTTTATCTTTAAGATCGGTTATTATTAATAACCAGTCTTAAAAGTGTCAAATTTTTATTTTTTAAAAAATATTTTGATATTTTTAGAACGATTTTATTTATAACCGGTCTAAATAATTTTTTTAAGACCGATTTTTTAGAGAACCGGTCTTAGAAGTTCTATATAATTATAAAACTGCCAGCGGTCAAATTTTTAAGACCTTATCCGCTATAACTGGTCTAAATGTTGCAGTCTAAATAGGGAGTTTTGTACTAGTGTATACCTAGTGCTATGGTGATTTTTAAATTAATGTTATGCATTGAATGCTGTTGTGATAATTCTATTGTATGATGACTGTGTAGCATGCTTTGTGATGTTATATCTGTATGATTGATTACCTATTACTACTGAGATTCTTTTGACTCTCACTCTTTTTCTAAATAAATCTACAACATAGGCTAGTGGTTCACAAAGCAAGAAGGTAAATATAGATAGCTAGAGGACCAAGTTGAAGGACTTGATTTGTTGATGGTTGTCTGTTTTAAGTATTTTGGTTATTTTTGGGACTGTATGTGTACAATAGTATAGTAGTAGAACCATTAGTGCCGGTAGCTTATTGACTATATATATTGATAATGCTTTTGTTTGACGAAGAAACATTAACTAGGGAGCATATTATGAGACGTAAGCTGAAATACGTTCGCACACTCTGATAAAATGGATTCAAGTATCAATAGGACTTAGTGAGATAGTGAATGCTTATGAAATTATTCCGAAAAATTTTATTACACTCAAAATTCCCTACCAATCCCAAGTTTGCCTCCTGAGATAGGTTCAAAAGTTGTGAACGTGTTTTCAAAGTATGTTTTAATCTGGAACTAAACTTTGGTTCCATAATTGATTTCACTACTCTTTTGCACTCATTTGGGTCTATTAGACATAAGGTGTTACATCTTGGAAAATGGAATACAAGTTATCCATACTAAAAATGATTTGGGAGTTAAATTACTGACCAAGTCAAAAAACAAACCTTAGCAACTCTCGAAGCTAGTGCTATTAATCAGTGATTACCCCTAGAATTCTATCTAGATAATCACTCCTTAATACACTATTAAATACCACTTAGTGTGCAATTAGGATTGGAATAGTGTAATTTGTTCCTCTATATATGATTAATACTCTACTAAGACATTATTATAATGCTCAACCGAGACACTCAATATCAAGCACAACTCAATTATAAAACCTATCACAACTATGCTAGATAACACAATATCATTGACTTGAAAGGAAAATACATAAATATTAAACTCAAGCTACATAATCCAATCGACACCATAGTAGTTCAATACAAATTAAGAACTAAAACTCACAATCTTAGTAAAAGAAACCACATAATATGAATCTTAACTAAAGAAATCCATTACACATTTAAAGCAAAGGATTAAAGCAAATAACTCCACTAAATGTATCATTGGAGCTCAAACCTAATCATCCATCTCTAAGAAGTCAATTGTCACACCGTCTCCAATAAACACTAAGGTTAACATGGTTTTCAAAAATTTCTTTAAAGATGAGCTCAAAATTAGTCACTCAAATCAACAATCCAAATTAAGTACATAAACATCCTAAGTCCTCATCCATCTATCAAAAGAGTCCAATTATATATTCTAAGTAAATTCATATGCAGCATGATGTAATAGGCAAAATTCCCTAAATGTGGCCATAAAAATGAAATAAACAGTACCTGCTAACTACTCTTTAGCGTAGCAACATTATTAGATGCCTTCCCAGTTGCTCCTACCCACAAGCTCTCACCTGAAAAAAAATATAAGTAACAAAATGAGACCACTGTCTTAGTAATGCAATCACTACCCACCTTACCTATTGACACCACCCTTGGGGTGCCAGGTGGGACTAATATACAAACATGTCAAGCAAATATATTAGGAAGAAAGGAAAGCATATATAATAAGCAAGAGGGCAAGTAGATACACTAATCAAGAGCATGATCATATCCATTCATATTCTCAGAGGACATTTACTCATAACACAACATACTATTTCATAAAATGTCATTATGTATGATTACTCTTTATCTTTCATTAATCCTTAACCATACTTATATCCCCCTTATTTCCTCTGACTGAACCTATGGGCTAAGTATTTTCCATATTACTAGGTTACTCTCACAATCTCTTCGCAAGTGTGACGTTGATCGACCAAAGTACTATAAAGGACCGTGGGTTACTCCAATAGGGTTATTGTTTTTGGGAATACTACCTGGGGCCCACAAATACTGCCTAGAAGCCCCTAGAGTGTCGATAAGGGAATACTAACTTGTAAAACAGATGCTAGCTAGTAGTGCATAATAATCAAACTAGTAGCCTGCTACGTGGTGTTTAGTTTTTATCAATCACAACCCATTCATTAACTCCCCCATTTATATCACATTATTCTTAAGGGGTCTTCATATTCTCATGCTCATACATTTCAGTTCATAATATAGAATCAACATGTTCTAATACAGGCATACATTCTTTATCCCATTAATCAACAAGATATAAAAAATACAAAATCTCAGTGCATCATATACATAACACATATATTCGTCAAGCCCATACTCAGAAACACATCGCACTCGTAGTTCAATTGCCTATACAGGGCCACTCACAAGGCATGAACCACAAAGATACAAAAATAGTTTATTTTATGCATCCAGACCTACTTATTCTAGTCATAGGATTCACACAAAAGCCCTATACCGAATTATTGGTAATAAAATAGCAATGTTCATACCAGTTCTACTTATTCTAGGCCTGTGGAGTTTTTTTAGAGAAACCCATAAGCAACACTGATAAATAAGATAGATAGGAACATGTTACCTAGTATTATTTAAGTTCCAACCAAGAAAGGTTCTTACCCTAAAGCTTAGAGTAACGAGAAAATTAATTAAATACAAAGTCTTTTAGCAACACTATATGTTTATAATTTCTCCTCCATCGAATTGCTTAGAATTTCCTATGAGTAGGAAACGTTACATTAGAACCATATTAGGTTTGAGAATTGGGATCATCAGAGAATTACACTAGCCTTGTCTAACATTTCTATGATCTCAATTTGTGATGTTAACCTTTAGAACCTCTAGAAAACTCCTAACTTTATGACATAATTCTTATTTTTCAAATAACATAGTTAATACATGATACATTACTCTTATCCAAGGCATTAAATTGAAGATCCCACTATTGGTTTTATCGAACAAGATGTCTCATACAAGCTCACAAAATGGAAACATATATTTTTCATCTAGGGTTTGTTCTCCGCATTTCAACATTTCATTCATGTTCTGGGCTTTGTAACTCATACCACATTGCATGAATTTCTAATCCAACCATTGAAATTGATGGATTGGATGTCTTAGAAGGGATGACAAAATTTCAGCCCAACCCAACGGTTAAAAATGCAAATGGAATTTTAACGAGGCTGCCTAGTTGTATATGAAAATAGAAAAGTTACACCTTAAGTCCACCTCACTACTCTTATATGTAGGTTCTAAGAACTCCCTCTTCTCCTTATTTAGTTGATGTAGGACTTCTTAATCTCTTTTATTTTATTATTTATTTACTTATACACACATAATTAGAATTAAAATTAAATACTCTCATTTAACCACTACTAACTTTATTATTTTATCTTTTCTAAAGGAATTCAATAATAATACTTGCTTAATTATATTTTTATTAGACATTATTTAACTTTAATGCTTTAATTTACTTTAGATCTATCTTCCTTATTTAATCCATTATTCACTAAATTATATTTACCACTAAATGTTTCCTTCATAAGATTATCTATGCCTTATGAATGAAAATTTGGGATGTTACAATTCTCCCCTCCTTTTAGGAATTTGGTTCCAAAAATTCTAGCCCCTAATCCATGTGCCAAGTCAACAAGTTTCTCTAATTCACTTACCATATTTCTGTTGTGCTACTTTGATAAAACATATTGTCCAACTTGTCTATACCTAGATTTAAATTACTATTATCATTTCGGTAAAATCACTTTAGTGATAGTATCACCTGTGTTACTATCTCTACTCCTATATAACGTGTATCTATAAACTTGATCCTCTCTCTTTTTTTGTGACTCTTCTGTGTCATTTTTTATATTATATATGTTGGTATACTTAACAATTCTAAATCTGTACCTATTTCAATATCACCTAGGCTTATATATACACCCCTTCCTAAAGGTTTATCACCTTTAACTATTTAGTAAGGTCCTGGTTTAAGAATACTCAGTCAACATCGTTTACCATATAGTCAATTTATCATACAATTTCTATTATGTTGCTAATCCACATATGCATATGGTTATGTTGCCCTTCATTCACATACTAATTTCTCAAACAGAATCATAAAAATTCCTTAAGGGATTTCTAGTCCAGACCCACCTCAAAACTATACAATCATACCATCCAAGTGTTTACTCCAAAAAAGAACTCTAGATTTTCTTCCTTAAAGAGATGTCCATCTAAAGCTTACGATAACTACAATTCTATAGCCTCAAACAAACTCCCAAGACATTAACCTCTATCATATACTTTAACACTATTCAGTTATCCAATATCTATTTTCTTTTTATTACATATTTAAGTAAGTACAAAATTTTTTTAGTTTTCTTGATATTTGAAAAGAATTCTCTTTATGACTATGAATTGCATGCTTCTAGCCTTAAAAAAACTAATTTGCATTTCCTACACTTTAATATTCTTGGATAAATAACAATTCTCTCAATTCCATAAAAAAACATTAAGTTCATAAATAAAAATTTTAAACCCATCATAATAAAATCTTGCTTAACTCCTAACTATATTGAGTTTTAAAACTGCATGATAATTTCATGATATATGAAAGGAAAATATGCTTATAGAGTATTAAACTTATTAAAAGGTAATTCAAAAGAAAAAATTCTATTCAGAACAAAATATTTGAAATTCCTAGAAAATAATTAAAATTTATGAGTCACATTTCAAATTTTCAGAGTGACAACTAAATATTTATCCTTAATATTTTATTCAGCTCTTTATCTTATTTTAAGAAAAAATCATTGGAAGAGTAGTTTTTTTGTCTCATATTTTATGCTCAACATCTAATTTGACTCCCTAACATCAATCTTCCTATAAGGGCTACTACTACATATAATAACAAATTTATTTGCCTCCTCTATTAAGCTCATCCTATTTATCAAGTTCTATAATTAGTCTATCTCGTTTGTCTCATGATAAATGAACTAAATATTTCTGTACATCATCACATACAATCTACATACTATAGCCTCTAATTGCTATTTTATTCTTATATCAACGCTCTTAATTTTCTACACACTTTGATTTTTTTGATGTTTCCATTGGATTCTATGCAAAAAATTGTGTGGGAGTAGTTTTAGTTATTAATTTTGGACCATTGGAAACTTAGGTTAAAAATTAGAAGTTTTGGTAATGAAAATTCAGTTTAGGGGAGCTTGTTTGCTTGATGTTTTGAAATAGTAAATGATGTCTAAAAGTTGTGATACTTTCCAGGTTTGAAGTAGACATGACAAGCTTTAAAATGATATAAAGTATGAGTCCTTTTAACATGTATGTTGTGAACTATGGTCATTGGAAATCAGCCAGGAAACAGGCTAGTTTTTTGCCGCGGCCAGGCATTTTGGCTGCAGCCAAAAAGTGTTTGACTAGTTCTTGGCTATGGCCCAAAGCCTTCTAACTTTTTCTTGGCCATGGCCCAAAAGTGTTTGTCCTATCCTTGGCCGTAGCCAAAATGTTTCTGACCATCTCTTGGCAGCGGCCCTGCCAAGCCTCAATTTTCAGCACTTTGAACTTCTGAAAGATGGTCTTTAGTCTAGTTCTCCCTAACCCTTTAGGATTTTGTTTGAGCTTCTAGAAGCTACCTAAAGGTCTCCAATGATAACCAACCCTAAGTATCTTGGAGTCATGTAAGAATTGAATAGGGAATAACTCATCGTCCTTGATTATGATTTATAGGATTTGACATTTTCCCTGAGCGTAAGAAACCTGCACCTGAGCACGAATGGAAAGAACAAGGTAGTAACTCTTTCTCTTATTTCATATATAATGCATTGTATGTTTGTGCTTATTGTAATATCCCAAAAAGTGATTAAGGGCTAATGACTTTAAAAGTGGATATAATTATTGTTGAATAAACACTTTTGGAGAATGTGTGATGGGAATTTGGATATTTTAATGATTCCAATGGCTTCCTTGTGAAAATTTATGTGGGAATGATGTTTGGTATGAAAATGGAACCAATGGAAGCAAAGATGCAAAATCTAAAATTCTGTCCAGTGAAATTCTATTCTGGGCAGTCCAGTTGTGTGAACGTTTTAATGACCAAATGGTATCTAAAAATTCTGAAATTTTCCAGTCTTATAGTTCACATCTCAAGCTTCAAAATGGACATATAATTTGTTCCATTTTGTTTTGTGAACTAGGAGATATAACTGTCCAAAGTTTGGGATGGAAACTGAACTCTGTTTTGGGGCAGTGATGAGTTTTATGTAATTCTGGAATTGTGTGGTGATTTTTAGTAATGGTCCATATTTTTCCTATAAAGAGGACTTAAATACCTTTCATTTGGATTTGGAATCACCTCATTTCAATTTTTCTAGAATTAGTTATGATTTTTCAAAGTTCGGGCAGAAAATCTGCCAGAAAATCCGAAAATGGGAATTATGACATCATCTCATTAAAAGATGATGTCAGCATGGAATTACATATGTTATCATCTTCCTCAGCTCATTTCTGTCGCACACAGAAGCTGAATGAGGAGTGAGAACGTTGAGGTTTGTAGAGAGAGAAAGGAGAAGAAAAATCACAAGGTAAGCCGATTTCTCCGACGATTTAGCTTCTAACGCGTGTAACTCCGATCCTAAGCTACTCCTCTTTGTTCTTTAAGGTTTGGAAGCTCAAAATCTGTTGTTGAGCACTTAGGGTTTTCAGCAATATTTGGGAAAATCTTGTGGGAGCTTGAGGTAACTTCCAAACTTTCGTATATTGCTTATTCTGGCTGCTGTGGGCAATTTAATCGGTGAAATTTCGCCGGATTGCCATTGGTTTTAAAGTTTGGAAATGATGTGGCCTAGGGGTTATGCTGCCCAAATTGGGTCTTAATGTTAGTTGTAACCTAATGTAATGGTTAATAAAGTGGTTAGGAGTAGAAAGGGACGCGTTTACGGAGCCGAAATCGTAAAACCCCGATTTTCCCTGGAGAACTCATAAATTTCGGCCAGCCCTAGAAATGGGTCTTAGAGTTGGATTTTCAATGATTTGATGGTTCCATTGAGTTCAGGGGCGAAAATTAGGTGGGGTTACAGTTGGGCACTTTTTCAAAAAAGGCCGAGAAAGCATAATTACGGAAACACCCCTAAAACCCTAAAAGTAGGGCTGCCAAGGGCAATTTCGTAATTTAACATTGAATTTGATAATTCCGAGTCCGGAAATGGATTCCTTGGGCGAAAATATGTCAGGATAGCCCATGTCAAAATTTCAAGAAAAGTACAGCCGGTCCGGGTATGGCGGGCCCAGGCCGGGTCCCCGGGGGTATTTTTGTAAATTTTCATTATATACTCATATAACCCTAAGTAACACTATGGAAGTGTCTAAATAGTGCATTTGGAATTGTAGGATTCGATATTTGCCGCCCTCGTGAGCCAACTACGCCAGCGAACGTCAGAAAGGAACGAGGTAGTGTCTTTTCTTTTGTACCATATATGATGCATTGTATGTGTGTTATATCATTGATTTGTAATGAATTCGTATGCTGCGACATCTGTGGATTTGTGTTAGCACTGTCATTCCAATAGTCCCTGAGTAGCTAACAACGGTTCGGGTTAGAGCGGTGTGCCTTCCCGGCGGAGAAAGGGGATGAGGATGAGGTGTGATATATGTGATTATGTGAGCCGAAAGGCTATTTGTGGAGGCCAACGGGTCATTTGTGAAAGCCGAATAGCTGTATGGGCTATAAGGCTATATGTATGCACTGCCACGCCAATAGTCCCTGAGTAGCTAACAACGGTTCGGGTTAGGCGGTGTGCCTTCCCGGCGGAGAAAGGGGATGAGGGTGGAGTGTGATTTGTGGTGCTGCTGCTGTATGATGATTTGCTTACATGATGTGTGCTTATGTGTGGTATAAATGTTTTGTTACTACTGGGATTCTCTTGAATCTCATTCTTTCCTTTAACTAACCTTTCAGACAGGGCGAGTGGCTCTTGTAAGATCAAGCGTTTCACCTAAGAGGGGGGGTGAATTGGGTGATACTGAAATTTCTTATTTAAATATAAAGTTTTGACAAAAGAATTAAAACAGTAATGAGTAAGGAGAAATATCACCGAAGTGTACACCGGGAGTTATACTGGTTCGGTCACAACCACTTTGACCTACGTCCAGTCCTCAGAGCTTCTCTGAGAGTTTCACTATAACTTCCAAGATTCAGTGGGTTCTTGGCACCACAGTACAAGCAAGTTCCTTCACACCTGGACACTCACTCCCCCTTACAGGTTGTAATTCAATCCCAACTCAAGGTTCCACAACCTTAAGTTATCTCAATAACAAATATTGAGTTTGAATGAAATATCTCTCACAAAGAGTAAATGATAATCACTGAAGCATATGAATACAATTTCAACGTGAAAACAGAGCAATGAACTTAATGAATCGTTTGTGTGGATGCTTGGTTGTTCTTCTCTGTTTGAAGGTTCCCATATATATAGATATGATGGTGATGACCGTTGGAACGTTTTCCTTTCGTCCGTTGGTGAGTGCGCAGCCACTGTTGACTTTTCAAGTTTTTGAAAAATATCCGTTGGCGGTGGTTGGCATTTGAACGTTTGATTTGACTTTCATCTCTTGAAGTGATTCCTTCATTGTTTATCTGTAAATAGACTAAGAATACTAATACAATGAAAAGTTAATCATATAGGAAACAAATCAATGAACGTTTGAATGATTTCTAAATTTCTGGGTATGCTTACTCGAGTAGCTCCTCGAGTAACCCTTGAAGTTTACTCGAGTAGCTCCTCGAGTAACATCGGGAAATCATTTACCAACTGCAAGTTAATGAACAAGTATAAGATTACTCGGGTAGTGCATGGAGTAAACTAAATTTCAAACCTTTGGAATAGTTATTTACTCGGGTAGCTACTCGAGTAATGCACTCACAACTTTATGAGTTACTCGGGTAACACCTCGAGTAATCCTTTGAAAAACTTTTGATTACTCGATGCTCTACTCCAATAATGTTGGCAGGATCAAAATGCCGAGAGCACTTACCTCATTACTCGAGTAGCTCCTCGAGTAAAGCACTCAATCTTGCATAAGTTACTCGGGTAGCACCTCGAGTAAGTGAGACATTTGTACATAACTTACCCTGGTCATGACTGGAAGTTTCCTTTGAAAATATTTGTGCTTACTGGGGTACATACTCGAGGAATCCACTCAGGCTGTTACTCGGGTACCTCCTCGAGTAACATTGGCAGTGATACAAAGTGCCGAGAGTTACACATTTTCAAATACACGGTTACTCGAGTAGCTCCTCGAGTATCATGGAAAACTTGAAGGCTGACTGGAAGTTTCTGACCTGGTTACTCGAGTAGCTCCTCGAGTAACATTAGCAGTGGTACAAACTGCCGAGAGGTACATATGGTTACTCGAGTAGCTCCTCGAGTAACATTCTGCTCACTTGAAGGTCACTGAAAGTTTTCACATGGTTACTCGAGTAGCGCCTCGAGTAACATTGGCAGGCCGAGAGCAACCTTGAAGTTTTACCTGGTTACTCGAGTAGCGCCTCGAGTAATGGTGGCAGGTCACTGGAAGTTTTGCCTATTTACTTCAAGTTTTGGGTCATTACTCGAGTAGCGCCTCGAGTAATGCCTTAGAAAATGTACTTCAACTTAAGTTCCTTAGCATTTTCTCTTGGCCAATCTTCACTACTTCCATGCTTTCCTCCAGTGCATCTTATTCCTGTCATTGCTTAGTTCAAGCTTGATTTTAAACATTTCTTTTTCAAACCATTCTTTTGTTATCATCAAAACATGAGATCTAACATTCTCCCCCTTTTTGATGATGACAAAACTTGGTGTGATTTTGAACATGGTTTTTCAAATTGATTTCTTAATTAATTATTTCTTTAAATTGATCAACCTTGCATACATAACAACTTCATTAGTTCAAACATGTATCATAATCCAAAACATAAATGAAATCAAATGAAGTTATAATTTAAACACACTTGCATTAAATTTTAATAAATTCAAATTACAAGTTAAGTTCATACTGAATTCAAAAAGCTCCCTAAAGTCCCATGTACACCCATATACCCATGAAAGACAAGGACAAATCCATAAAATCACTCTCAAGCTCTTCTCCCCCTTTTTGGCTTCATCAATCAAGTGGAGGGTTAGAAGGCTTCACCATAGAGATGGGCTTTACAGGAAGGACCAATCCACCATCTGAACTAGATGAATCAAAGGAACTGGATGATTCTGGTTCAGGAAGATTAAGAGGTGGGATATGGATGTCATCTCTAGGCAGGAAAGGAGAAGGTTGAAATACAACCATAGTGGTCTCAGCCTCTGGAGGAGTGTCTAACACAGGAGTGAGATGTTCAGAGGAGAAGGAAGATGATACTTCCTCTGTTTGGGTAGGAGAGGGGATAGGTTTGGGTGTGGTCTCAGATTGTGGCTTTTGAGGTGAATCACCAATGGTGATATGTGTAGACTCAAGGGTTTCAGGATCATCCACTGTGAATAAGATGTCTTTTCCTTGGGGCTCATGTGGATCAGAAACCAAAGGGATAGATGGTTCAGCCTCGGGAGTAGGAGTAGAAATAGGAATATCTGAAGGAGGGTCTACTGAAGGTGGTGGTGGTGCAGATGAAGAAGGACCGGAAGAAGGCCCAGGACCCAATGAATCCAACCGTGCCAAAATCAATCTTAGGGTCTCTCCTTGAGCCCGTTGCTCTGCTAGCAACTCCTCATGTCTTCGATCCATTCTTTCAACCAACTCACCCATCTTGGTGTTCATGTGGGTAATGAGTTCAGCATTGGTGTTGGCTATATCCACATGAAAACCTCTCAGCATATTCTCCATAAAGTGCTGGAGAGTGGCATTTAGGAAAGATGGTGAGGATGTGGTTGCAGCTGGAGCCGATGACTGAGTGTCATCCATTCTACTGGTTTCTGCCTCAGTAGCTTTTCTCTTCTTCTTAGACCCAGACTCCAGTGGGCCTTTGAGAGGAATGTCTATGTTTAGCTTGCCAATTTGGTTCCTCCCCACTGGGGTCACTCTTTCAATAGGCTCTTTACTATCCAAATACCAAATTTTGTTCTCTTTTAGGATAAGAGACACAATTTGAGGATATGGCATTGGAGTGGTTCCCTTTCCATCCACCTTGTATCTCTTCATTTCTGAGAATATGTATTCTCCCAGATCCTTTTCTTCTTTCAATAGTAGTGAAGCAAACCACCTATAGTCCCTGTCTGAAAAATGGGTATAGTTGTTGGCTTTGTTCACTAGGGACCTAGAGTAGATGTACCATAGGACCCTGTGATGATCACACATATCACTCGGTTTGAAATTGAGGGGGCCAACTAACTCTCCGGGCTTAAGGATAGTGAATATCTGGTTAGGCTCAAGTTCAAAATAGATATCATCCGGGGGATTCTCAATTCCTAACCATAAATTGATCCTAGAGGGAGATATAAGGATTTTCTGTCCTCTCACTGTGGTAGTCATTTCTTCCTCAACTGAGGTTCGGTCAGGCTCATCTATGATCTCAAGGTTGCAGTAAAAATGGGTGATTACCTTTGTGCAAAAAGGCAATCTCACAGATAACCAAGGCATAAATGGAGTAAGATAAGGACAAAGGTCAAACTTCACTACCTCTTGTAGAAGCTTCAGATCAACGTAGTGTGTTTTACACACTTTCCTTCTGGAGAACTGTGTCAGATACTTGGGAGACTCCACCAGTTTCCCCACATTGAATCCTTTGGGAGGGGTAGTGATCTCTGCCTCTGGAATCTTGGATTTCTTTGATGATTGACCCTTCTCCAATTGGTCAATGATCCCAGCCATTGCCTTAGCCACATTTTTGTCATATTTTGGCTTCTTGGGAATTTTTGGAGTAAAAGAGGGTGTGGATGAGTCTGAGTGTGAAGGTGAGGGAGTTTTGACACCTTTGCTTCTTCCAGTGGATGTGCTCTTTTTGGACTGAGCCCTAGTCACCATAGGCTCTTTGATCACCACACCTTTGGCTTTAGGTGGAGATTTAGGTTGAAGAGGGGTTTTGGCTTTTGATCTAGGAATCAACTTTCTTCTCTTTGTTGGAGGAGGAGAAAGAAGATCAGGATTTTGCTCAGAATCAGAATCAGTGAAGCTGAGATTCTTGGTTCTAACCATTTTGAATCAAAGAGAATCAGAAATCTCAGAAAAAGAGTTACTGTCGTGAGAATAGGGCAGAGGGATTTTGAACAAAATAGGAAGTTTTTGATTTTGAAACTAGTTGGGTTTTGACGGAAATAGGGCAAGGAATCGATTGGGAAAAATTTTTGAAAGGGTGTATAGTGATTTACTCGAGGAGATTTTGTGGAAATGACCAAGTTTACGCAAGATAAAGACCTAAATCCCGACTTTACTCGAGGCCTTACTCGAGTAATATTCATCATTACTCGAGGCCTTCCTCGGGGGTTCATACAGGAAAAATTCAAAATAATTCATTTAAATTGCGTACCTTGTATGAATAATATAGTAATTATCCATAGATGTTCCCTCGATCAATTATAACTCATGTTGATCAGATTTGCATCATTCTTTATCAATTTGAGAATCTGGACTCCGTCTTTACTCGAGGCCTTCCTCGAGTAAGCTTCAAGTTTACTCGAGGCTCGCCTCGGGTAACCTGTCTTTTGAACTTCTGACCTTTCATTTTCTCAAAACTGAACCGTTAGATTTAAATATCAAGTTACTTGATTCATTGCTTCCAGTTTTGGGGGCCATTACTCGAGTACATACTCGAGTAAACTGCCACTTTACCTCAAGTTACTCCTCGGGTAAATCTTTTCTGTCACCTATTACTTCAAGTTGGTACTCCAGTAATGGTGTCCTCTGATCACCTCTGTTTTTGTTTCTCAAAACAGAGTTTCTTTCTTCCTGCAAAACAAGTTTCTATATACTCCGATGCTTAAGTTAGTAATTATCAAAACATTATTAAATGACTTCATCTAATATTATGAAATGCTGAAATTACTTATAACTCATTGGGATTTACCATTCCCAATTCTCTTCTAATGTATAGAAATTGATCTTTTGCAAGGGGTTTTGTGAAGATATCGGCTAATTGAAGATGAGTAGGAATGAATATCACTTTCACATCTTTCTTTTGGACATGATCTCTGATGAAGTGATGTCTGACATCGATATGCTTGGTTCTAGAGTGTTGAACTGGATTCTTTGCCAAGCTTATCGTACTAGTGTTGTCACAATAGATTGGTATCTCTTTGAGATAAATACCAAGATCTTGTAGTTGTTGTTTTAACCATATCACTTGTGCACAACAACTTGAGACTGCAACATATTCGGCTTCCGTTGACGAAAGAGACACTGTATTTTGTTTCTTGCTGAACCACGAGACAAGAGATCCTCCAAGGAATTGTCCTTGTCCACTGGTGCTCTTTCTGTCTGTTTTATATCCTCCATGATCAGAGTCCGAATATGCAATTAGATACTCACTTCTTCCTTTGGGATACCACAGACCCAATTCTGGTGTGTCAGCAAGGTATCTAAAGATTCGTTTGACAGTTTCAGCATGTGATTCCTTTGGTGCCGATTGATATCTTGCACATATGCCAACACTAAATTGGATGTCTGGTCTACTTGCTGTGAGATAGAGTAATGATCCAATCATTCCTCTATATTTTGTGATATTGTAGTCTTTCCCTTTGACATCAGCATCAAGCAACGTTGTTGAGCTCATAGGCGTATCTGAGCCATTTGCTTCATCCATTCCATACTTCTTCAATAGCTCTTTTAAATACTTTGTTTGAGATATGAAGATCCCATTCTTTCTTTGTTTGATTTGCAAACCAAGAAAGAAATTCAATTCTCCCATCATTGACATCTCAAACTCTCCCTGCATAATCTCAGAAAATTCCTTACACAGAGATTCATTAGTAGCACCGAAAACAATATCATCAACATATATTTGTACAATTAAAATATCATCACGTTTTCGATTTATAAATAATGTTGTATCAACTTTTCCTCGTACAAAACCTTGATCGATGAGAAACTTACTAAGCCTTTCATACCAGGCTCTAGGAGCTTGTTTTAAACCATACAAAGCCTTTTTAAGTTTGAAAACATGGTCCGGTTTAGTGACATCTTCAAAACCAGGAGGTTGTTCCACATACACTTCTTCCATGATGTAACCATTTAGAAAGGCACTCTTAACATCCATTTGATAGAGTTTGAATCCTTTGATGCATGCAAAGGCTAAGAGTACACGTATAGCTTCCAATCTAGCCACTGGAGCATACGTTTCCTCATAATCAATTCCTTCTTCCTGATTATAGCCTTTGGCCACCAATCTTGCCTTATTTCTGACAATAATTGCAGATTCATCAAGTTTGTTTTTGAATACCCATTTAGTACCAATGATCGTATGATCTTTGGGTCGGGGCACCAAATCCCAGACTTGATTCCTTTCAAATTGATTTAATTCTTCTTGCATTGCTATGACCCAATCATTGTCTGATAGGGCTTCATCAATGTTAGAAGGTTCAATCTCAGAAATAAATGCAGAAAAACTTACTTCATTGAAAACTCTATTTCTGGTTTTGATCCCTTCATTCACATCTCCTATGACTTGATCTAAGGGATGACTTCTATTGTATTTCCAGGCTTTAGGTTGACCTAGGGATTGCTCTTCATCCTTAGTTTCATCAACCTCTGGAATAAGAGACTTAGAGATAGATTGACCATTTTCTTGATTTAAAACAACTTCCTGTTCTTCATCAATGGTTTTGTCAGAGGTTTCAAATTCATCAAATACAACATGAATTGATTCTTCAACAACACAAGTTCTTTTATTGAAAATTCTATATGCTTTACTTCGGTTAGAATATCCTAAGAAAATTCCTTCATCAGTTTTAGAATCAAATTTTCCTAAGTTATCTTTACCATTATTATGAATGAAACACTTACAACCGAAGATGTGTAGATGACCAATGTTTGGCTTCCTTCCTTTGTATAGCTCATATGGTGTCTTTCCAAGTTTCGTTCTGATGTAGGCTCTATTTGAAATATAGCATGCTGTACTCATAGCATCAGCCCAGAAAACTTGAGACATGTTCTTTTCATTTAACATTGTTCTAGCCATTTCAGTAAGTACTCTATTCTTGCGTTCCACAACTCCATTTTGTTGAGGCGTCCTTGGAGCAGAGAAGTTGTGATCAATGCCATTAGTATCACAATATTCTTCAAAGGCTTGATTTTCAAATTCTCCACCATGATCAGTCCTAATACCTGCAATAGACATACCTTTCTCATTTTGCACTTTCTTGGCAAAAACAATAAATTCTTCAAAGGTTTCATCTTTTGATGAAAGAAAAATAACCCATGTAAATCTAGAAAAATCATCAACAATGACCAATGAATACAAGTTGCCACCAAGACTCTTTACTCTTGCTGGACCAACTAAATCCATATGCAATAATTGTAATGGTCTATTTGTTGAAATCTCATTTTTCAATTTGAAAGATGATTTAGTTTGTTTACCCTTTTGACATGCGTCACAAATCAAATCGTTTTTGAAATTTACTTTGGGTAATCCAAGAACTAAATCCTTTTTGAGTAGTTTACCTAGTTGATGCATATTGACATGAGCCAATCTCTTATGCCATAACCAACTTTCATCGGTATTACTCAGAAAACAATTTTCAGATTCATTTCTACTAATATCTAGAGTATAGCAGTTACCTTCCCTTTTTGCTCTGAGCTTAGCCTTGATATTTTTCTTATCAAGCTGTAAGTCATTCTTGTTGATAATTAGACATTCCTCTGAATCAAATATTATCCAGTTGTCTTTATCTGCACTTTGACTTACGCTCAGCAAATTATGACACAAGCCTTCAACGTAATATACATCTTTGATTTGTATGCCTTTGTCATTTTTGATTTCACCAATTCCTGCTATTTTTCCGGATTGATTTCCTCCAAATTTTACCTTTCCACCTTCCTTAGGTTGTAATGTGGTAAAACTTTCGAAATCTCCGGTCATATGTCTAGAGCATCCACTGTCTATGAACCATTTGTTATTTTTGGATGCTTTAAGACATACCTGCAATCAAATGACTAAGTTTTTAGGTACCCACTTCTTTTTGGGTCCTTTTGGGTTAGTATAAATGATTTTCTGAATATATGTGCCTTTAGGTACCCATTTGTAGGTTCCTATGTTTCCTTTCTTTTTATGAATGCATGAGGAGGTATAATGACCTTTTCTATTACAGTAATTACAAAAAGCAAAAGGATTTGATATATGTACAGAATGCTGGAAATAATTCAAATATGACTTACCTCCTGCTTTCTTTCTACCTTTCCTTTTATCTGATTTTGGATCATATCCAATACCAGATCGGTCATTTACAAATCGTTGTTCTTTTAAAATCACACTTAGCATCTCACTTCCTTTGGTAAACTTTTCAAGAGTTTTTGTGAGATCATTGTTTTTCTCTTTCAAAAAAAAACAATTTTCACAATTCTTTTCTGAACTTTCTTTAAGTTCAATTTCAAGAGCTTTGTTTTTCTTTTTGAAAACAATTAGTTCTTTAACTACTTTGATGAATTCAGAATGTAAAGCATTATATTCAGATAATAATTCATCATAGGTAGGGTCAGAATCATTTACCTCTTCTTCTGTCTCTTCTTGAGCAACAAGACATATGTTGGCTACTTCTTCCTCATCACTTTCTTCGTCTGAGGAACTATCTCCCCATATAGCAGATACAAAGGCCTTCTTTTTGTTAAAGAATTTGCCTTTTCTCTTTTCTTTGCTCTTTTGATTGAGCTCTGGACATTCTGATTTGATATGTCCTGGTTTACCACATTCATAACAGATGATATGGTCTTTGTTGCTAGTTCCTCCTTTTTGAAAGTGTTTGTAGCCTTGACCTTTCTTGTAGAACTTTCTGAATCGTTTTATGATTAAGCCCATTTCATCATCATCAAACTCCTCAACTTCATCTTGATTTTCTTCTTTTGCTTTTAGAGCTAGACCTTTCTTTCTTTTGTCACTGATGTCGTCTAGTTCCCGTTTGAACTTTAACTTGCTTTCATATTCAGAAAGGCTTCCAAATAGAGAAGCAACTGATCTCATTGATTCTCCTTTTGCCTCTTCTATCGCAGTGACTTTGGCCTCCCACTCTTTAGAAAGAATATTCAAAATCTTTCGTACTTGGATATTTTGATCATATACTTTTCCAAGTGCTGCAAGTTGATTAACAAGATGAGTATACCTAAGTTCGAATTCAGAAATTGACTCACCTGATTTCATTCGAAGTAGATCGAATTCTGTGATCAAGGTGTTGATTCGATTCTCCTTTATTCCCGAAGTTCCTTCATGAGCTATTTCCAGAGCTTCCCACATTTCCTTTGCTGTTGGGAGTGTGCAGATTCTGAAGTATTCATTTTGACTCAAGGAGCTTTGTAACATCAGAATTGCCTTGCTATTGAGAGTGATAAGTTTCTTGTCATTCTCATCATATTCCGCTGGCGTCTTTGGAATTTTCTGAGAATCTACAGTCTTTGTAGGTTGATAGTTTCCACTCTCGATCACATCCCATAGCCCATATTCAGTAGCCATCACGAACACTCTGAATTTAGCTTTCCAGAAAGAAAAGTGTTCTCCATTAAAACCGGGAGGTCTAGTGATGGATGCTCCGTCGGGAAGAATTCCTTCACCCATGCTTGCCATTGGATCCTTCTTAGGTTGTTATACCTTAACAAGAAGACCTATGCTCTGATACCAAATGTAAGATCAAGCGTTTCACCTAAGAGGGGGGGTGAATTGGGTGATACTGAAATTTCTTATTTAAATATAAAGTTTTGACAAAAGAATTAAAACAGTAATGAGTAAGGAGAAATATCACCGAAGTGTACACCGGGAGTTATACTGGTTCGGTCACAACCACTTTGACCTACGTCCAGTCCTCAGAGCTTCTCTGAGAGTTTCACTATAACTTCCAAGATTCAGTGGGTTCTTGGCACCACAGTACAAGCAAGTTCCTTCACACCTGGACACTCACTCCCCCTTACAGGTTGTAATTCAATCCCAACTCAAGGTTCCACAACCTTAAGTTATCTCAATAACAAATATTGAGTTTGAATGAAATATCTCTCACAAAGAGTAAATGATAATCACTGAAGCATATGAATACAATTTCAACGTGAAAACAGAGCAATGAACTTAATGAATCGTTTGTGTGGATGCTTGGTTGTTCTTCTCTGTTTGAAGGTTCCCATATATATAGATATGATGGTGATGACCGTTGGAACGTTTTCCTTTCGTCCGTTGGTGAGTGCGCAGCCACTGTTGACTTTTCAAGTTTTTGAAAAATATCCGTTGGCGGTGGTTGGCATTTGAACGTTTGATTTGACTTTCATCTCTTGAAGTGATTCCTTCATTGTTTATCTGTAAATAGACTAAGAATACTAATACAATGAAAAGTTAATCATATAGGAAACAAATCAATGAACGTTTGAATGATTTCTAAATTTCTGGGTATGCTTACTCGAGTAGCTCCTCGAGTAACCCTTGAAGTTTACTCGAGTAGCTCCTCGAGTAACATCGGGAAATCATTTACCAACTGCAAGTTAATGAACAAGTATAAGATTACTCGGGTAGTGCATGGAGTAAACTAAATTTCAAACCTTTGGAATAGTTATTTACTCGGGTAGCTACTCGAGTAATGCACTCACAACTTTATGAGTTACTCGGGTAACACCTCGAGTAATCCTTTGAAAAACTTTTGATTACTCGATGCTCTACTCCAATAATGTTGGCAGGATCAAAATGCCGAGAGCACTTACCTCATTACTCGAGTAGCTCCTCGAGTAAAGCACTCAATCTTGCATAAGTTACTCGGGTAGCACCTCGAGTAAGTGAGACATTTGTACATAACTTACCCTGGTCATGACTGGAAGTTTCCTTTGAAAATATTTGTGCTTACTGGGGTACATACTCGAGGAATCCACTCAGGCTGTTACTCGGGTACCTCCTCGAGTAACATTGGCAGTGATACAAAGTGCCGAGAGTTACACATTTTCAAATACACGGTTACTCGAGTAGCTCCTCGAGTATCATGGAAAACTTGAAGGCTGACTGGAAGTTTCTGACCTGGTTACTCGAGTAGCTCCTCGAGTAACATTAGCAGTGGTACAAACTGCCGAGAGGTACATATGGTTACTCGAGTAGCTCCTCGAGTAACATTCTGCTCACTTGAAGGTCACTGAAAGTTTTCACATGGTTACTCGAGTAGCGCCTCGAGTAACATTGGCAGGCCGAGAGCAACCTTGAAGTTTTACCTGGTTACTCGAGTAGCGCCTCGAGTAATGGTGGCAGGTCACTGGAAGTTTTGCCTATTTACTTCAAGTTTTGGGTCATTACTCGAGTAGCGCCTCGAGTAATGCCTTAGAAAATGTACTTCAACTTAAGTTCCTTAGCATTTTCTCTTGGCCAATCTTCACTACTTCCATGCTTTCCTCCAGTGCATCTTATTCCTGTCATTGCTTAGTTCAAGCTTGATTTTAAACATTTCTTTTTCAAACCATTCTTTTGTTATCATCAAAACATGAGATCTAACAGCTCTAAGGAGAAGCGTACGACCCGGAGCGGTTAGAATCCTGTAGGGACATTTATTTTGGTTATGTTGGTTAAACTTGTTGGACAGGGTGTCTGTATATTATGTTGGTTGTAAAGAATAGTTGAACGTAGTTGTGTAGTCCCCTATATGGAGGTTGTAAACCCTTTTTGTGTATGAATGGAACCCGGGGGTTACCGGGATTGCTATTAGATATTCTGATATGAATGAATGTGAATTAACTACACAGGTGATTATATTCGATAATTGAACTTGAGACCGGAATAGGAAAGAAGTTTTGAAAATTTTATAAAGTCCCTACTTCACAGGGAGTTCTAAATGAGTTTTGAACTATTCGACGGTCTCTAAACCAATTTAATTACGTAATATCGAATTATAATTACGCTATTTAAGGCAGGGGGTTACACTTATCATTGAATTGTGACAAATGCGGATGCCACTATGAATACAGCTGTGAAAGCTGTCGTGATTGTGAATACAGCTGTGACAGCTGTCGTTAATGTGATGAATGTCACAAATATGTATATAGCCGTGAGAGCTGTCATTAATGTGACGGAAGTCATGAATGTGATTGCTACTGTGGAAGCTGTTGTGATGCTGCTTTGTGATAATTGCTTACATGCTTTGTTATTATATATCATATGAGTGAAATTGTTACTACTAAGATTCATATGAATCTCACTCTTTCCATTGACTAACTTATAGCCAGAACAAACGGATCGAAGGAGAAGCATGTAATCACAGGCGACTAAAGCTCCCAGCTAGGAGACTAGAGTTTTTGTGTTGGTTATCAATTTTTTAGAAGAATGTATATATTGTATATGATGTAAACTTGTGGAGTTGTATGTAATCCCCGGTATGGGAACTGAAACGAGCGAATATGCCCTATAGTCCTTTTAGTGAATGAATATAACTTGAGAGTCGTTAGGAAATTAAGTACTCTGATATTTATGAATAGAACCGAACTGAACAGACCAAATAGATTCAAAAAGTAAAAGTGAGACCGTATTAAGTAGGTTTTGAAAAGTTTTTGAAAACCTACTTTATCACAGCATCAAACTCTGTCTTGACGTTGGGACCTTTAATATGTTTTGAATTATCCGTTGGTTTCCAATTTAACTTAATGACAAGTTTTCAAACCATATTAACGGCTTTCAAGGTCGGGGGTTACACCTCTCATCATGACAAAGTAGAACTTGACTTTTGTGTTGGTGTGATAAAAAGATGAGAAGTGTCCTTAATCATGGCACTTGCTTTTTGCCTTTTGAGGCGGCACTTTGAAAAGGTGACACCCAGCCATTGAGTCGGGGAAATCCATTGGTCTCCAGTCTGGTCACCTGACAACTTTCTTAAACATCAAACCCAGGAGCCCGAGGAAACCATCAGACCCTCACTTTACTTGACAAGTTGGATAGCTAAAGTCTCAAAAAAGAGGTGCGATCCACTTAATTAAAGCTAGTGACACGTGTCACCGTGTAGCTGGATCACTAAACAAATGGCACCACATAATTTCGACACGTGTTAGGCAACTTTTAAGACTTATTAAGGGCCATATATTTTCATCCAAATAACCCCAAAATTCAAAAAAAATTAAAAAAAACTTTGAGAAAAATGGAAGAGGACATAAGGTAGATGAATAGTGAAAGTTCTTGAGCTCCAGAGCTGATTTCACCCCCGATTCAGTGTTTCCAGCTCCTGGAGTCTTCTATAATGTTGTTCCTCTCAGTGAGAACAACATTTCTATAGTTTTATATTTTCATTTGGAAGGATTTGGTGCTATCTCACTGGCTGGAGTACTATCAGATTTCCGAACCGATTGCGAAAACGCGTAGAGGTAAGCGTGGGCTTTATTTTAAACCGGTTGGTTTGTTGCTTGGATGAGTTTTCATTGAGGTGGGGTACTATTCATATTTCATCCAAGGGGTAATTTTTAGGCTTAATCATGTGTTTATGGTTAAATGATAATTTATAATTATTTTGGAAGTTATGTTCAAGTTTGCCTAAATTCGTTTTTTGGAGGCAAATAACTTACAACGTAGTTTTGATCAGTCAAAATTAGTCCAAATCCTATGAAATTTTATACGATTAAAGTATACATCCTAGCCTTTAATTTGATATGTAATATGTGCCATTTAGAATATTTGATTGAAATTTATGATTTTTCAAAATTTGACCTTGATTCTGGAATGAAATCTGTGGCAGTCTATGTTTGACGAATTCCTGGAAAATGTGTGGCTGTAATCAATGCTCTGTGATATTTTTAACTGAAAGAGGACTTAAAGAACTTTATATAGAACTTAGAACCATCTCATTTAGATTTTTTTAAAATTAATTATGATTTTCCAAAATTTGGATTTTTGTGTAAGTGCTGCCAGATTTTATTTTTTTGGAGGCAATCGGTTTGTGATGAGTTTTTGAATATCAAATATTGTCTAATGGCCATTAAACTTTTTAGATTTGAAGTGGACATCCTAAACTTTAATTTGATATATAATATATGTCATTTGGGTTTGTAGATTATGAGATATGGATTTTTGTGTAAGTGTTCAATGATTTTGGGGAATTTATCCCTGTAATTGGTAGTGGTTAATATTTTTTCATTAAATTAGACTTAATGAGGGTCATATAAGACTTTAAATGACTACAATTGGATTTTTCTAGATTTAGTTATGATTTTTCAAAGTTGAGTGAAAAATCTGGCAGATTTAGTTTACCCACAAAATCATGGCATTTAAGGTAATTTAAGCCAAGTACGAGTCCAAATAATAGAGTCAAGTCCTAGAGGCTAAAGTAGCCCATTAGATACTCAATTATCATGGCTCTAATAATGTGGCTATATATCTAGAGCCATGAGGTGACAAAGAAGAAGCAACTTCAATGGTTGGAAGAAAAGGTACCAAAAAGGAGACTCGAAGACAAAAGGTTGTGAACTTACCTAACCTACATATACTTGATATGTATGTTTGTGCATTGATTTATGTGACTGTTTTGCCTAATTGTGTTGAGCATATTTGATTGATTAAAGCTCTATTATATTTATGCTATGGCAATGAGTATGTTGTAATATTGAGTATGCAGATATGTCATTATGTTGGCATGAAACTATATAAGGCAAGCATGTCATGCATTAAATATATATCTTACATGAATAGTGGTATTATTTGCATTAAGATTCCCCTGAATCTCACCGTCCCCCAACCAACCATTCAGGCAGGTGAGCACAGGAAAGGAGTGCAGGATAATGTGCTAGGTGAAGAAGTTGCAATAAAGAGTTGAAGATTACTACGCACCAATCGTCATGTATAAATTAACGCTAGAAGTGATTATTTGTATAATCTATATGACAAATGAATTGTTTCAAAAGTGTAGTAAATGAACTAGGAATGAGTAATCGCACAGTACGAGCCTGTTAATTAAATAAGCAGAAGAATTAATAAGCGGAGAAAAATTTGACAATAATGAATGGAAGAACTGATGAGTTAAAGTGAAAGTAACCCCGTAAATATATTAATATGGTAAATATGGTTTTACCGAATGAACAGTGCCCCAAGAATAAGGGTGTATTGTTTGGCTGGGAGCTTTATTTATTGATTATCTTGATCCATAATAATAAAGTAAACGCTTCCATGTACATAATAAAGGGGTATAAGGAATGGGCGTTACATTACTTCCATTTCATGTTCTAGTAGTCTACATCTCTCTCTTTTTACTCTTAATGGTTGCAAGATGACTATCTTCTACCTCCTTTGCTTTCTTTCTTTTTTTATGAACGAGATCTAAGGGCTATCCTTTGTTCGCATTCAATAAACGAGCTTTACCTTACAACTAGTCTTATTCACAAATTCTTAGCTTTACTTTGCTACTAATGCCACCTATTATATAAGGATACTTATTATTTATATTGTTGTCCATTTGGCCTAACTCTATATTCTCTCATATGTATTCTTTCATTGAGACACATTTTCATATCCCTAGCATTTCTCAAGACTAGTTCTCTCATTTCCCTTAAGGTACCATCCTTATATTAAGGTGGAGGTGGGTTGCTTGAG
The DNA here is from genome assembly GCA_963210345.1 of Inga oerstediana. Classification (NCBI taxonomy): domain Eukaryota; kingdom Viridiplantae; phylum Streptophyta; class Magnoliopsida; order Fabales; family Fabaceae; genus Inga; species Inga oerstediana. The sequence continues at coordinate 17,422,148 of OY723406.1, forward strand.
TATTGTGTCATACAAACAATATGCATAAAATATATAATCTAATTATTTTAAGAAATCTTAAAACCTTTCTAACAATATGTTCTCTAGTCATGTTGACTTATTTTTTAAATCATGCCATTGAGATTTAGAACTTTATTTCTTATTTGCTCTAAGGCTGTAATATCTTAATACCAAATTGGTACTAATTGATTGAATATTGAGTTAAAACAATTTCTCCCCTCCTGTGTAAATCACCACAAGAATACAAGGAATTAAATGCGAAGCTACATGTTACTTTTTTTCTTTAATCAGTTAAAAACTAAAACTAAAAAGAGAAGGGCACACATTATATTTAAATTACCATGACCTCTAATAAGATCAAAACAATCAAACTAGCAATAAAAACTTTCTCGTTGTTTTATTGTCCGTGTATATGAAGTCTTACAATTTTCCCCACCTAAGGATACAGACCACCTTATATGTGTCAAGCTAAAAGGAAGAAAAAATAACAAAATCGAGTTAATACTAATGAGAGGGGTAACTGGGAAGGTTATGCTTATTCACACTTATTGCCATAATCTATATGCAATGCAATAGGCAGCATCCCCAAAAGGGCCAAACCTATCTTTGATACCAAAAATATAACATCATCTCCAATAAACCTTAAGCTTAACATGGTTTTCAAAAAAATTTCAAAGATGGCCTCTGTCAGACCCTTAATATTTTGACCTTCATTATAGTGTTTACACGCAGTTCAATGGGCAACCAGAAGTAGCATAAATATATACTGATATAAAGTACTCGATTACATTACAGGAATTCCCACTAGGTTTGTACACATTACTTATAAATCCCAAAAATAATAATAAAATATACAAATAACCAACGTTCCTGCTTGAACTGGATTAGAAACTTCAGTTGTCAGTGTTTACATTTTTGCCCTTAAAGTTGCTTCCTTCAATAAGATAAATTATACATTTATGGTAAGATCCATACGAATCCTAATAGCAACATGCTATCAATCATATGAAATGTGATAAATAAATATGCAATGAACCACATAGTGTACTAGAAAATTCATATTGTAACATGTTTGTGCACATTGTTTGGGCCAAATGACTATTTTGACCCCTACTTGTTTGTCACCTCAGCTGAGTCCTACACCATAGCTAGGTGTTATTCATACTGTATATATCATAGATCGGTCACAATAAGCCGGTTGGTACTTGTACTTTTCCCACCGGACGGTACTTATACTTTTCTTACACCATAGCTAGATATTGTGGCCCAGGCACTATTCATATCACCAAACATGACATTCACCAAGCATACAAACAATCATATAGTGTATGAGAGATAGAGTTACTACCTAAACGTTCCTTTCCTGCTCAATTGTTTGTCCACTACCTTTGATCTGACTCAGGCTACTGGCAATTCCTAAAAATCCAAATTGATAAAAAATGAGTTATTACTCATTCATGTTCCCATTCTATACTCATATGGTTGGTTATGTTTACCCTTAGAGTTTAAAGTAATTACACTTTGCCATTATCTTTTTAATTTTTCCCATTAACTAAAAAGCTACCAGAATTTTCATTAAACTTTGAAAATTCATATCTTTTTGTATAGATGTCTAATTGCAGTGATTTCAAAGGCAATGTGACTCTTATTAAGTCTATTTTTATAAGAAAATATTGTCCTTAGACAACTGGATGCACAACATTCCAGAATTACCCTTTATTGAACACTGTCACAGAAACTTAATAGTTTTACTTGGCTAACTTTAAAAATATATAACTCTTAGTGTACATGTCTAAATGACCTATATAACCTATCAAAGTAAAGCTTGATAAGTCTACTTTCATTTTGGAATATTTCACTTTCATTAGACATCATTTGCCTATTCAAAAACAACACTAAGCCAGACTGCCACACAGGAAATCTCACTAGTAGCACAGTTTACATTCCAAATTTTAGTGTTTAATTCCAGTGTGTTAGATATGAATAGTTTTGATGATGTCAAATATAGATGTCAAGTATTAAGAGCAAAAAGTTTGTATGATATACTTATTCTCTACATTGACTAACTACTATATTTAATGTTTTATATCTTGTAGATTAGTCATAAACCCGATGGTGGGTTGATGTTATAATGCCTCATATGTGGAGAATGATCATCAAGAAGAAAATCAAGAGATAAGGGATTGAAGAAAGAAGGCATTGCAAGAACTAATGGGAATATCAAGCAAAGAATGAAGAAGATTGAAGATATTCAAGAAGACATCTAATTGGGTTATGAAGAATGATCATCAATTCAAGAAGATATTTAGTTGGGTGATGAAGAATGATCATCAAGAGGAAAAACAAGAAGAAAGAGATTGAAGAAGGAAGAACTTGCAAGATCACATGAGAATATCAAGATCTAAGCTATTATAAGTGATACCAGAGGTTTCTTTGATCATATGGAGGTTGGAATGGGTCAATACAAAGTTAAAATGATGTATACGGAAGTTATGGTACCTCTGGGGATGATTACTCGAGTAAACACTCAAGTAATATCGCACTGCCACATTTTGGAGGTGATTACTCAAGTGGCTACTCGAGTAATCTGCAGAGTTACTTGAAGATTACTCAAGTGACCACTTGAGTAATGACACTTTATTTTTTTTGTGTCAGGATAGAGGTTTGGTATTTTGGGCATATCTCTCTAACCATACGTCGGATTGATCTCAAACTACTGGCATATGAAACTAGACTCCCAACACGAACTATAGACACCAAGATCACATTAAAAGGAGTTCAGATGAGAGAGATAAACTAGACTCCCAACACGAACTATAGACATCAAGATCACATTAAAAGGAGTTTAGATGAGAGAGATATGATCTGTTGAAGTTGACATATGAATCGGCATCTTTTACCAGAACAAGGTTTGGTATTTTGGACATAACTCTCAAAATACATATCGGATTAAGATGAAACTAGTGCCATATGAAAGTAGACTCAAATAGATTTCTATGGATATATAATTTGTCACATTTCAAGTTATATACTAAGATCTATACCTTCTGGAAGTTGATGCTTGTGATTTCAGACTTTGTCTAAATGCAGAAGATATTCTTTGGATCATAACTTTCTGTACAAAATGAGTTTGGAGGTGATTCTTGTTGCATTGGAATGTAGATGATGAGGGCTTTCCTATGATATATAATTTTCCATGTTTCAAATTAAAATCAAGAATTCACTTGAAGGGCTTACTTGAGTAATATGCAGAATTATTTGAAATCTACTCGAGGGACCACTCGAGTAAGGTGTCAAAAAAAGTGAAGGCCACTTGAGTAACCAGATTACCAGAGTCAGCACTTGAGTAATCTGCGGAGTTATTTGAAGTATTACTCGAGTAGCCACTCGAGTAATCAAAAAAGTGGAAGGACCACATCACTTGAGGGACTACTCGAGTAACCATATAAGAAAAAGAAATAATACTCGAGGGATCACTCGAGTAATGAAGTTGGAAATGCTCTCGGTCAGATTTTGAACGGGATTACTCGAGGGCTCACTAGAGTAATGACTAAGACTTACTCAAGTGACCACTCGAGTAATGCTTCCCAGGAATACACAGCAATGTTCTGAAGCTTTCAAAAATCATGGGATTAATTATGAAACTCACTCTTCTTGCTTCCAATTATTCTTACACTTCATTGTATTAGTGTTTAATGCATTTCCCCAAGAATATAATGAAGAGATTATGTGAAGAGACAAAAGTTGACTTTACAGAAGTGGAGCGTTCACTAACCACAACGGCTAGTTTTCAAAATCAAAGAACAGTCAAATGAAGCTGCGCCACTCTAACGGAAAGGTTGAAATGCTTCCAACGGCTATCACAACTCATCTATAAATATGGGAACATTCAACGAAGAACAAAAAAATGAGAAACATGCAAAGATCATGAATCATCTACTCCAACCTAACTACTCTCTGTTCTTATCCATTTTCTATATCATGTATATTTAAGAGAGAGATTATTTTCATTGTGCTTCAGTATTCATTTATTCACTTTTGAGAGAGAAGATTGACTGTAATCTTTCATCATCAAAGTTGTATCCTTACGGGGTGTGTAAGGGAGAGTAACTCGGTGAGAGATTTGTAAAAGGCTTTGCAAGTGCCCGGCTAAACTTGTGGGTTGTAAAGGCTTTTCTTGTGCCTGGATTAAACAAGAAGATAGTGGATTTGAAAATCTCAGGAGGAGCCTAGGGACTGAACGTAGGCCATCGCAGATTGGACCGAACCAAGATAAATCACAGTTTGCATACTCTCTTCCTTAAACTCTTATATTTGCAGCATATATTAACTGTTGATTTATGATTCATTACTTTCATATTTATTACTTCCTCTAAGATGCAAAAAGATTTTCAAAGTTCTTAAGATTTTTATCTTACACCCAATTCACTCCCTCTTGGGTGTCAACCGGTACTAACACAGTGTTCCAAAATTTATAGCCAGAGGCTATTCCTACATAGTTTTTCATGTAGAACACAATGGTAACCTCAAATTGATCAAATTCTCATTCCTTGTTCATGTCCTATTTTGTCCAAAAATTAGGGTTCAAGTTAACAATTCATCAAACTTCCAATTTAAGCCTCAAGATAGTTTCATATGTTCATTAAACACTGCAAGACACCATTTATACAATCAAAACACCATGAAACTTCAAAACCCTAATTCAATTGAAAATAGGGTAGAAATTTACATGCCAAAATCCTCTACCAATCAACATAATCCATAGCTCAAAATGAAGCTTTTACTCACCTCTTGCTCTTTCTTGAGCTCTTTCTTTGGTTCTTGAACTTTTGCTCTTTCTTGATGACTTAAAATACCTCTCCTTGAAATTATAAAATCATAGAAATGAAGCTCTCATCAAGAGGAACAATGTTTATGAAGAGATTTTGAGCTCAAGAGGTGGATTTCAAGGTGAAAATCAAGGTTGAAACTCATCTTTTGTTCTTGTCTTCTTTCTCTTTCCTCTTGCTTCACCTTGGCTGACTTTTGTGTGCTTGAGAGAGGGTGAAATATGTGTTTTAATTAATCACTTCAGCCCCTTAATATTCTTGGCCAAAAATTGCCAAGAAAAAGGAAGAGAAAGGAAAAAAAATAATGTGTGGCCATAATTGCTTATTGTAAAGTTGTAAGTTAAATTGCCAACCATGATTGAGTTTAGCTGGGTTAACTTTCTTGCCGTCCCTTTTTCCTCTACTCAACTTAAATTCTCAATGAAAGGAGAGGTAATTGTGTTGACCAAAGTCGTATGGCTTCTTGCCAAAAAGGTGAGTTGAATTGTTGACTAAACGTTTATTTGATCTCATGTTGCTCTTTTCCCTTCTTCTTGCTTTTAACTTATTCAATCGTTATAAGATGGTTTCAAATTAAATTCTCTCTCTTTTCTTGGCTTTCATTGAAATTTTAGTGCCCAATTGAAGAGAAGATGTGTTGACAAGTGTTCTTGCAAACTTACTTTTTAAGCATAGCCACAATTGTTAACTTTTCAAATAGAAAAAGTGAAGAAGTGAATTAATCACATGCTCCTTCATTCTTCCTCTTGTTGGATGTTTTTGGCCTTTTAAATTGAAGAAAATAAGAGCTTCTTGTTTTATTGGTCAAATGACCATTTTGCCGTTACATTTTCTTCAATTTTTGAAATTGCACTCTTGTATTCAAACGTAATCATGTCATGTGAGTCCACTATTTGCAATATTTTGCCATTCTTTTCAATGTGTCAAAATTCACCATTTTGTCCTTTTGATGTCACAAAGGTGCAAGGAATTTTGGTGTATAAAATTTGGGATGTTACAACCTCGAAATGAGTTCCTCAAATTAACAATTCAAATTAAGCAAATAAATGTTCTAGGTCCTCAGCCATCCATCAAAAGAGTGTAATTATATATTCTAAGTAAATTCATATGCAACATGATATCATAGGCAAAATTCTCAAAATATGGCAATAAAAATAAAATAACCAGTAGCCACATCATTAGATGCCTTCCTAGTTGATCCCGCCTTCGAGCTCTCACCTGAAAAAAAAATGTGAGAAGTAACGGGATGAGACCACTACCTCAGTAACACAATCACTACCCACCTTACCTACCAGCACCACCCTTGGGGTGCCAGGTGGGACTAACATACAAACATGTCAAGCAGATATATTAGGCAGAAAGGCAAGTGTCAAACCCCTCTTTAATTAACATGTACGTAATAGTTATTACTTAATTTAGTTATATATACTAATAAAATACTGATATTAGTACTATCGTCGTGGTTGCACTCTTTGATACCACTGCTTTTTGATAATTCTGATACCACACTCAGGTATTGATAATGCTATTTTAGGTACCGGTCTTAGCTTTATGTGGGTTACTATTACCAAATATGTAACTATTCTGGGAAAATAACAAAGTATTCTGATACCACTTTATACTATCATTACTATTTGTGTCTACATGCACTCATATACATACATGACCCGAGTAGTCATTCGGGGCTACCAAAATATCTACGTCTAATCAAAATACAAACATTTATAGATAGCCATCTAAAAACTTAGTTCCTTCATCTCTGCCCTATCACTTGTCAGCACTTACCTCTTTGCCCCTCGAGCCATTCGCCTTTGCTATATAATACATTTTTGGAATGGATGAGATTCATGAGAACTTCAGTAGCAACAGTCATTCAATAATATAAAATGTAAATTCACCAAGCATGTTAGGTCAACCATCATATCACAATAAGAATCACACTAGCATTCAATACAACAACAAACAACACAATATACATAAATCATATTACTACAGCGCTTGGTCACATATGTCTTATAGCCACAGGCTACAACACAATTGACTGTCCCAGGTTACAACTTAGTTTTGTGGACTCAGGCTACAACCCAGCACCAACTAAATGTTAAGGAACATCATACATAATGGTAAAACATATATGCAAAGAATCACATAGTATATGGAGAAAGAATTACTACCTGTATGCCTTTCCAATGACTTGTCCTCATTTATCAGTCTCTTGGTTGGCTCGAGCAAAGGTCGATTTCTATAGTTAGAATGCACGAATGAATGCGTTAGTACTTGGTTAGGTATCTTCAAAGGTCGAATAGATAATAAATGGGGCCTACACTGGCTTCTAATACTTATTCACACCCTTTGGAATCAAACTTAACTTAATTTGCCCTAGACGCTTTAAATCCATGTCGTGTGAGTTCTCAAAATAAAACTAGGTAATAAAATGTAGCATAGTAGCTCAACCTAGGTCATTCTTGTAAGGAGATTAATTTCCAAGTTTCTAAGTAGTAAAGTGATAAAAAACTTTAAAGTTGTGAGAAATCATTTTGAGAATTTGATTTTTAAACTAATGAAGTAATCTAAGCTAAAGCAATATTTTTGTATTTTTTGGTTTTCAAAACAAAGTAGCAAAAGGAATTGAAATTAACACTAACAACAAGATAAATTCAATTAACTAATATAATGATGAGACAAGATTCCCTTGAGTTGGGGTTTTAGTCTTCCTTACTTACTAATGATTTGAATTCCATAATGAGCCAAGAGGATGGAACCAAGCTACCACTAGCTCCATACTTGCAATAATCATTTAATTCATTCAACTGAAGCAATTAAATAAGTATTATCAATAATAGTGACTCAAGGAGATGAATAACTAACTTCCAATTATAGCTTGTAATTACCATTACAAAAGTTCAAAGCATTCAGTTTAATCATTTAAATCCACTTAACCAAGTTGGAATAAATAATTCAACCTACTGCTAATATGAATCATACATAGCTTAATTAATCAACTCCTAGCTCAACCACCAAGTTTATTTACTTGGCATAACAATCTAGATCACAATTACATACTTAACCAAGCTACATAATCATGAACTAAAAAGAGAGCTAAAAGGAGTTCCATTGAATTTTAGAAGCTCAAACCATTACCCAACTCAAGGAAATCACCAAGGCTTAGCTACTCATGGAGGAAGAGAAGGATAAAGCTTGATGAAGGAAGGAATAATTGGCCATGGAGAACAAATGAACAGCACCGAACAGCTCTCCCCAAGGCACTCACACCTCCTCTCTTTTTCAATTATTTCATTCGGTGCTTCTTCTTCCATGCACAATCGCGACTCCTCCCTTCAATTATTTTCTAAAGTCGTGTGTCTCTTCCTTATTCTTTATTCCATCGCTCTCCCTTCACACTTGCAACTTTTCTTTCCTTTCCACACTTGCAGCCACCTCATGCTTTTAATTGATTTCAGACCTCTCCCCTTTTCCAGCCGCCAAACCCTTTTCTCAATTCATTCGCTGCTCCTCTTTTTCCTTTAATTCATTTTCGGTCAACAACTCTTCACTCCCATAGCCACAATACTCCTCATCCTTTTCACACTCAGTCAGCTCTTCTCCCTTCCTCTTTATTTCTTCTACTGCCTTTTCTCTATTTCATTTCGGTCACTTCCTCCTTTCACACTCGGACTTGCTTTTTGTTTATTCAGTTGCTCCCCCTCAAACTCCAGCCGCCAAACCCTTTTTTTTCTCCCTTTTACTATTTCGATTGCTTACATCAGCTTCTCAATATTACTTTGGTCCAGCCGCTTTTGTGGACCAGCCCTCTTTTATTTTTATTCTTCCATTCTCTCCTTTCGGTCCAAAATATCGGCTCTTTCTTCATCAGATCAATTCAATCCTTTTGGCCTACCTCATCACGTCATCTCCCTTTTTGGTTCAGCTCTCCTTTTTCTTGTATTCAATTCTTCAATTCTCCTTCCACGGTCAGCATTCTTGTGTTCGGTCCAGCTCCATTTCCCTTCGGTTCAGCATTAGCCTTCCTCCAATTGGCTGCTTCCTTTTATTCATTTCAGCCCAACTTATTTTTCTCTCAATTCACCCATTCCAGCCCAGCTGTTATAACGCTGCTCTTCCCTTTGTTTCATCCTCTTCTCACTTAATTCAATTCGGTCCAAACTAGCTCCCTTCTCATTTCAATTCAGCAGCCACTTAATACTCAAATGGTCCCCACTTTCTTTTATTCATTTCTCTCTAGGTTAAATAAGTATTGTGCCATGCCATCACCTACAAAATTATATTCACAAAGGTAGTATCTTTTGCTCATAATTAAGAAATAATGGGATTAACATATATTAATTAAAAATCTAACAATTTAACCACTTTAATTCCCAAATTATCCTTTCACTAGAATCTTACTTTAACACTTGATTTTGCCCAAAATATTTAATTAAGTCCCACAAAAATCTAAGATTAATTAATAAAAATATATAAATATTAAGCTCTATCAGGTGGTTCCAAGTCCTATGGAAAGCTTATTTAAGTCTTATTTCAGGGAAATATATCATTCACTGCCAATTATAGGCCTACAAGTTCAGAAATCCTCGAACAACAACATTGCCTCAGGTTCATTCCAGATTCAATGCCTAAACTTTGGCATATTATAACTTAAAATTGATAGAGCCCAAATGGAGCATTCTATGCATCATTGGAAAGCTTACGATGTTTACTAATACCCTATAAAATTTCATAGTCATTGGACATGGTTTGGCTACTCAAAAACAACTTACAACCAGTCTTACTAGAATTTGGCAGAATCACATATTAACACTTTAAATTCCAAAATTAGGGTTCCTTAACCAATCATTAAAAAATCATATCCATATGCTATTCCTACACAATTTTAGCCATAGAATCTATTTTTAACCTCAAATTCATCAAAATCCAGCTCCAACCCCAAGAACTAGGGCTGGCCGAATCTGACCCCTATGTAACCCAATTATATTCTCCCAACTTTAACCTTAATACATGTGATTAATCATCATTAAACCCTATCTAACATATGTTTATCATCAAAAACCCATTAAAGCTTCAAATCCCCTTCTTGGTTGAAACCCTAAAGGGTCTATAACTTCAAAAATACTCATCGAAACATCATGACACTATACTCAGATTGAAGCTTACGATTACCTTTACTCGATTTTTTGATAAGTTCTTGATTTTGGCAGTGCTTCCACCAATAAGGTGATACCAAACACCGGTGATAAAAAATCCAAAACTGTAGAAACATACCTTTTGATGAGTAAAAGAAGATTTGTGAAGGCTCTATCAACTGAAAACGCAATCTTGGGCTTGAAATCAGCTATTGAACTCAAGAACACTAAACTTATCTCCTCTTTCTTTCTCTTGAATTTTGTAATTTCCCCCCTATTTTTTGGTGGCTGCATGAAATTAACAAGGCTTGGAGGTATTGGAAGATGTTTTAATTACATGTGTAAAGTTCTTAAAAATCCAGGGTGCCCTATGCTCTTTTTGGAAATTACAGGGTATCCGGTAATCTTGTACACCAGATACTCTTTCATAACATCGTAGGGTGCTCAGTGAACTTACTAAAATCTGTCTTCTCTTCCCCTTTCTCATGGTTGGACGAATTCAATAGTCAATGGAGAGGGGGTTTGATAAATTCATCCGACTTTTGGTGCGGTAGTCAGAAAATCAGGTATATAGCTAGACCAGAGACTGGTAGATTGCACTGAATTTTCAACATATATATGATAGATAACTATAAATGTCATCTTATGATTGGTTAATCAGAGGAGAAAGTCAAAATTTACTTTAATAAAGATGCTTCAATAAAGCTACTTTAATAAAGCTACTTTATGATACGGGGCCGCTCGTTTTGTGACACGTGTCGCCCTTCAGCCTGATCTTTGCCATATGTCCTGGAAGCTACCCAGAGGATGCCATGTGCCTCTGAAGGCCATAAGATGGCACTACCTACCCCTGTGTCTTCGAGAACTGTTGAGTCTGTGTACTGATATGCCTCACTAAACTCTGGGTATCTGTGTAGGACCCATACTTAAGTTTGGCACCATACACCCCTAAGTCCCTTATAATGGCACCATTTTTGTGCTTTCAAGAAGTCATGAAGTATCCTCGTACATAAGAATATATATATTGCACCAGTTCATTCATCCGACAAATTCATACATACATAAGGTAGTACATGCTATGAAATTTCAGTACATTACAACAAGCATATATAATAAGAAAGAGGGAAAGCGGGTACACTAATCAAGAGCATGATTATATTCGTTCATATTCTCTGAGTACATTTACTCATAACACAACATACTACTTCACAAAATGTCATTATGCATAATTACTCTTTATCTTTCATTAACCCCTAATGATCCTTATATCCTTCGAATGAACCCATGGGCTAAGTACTTTCCATATTACTGGGTTACTCTCACAAGCTCTTCGCAAGTGTAACGGAGATCAGCCAAAGTACTATAGAGCACACAAGGGACCATGGGTTCCTCCAGTGGGGTTATTGCCCTCTGGAATATTGCCCAGGCCTTGGGAATACTGCCCAGAAACCCCTGGAGTGTTGTATAAGGGAATACTGCCCTATAAAACATATGTCTTCTAGAGCCGCACAATAATCAAACTAGCGACCTGCCATGTGGTATTTAGCTTTTATCAATCACAACCCATTCACTAACTTCGCCATTTATATCACATTATTCTCAAGGTTATATACGGGTGCTATAAAAGCTCAGCATAGATACATTATGGTTTTAAACTATTATTTATTTTGGATCTATTATAATGGTTATAATATAATACCTGTTATGTATTGAGACTTGGTGAGGCCCTGATATATCCATTGCCGTGATAATAATTAACAGGCACACGTAAACAACCATCATAATATATGATAATGTTTGCATTCTTTCAAAACAACCGTTATATATAGTTGATATAAATAATAGTTGTTAGATAACAATCATGATTTATTGAACCTAATTTTTTTAAAAAAAATTGGGTGGGGGGTTTTCTATTTTCGATATCCGCATATATATACATTTATACATAACAAATCACAATATCTATTTATATTCATTCATATACAGAACAATACAACAAATCAAAATATATTTGCAGTCATTCATATACATGTATGTAATATTAAAAACACAAATTTAAAACAAACAAATCATCAGTATCTAGAAATTTATAGTCATTCTATGTGTATACTCTACCATTGATATTGCACAGATGTCACTAACTCTTCAGCAGCTTCTGCCATTTGTGAGTTGCTAAACATTGTGCAGGAGGCATCAAAATACTTTGTATAAAAGGAAACAAGATGGAAATTATATATTATAATATATAGCTGATTGAATATATATATATATATATATGAACAAATTGAGCATATAATATACCTTAGTTGTATCAATATTTTTAAGACCATGGGTGATAATGTTCTTCAAGTACTGGATCATGTAGTACCCACAATCATTGCTGTTGTCCGGTTGTATTGGGCACTATAAAGAAATAAGAAGAAAAATTTGTTAATCATTCATATACATATAAACTATATAGTGTGCTTCATTAATTTGTTAATGTTATAGTCATTAGTGAATAATATATATACCTTCGAATATAGCCATTAGAAGGCGTATCTGTAGGTGCCATCAATAAGCTTGTTCTTAGTGCACTTGAGACCATTTTGAGTGTGATAAGTGTAAACTGATATGAGAAGATACAATATAAAATTATATATACAGAAGCATGCAAGATGAACTAAATTATAAGAGATGATGAATGAATACTTACTGATTAAAAGTCTATTGCATGTACGATCTCATGTCTAGAACCCCACTCATATAATTGAAGTACTAAATTTGCATATTGAATTTATGACTATGAGCATCCAGTTGTTGCAAAGTACAATAATAGATCACACCAAAGGGATATTTACAAAACAAATAAAAACTAATTCAAGCAGAGTTAATGATGTTCCCATCCTTAAATGTAAGGCATCAAGAAGTAAGTGTCACTTCTATCTAGCATCCACCTAAGGAATTCATCCCCTAGAAACCTTACGTGCCATTGCTTGTCATCTTCCTTTATGCCATCATCCTAATTATTGATTTAGTCAGGGTAGATGACCTTGATCTAGTCTTAGAGGCTAGAGGGGATGAGGTAAGTATAGTACAAATGCCTAAAATGTTAAAACCAATATATCAAAATGAAATCAAAGTTCTAAATAGCCAATTATTCAATCTTAGTTGAAGAAATACCTCATAAAGAAGTTGAAAAGCATTGAACTTGCTAAGTCCTTATTTAGGATCTTAGAAACAAGCTCTTTGGTTATAACTTCTACTTGGTCTGGAAGGTCAAAGACCTCTTTCTCAGATATGATCATTGGACACTGGTCTAAAGCAAATATTTGTTAGCAAACTTTTGGAGGGACTTCTGGGTAGATTAACTAACAATCTTATTCTGTGGGGAAGACTTCTTCCCAGATTGATCATTGGAGGTGGGATGCTGCCTCTTTTTGAACTAAGTGAGGGTCTTGGATTGAGTAGGGGGCTTGGATTAATTGGGAGTATTGGACTGAATAGTGGGCTTAGATAGATTGAGGGTCTTAAAGTGGGGGGCTTAGGCAGCTTGGACTTGGTTGCCAGCTTCTTTTGAGCCACCAACTTATTGTGAGCGGGGTGCTTCCGTACTCTAAGTAGACAGTGAGGTCAAGTAAGGAATCTACCATAGCCCCTTCCACTGTATATGTGTCTTTGGAGGGCATAAGGCGCGAATAGCTAGGGTCGATGTTGGTGTTAATTTGTACCTTAACATCCTTAGGAGAGATAGGATTGTTATGAAGTATGTTATCTTTTGGGCGGTTGAACATGTGGCCTATTGTAACTGTATAGTGTCCAGGGCTGTCAGCAAAACACTCAACATCTGACAAATCCTCTGGAAGATCATGAGGGGAAATGTTCAGTTGCCTCTAGTACTTGGGCTACTATTTCCCCCTTGCTACTTCGTAGAATGCTCCTTCATTAACTCTTATGTGAGTAACTGTATTTGTTCCTATACTGCCTCACACTATTTCTAGAACTTCTCATACTTTTCCTCCTTGTTATTTCTTTAAGGTTGTTGCTGACCATAATATTTTGTCTTGGTCAATCCAACGCCGCCACCCCTAAGAAAGGAAGCCCCCTGTGTTGTACTTCTTGGGACATGGCTTATTTTGCATTTAATAATAATGTTAATATTGATAGTTAATTGAAAACATTACTTCCCTGAATCAGGGACTAATATTAATACTTACCATTTTATAGATGACCTTCTTTACTTGAGGATTGTTATAAGAGCCATCTTTATTCTGCCTTGTCATCGACCATAGTTCATGATAGGGAGGTCGTCTACTATCCCTACTCTCAACAGCCAACTTTTCAGCAATCCGAGCATACCCTGTTCATCCTTTCTTATAGGGATACTTATTGTTCTTCACCCTTCTCCTATTCACCTGGCTTAATTGCTATGAAAACTTACAACACTCAAGTTAATATTAAAAGATATATGTAAGTCCTATGAATTGTGAATAACAATGACCTAGAATACTGGGTCACGACATGAGATGATAAAATTTCTCAAATAATATAATTTGATAGTGGACCAAAGATTCACTAGAACTTTTGTCTCATCAGCCTCTTCAGGAGTTTGCATTTATGCCTTTGTCAATACATGATGGAATATGCATAGTGATTAGCCAGCCTTCTTGATCACAAATTCCCTGATGTAATCTCTATCTACATGATATGCAGACTACAAATCACACAATCCAAGTTAACATTTTCTTACAAGTATATAGCAAGTAATTAAAAGGCATATATACCTTACCCTGATATTATCCTAAATAACTTCTGTGCAACATTCCTGCACCCGACGCCAGTTACCTGCTGATGTAGCTGATGAATTGTGACGAATGAAGAGGTTGACCGTTATTGTTCCATGTTGCCTCAAATCTTCTCCCCACCTCAAATCTTCTCCCTACAGCCTTTACTTTGTTCACAAAAGTCAAGGTATAATGACCCCTCCTGATAATATTCGGCACCCATTCTAATGCCTATTATAGGGTCTTATTTCAAGGTTTCTTAATAACTTCATCGATATTAGTAGGAATATTGTCAGAACTGGAGGCACTATTAGAACTAGGGGTATTATCAGTACCATGAGAAGTAGCACTGGCCATTGTAACTGGAAAATAAAACTTATTCAGTCAGCCATAGGGAACAGAGCAATAGGTCTTCCAGAAAACATGATGCCTAACTAAGGTAAAAACTTAACGAGGCAAGATGAAGTAAAAAATAAGGAGAATGTGGAATACAAAATAGATAATATGAATGCAGAAGAGAAATTATACCTTAAAATGAGAAGAATATAGCATGCAAAGGAATACGACCTAATTAGGGCTCTGAAACGAATAAGTGAGTTTGAGCAATTAAAGCGATTTGTGAGGCTATTGGACTAAAGTTCAAAGAAAGTAGTAGACAATATGGTTCACTTAGATGCTATTGTCGTCATCCAAAAGAGTCAACCAGAATGTTGGGATTCTGAGAATGGTGGGTAAATTTTGACCAAAGACAAGAGTGTTAAAGGTAATAACTTTGGAAAGTGAAATGACGCAAGATAGTGGGTATATGTTTTAAAAGACTTGACAAAACTTGCTCACCATTATAAGTTTAGAACCGTTATGAAAGGTGGCCCTTTTTTATGGTTTTTATTTTCAACCGTAATAAACCTTTTAATAAAAGTTATGGTTTGAACATCACAATCATTAGGTTTTGTAAATAGTGATGGTGATTTCTTAATAACCTTTAGGTTTTTGACATGGTATTCTGAAAAGTGACGGGTTTTACATAACAACTATAACTTATTCAACCTTTTTAATAATTTTTAAAGTTGATTATTCAACCCCATATCATAACAAAAAATTTAAAAAGAAAAAAGAAAATGAGCGTGTGAATAATAGAGGTTAGTTCCCCCTTGCTACTCTTTTACATGCATCCTTGCTCTCCCATGTAATCGATGAAGAACAAAAGTCATAAATTGGAATAGAAGTAGATGGTTGAATTGGTTTGATAGGTTATCCAGTAGGTCATGTGCTTTAGAATGGAAAGGGTTACGTTATAAAGCAAAAAGTGCCGATATAAATTGGAATGGTTAATATAAGTAACGGTTATTTACTAATAATCTTAAACATCCCTTAAATATTTTTGGGCTATACTGCCCTAATGCTTAATTAATTTTAATATTCAAAAATTAAAAAAAGTAATAGTGATTTTCAATCATCACCACTACTGTTATCCTCCTCCTTTTACCCTTCCCCCTTGCTCGACACATCATCGACGTTTGATAAAGGAGATAATGGGTCTGATTCAATGTGATCATATACAACTTGATTGTGATAAAGGATGAGGTCAAGGCTAGCTAATGTTTGTAGTAAAGCCTCCATTTAAGGAGAAGGTAAAAGAGGAGGGGGACATGGTGGTGGTGGTGGTGGTAGAGGAAGGGGAAGAGCTTATGGAGGTGATGGCGGAGGTGGAGGCTATAATATCCTAAATTTTGGGCCTAGAGACTTGAGAATAAGCCTAAGTCAAGAAAACTACTAAGCCCAGTTTGGTAAGAGTCATGAGGATAGAATGAGTTTTATGGGACCATATGATTCAGCCCTCTGGGTTGACAATAATGAGTCTCCAGATTATATGAGGCTCAGTGCATATAATTAGTCAGATAAAACATGACAGTGTATGGGACTTTGGCACACTTGGCCCCATTTTGGTGACACCCAAAGGCATATGTGACGCCATTTGAGTCCCACATGTATGAGGAAACTTTTGAGTTGGCGTAATGAGAAGTGGCCGTGTGTATGTGTAGTTAGATGAAAGTTATTGATGTCTATGTACACTTGGTATGCCATAAGATACATAAGCTCACACGTGGCAGTTTTTAAGGTATATGGCACCATCTTATGCCACACAGGCACATATATGGCATATTCTTAAAGACATAGAATCACTGAAGTCCAAAAGAATAAATGAGAAACAGAGCAAGTATAAATTGATCATTGATAGCTTAGTGTGTTGTTCTATTTCTCCGTTGAATACTTCCATATATATACTTGAATTTGATATCCGTTGTTAGCATTTCAACATGTCTGTTAGAGTTATGCAAATTCTTTTGACCATTCTTCATATTTAAAAAATAGCCGTTGCGGTAGGTGGACGTTACAAACGTTGTGTTCTTTATAAAGTGGCTTCTCTCTCTTTAACATGATTTCTTCATTGTTTTCCTATAAAAAATACTTCAAATACTAATACAATAAAGTGTTAAACATCAATACATGAAATCAAAGATTAAACGATGATTATCATGTATTCTGGGATTCATCACTCGAGTGGTCACTTAGTGGTTGACATAGATTTGGCCACATATCTAACTACATAACTCAAGTGATTACTCAAGTGATTTAGGGACATCATTCGAGTGATCCCTCGCAAATTCATATAGAGAGTCAAAGGCTTCTTTTCTTACCATATCACTCAAGTGGTCACTCAAGTGATAGAAGGTCATCGCTTAAGTGATCCTCAAGTGATCCCTTCTAAATTTAGCCAAAGACTTCTTCCTTGAACTGTGACTTCTTTTCTTTCTTCATCACTTGAGTGATGACCTTGCATGCCTCAGAATACTCTGTTTCTCTGTTCAAAAAATTTGTCTAATCAAATCATTTTTCACACCTTTTGTTATCATCGAAACATAGGATCTAACATTTTCCCCCTTTTTGATGATGACAAAACTTGGTGATTTTTGAACAAACCATTTTAAAGTCTCAATCAACAATGCAATCATATGTTTCAATACTACCGATATTAAGACAATTATTGATAACAGAATTGCTTAATAACCTTATATACATAGACAAAGATTTATTAGTCCAAAAACTTGACAGTAATTTAATAATAACATTAAACTTCAGAATCCAGAGTACCATAAAGTCATAAAATTCAGAAGGCTACCAAAATCCCTATATACCCATTCACCCCATAAGTCTAAATTCACCCTGTAAGTCTAAACACTAGTAAGCTCACAAAAAATCACTCCTAGTTCTTCCCCCCTTTTTGACATCTTTGGAAAGGGAGGACTAGATGGAAGAAATGGACCCAGAACTATGTAAAGATAGATCTTTGACTGTGATTAGAGTGGCTTGGATGCATCATCGCATGTATCACCTCCTCTTAGAGCAAAGGAAGGTGACTTAGATAAGATAGGCTTTGGTAGGCAAAGATGAGGGATCTACAGAGGATCCTATAGATGAGGTACATACAGAGGAGGGTGCTATGGTAGTGGCAATGAAGGCTAGGATATGGCCACTAACTCATGTGTGTCATCCGAGTGCCGTGAATGATGAAATAGAGTATGAAGTAGTGGCTCAGTGCTTGTAGGTGAAGCTACAGGTATGGGCACTATGTTAGGTGCAACCCCCTCACGGTAATTATATCCGGATTATGAAATTTAAGTGAAATAGAGACCAATAAGACAAAAATCACATTTATAATTACTCATCTCCAAGAGATGGGGTGTCCAAACAAAATGTTTAAAAACAGGATTAATCTAGTCTCACATTCACTTTCGAATACAATTACCTATATAGATATATCACATAATAAATATCAAAGTGTGTAACCAAAATCCCGGCAACCCCGGGTTACTTGTATATATATAATAGGTTTCAAGTTTCCCAAAATGGGGATTGCATATCCAAAAGATCTATATTTACAATCATATACATACAGTAATCCCAGAATCCAAAATCTAAAACAGATAACCAACGGTCCAAAGTCTAATATGTCCTTACTAGCCCTAACCACTCCTGGTTAGCCGCTTCCCTTTCGAGCCACTTGCCCTGTCTGAAAATGTTAGTCATTGGAAAGAGTAAGATTCTAAAGAATCCCAGTAGTAACAAATCACTCATACAATATATAAACACAAGGCATGTAATGTTATCTTGTTCACCAACATCATCAGCAACACAATGATCTATGGCTCGCACCACAGACAACAGCACTCACGGCTGTATCACAATGCACTATGCTCGCTTACGCGGTAATCACAATGACAGCTTTCACTGCAAACACTATGGCAGCTTTCACTGTAATCACAATGCCCGCTTCCGTGGTAATCACTATGCAGCAGCATCACAAGACACAAAGTATCTCAAAGCACAATGTATCATAAGCCACAAAACTCCACAATGTATCCCAATGCATCTTAAAGTAGCAGCAGCAACACACAATGCATGATAGGCAAACATACAATACATTTACACAAAGTATAAGAGAGGAGTCACTACCTGTATCTTTCCTGACGTTCTTTGGCACAGTGGGCTCACGCATCTGACAGATATCAAATCCTATACCAATTTAGGGACAATTGATTAATCTCTTTCCCAAATACTTATTTCCATAATACTTTAAGTTAGTTATCATTTAAGACTCTTTAGGTGACTACTAGAGGCCTAAACATATGCCTAAAGGGTTGGAAGAACTACCCTTAAGACCCTTTTTTTGAAAGGCAAAACAGTGATTTTAGGCTGGCTCACTAGAGTGAAGATGATTTCACTCGAGTGATGAAAGACTCGTGCTTGAGTAAGAACGGCTCTCACTTGCGAGTGTTTGACAGTGAGCAACTACTTCGGCCAGAAAGTGCTTATATCACTCAAGCATAAAGCTTTACACTCGGGTAATGACTCCAAATCCACTCGAGTCCCTGAAAGTGCGACACAAAGAGTGACAACCCGAGATCACATACAACATCAGAGGGACAAGCTCACTCGAGCACACCCCCCAATGCTCGGGTGAGAAGGTTTCACTTGCGAGTGTCGGAACACACTCTTGGATATTAACCAACAAGTGACAACCCGAGAGCAACCCTAACTTTTGAACACACGCTATTACTCGAGTGATCCCATGCTCACTCGAGTAATCACCAACATCACTCGCGGTGAAGGAAGTGCACTCGAGCCATTTTCATAAGAACCCAGGTGAAACACAAAGCAGAAAGACAAAACACAAGGCAGCACTCGAGTGAGTTCCTCCCTCACTCGAGTGATACTATCAAATTGCCAAATCGCAGCAACTGACAGAATTTCTAGATTGGTCAAAATTACACCCAATGGCTCTGAAACTCCACCCAAAGCTCATACTCATTCAAAATGACATAGGGAACCCATTGGTAACCTCTAAAACACTCAAATACCATTTTAACCACAATTTATGCCCTTTGGTCTCTATGACACACAATACCCAAATTTCATTCAACACACCTCCAAACTTTAAAACGATATCAAATACTCAAAGAACTTCACAATGAACTAATTCCAACCTCAATCACTATGAAATTCATTTATCCAAAAATGAGCATAAACCAGGGAAAATTTCCAGATTTTCTCAAACTTATTCAAAACTCATAACATATATATATATATATATCAAGAAGCATCAAATGCTTACCTCTATACTTTGTCAAACTCAGAATCTTGATTCTCCAACTTTCCATTTCATCCAATACCCAAACCACCACCTTTCAAGATTCTGAAACCACCACAATGGAGCTCTTAACATTATGAACAAAATTAGTAAAGAGGATTTGAGCTTAAGAGGATCATTACTTACCCAAAATCAAAGATTTCTCTTTCTCTTTCCTAGCTTCAAGGTCACCAAAAATGGGAGAAGGAGGAGAAAGAAATGGTGAGATGAAAAAGATGATGATGATGATGATGTGTGTACACTTCCTTTGCCCATACTCCCACCAAAAAAAGAGAGAAGGGAGAGAAAAGTGGATATTTGTCTTTTGTGCCACATCTAATGGTCTACACTATGCCATATGTCAACATCTTCTTACTTCCACCATGAGCTCACCTAGATGCAAAGCATAGGATTCTGACCCATGATCAATAAATCTCAACCATTGATCTTATATCTCCAAATACACTTATATCTAATTTACATCACATTTCTACAAAAGTGTTTAATTACACTAATTACAATTAATATCAGAGTCATTAGCCCTTAATCCTAAATTGGGTGATTACATTGGGCTGGACGGTGGCCTGCTCATCTAAAGTAATGTGAACCTGAGCAGATAAGGAGGGATTAGTCATGGTGAAGATGAAATTACTCAAAGTGGTGTGAGGGATGACATGAAGTGGATCAGAGACTGGGATAGAGGCAGAGGTTGGAGCTAAAGCTGGGATAGATGGACCAGAAGTAGATATGCTAGGAGTCAAGGCATCAACCTTCTCATAAAGAGATTGAAGAAGGTTGGTAATCTTGTTAAGTGCATTCGTCTGAGCCTCTTATTGAGTCAATACTACTTGGTTGTGCTTGTTCATCTACTCAACCATTTCACCCATCTTGAAGTTCATGTGAGTGATCAATTCAGCATTAGTGATTGCTATATCCATATGAAATCCTTTAAGTACTTCTTTTAGATAAGCCTGGATTATAGACCCGAAGAAGGATGTTGGTAAGGTAGTGGCGGGAGTAGAGGACTAAGTATCTTTCGTTTTGCTAGTCTTAGCCTCAGAAGCCTTCGGTTGTGTTTGGATTGGCAATTGGATAAGTGAATTAACTTTACTTTGACTTATGGAATCTTAAGGTCAGAAAAAAGTAAGATTGGGTAAAATGATGAATATTTGGATTGACGATTGGATAAGTGACTTATGTAAAAGTGAAAGATGTTTGGTTTGGCTTTTGCATAAGGGGCTTTTGTGTTATTTAAGAGAAAAAATTGTAAAAATTATGAAAAATGAAAAAATGAAGGGATAATTGTGAAAAAAAACCTCATTGGCAACTTAATTACCAAATGAGACCTGGGAAGATATCTCCACCCTAGGCAACTCGTATCAATCACAGTTACTTCAGACTTAGAAAATGAGGGTGAATTTACAAGTAATATATATATATATATATGTATAGAATTTAAAATGGCATTCTTGATGATAAATTAATCCAAACCAACTATGACAGTTCTTTGCACATTCTTCACATACAATCAAAATGCCAAATACAATCAGACAGCAGAGTATTCTAACGCAAACCAAAATGGACTACAATAGCATAAGATATACCACAAAAATGAACAATAGAGATGAGTCAAACCAAAATGGACCAGAATCAGACAGTAGAGCATTCTAAATCAAACCAAAACAATTATGGATTTGATATAAAACAAAAAATTTAACAGAGATAAGTCAAACCAAAATGAACAACATAGCAGAGCATTCGAATGGCAGTAACGAATAATGAACATAATGAACACTACAACATTTGTGAAGAACACTACAGCATTTTCATCAAAGATGCTACCGACATAGAACTGCAAGCTGGTAACTTGTTCCTGGCAAAGGTTTTGTTTATATCAATAGTACATTCATTTTTGAAGACTTAAAAAATCTTCATGTTTATTTGATCTGCTATTATGATTTCAGGCTTCATTAGAGATGTTGCTAACGGCAGAGCACTCTAACGGCAGCAGTAGAGCTTTATGGCCGGTACCGTCTCCCAAATCTTAGATGATGAGAAGAGAAAGATGTGAAATCATAGTGGGCTAAGGCTGAGAAGATATCACAGTTTTGAGGTAAAAAAACAAGAGATGCAGTACTGATGCAGGGTGGGTCGAGTAGAAGACAAAGGAGAAGAGAGAGAAAAGTGGCATGTGAGCATTTTAAATTGCAATAAATTCATCAACGGTAATAAGAAATCGTTGGTGATGGAAAAGCTACAAAACTGAGCTTCAAAAAAAAAAGCTTCAAGCATTGATAAGTTATATCGATTTATTCGCTGAACCAAACATCAATCAAAACATATCCCAAATAAACAGTGCTGCTTTTTCCTCCAATCGCCCGATTCCCCCTTCAAAACGTTAAACCAAACATGCACTTCTTCTTCTTAGGAGTTGGGTCTATTGCTTCTTTAGAGACAATTTGATTCCTAATTTCTCAATTTGGTTTCTGCCAACTGGTAACAACCTCTTAACCAACTTGTTTGGCTCCAAGTACCATATTTTATTAGGCTTTAGGATCAAAGAGATCAGCTAAGGGAATGGCATAGATGTAGTTCAAGTGCCAGAGAATCTATACCTTTTGATGTCCAGAAAGATCAATTCTCCCAAGTTTCTCTTCTCATTTAGCAATATCGAGGCCATGTTCTTATAGGCTCTTTCAGTAAAGTATGTGAAGTTATTGGACTTGTTTACTATGGCTCGAGAGTATATGTACCAGAGGACTCTCTGTGTAGATTATACATGTCACTCGGATTAAAGATTAGGGGTCCTACTCTCTCACCGAGCCTTAAAATAGAGCTAATCTCATTTGGAGCAAGTTTGGCTAGGTTATCTTGTGGTGGATTCTCTATTCCTAACCACTTGTTTATTTTAGAGGTAGAGATTGTAAACTTCTTCCCTCTCATTTTTGTTTCTAATTCTTCCTCTACAACTTGATTCAGGGCATCTTCCATAGGTTCAAGGTTACAATAAAAATGCCTTATGACCTTTGTGCAGTAAGGAATATTCAAAGACAACCAAGGCATATAATTCTCTAGATAATCACTTAAATCAAACTTAATAGCATCGTAGAGAACTTGAAGATCAATGAAGTACATCTTACACATTTTCTGACGTGAGATGTACTCCTTGAACTTCTTAGTTTCTTCAAGTTGGTTTGGGTTGAAGCCTTTTGAAGGTGTCATGACATCTAGCCGTTGGGTGAGACTATGTGGAAGGCTTTGAAGAGGTCCCTTATATGACTCCCTTAGATTGAAAGGCTTCATCCAATATGGTTGTCAAAGCCTTGGCAATCTTTACATCGTATTTTGGTTCCTTAGAACACTTTCCAGACCAAGAAGGACTATCTAAGGAATTTGTAGAAGGTGGAGTAGGAGAGGCTGATTTCTTCCCTTTTCAAGGAGGGGTAGCTTTCTTTGATCTTGCTTTTGAAGAGGCTTGTTCCTTGATTACAACTCCTTTAGCCTTGGGTTGCACTTTAGATGGAGCTTTTTCTAAAACTTTCAGTCGTGGATGTGATTTTGACTTGGGAGTTGTTGTATTCTTTTGCTTCTTGTGTGAAGGAAATGGTGTTAAACCCCTCAACATTTCGAAATGTGCCAGAGTGATAAAGGCACACTTCCACATACATACAGAAATAACACAATTATACTGATAAGATATACTTGTTTACAATATAGGAGTTCCCCATAGGGTTTGAAAAATATATACAATCCTCAAAATTCACAAAATTAAAGTAAGGGTTGCCAATAGCAGACCTTGCTTGAACCAGTACCCTCAAACACCAGTATTTACCATTTTACCCTTGGAGCCGTTAGCTTCTGCTGGAATATTTTTAAATATTGGAAAGGATGAGATTTGAAAGAATCTCAATAGTAACATGCAATCAGTCATATAAAATGTGACAAATAAATATCCTAGGTGCCATATAATGCAACAGAATAAATACACTGTATAATTCATAATCATCGGAATGTGCACATGTGTTCAAGGCCAACTACTATTAGAACCACTACTTGTCTGTACCTTAGCTGGGCTCATGTTCACAGACTAGGAAATATACCCTCTTGGTTTTATATCTCATAACTGGATCCCCTTTGGGGTTGTTGGGGTACTTCTATTTTCCCCCCAAATAGTACTTATGTTTTTCTCATCCCAGTTAAAGAGTGCATTATACATATCACAGAAGATGGCATACACAAAGCATACAAATAATCACATAGTTTATGAAAAATAGATTTACTATCTTAATCCTTTTTCCTGGCTCTAACCTCATCCTGGCTTGGGTAAATTGCCCGATCCTAAATTTTCAAGTTTACAAGAATTAAATTATTACTCATTCATGTACTATTCTAAACTCTTTTAAACTCATTTTGTTGGTTACCTTAGCTTAAAACTGCAAAATGACCAAAATGCCCCAGGGACCCGGTCTAAGTTCCTTTGTACCTGTCCAACTGTACTTTTTCAAAAATTATGACCCATGCTAATCTTACATGATTTCATGCGTAAAATCCATTTTTAACCTTAGAATTGTCAAATTTACTTCTAAAAGACAAATTTGCCCTTGACAGCCCTTAACTTAGGGTTTTTAAGGCTCATTTTGTCATTTCACATTATAATGCTTTTCACACTTCAAACTTAACATGAACCATACACAATTTTCCCTTCTAAACACAATGCAACCATCAAAATTACAAAAATCCAGCTCCTTCCCTTATTTTCTGGTGTGGCCGAAACATTCAAAGAGAAAGGAAAATTCATGATTTAATCCTCCAAACTCCTTCCTTTTCACTCCTAATTACATATTTAACTTCTTAAACACTTATTAAACATAATTTGTAGAAATTTGGGCAACATAACCCCTTAGGATTTCATCATCCCAAATCTACAAAGTCAAGAAAACAACCATAAATCAAGCCAATATCAACAATAACCACCACAACAACAACACATTAATCAAAAGGATCAAAGTTCTTGAGTTTAACTCTTGATTTCCCAACTTTCTTTCTCTAGGCATCACCCTCCTCTCTCTCTTCTCTTGAAATTTTGCTTGCAACATATGGGATTCATGAAGGAGTATAGGTTAGATGAGGTTTTCTATGGATTGGAAAGGCCTAAGCACTTAAAATCACAAGTACTTACCTTGATTCTTGCCTCTTGAACCCTAGATCCTTCTCCTTGTTCTCTCTCTCTCTCTATTTTTCTTGGTGTTGGCTGAAATATGGCCCAAGAAAGAGATAAGAATGCTCTTAAAATATCTTCAATCTACCTCCTTAAAATAATATAGTTGAATGGAATTTTACCATGTGATTTTGCTTTTTGCTTCATATCTTTTTACTTGGCTAAAGATAATGACACATGGCATATTTAACTACCAAGTAAATATTTTCCCTCTAATTTCCCTCCTTGGCCAAAATTCAAGAGAGAAGGGGAATAATAATTAGCTTATTGCATTTTCCATAATTCCCTTCTTTAAATCATTATTAAGTATATGCTACTTTTTGACCTTTCAAATCTCATTTTATTTGGCCACAATTGCTCTAAGTTTGGATATTTATCTCCAAATATATATTTTTCCTTTTATTTTCTTTGTTTAACCAAAATTCGCTGCAAGAAAATGGGAAAATAATTAATTTTGTGCTTTATTGGCAAATTACCATTTTTCCAACATTTTTGTAATTTATTGGGCTAAAGTATTTCTTCCTCCTTTTTCTTTTCTTCATGGCCGAAATTCAACCCTTTTTATTAGGCCAAATATTGTGCTATTTTATTCTCCAAATGTGGGCCTTCATAATAGGCTTTTTGAAAAAGAAACATTAGCTTCATGGCTTGTTTTAGCCTAATTTCCATGTAACTTCAACTAAATGTGTTGTAGTCATTTTAATTGCATCAAAATTCACCATTTTATTCTATTGAATGCCACAAATATTTACAAGGCATATTTGGTGAATAAAAATGGGGTGGGTAGATACTCAGAAGACTCAGAAGGTTGCTCACAAGGCACCTTGGTCATAACTATTGAGAGATTGAAGCAAAAATTCTTGTTTTCCTTCTTTGGGGTGCCGACAAACCAAGAATTAAGGTAGAGGATTAGAAGAGATTTAGGAAGTTTTTGGAGGTGCAATGAGATGGGTTTTGATTGGTTTTGAATGGGTAAAATTTTGTGAAAAGTTTTGGGCAAAGCACTAGGAGAATCACTAGAAGTGGTTTAGTGAAAATGATAGAGTGCCCACACTTATAAACTACTGTGCCCAACATCACTTGAGTGATCTTAGGGAATCACTCAAGTAATCATACCAATGAATCAAAAAATAATGTAATTTTAAATCATACCTACCATGAATAATATAATAATTATCCATGAATGTTTCCTTGATGATTTGTAAGCACTGGATGGCAGAATTTAGCTAAAACTTGGTTGAATTCACATATGTACTAATGATCACTTGAGTGCTCACTCGACTGATTTTGAGTCAACACTCGAGTGATCAGTCTCTTCAAACGTTATACAGTTTCAATGTGAATAATTTGAATTAATGCCAACTGCCTGACTTTTCAGGTCATTACTTAAGTGGTCATTCGAGTGATGCATCCATCACTACCAGTTATCACTCGAGTGATGTCTTGATCACTGAAAGTTGTCACTTGAGTGATCACCATCTCTGTTTATCTCTGCTTTCCTTATCATATAATAGAGTATCAATGTCCTACAAAAACAAATTACTAGATACTCCAATGCTTAAGTCAGTCATCATCAAAACATAATGAAATTACATTTTCTAATATATAATAACTTACAATTCATTGGGATTTACCATTCCCAATTCTCTTCTTATTAATAGGAATTAATCTTTGGCGAGGGGTTTTGTGAAGATATCTGCTATTTGAAGATGAGTTGGGGTGAATATCACTTTGACATCTTTGTTTTGAACATGATCCTTGATTAAGTGATTTCTAATATCGATATGCTTGGTTCTAGAGTATTGAACTAGATTCTTTGCTCGTGCTAGTGTTGTCACAATAGATAGGTATCTATTTCAAGTGTATACGAAAGTCTTGTAATTGTTGCTTCAGCCACAGTACTTGTGCACAACAACTTGATGTTGCAACATACTTAGCTTTCATTAACAAAAGAGACACTGTGTTCTATTTCTTGCTGAACCATGATACAAGTGAGCCTCCAAGAAACTGGCATTGCCCACTGGTACTCTTTCTATCATTCTTATAACCTTTGTGATCAGAGTCTAAGTATGCAACTAGGTATTTATTTCCTCCTTTAGGATACTAGATACCTAATTCTGTTGTATCGGCAAGGTATCTGAAGATTCGTTTGACAGTTTCAACATGTGATTCTTTTGGAACTGCTTGATATCTTGCACATATACCAATACTCAATTAGATGTCAAGTTTACTTGTAGTAAGGTAGAGTAATGAGCCAATCATTCCTCTATATTTATTGATGTTATAGTCTACTCCTTTGACATCAACATCAAGTAATGTAGTTGAGCTCATAGGTATGCCTGTTCTAATTGCTTAATCCATCCTATATTTCTTCAACAGTTATTTTAGGTACTTTGTTTGAGATATGAAGATTTCATTCTTTCTTTGCTTGATTTGCAAATCAAGAAAGAAATTCAATTCTCCTATCATTGACATATTAAACTCCCCTTGTATTATCTCAGAGAATTCTTTGTATAGAATTTCATTAGTAGCATTGACAATGATATCATCAATATATATTTAAACTATTAAAATATTATTTCGTTTCCATTTTATAAACAGTATTGTATCGAATTTTTCTCTTACAAAACCTTGATCAATGAGGAATTTACTAAGTCTTTCATACCATGCTCTAGGGGGTTGTTTCAAATCGTATAAAACTTTTCTTACTTTGAAAACATGACCAAGCTTATTTACATCCTAAAATCTTGGAGGTTGTTCTACATATACTTCTTCCATGATATAACCATTTACAAATGCACTCTTTACATCCATTTGATATAGTTTGAATCCCTTATATATGCAAAGACTAAGAGTACTCGTATAGCTTTCAATCTTTCTACTGGAGTATACGTTTCCTCATAATCAATACCTTCTTTTTTATTATAGCCTTTGGCCACCAATCTTGCCTAATTTCTAACAATGATTGAGGATTTGTCAAGTTTGTTCTTGAATACCCATTTAGTGCTAACGACTAGATGATCTTTAAGCTGGAGTACTAAATCCCAAACTTGATTTCTTTCAAATTGATTGAGTTCTTCTTACATTGCATTACCTAATCATTGTCTGATAGGGCTTCATCAATGTTAGAAGGTTCAATCTCAAAAATGAATACTTAGAAACTAACTTCATTTAAGATTTTATTCCTAGTTCTAACTCCCTCATTTGCATCTCCTATAACTTGATCTAGAGGATGACTCTTGTTATATTTCCAGGCTATAGGTTGTCCTAGTCTATGTGATTGTTCTTCTTTATTGGTTTTGTTGATCTCTAAATTGAAAGGTTTAGGAATAGGTTGCCTATTCTCTTGATTCAAGATTATTTCCTGCTTATCGTCAATAATTTTTTTCAGAAGATCCAAATTCATCAAACACAATGTGAATTGATTCTTCAACTATACATGTTCATTTATTGAAAACTCTGTAAGCTTTGCTTCAGTTAGAATAGCCTAGGAATATTCTTTTATCAGTTTAGAATCAAACTTTCCTAAGTTATCTTTACTACTATTATGAATGAAACACTTACAACCGAAGATGTGTAGAAGAACAAGATTTGGCTTCCTTCCTTTGTATAGTTCTACAGTGTCTTTCCAAGTTTTGTTCTGATGTAGGCCCTGTTTGAAATATAGCATACTGTACTTATTGCATTGGCCTAGTAAAATTGTGACACGTTATTTTCATTCATCATGGCTCTGGCTATTTCTATGAGTACTTTGTTCTTTCTTTCTACGACTCTATTTTGTTGTGGTGTCCTTGATTCTCAAATTCTCCACCGTGATTTGTTCTGATACCTACAATGGTCGTACCTTTCTTATTTTTCACTTTCTTGGCAAAAACAATAAATTCACTAAAGGTTTCATCCTTTTGTAATAAGAAAATAGCCCATATAAATCTAGAAAAATCATCAACAATGACCAATGAATATAAATTACCACTAAGACTTTTGACTCTAACTGGTCCTACTAAATCCAAATGGAGCAGTTGTAGTAGTCTGTTAGTTGTGATTTCATTTTTTGATTTGAAGGATGATTTTGTCTGTTTATTCTTCTGATATACATCACAAATTAAATCATTTTTAAAATTTACTTTAAGTTAACCAATTACTAAATCCTTATTTAGTAACTTGCCTAGTTGGTGCATATTGACATGAATTAGTCTCTTATGCCGTAACTAACTTTCATCGACGTTACTTAGAAAGCAACTTTCAGAAATATTTTTACTCATATCAAGAGTATAGCAGTTACCTTCCCTTTTTGCTCTGAGTTTTGCTTTAAGATTTTTCTTCTCTAATTGTAAATCCTTCTTGCTTACAATTAAATACTCTTCAGACTCAAATATCACCCAATTGTCTTTATCTATGCTTTGACTCACACTAAGTAGATTATGATAAAGGCCTTCAACATAATAAACATCTTTGACATGAATGTCATTATCACTTCCAATCTCACCAATTCCCACTGTTTTGCCTGACTTATTTCCTCCAAATTTTACCTTTCAACCTTCTTGAGGTTTTAATATGGTAAAATTTTCAGGATCACCAGTCATATGTCTGGAGCATCCACTGTCTATGTACCATTTGTTGCCTTTGGATGCTTTGAGACATATTTGCAATTAAAGACAATTAAGTCTTAGGTACCCATATCTTTTTGGATCCGTTTGGGTTAGCACAAATTACTTTCTGAACATATAAACCTTTAGGCACCTATTTATAGATTCCTATTTTTCCTTTGTTTTAATGAATGCATGATGAAGTGTAGTGACCTTTCCTATTACAAAAAATACAATACGCAAAAGGATTCGATACATGTACATAATGCTGAAAATAATTCAAGTATGTTTGCCTCCTGTTTTCTTTCTTCCTTTCTTTTTGTCTGATTTGGGATTGTATCCAATGCCAAATTGATCATTTACAAAATTTTGAGCTTCTAAGATGACGTCTAACATCTCACTTCCTTTGGTGAATTTTTTAAGAGTTTTAATAAGATCATTGTTTTTCTTTTTCAAATATGGACAATTTTTACAATCTTTTTTTGAAACTACTTTAAGTTTTTCTTTAATACTTTTGTTCTTGTTTTTGGAAACAACAAATAATTTTTTAACTACTTTGATGAATTCAAAATGTAAAGCATTATATTCTGAAAGTAATTCATCATAGGTAGGATCAGAATCAGTTACCTCATCCTCTTCCATTTCTTCTTGAATGACCAGACATATGTTGGCAACTTCTTCTTCATCGATGTCTTCATCAAAGGAGCTATCTCCCCAAATAGCAGATACAAATGCTTTATTTTTGTTGAAGAACTTACCTTTTCTCTTTTCTTTATTCTTCAAAACCAGCTCTGGACATTTTGACTTGATGTGTCCTGGCTTTCAACATTCATAGTAGATGATGTGTTCCTTGCTTTCTCTTCTGCAACTGGTTCCTCCCTTCTGAGGATTTTAAAATCCCTAGCCTTTCTAATAAAAATTCTTAAATCCTTTTTTTATTAGGCTCATTTCGTCATCGTCAAAATCTTCATCATCATTTTGGGTTTTCTCCTTGACGTTTAGTGCAAGCCTTTTCTTTTTCTTGTCACCAATCTCTTCAAGTTCTTGTTTTAACTTCAATTTACTTTCATATTCAGAGAGACTTCGAATAAAGAAGTGACCAATCGTATTATTCACCTTTTTCTTCCTCTATCACTATGACTTTGGCTTCCCATTCTTTGGAGAAAATATTCAGTATCTTCCTTACTTGGGTATTCTAATCATAGAATTTCCTAAGTGCCACTAGTTGATTTACAAGATAAATATATCTAGTTCAAATTCAGCTATTGACTTACCTAATTTTATTCGTAGCAGATCAAATTTAGTAACCAGAGTATTGATTCAATTTTCTTTTATTCTTGAAGTTCCTTCATGAGTTATCTCCAGGGTTTACCACATTTTCGTAGCTGTTGGAAGTGTACAAGTCCAAAGTACTCTTTTTGACTTAAAGCACCTTGGATCATCAGGATTGCCTTGCTATTGAGAGTGATGAGCTTCTTGTCATTCTCATCATACTCTGCTAGTGTCTTGGGAACCTTTTGTGATTCTACAATCTTTACAGGCATGTAGTTCCTATTTTTAATCACCTCCCATAATCTGTATTCAGTAGCCATTATGAATACTCTAAATTT
Source organism: Inga oerstediana (assembly GCA_963210345.1). Classification (NCBI taxonomy): domain Eukaryota; kingdom Viridiplantae; phylum Streptophyta; class Magnoliopsida; order Fabales; family Fabaceae; genus Inga; species Inga oerstediana. The sequence continues at coordinate 17,453,981 of OY723406.1, forward strand.
TTCTTTCCAGAAAGAGAAGTGTTCGACATTGAAACCTGGTGGTCTGGTGATAGAAGTTCGGTCGAGAAGTATTCTTTCACCCATACTTGCCATTGTATCCTTCTTAGGTTATTATACCTAAACAAGAAGACCTACACTCTAATACCAAATGTTAGTGCAAGCAGTTCACCCAAAAGAAGGGTGAATTGGGTGATCACAGATATTTAAAAACTGTAAGTGATAATTGACTAAATTAAAACAGAGATAAGAATAGGAAGAAAGATATCATTGAAGTGTACACCAGGAGTTATACTAGTTCGGTTACAACCACTTTGACCTACGTCCAGTCCTCAGAGTTTCTCTGAGAGTTTCACTATATCTTCTAAAATTCAGTGGGTTCTTGGCACCTCAGTACATAGCAAGCTCCTTCACTAGACACTCGCTCCCCCTTACACTATGTAAACCAATTCCTAACCTAAGGTTCCATAACCTTAAGTAATCTCAACAATGAATATTAAGTTTGTAATGAAAATCTCTCTCACAGAGTGAATATAAAATCACTGAAGTGCAAAATGAATAAATGAGAAACAGAGCAAGTATAAAATAATCATTGATGGCTTAGTGTGTTGTTCTATTTCTCTGTTGAATGGTTCCGTATATATAGTTGAATTTGATAGCCGTTGTTAGCATTTCAACATGTCCGTTAGAATTACGCAGCTTCTTTTAACCGTTCTTCATATTTGAAAAATAGCCGATGCAGGAGGTGACGTTACAAATGTTACGTTCTTCGTAAAGTGGCTTCTCTCTCTTTAACATGATCTTTGCATTGTTTTCCTATAAAAAATACTTCATACACTAATCTAATAAAGTGTTAGACATCAATACATTAAATCAAAGATCAAACGATGATTATCATGTATTCTGGGATTCATCACTCAAGTGGTCACCGAGTAATCCCTTCCAAAACTTGGCAAAGAGTTTGGCAACATATCTGACTACATCATTCGAGTGATCACTTAAGTGATTCAGGGACATCACTTGAGTGATCACTAGAGTGATCCCTTACAAATTCATATAGAGAGTCAAAGGCTTCTTTTCTTCCCCCTCAATCAAGTGGTCACTCGAGTGATAAAGGGACATCACTCAAGTGATCACTTGAGTGGTCCCTTCTAAATTTAGCCAGAGACTTCTTCCTTGAACTGTGACTTCTTTTATTTCTTCATCACTTGAGAACTCACTCGAGTGATGACTTTGCATGCCTCAGAATACTCTGTTTCTTTGTTCAAAAACCTTTGTTTAATCAAATTATTTGTAACACCTTTTGTTATAATCTAAACATAGGATCTAACAACTAAGGGATGATTTAAAAACAATTTAGGTACTTTTGATGACTCATTTTATTCTCTCTAAAAACTCATAGTAGGTTGTTTACTATGAGATGTCATATGTGAGCATTTGTATATTTCGTATACTTAAATCATAGTTGGGTTTTGCATTTATTAATTATAGAAATGTTAGAGCATTGTTGACCAAGATCCTCCCACGGGCGCTGGCTATAAGCGCTGGTCTTCTTCTTTGTCTTCTAGTTCCGACAAAGAAGCTATTAGAGCCATTCGATTGAACAAGGAATATCATCCTTGGCTTCTGCACAAACGATGACAGAAAAGTGTTTTTGTATGATTGTATTTTGTAATCTATAATTTTATTTCAGCCTTTTGTTCTGAGTAAAGCAAAGGGATTGGGGTGCTAGTTTGAGGAGGCTCTATGAGAATATTAGTTCCAGAGTTAGTTTGGATTGTAATATGAAAACTTGCGAGCTTTTTCTTTTCTTTTTTTTCTTTTTCTTTTTCTTTTTGATTTAGCTTTGCTGTTGGGTTATGTCCAATATGTGGCATAGCATCCATCATGAGGACTTTAGAGAATAATTTTTTAATCTAAAGTAATGGGTATTTAGGCAAATTTACCCCCATACTACAAACAATAAAAAAAATTACCAAAATACTACCTCATGAAAAATATTTACCAAAATACTATAATAGAAATTGTTTTTCGCAAGAACAATTTTAAAGTTGTGAAGAAATTGTTCTTCGCAAGAACGGTTTTAGTTTATTATTGTTTCTCTCTCGGTCACATCGCTATCATCTCCTCTCTCTCTCTCCCACTTTTTCCTTTGCCTCTCTCCCACTTCTACCCTTCTCCCACTCTCAATGTTTAAAAGGCCCTTGCAAACACACAATGGCATATGGAGACCATGATTGTAAACTCTTTTTCTTTCATAAAATTAAATATACAAATGTAAAAATAAGAAATTTTCAGAAAATGCAATATTTTTATCAAAATCTTAATGATCAAAACTTCAGAAAATTTTCTATTCAATATGTGTAAAAAAAAAAAGCAATCTATCTTCGAAAATAAATCCTAATTCAACAAAATATATCTTATTGGTTGAGTTGCATCCAATATTTTTTTAATATTCGTAATGAAAAAAAAAATCTATAGCATTTTTTTTCATAATTTTAAAGAAAAATCAATCAATCTCCTCTTATAAATTATGATTTAAAAGGTATATATTATTGGGTTGAGTAGCATCAAAGAATTTTTTTTTTTCCAATACTTATAAAGAAAAAATCAATCTATCTACTCTAATAAATCTTCATTTAACAAAGTATATCTTATTGAATTGAGTTATATCTAAGTTTTTTTAAAAATATTTGTAAAGAAAAATCAATCTATTTCCTCTAATAAATCCTGATTTAACAAGATATAATACATAAAAATATTTAATTTTCTAATAAATCTTAAAGATCCAATTTTTAGGAAAAATATTATAATTTATAAGATCTATTATCAAACTTAAAATTATGAATTGTGTAATTTAATTGATTATATTTTATAAAAAAATATTATTTTAAAATTTGTATATTTATTTTTATGAAAAAAAACGGTTTCCATATGCCATCATGTGTCTGCATAGGCCTTTTAAACATTAAGAGTGGGAGAGGAGTAGAAGAAGGATTTCAAGTGTGGTATTTTTGTAAATATTTTTCATTATGTAGTATTTTGATAATTTTTTTATTGTTTGCAGTATGGGGGTAAATTTGCTAGGAATCTACTATCTTCTATTTGACACATTTTCCCCTTTCCAGACTATCAGTTGGGGGAATTGAGTGGTAGACTTCTATGTCAAGTTTATGTATACATCATAGAAGGAGACAAAGTAATAAAAGCTAATAAAGCCTAATAAAGTTGACTAATACTAACAACTACTAATAAAAGCTATACAATAATGAAAAATATTTACAAGTATAAAACTAATAAAGTTGACTATTGCTAATAACTACTAATAAAAGCTATACAATAATGACAAATATTTACAATAAATGCATGATGATATTCCCATAGTAACGATGAGAGAGGCATACCTTTGTTAGAGCTTTCGTGCTGATAACGTGTTATGAAAATAGAAGAAATTTGGGATAAGAGAGCAATAGCAAGAGAAGAGAGAATTCAAGAGAGAAAGGCGAAAGCAATTCTCATTCACTTGTATTTCTTATGATTACAATGCTTTTTACAATGCCTCTATTTATAGATATCCAAGAGTCATCGTCAAGGGTCACCACTAAGATACAATGAATGGTACAATTAATACAAATGAATATACACTTTTGACCCTTTGTATCATTCATGCATTTGAATGTACATTAAATAGCCTTTTAGTCTCTCAACTACTATTCATGAATGGTGACTAGAATATGAGAGGTCAAGAGTCAATAGACATCTACAAAATTAATGTATTTATAACAATTAGCAAATTATAATTTGAGCTTCCGGTTCATTGCCCGGTCCGGAATTAAAGCCATATTTTTTGCCTTAAATTTAGGTCAAAGATGTTGCACTTAATTTTCTTTCATTATTTTATCTCCGTGATTAATTGCACCAAATTGTTTACAAGCTTTTAATTCCAAGACACTTTAGTATGATCATTAATTTAAGAGAACAATACTTTAACCTTGTGTTTTGCCTAAATCCTTAACTACATGAATCTCTCCAACCAAAAAAAATTCCATGGATCTCTCTTTTATTTTAAAAAGGTTAAGGTACTAAAATAACTTTCAACTTTTATCAAATGTCATAAACTATCTTTTAGAGCAAAAGTAACCATAAACTTTCAAAATTGAGATAAAACCATTAAACTCAACTAACTTCCATTTATTACAATGGAGAAAATTAATCTTTTGGTCCTTAAAGTTTTGATTCACAAATAACTCAGTCCTTGAACTTTTAACTCACTTGCAACTCAGCCCCTGATGTTTCTGAGTCATCCTATGTCGCAAAAAAATGTTAAAATACTGTTAAAAATTGCTTAGATGGATTTTATATAAATTAAAAAATAAAAAACAACATCCCCATCCCCACGAATTCACATTCCCTCCATTTTTGTTTTCCAGAAACTCATTGGGCATCCGGGGCCTCCATGACAGATCCTTCTGAAGCACTAGAGGGCATCAAACAACTTAAAATGGAGAAAAGGTTAAAGCCACTTATGATGCTTTTAACTCTGATAAAGCACCCAAGTAAGCAAGAAAAATCCATTGTGGCAAAAGAGATTTCTTTACTTTTGAATGATAAATGATGGATAGCGCTTGAAAGAGGATGAGATTAGAAAAAGTCAAAACACACCCACTTCACAACAAACCAGGCACACAAGGAGCTTTCTTAACTTTTGAATAATATAAGAAAATTGATCTTAACTTATGCTTAAAAGGAGCTTCTAAAGGATCTGTCATAGACACACAGATGCCCAGCAAGATTCCTAGAAAATAGAGGTTGAGGAAGATTCAAGTTGATGGGAACGAGGACATTGGTTTTTTTTAATTTATGTAAAATCCATTTAAGCAATTTTTAATAGGTATTTTTAACATTTTTTATCACATAGGATGACTAAAAAACATCAGGGATTGAGTTGCAAGCAAGTCAGAACTCCAAGGATTGAGTTGTATCGAGTCAAACTTTAGGGACTGAGTTATAAGTGAGTCAAAATTTTGAGGGCCAAAAGATTAATTTTCCTCATTGTAATAAGTTTAAGTTAGTTAGGTTTAACGGTTTTTCCCCAATTTAGTAAGTTTATGGTTACTTTTAGCCCAAAAAATAGTTTATGGTTACTTTTATACTTTTGATAAATGTTGAAGGTTATTTTAGCACCTTAACCCATTTTAAAAACATACTCCTCTAGTCCTTTTTATAAGAGTCTAAAATTTGAATTGCCTTAGTCCTTTTCATAAGAGCCCTACATGATTTGTCTAAACATTTAATGAGTTGTTTTTAAAAAAAATTTTCCCTCTGATTAATTATAGATATTGCATTAATCAAAAGGTTGATGATACTTATATTTACTATATTTCTCTCTCTTACTTGTCTCTTATAAATGAGGGCATACTTGAAAATAAAATTTTATTTAATATATTCTTATTATTTTTAACTAATTTTTTAAACTGCGTAATTTGGTTATAGAGCTCTTATAAATAGAATTGGAGGGAGTATGTGTTATTGTCGGTCCAAATGGTTAACCCCATTAAAAATATTATAAAAATATATTTTTTTAATTAAAATTTATATAAAAATAAATTTTATTTATCAATTTATCCTTCATTATTACTAATTCCCTAATTTTTATTAAAAAAATCACTAATTTTGACAAAAAATGTCACTACTAGAAAAAGGGCATTTTAGATCGAGTTAGATCCGGTCTTGTATCGACTAGTTAAGAAAGTCTATCCTTATTAAGACCAGATGTAACCCCCGTCATCATCAAGGCCGTAATTAGTGTTTAAATATATTTTATAATTGAATAAGAGATCAAAGATAATTTAAAACTTTTTACAAAACTCGTATAATACGATCTCCATTCATTTTTAAATAAAAATATTTGGCCTGTTCGGTCTGTCACATACACAATATCATAGTGCTAGCCAATTTCCTGACATTCACCTGGGATATATTCGATAACCAAAGGGTTTTATAGGGCATCTTTGCCCATCTCAGTTTCCCATACCTGGGATTACACAACAACTACAATTCTATAGTCAACATGTTTATACAATTGTCCAAAATGATAACCAAAAACTAAAAGCTAAGACTACTGCTGGCAATCCTAGTCGTCCTTGTTCACTTGCTTGTCCCTTGACCCACTTGCCTTGGCTAAAATGGTTACTTGGAAAGAGTGAGATTCAAAAGAATCTCAGTAGCAACAGTTTACGTATATAATGCATAATTAAACAAAGCATGTAAGCATATATCACAATGCAGCAATAACCATATTCAAGGCCAGGCTAACCGACACGTCCCCTCAATCATTCAAGGCCGGGCTCACGCCACGTTCCTTATTCAAGGCCAGGTTCATGCCACGTTCCTTATTCAAGGCCGGGCTCACGCCATGTTCCCTATTCAAGGTCGAGCTTATCGCCACGTCCCCTCATACATTTTATGATAAATACCAAACAAGCAATACATTACACATGATATAGGATAAAGTGTCACTACCTTGGTCTTTCCGTTCTTGATCAGGCACATGCCTTCTATGCTCCGGGCAAATATCAAATCCTAAAGTCATAATTAAGGACAAGTTATCACTTATCCCTATACTCAAATGACTTCAAAACACTTAGATTTGGTTATCATTAAAGTCCTATAGATGGCTAATAAAAGCCCAAACAACTTCCTAAAGGGTTGGGAAGTACTATCTCAAATACCAATCTTTTTAGTGTGCCTCGTAAAACGTGTTGTTGCCGGCTTCCGACTCGGTCTTCAAATATTAAATGTACAAGAAATAGGTCATAACCTATCCAAGTATCATTTTAGACTCTTCCATAGTGTTTTTTGTGGTTATATTAATCTATTGTAAAAATTTACCAAAATGCCCCCGGGACCTCGGCCCGGCTCGGCCCCGACGTACCTGGCCCGATGGCACGTTTTCCCAAAATTTTGTCTAGGGCTATCCAAACATATTTTTGCTCAAGGAATCCATTTCTAGGCTCAAAATTATCAAATTCAATGTCAAATTATGAAATTATCCTTGACAGCCCTGGTTTAGGCCTTTCAGGGGCGTTTTCGTAATTACACTTTTTCGGCCTTTTCCTAAAAAGTGACCAACTGTAACCCCACCTATTTTTACATATTGAATCCAATGGAACTATATATTTCAAGAAAATCCAGCTCCTACCCCTTAGAACAGTGCTGGCCGAAAGTATAGGCAAAAATTGAAAAAAATTATACTTTTGTGTTTTAGCTTCCAAAAATCATAACTAATTCTAGAAAAATCGAAATGAGGTGATCCCAAAGCATATTGAAATATATTTAAGTCCTCTACACAGGAAAAATATGAATCAAGGCTTTCCAGAACTAAAAAAAATACAAAATTACATGGAATCTCATACTGCTCCAAAATTGCTTCCAGTTTCAACCCCAAACTTTGGAAAATCATAACTCCTAGCTCACAAATTGAAATGACATGAATTATATGTCAATTTTGAAGCTTGGAATTTTAAATTTAATATTGGAAAGTTTCAGAATTCTTAATCACCATTTACCTATTCAAAACGTCCATGCACTCTGACCGCCTGCACAGGGTTCTCATTAACCAAAACTTGCAACTTTTAAACATAAGATTCCAATGGTTCAAAATTCACATACAATACTACTCCCACTCAATTTTCTACAAGGAAACCAATGGAAACATCAAAACAACCAAATTCCCACTCCATCTATATGTTCTATTTTTGGCAAATAATCAAAACAAAATCCAAAATTGCCAAACTTGACATTTAAGCTTCAATTCAATTCTATCTATCCAAATTACATCTCAAGGCATCATATCCATGACCACAACAACTCAAATACACCAAGACCCTAATTTTCGAAAATAGGGCTAAATTATCAGAAATTCCAACTTCAACAACATGACATAAAACCTATATAGAAAGGTTCATTTTTCTTACCTCAATAACTTTCTCAAAGGTATTCCTTGGTTTACCAAACTCTAGATTTCCTTGAGTGCTCAAAACTCCACCAATGGAAAATCTAAAACCATAGAATCAAAGCTCTCAACTCAAGGAACAAGATTGAAGAAGAGAGTTTTTGCATTAGAGGTCATTAGAAGGGTCAAAATCCTTACCTAAATCAAGAGCTCTTCTTCCTTCTTCAACAATGGCTGCACGCATAAAAGAGAGAGAGAGAGGAGATATGAGAGTGTGATGAAGAGTAGAGAAGATTATGAAATTATGCTCCCATTCCTTGCCATACTCATTTAGCCGAAACCAAGGAGGAGAAAGGGAGGGAAATGATTAAAAACTCTATTTGACTTTCTCAACCACTCTAACACCTTGTAAGATTGCCACTTGTCCCATTCTCATTGGTTCTCATAAAGTAAGTAACTAATTAGTTACCCTAACTACTCCATTAGCCATTTAGTCACACATCTCATTTCTTCTTGGTTAGTAATTAATTTTTTCATTAATCACTGACTAATTAACCGACAGTTCTCCATTCTCTCCAATTTTTCCATTGATTTTGGCACATTTACTTAAATTGTGCCACATAACACATAATTAAATTCTTTTCCTTCTATTATGCACCATTTACCCCTATTTTAGCTCCCAAAATTACTTTATCATATAATTATGCTAAAATACAGGGTGTTCACCATTTTCAATAATTAATTCAGGTTTCAAATCAACTTTAATTCACAACAACATTATCAATAATTGTCATTAGCCCTTAATCAAAATTTAGGGCATTACACCAGACCTACAATAGGTCTTAAAAGATACTTTTTAAGACCGGTTAGTTAAAATACTAGGCTTGTAAAGTTTCAATTTATAATAAAAAAATGCCCACTCTTTAGACCAGCTAATTTTTAAAAAGTGGACAATTTTTTTAAAAAAATGTACATTTTTGCCAATTTTTAGCCAAGGTGTGAAACTGGTAAAAAATGTATGAGCAAAATAGTCATTTGGCTAAATAAAGGCCAAATCCTATATTTCCCTTATTATTGTGATGTAGGACGTCCAACAAGGATAAGAGGAGGGGAAAGAATGAATATTGGCAATTAAAATATGACAAGAGGAATAAATGATAGCCAAGTAAAATTAGAGTTGAAAAGTCAAAAACGGTATGCAATTGAAGAGATAAAATTCTAATAGTTCAAGAAGCCAACTTGGTCAATTGGAGGCCTTCATTTCATCATGTATGGGCAAGAAGCAAAGGGAAACTAATGACTAAATCCCAAGTGCTATAATTGAAGAAACTAAATCAAGTACAAAGCTAAAGTTTGAAAAGTCAACAATTGTAGGTAAAATATAATATTTGGGGAGGTAAACTTATGATAAATTAAGGAGCATTTTAACTCCTCTAATGGGCCAACATTTCGGTCAAGTAAATGGAGAAAGAGGAAAGAATATTTATGGCCCAAAAACAAAAAGATAAAGCTTCATAAATTGGCACATGACAAAAGCAATTAAAATATTATTAACTATAAGGAGGTGGAAGATATATTTTAAAGGCTTCTTATATCCTTAATCAGCCCTTATTTACATCAAATAGAAAGAGGAAGAGAGAGAGAGCTTTCAAGAAGCATGAACCAAGAAGAAGCATAAGGTGTTCAAGAAGCAAAGATCATGGTAAGAGGCTTGATTTTAAGTGTTCTTGCCCTCTAAACTCACTTAGAACCTCTTCTAATCTCTTCTTGATCTTGGAAATTATGTTTGGCAAGAAAAATCAAGAATTTAGAGAGAGAGAGGTAGCCATGGTTTTAGAAAGAAAAAGAAGAGGAAATCAAGGTAAGCTTGAACGCTTGTCTTATCTTGATGATTTATGCTTCTTGTTGATGTTGTGGTTGGTTTGTTAAATTGTTTTGGTTGTTTTTGAAATTTGGAAAGGTCAAACCCCAAGGGGAGGTGCTGCCCAAATTTGGATTAATCATGTGGAAAGTGTAATTAAGTGGTTAAACAAGTGATTTAGGGTGAAAAGAAGGTGTTAAGTTGATTGGAATCAAGAAACTACATTTTCCCTAATTTTCTCTAATTTTCGTCTAGACCTGTTTTGGTGGTGTTTGGACTAGATTTGGGTGGTTTTAATGATTCTGTTGTGTTTAGAAGGGAAAATTGCGTAGCGTTTATGTTGATCATGAAGTGTGAAAAGCATTAGAATGTGAAATATCAAATATACCCCTAAAACGCTAAGTTAGGGGCTGCCAAGGTCATTTTCATCTTTTGGTAGTGAATTTGGTAATTCTAAGGTCAAAAATGGATTCTTTGGGCGAAATTATGTGGGAATAGCCCAGGTCATAATTTTTGAAAAAGTATAGTTGGATAGGGTACAAAGGGGCTTAGACTGGGTCCCTAGGGGCATTTTGGCCATTTCACAGTTGTAAGCTAAGATTACCAACAAAATGAGTTTAAAAGAGTTTTGAGTAGCACATGAATGGGTATTAACCTAATTCTTGTAAAACTAGAATTTTAGGATTGAACAGTTGTGGCCAAGCCGGATCAAGACAAGTAAATGACTAGGCGAGAAAGGGTTATTTCAGGTAGTAACTCTATCCTTCATGTACTATGCCAATATTTATATATTTGTGTATGTCATCTTCTGTTATATAATTAATAAATGTGGTTTTTGCCGGGTAGGGCAATTTGTGTATATATTGACATACTTACATGGTTATTGAGTAAGAACCCAACTGAGGTTTTACGGGTAGTGAGGGATTGAGCCCCTAACTCATGTATACATGTCATGGTATTGTTGTTAATTTGTTGCATAACATGGAGCATGACATATTTAATTTTCACATTTTATATGATCAATTATATGTTACTATTGAGATTCTCTCAAATCTCATCCTTTCCATAAATGTATAAAGTTTGCAGCGGCAGAAAACGACTCTGAGGGCAAAATGGTATTTACCGACAAATGAAGGTTCTCGTCAAAATCGAGTGAAGATGTTGGTTATCTGAAGACCACTTAATATTTCAAGTTCTGTAAGTAATTTGTACGAACCTCGGTGGGGAAAAATTGTAATGTAATCAAGCCTAATGTATCATTATATCAGTATATTTATGCTATTCCTGTGTGGATCACCAAACTGCACTCAAGTACTCTGATTAATATCAATGACAAGTGGTATGTAAGGCAGGGCCTTACATTTGTTCTTTCAAGATTTACTTTTTTTACTTGCATTCTCTCCATCTCCAAAGGAGTTAGATTATTTTTTAGTATTGGATTTAGTGGATGCAATTTTAGGCCAGATATTTGCATGTTGTTGACGAATGATTCATATTATGAGCATCCCTAAAGTTGAAAGTTGCTACCTATAGATTAGGTGTTAGGTTACCATACTGATGCATTTTGATTCTTCGGGACCTTAAATATCAAACATCACTCTGCCATACCCTAGTTTTAGGTGATAAAGGAGAAGATGCCTATTTAATGAAGCTGAGTATAATAGAGTTAATATATAAGTATGAGAACTAGATTTTATATGTGTGAATATGACCTTGTGGGGGGTCTTGGTTGAGAAGGAAACCAAACTAAAGGCCAATAATAAGGAAGGAACCAACTAGGTGGAAATACTAGTGACAAGGTGAGGATTAATAATTCTTAATTGGAGGATGAAAAAAATTGGCTAGATGATAATCACTTGAAAGGACAAATTTATTGGACTGGGTAGTAATCCATTGCAATGAATTTTTCCTTTCAATCATTGATCACCCAACCTACATTTTTCATCATCGAATTTAGATGCCATAGTAATGAACCTATCACTAGTAACTGCACCTAGTCGGGTAGCTCCTTATTATTAGCTTTCACTTTGATATCAATCTCAACCAAAACCTCATCACACAACCATATTCAACCATACAAAATAGATTTCTCAAGTTTGTATATAAACCAAGTTAGACTTTGCTTTGTTAAATAAGATACTCCACCTTTATTGCCTAAAACAAAGGTGGGCCAAAGTCATATTATATTTAAAGTCACAAAAGAGCCAAAATGCCTAAGGTTAGTAAACTTATCACCCAATTATTGGAAATTGCGCCCTAGGGGCCCATCATTGTACTTTTAACATTATTATGTAATGAATTTCTCCATTTTATTGTCATATTATTCGCATGTTAACTATGATAACTGTATCCTTGGATAAATCATAAAGATTGTCCTAACTGTCCCTGGTTGGTCATCTATACAGGAGCAAAGATGAAGTGATACCAGTATGACTTTGATGAGGTATGGAGATACAAATCAAAGTCTTAGGCACTTGTAAGAGTACAAGGTTCTGGACCGACCCGCTATAAGAAAGCTGTATGGATCAAGTCATAAGCTTATCTCATATATAACGGTGTCACAATTCCCTATGACTTGAGATCCATGGATTCCTACATAAGAGTTGCTAAGCTTTGACCTAGTCAAAAGTCACCTTTGATCGGGTGATGATAAAGGCTATTGTCGAGCTTGGTGGTTTTCATGTAGAGGAATGTGAATGGTTAAGATAGAATTTGTCCCTTATAGTACAGAGATATTATTCATCCCATCGATGAGTGAGTCTAAGAAATGTATGACCATACTGCGATGGAAAGGAGTTTCCATTTCTATTGTCAGACTACTCAGAAATCGGGAAAGTAATGATCATGAACAAGAGGTTGGCATTATCCATGCCTCATCCTTGGCTGAAATATCATGTGACAAAAAGGACGTGACATGGCTATATGGCAGGTTGCATTGTGTTAACTATCCTCATATGAATTGGGTAGTCATAATGTCTTACTAAAGGCCACTTGTGACTTGTGGGTTAGTACAGTTATTGGCCCACTACCAACTTCGTATGGGCCTACACAGTCGTACACAAAAATAGCCCAACACGAGCTATAATGTCGAAGTTCATTGAATCTAATATGTGTCTAAGATTCAATGAATACAATGTTTAATATAGGGTAGACGAATTTTATATTTATATATAAGTATATAAAATAGAATTCGTGAAAAAGAAAATTAATAATATTATGTGTGTGTGTGTGTGTGTAATTTTGAAATACATATATATATATATATATATATTATGATAATATTATTATATTATGTTAGTTTTAAATTTAGTTTTATCAGATAAATTAAATTTAATAACTAATATGATAAAGATATAATATCTCAGATTTAATTTATAAAGATAAATTAAATCTAATTCCATAGGATCTTTATTCAGATTAAATAATAGAATAATTAAAACTATTGAACATATTTAATTAAACCGAATTTATTTAATTAGCTCATCAAAACAATTAAGTGTTAATTGATTTCAAAATTAAGATTAATTTTGAAAATCCAATATAGCCCAATCAGTTATAAAAATAAATATGCAGCATAATACTGGTACGGATGAGAAATAAGGAGCCGCAAGGAAACCCTGGGGAGACAGGAGACATTGGAGGCACTAGAATGCAATCCATGTTAGGGTTGTATTCGTGTGGATACTGATAGAGGGAGCTGATCAGAGGTGTTGGTTCCTAGAGATCAAAAAGGCTAAATCGAAAAAGGTATGATTCTTACTACTTGATTTAAATGCCATTGATAGATCAACAATTGGGATTGGTGAACTTTTAAATTTTTCTTGTGCCTGTCAACCCCAACAGTGGTATCAAAGCTAGGACAATTGTGCTTTTAAATTGAGTTTATGTTCTTATACATGTGATATGTATGGGATATATATGTTTGTTTATGAGAAACATCTGAATATGTATCTGATTTAATTAATGTGAAAAGGAATTGTTTCAAAAAATTTGACCTTAAAATCGATTTTTGATTTTTGTTTTTAAAGAAATATGTTCTGTAATTTTCATTTTGGATATTGTTGTATATATGCGATCTGGTGAAATTGTTTCGATTATATGCGCTGCTAGTTTCATGATTTCTATTATGGATTAAATCTGAAACTGGAATTAGTGGTTTCATTTTCGAACTGATTAGATCTTGATTGTAAAACTTTTTTCATAAAATCCGCTGCTGAAATCGTTGTTTCAAACCCTAAGATTGCATGAAATCAGGTAGGGTACTTGAGATCATAGCTCACGGCAATCCAGTCGGGCACTCGTGGGTCAAGAGTCGGATAGGGTACCTAAACCAGGTTGGGCCGAAATTTAATAAAAAAACCATTTTGTTTATTAAAATTGGCCTGAAACAATATTTTTTTAAAAGGAGAGTATACTCTAATTGCCCTGAAGCAGGACTGCCATAACTAACTGTTTGTAGTGTGATATAACATAATCAAGACATTTATTTTTCATATTGTATGAATTGTTACTTGTTGTGGTTTATTCTTCAAAATTGTTTGGGTATGGTGAACAACGTGGCTTTGGGTTTTTCACAAGGGTTGTAATATTTAAATATGGCCTGAGTGCTATACCTTCCTCTAAATAATCTCAATGTACATTCCCTTCTCATCTTACTCCCCTCATATGTTTAAACGAGGTTTCTCCCAATGTATCTTTCTTTTCTTATACTTTTGATTAGATCATTGCATGTATACTTTTTGTGTTTAAATGTATTTTTCTGTATGAGATACAACCATGATTGCATTCATATAAAAAAATTAATGAATACTTGTCAAAACATAGATCGATCAATTGTGGGAACCACCAAAGTGGATACATTTGAGTTATCTTGGTGAGACAAGCATGAGTAATAGTACTACTCACAATATTCATTATTATTTTGACTTAATTGAGATTAACAAAATGGTTTTGGATCTTGAAGCATTAGATGGGATTAAACATGCCAGATCATATAATGATTGAATCCCATAAAGATATAAATAACTTGATTTAAGCATCCTGCCAAAGTGGACTTAAATTTAAGCGAAATATGGATCTTAGCCTACTAATTGTTACATTGAAAGTTGTTAATTTAGTGGGAGATTACTAACTAACTTTGCATATTTTAATTGTAGAATTATGTCGACTAGTAATACTGCTACACTTTCATTGCGATCGGTTCTTGAGAAGGACAAACTCAATGGGACAAATTTTCTTGACTTGTTCAAGAACTTGAGAATTGTTCTCAAGCAGGAAAGAATTGTTCTCAACCCATTCCTGATGAGCCTACATCCAATGCTCCAAGAGCTTAGAAAGATACTTATACGAAGCATAAGGAAGACTATGTAGATGTAAGTTTCCTGATACTTGCCACCATGATTCCAGAGCTCCAAAGAGATCTGGAACTTATGGAGGCTCATAAGATGATTGTCCATTTCAAGGAAATGTTCCAACAATAGGCAATGCAGGAAAGGAATGAGACCATGAAGGCCTTAAATGCCTGCAAGATGGCTGAAGGTGCATCAATTAGTGCTCATGTGTTAAAGATGAAAAGCTACATTGATCACCTTGAGAGGCTTGGATTTCCCATGAACCAGAAGTTGGCTACGGATTTGATCCTAAACTCACTCCTGGAGAGCTATAACCAGTTTGTCATGAACTACAACATTAACAACATAGGGAAATCAATTTCTGAACTGCATGGGATGCTCAAAACTACTGAGTAAAGAATTAAGAAAAAGCCCAGTATTGTTTTGGTAGTTCAAAACGGAAAGGGTATGAAAAGGAAAGGCAATGGTAAGGGGAAGAGTAGAGGCTCAAATAGTAAAACCAAAGAGTCAAACAAACCTGAAACAAAGCCTATACCCAAGAAGGAAAAGCCTCTAAAGGAAGGAGTATACTTCTTCTGCAATGAACTCGATCATTAGAAAAGGAATTGCAAACTCTACCTCAAAAATCTAAAAAAGAATAAGAAGGATTGCGGGGCTATCTCTTTAGGTATTTATGTTATAGACATCCATTTTTCTACTTCCTCTACATGGGTATTAGATACTACATGCGATTTTCTCATTTGTACAAATGTACAAGGTCTTAAGGATAGTAGAAAGCTGAAGAAGGCAAAGTAGACCTATGAGTTAGAAACAGAGCAAGAGTTATTGCTTTAGCTATAAGCACTTATGAACTAGTTCTGCCCAATGGGCTGTTGTTATTTTTGAACAATTGCTATTATGGTCCTACTTTGAGTAGTACCATTGTTTCTCTTTCTTAATTTGATTAGGAAGGTTATACTTCCATTACTGGTAATGGTAAATATTCTATTTATCATAATGACGTTTTCTATGCTAATAGTTATTTGCATGTTGGTCACTATATATTAAATTTAGAACATCCTAATAGTGAAAATATCTATAACGTAACTACCAAAAGGGTCAAGTCAAATGATTTGAATCCAACCTACCTATGGCATTGTCGTCTAAGCCATATAAATGAGAAACGTATTTCTAAACTCCATCAAAATGGATTTCTAAACTCATTTGATTTTGAATCATATGATACATGTAAATCTTGCTTATTAGGAAAGATGACAAAGACACCTTTTACTAGGCATAGAGAAAATGACATTGATTTATTAGGCCTCATACATATAGATGTATGTGGACCACTGAATACAGCTGCCAAAGGAGGTTATATGTACTTTATTACATTTATAGATGACTTTAGTAGATATGGCTATATCTATCTAATAAAACACAAATATGAATCTTTTAAAATGTTCAAAAACTCCAAAATGAAGTACAAAACCAACTTGGAAAAATAATTAAAGCACTTTGATCTAATCGAGGTAGTGAATATTTGAGCCAAGAGTTCATTGACCATCTTAGGAGCTATGGGATAATCTCACAATTGACTCCTCTATGAACACCATAATGTAATGGTGTTTCTGAAAGGAGGAATCGAACACTACTAAATATGGTTTCATCTATGATAAGTCAAATAGATTTTCCACATTCCTTTTAGAGCCATGCTATAGAGACAGCTGCATTCACACTGAATCGTGTTTCATCTAAGGCAGTTGAAAAGAACCATATAAGATACGGACTGGGAAGAAAACTAATTTGTCTTTTCTCAAAATTTGAGGATGTGAGGTATATGTTAAGTAATAAGCCTCAGATAAATTAGCGCATAGATCCTCAAAGTGCCTTTTTCTGGGGTATCTTAAAGAAACGAAGGGATACTATATCTATAATCCCACCAATAACAAAGTGTTTATTATTCAAAACAGTATGTTTCTAGAAAGAGAGTTTATCTCTAAAAGAACCAGTAGGAGCAAGGTACATCTCAAAGAAGTTCAAGAGTCACAAGACAGAACAGAACCATAGATGGAAAACAAAGAAGACTCACAATAAGTTGTTGAGCCTCATCAAGTAACACAAGGTCCATGAAGGTCTGATAGGACATAGTATCAGCCAGAAAGATATAGATTTTTGATTACTAGAAGTCGTGATGTATTACTCATTGAGCAGAATAAGCTAATAACCTATCGAGAAGCCAGAGTGGTACCAAAATCCGAGAAATGGCTAAATGCCATGAAGTATGAAATGAAATCCATGTACGACAATCAAGTATAGACCTTAGTCAATCCAACTAAGGCTGTAAAAACCATCGATGTAAATGGTTTTTCAAGGAGAAAACTGACATGGATAGCAATATAACTATCTTCAAGGCATGACTGGTTACAAAAGGATTCACTTAAACTCATGGTGTAGACTATAATGAAACCTTTTCCCTAGTTGTAATGGCAAAATAAATCAGAATCCTTCTTGCCATTGTAGCATATTATAATTGTGAAATATGGCAGATGGATGGCAAAACAACCTTCTTTAATAGAAAGCTGCTTAAGTATGTGTACATGACACAACCTAAAGGCTTTGTGCATCTAGAGGACTATGGTAAAGTATGCAAGCTTCAAAGATCTATTTATGGATTGAAGCAAGCATCCCAGAGTTGGAATCATCATTTTGATGAAGTAATCAAAGAGTTTGGATTCATTCAAAATATCGATGAACCTCGTGTTTACAAGAAGGTTAGTGGGAGCACAGTTGTACTTCTAGTGCTTTTTGTAGATGACATCTTACTTATTGGGAATGATATTCCTACCTTGTAGAGTGTCAAAACATAGTTAGGAAAGTCTTTCTCGATGAAAGGCTTAGGTCAAGCCACCTACATCCTAGGGATTAGGATCTATAGAGATAGATCCAAGAGACTAATAGGCTTAAGTTAAAGCACATACAGAGAAAAGATATTGCATAGGTTCAGTATACAGGATTCAAAAAGGGGCTACATGTCTATGTCTCATGGCATCTATCTTAGTAAGGATCTGTGTCCTAATACACCTTATCAGTGGGATTGCATAAGCAAGGTTCCATATGCCTCAGCCATTGGATTCATCATGTATGCCATGTTATGTACTCGACCGGATGTCTCATGTGCCTTAAGTATGACAATCATATATCAACAAGATCCTGGGGAGGGTCATTGGACTGCTATTAAGAATATCCTAAAATACTGAAGAAGGACTAAAGACTTATTCTTGGTATATGGTGGATTTGATAGTGAGCGCTGTGTAATTGATTACACAAATGTAAAATTCCAAATTGACCAAGATGACCTTAAATCACAATCTGGATACATATTCCTCTTGAATGGTGGAGCAGTAAGCTGGAAGAGCTCCAAGTAGAGTACTATAGTAGATTCTACAATAGAAGCTAAGTATATAGAAATATCGGATGCAGATAAGGAAGCAGTTTAGATCAGAAAGTTCATTACTGAACTAAGGGTGGTGCCTACCATCTCAAATCCAATAGATTTGTTCTGTGACAATAGTGGTCTATTGCACAGGCCAAGGAGCTTAGGTCAAATCGAAGGACCAAGCATACACTCAGGAGATTTCATCTCATTAGAGAAATCAATGATAGAGATGATATAAAACTATGTAAAGTAGCGGCAGAAGATAATGTTGCTGATCTTCTTACCAAGCCGCTTGCACAAGCAAAATATAAGCGTCATGTTAGCACAATGGGAACTAGTTAAATTTATGATTGTACCTAGTGCAAGTAGGAGGATGTTGGAAATTGTGACCTAAAGGCCAATCATTGTACTTTTAACATTATTATTTAATGAATTTCTCCATTTTTTTGTCATATAATTCGCATGTTAGCTATGATAACTATATCCTTGGATAAATCATAAAGATTGTCCTAAATGTCCTTGGTCAGCCAACTATGCGGGAGCAGAGATGAAGTGAGAGACCTGTATGGCTTTAATAAGGTATGGAGATATGAATCAAAGTCTTAGGCACTTGTAAGAGTATAAGGTGTTGGACCGACCCGTTATGAGAAAGTTGCATAGATCAAGTCATAAGCTTATCTCATGTATAACCACGTCACAATACCCTTTGACTTGAGATCATCATGGATTCCTACATAAGATTTGCTAAGCTTTGACCTAGTCAAAAGTCACCTTTAACTAGGTGATAATAAAGGCTATTGTCGAGCTTGGTGGTTTTCATGCAGAGGAATGTGAATGGTCAAGATAGAATTTGTCTCTCATATTAGTAGAGAGATATTATTAGGTCCCTCGATGAACTAGTTTGAGAAATGTATAGTCATACTGTGATGGAAAGGAGTTTCCATTTCTAATGTCAAACTACTCAGGAATCATGAATGTAATGGTCAGGAACAGGAAGTTGATATTATCCATGCCTCATCCTTGCCCGAAATATCATGTGACAAAAAGGACGTGACATGGTTGTATGACAGGTTGCATCATGTTAACAATCCTAATATGAATTGGGTACTCTTAATGTCTTGCTAGAAATCGCTTGCGACTTGTAGGTTAGTACAGTTATTGGCCGACTGCCAACTTCGTATAGGCTTACAGGGTCGCACATAAGAATAGCTCAACATGAGCTATAATGTCTAGGTTTATTGAATCTAAGATGTGTCTAAGATTCAATAAATACAATGTCTAATCTAGGGTGGATGAATTTTATATTTATATATAAGTATATAATATAGAATTCGTGAAAAAGAAAATTAATAATATTATATATGTATTTTCGAAATATATATTTATATATATATATATATATATATGTATATGTATATATATTATATGATAATATTATTATATTGTGTTAGTTTTAAATTTAGTTTTATCATATAAATTAAATAAATAACCAACATGATAAAGATATAATATCTTTGATTTAATTGATAGAGATAAATTAAATCTAATTCCATAGGCTCTTTATTTGGATTAAATAAATAGGTTAATTAAAATTGTTGGATAGATTTAATTAAACTGAATTTATTTAATTGCTCATCAATACAATTAAGTGTTAATTGATTTCAAAATTAATTAAGATTAATTTTGAAAATCCAATATAGCCTTATCAATTATAAAAATGAATGGGCAGCAAAACACTGGTACGAATGAGAAAATAAGGAGCCATAAGGAAACCCTAGGGAGACGGGAGATGTTGGAGGCGCAAGCACGCAGTCCGTGTTGGGGTCGTATTCTTGTGGATACCAGTAGAGGGAGCCTGTAACACCCCAATTTTTATCACCAATATTCCCTTTACGTAATGAGATATTTAATAGGATAAAATGGTGAATGGTGATGGACATAAAAGGATAAATACTCCAATTGGTGGTCACACACAACATGAGTATGTTTAAAACATAAAGTATAAACAATTGTATTTACTGCCAGTGAGTTTCCCTTTATAGTAGTCTTTTTGTGTGACATTTTTAAATAGGTAAACGATGTTCAATGCCTATGAAATTTTCATAATAAAAGTAGACTTATAAAGCTTTAATTTGATAGGTCATATAAGTCATTTGGAGATGTACACAAAGAGTTATGAATTTTTTAAGTTTACCCAGTGAAACTGGCCAATTTCTGGGACAGCGTTCAAAGATTTAAATTCTGGGAATGTTGAGCTTTAAGTTAGCTAAAGACTATATTTTTCCTTAAAACTATACTCAATAAGGGTTTTATAGCCTTTAGAATCACTCCAATTGAAGTTCTACAAATAAAGATATGATTTTTCAAAGTTTGGTCAGAAAATCTGCCAGAATTGCCAACTATTGTGAATTTGGAAACACAATGTAATGGCAATTGTGTTAATTGTGGAATAATTTAAAACCACATATTTTCCCAATTTAAGGGCTCTAGCTAGATGGAAATGAAGAAAAGAAGCCAAGCAAAAATTGAGGTTTGAAAAGTCAAAGGTAAAGTTGTAATTAAAGGACCAATTACATGGTAATTTCAACAGATGGATAAAAGTAATTGAAAGAAGCCCATTTGGTTCACTTGGGAAACTTAGTGGCATCATTTTTGGGCTACAAGGAGGAAGGGAGTTAGTCAAAAAGTAAAGGAAATGTCTATGACAATTAAATGAAGATAAGTTTTAAGTCCAAGCGCATGTCTTAAACCAATAAAATACTATATCCTAAAGGAGAGTGTAAGAGATATCTTTAAGCTATCATCATCTCTTTTCTCCACCTCATTTCATGCCATATACCAAAAAAATAGAGAGAGAGGAGAGCTTGAAGACTTAGATAAAAGAGAGCTCAAGGAAGGCAAAAATCCAAGGTAAGTCTTGTGATTCTAAGAGTTTATGCCTTCTAGCTTGTGTAGGTACTCTCCTAAGCTCTTTTCTCATCATGAATATCATGTGTAGCAAGAAAAATCTCAAGGGAAAAGAGAGAGAAAGTGACATCCTAGAGAGAGAAAGCTTGAGAAATCAATCGTAACTTCAAGAACCTCAATCTTTTTGGTAATATGATGTTGTTGTTGTGGTTCTTGACTTAATTTGTGGATTGATTGGTTGTTTTGTAAATTTGGGATGTTGAAACCCTAAGGGGTTATGCTGCCCAAGTTTCTTCAAATCATTTCAAATAAGTGTTTAAGAAGTTAAACAAGTGATTAGGAGTGAAAAGGAAGGAGTTTAAGGGGTTAAAATATGAAATCATATTTTTTTCCCTTTTCTTTGGAATTTTATCCAGACACTGTTCATAGAGGGTTTGGACTGGATTTTGGTGTTTTTAATGATTCCATTGTGTTTAGAAGGGAAAATTGCGTAGGGTTTATGTTGATCATGAAGTGTGAAAACCATTAGAATGTGTGAAATGTAAAATATACCCCTAAAACCCTAAGTTAGAGGTTGCCAAGGGTATTTTTATCTTTTAACAGTGAATTTGATAATTCCGAGATAAAAAATGGATTCCTTGGGTGAAATTATATAGGAATAGCCCTGGTCAAAATTTTTAGAAAAGTACAGTTAGATCAAGTACAAAGGGACTTAGACCGAGTCCCCAATAATATTTTTGCAATTTCACAGTTTTAAGCTAAAATAATCAACAAAATGAATTTAAAAGAGTTTAGAATAGTACATGAATGGGTATTAACCTAATTCTTGTAAACTTGGAATTTTAAGACCGGACAGTTGTAGCCGAGCCAGATCAATACGGTTAGACGATTAGGCGAGAAATGGCTATTTCAAGTAGTAACTCTATCTTTCATAGATTATGCCAATGTTTATATGTTTATGTATGTCATCTTCTGTGATATAATTAATGAACATGGCTTTACCGAGGAGGGCAATTTATATGTGGAGGCACACTTACCTGATTATTGAGAAAGAACCCAAAAGAGGTGTACGGATAGTTGGGGAGGAGCCCTAACACATGTATACATGTCGTGATATTGTTAATTTGTTGCATAACATGGAGCATGACATATTTAATTTTTGCATTTTATATGATCGATTGTATGTTACTACTGAGTATAATACCTTATTCTCGTAATCGATCGGATAAGTTTATACACAATAAGTCCGAACCACTTTCATAAAATCATTTTAAATCCCAATCTCAAGACAGGATTCGAACCTATAGTTGAGTAGATTTTTCAGAATAATTTTCAAAATCTTGCAGAAACGTCATTCAGTGGTTCGTAACTTCATTACTACTTATCGATTCTCACCTTTATTTAATTCAATCAAAGTGATTCGCTGCTCATTTATTTAGCCAGATCATTCCTCTGCTCATTCTTAGTTCATTCATTTGCATATATATATATATATATACAAACAATGTAGTCATAAGGCTACCAAAGTGTCTAAACCCATTACAAGTATTATAGACAAATCCCCGTCCTCGTTCCCCCACTAAATTTATCTCATTTAGATTTCTTCTCTATTCCTAGCACACCTCATGTGTTCACCTGTCTAAATGGTTGGTTGGGGGAAGGTGAGATTTAAGAAAATCTCAGTAGCAAACAATATCAATATGCATGTAAGATAAATGCTTAATTTATAACATACTTGCATTACATAAACTCATGCTAACACAATGGCATATCTACGTGCTCAATGTTTTAAACAACATACTCATGGCCATAAAATAAATAGAAACAAAGCTCCAATCATTCATATATGTTTCACATAATCAAGCAAAGCAATCACATGCATCAATACATAAGCACAAATATCAAATACATGTTGGAGAGGTAAGTTCACTACCTCTTGTCTTCGAGTCCTCCTCCTTACCTTTTTTTTCCAACCAATGTAGCTTCTTGGAAATTCTTCCATTTCTTCTTCCTTGACTTCTCATGGCCCTAGATACCCAATCACATCATTAGAGACATGATAAAGAGTCATTGGAAGTGTATATTAGTGTCCAAGAAGTTAGGGAGGCTTAAAAATTCAAAAAAAAATGAAATACTGGAATGGGGATCTTGGCCGCGGCCAAAAATTCTTTGGCTGCTACCAAAGGAGGTCATAAGCATTTCGGCCACGGCCAAGAATTCTTTAGCTACTGCCAAAGGAGGTCAAAAGCATTTTGGCTATGGCCAATAAACCTCTGGTTGCGGCAAAAAACTGTCTTCTTTCTTGACTGAACTTTCAAAAATCATAACTAAATCTACAAAAATTGAAATGGAGTGGTTCTAATTTCTATAGAGAGCTCTTTAAGTCCTCTATACAGGAAAAATATGAACCACTATCATCTACAACTATAAAGTTCCATAAAGTCCCATATTGTTCCAAAATCAAGTCCAGAAACAAGGCACAACTTCAAAAATCCATAACTTTCATACCACTGGTCCAAATTGCTTATAATACCTATCAAATTAAATTCCAAGATGTCTACTTTAATCTTAAAAAATTTCATAACATTTGGACCAGTTTTGACCAATCAAAATTTCACCACAACAATACTGTCTCATAGGAAGTAATCAAACATCATTTACTTTAAACTTCAATAAATTCCAAATTTGAATACAATTATCCAAAAATCATGAACACTTGTATTCCTACACAATTTTCCATTCTAAACACAATGAAATCATCAAAAACACCAAAATCCAGTCCAAACACAGCCTAAAATAGGTCTGGACGAAATTCCATAAAAATTGGGGAAAATGGAGTTTTATGATTTCAATCTATAAAACACCTTCTTTGCACCTCTAATCACTTATTTAACCACTCAAACACCTTTTCCACATGATTAATCAAGATTTGGGTAGCACCTCCCATGTCATACCTTTATCTTATTTTTAACATTTTTAGAGTGCTTGTGCGTAGTTCGGTGAGCAACATAGGAGTAGTGTACATATACTGATATTTTGATACATGGTACTTGATTACATCACATTTTTACCCCACATGGTTTGATAATATTTACATATGTTTTGAAAATATTCAGAAATAGCTACATATAACCACCTATCCTTGCCTAGGGATCCGTGCCCGTCAGTTCCCCCATCTACAACCTTTCATTTGGATTTACTGGCTCCCGCTGGCACATTTTTTTAGTGACAATGAATGAGATTCCAAGGAATCCCAATAGCAACATAATACCACGCATATAAAATGAGAAAAGTAGATAAGATATGCATGAAGTATGCACCAATTAATGAACAATATAAAACATTATCGTCATGTATACATGAGTAGGGCTCCTGCTCCACTAATCGTACACCGGTTGGATTCTTACTGTAATACCCCAAAATTTGGGATTTGAGGCTTGGGAATAAGCCTAAATTAAGTGAACTGCTAAACCCCAATTTAGCAGGAACCCAAATTTATCCCCTAATGATTCTTATATCTTTGGGGTAATAAGAAAGTAAAATGGTGAATTTTGGAGAATGTAATTACATTTTTGGTGAAATCGCCTATGAGGTAGTAGCTTGTCATGTGATTTTGTATGAACAAATGATGATCCAAAATTATGAAATTTTACAAGGTGAAAGTAGACATCCTAAGCTTTAATTTGATAGGTCATATGACGCAATTAGAGCTATGTACAAAAAGATATGAATTTTTGAAGTCAGCACAGAAAAACTGGAAATTTTCTGGAACAGTATGCAAAGATTGAAATTCTGGGAATTTTGTGGTTCCATATAGAAATATTCTATATTTTTTCTTGAAAATAGACTCAATAAGGATTCTATAGGCTTTAGAATCACTTCAATTCGATTTTTCTAGAATTAGTTATGATTTTTCAAAGTTTGGGCAGAAATCTGCCAGAATTTTATAAAAATCCGAAAATTGGGAAAATTAATTAATTAAATTGGATATATTATTATAATCATCCTCCTCCTTCTTCAGCCCCATTTCTAACGTGAACAAGCTGAAACTAGTGAGAGAAAGTTGAGAGATCTTAGAGAGAGAAGGAGAGGAAAAAGCTTGTAAAGGTAAGTGATTTCTTTGGTAAATCGGTTCCTAATGCGTATAACTCCGTTCCTAAGCTTCCTTTGCATATGATTTAAGGTTTGGAAGCTCATCTTTTGGTGTTTCAAGGGTTAGGATTCAGCCATCTTGAGAAAAGCTAGTAGAAGCTTGAGGTAACTTCCAAACTCTTATGTATTGACTATTCTAATTGCTGTGGACAATTTAATCGGTGAAATTTCGCCGGATTGTCATTGGTTTTAAAGTTTGGAAATGTGATGATATAGGGATTATGCTGCCAATATTGGGTCTTAATGGTAGTTGTAACCTAATGGAATAGTCAATAAAGTGGTTAGGAGTAGAAAGGAATGCGTTTACGCAGCGGAAACCGAAAAACCCCAATTTTCCCCTTAAAACCCATATGTTCCAGCCAGCACTGTAAATAGGTCTTAGAGTTAGATTTTCAATAATTTGATGGTTCCATTGAGTTCAGGAGCGAAAATTAGGTGGGGTTACAGTTAGGCACTTTTTCAAAAAAGGCCGAGAAAGCATAATTACAAAAACGCCCCTAAAAACTGAAATAAGGGCTGCCAAGGGCAATTTCGTCTTTTGGCAGTGAATTTAGTAATTCTGAGTCTGGAAATGGATTTTTTGGGTGAAAATATGTGAGGATGGCCCAGGTTAGAATTTCAAGAAACGTACAGTCAGACTGGGTAAGGCGGGGCCAGGCCGGGTCCCCGGGGGCATTTTAGTAATTTTTCAATATAAACTCATATAACCCCTAGAAACATCATGGAAGTGTCTAAATGGTACATTTGGAATTGTAGGATCGAATATGGAGCCCGTGCTGTTGGCACGCTTTACAAGGCACACTTCTCGAGGCGAAAAAGGGTTAAGGTAAGGAACTTACCTCTCCTACATGTATATGATATTTGTGTTAGTGTGTTGATGCATGTTATTGCTTTGCTTGATTATGTGAAACATGTATGAATGATTTAAAGCTATGTTTCAATTTATGCTATGGCCATAAGTATATTGTTCGAAGCATTAAGCTTACAGATTTGTCATTGTGTGAGCATGAGTTATGTGATGCAAGCATGTCATACATTAAACATTTATCGTAAATGCATATTGGTATTGTTTTCCTACTGAGATTCTCTCGAATCTCACCCTCCCCTACCAAAAATTTAGACATGGGAAGACAGAAGATATGTTGAGAACAATGCAGAGAACCATATGAGGGGATTGCAATGGTGGAACGAAGATGAGAAGATGTCTCTGTTTCACTGGGATGGGTTTAGATACCCAAGTAGCCCTGTGTGGCTATATTGATGGTAATGATCATGTACGAACCCCTATGGGGAAAATATGTAATAATGCACTTATTGTCAGTATATTCATGTTATTCCTGTGTTGTCCATCGAACCGCATATTGTTTTCCACGAATACTCTGAAAAAAGGTAAAAAAAAGGTAAGGGCGTGACACTTACCCAACCCCCAGGTGTAAGTGCACTTCCGGCACTAACTGCCCCTTCTAGGCAAACCATGTTGATTAAAATAGCACAAACAATGGCAACCACACAATCATATGAACTATTGCATAATGTATGAAAGATAATGTCACTGCCTCAAGTCTCTTTCACCTCATAAAGTGTGCCTCATAAAGCGAGCCAAGCTCAGTCTTCTAATTCAGTCCTAAAATATCAAATGTACAAGAATTAGGTTAAAACTCATTCATGTACTATTTTAAACACTCCCTAGTGTTTCTAGTGGTTATATGAGTCTATTGTGAAAATTTACCAAAATGCCCCTAGGGAACCGGCCCTGCCTCGCCGTGCCCGGTCCTACTGCACTTTTCATGAAATTTTGACCCAAGCTAATATGACATATTTTTGCCCAACATATCTATTTATAGATTCAAAATTACCAAATTCACTATCAAAAGACAAGAATGCCCTTAGCAACCCTTATTTCAGAGTTTCAGGGGCATTTTCGTAATTATGTTTTTTCAGGCTTTTCTGAAAAAGTGATCAACTATAACCCCGCCTAATTTTTCCTCCCAAACTCAATGGAGTCACCAAAACCTCAAAAATCCAACCCTATCCCCTTGAACCAGTACTAGCCAAAATTCCCAATTCTACGGGGAAAGTTAGGGTTTTTCAATTCTGACTCTGCAAACTTGCTCCTTTTCTACTCTTAATCACATTTTTAACTATTTAATTACATTATAACTACTATTTAGACCCAATTTTGGTAGCATAACGATTAGGCCACCTCCTTTACTAAATATGAGATCAAAGCAAATCAATCAGAATTTCACCGATTAAACTACTTACTGCAGCCAGAATAATTAATATTCAAAGTTTCGGACATTACCTTAACTTCCCTTTGGCACTTCCCCTTTAGGCCGAAACCCTAGCTCCTCTCAACATAGAAATTTTCTTCTCAAACACCTTAAATAACATAGAAGAGAAGCTTAGAGGAAGGATTACACACGTTATGAGCTAATTCACTGAAGAAATCAAGCTTAAATGGAGAATTTTCTACTCTTTCTCTCTTTAGAAGCCAAGCTCTCTCTCTCTCTCTCTCTCTCTCTCTCTCTCTGTGTCTCTCTCTCTCTATCTCTCTTTGAACTCAAAAACCGATGGGAAATAAAGCATGAAGAAGAAGATTAGCTTTTTATATCATTATGCTGATGTCATCATAATATTATGCTTATGTCATAATTTCCAATTTCCCATTTTTGGATTTTCTGGCAGATTTTATGCCGAAATTTTAAAAAATCATACTAAATTTGTAGACATCAAATTAGAGTGATTCCAAAGGCTATAGAACCCTTATTGAGTCTAGTTTCAAGGAAAAATATTGGAAGGACAAAATTCCCAGAATTAATTTCTTAGAATGTTGTTTCATAAAATCAACAGTTTTTTTGAGCTAATTTCAAAAATTCATAACTCTTTGTATATAGCTTCAAATGATTCATATGACCTATCAAATTAAAGTTTAGGATATCTACTTTCATTCTGAAAATTTTTATAATTTTTAATCATCATTTGATCATATAAAATCACATGAGAAGCTTACTGCCTTACAGGAAATTTCACTAGAAGCATAATCACATTCTCCAAAATTCATCATTTTACTTTCTTTAGTACACCAAAGATATAAGAAACATTAGGGAATAGATTTGGGGTACATGCTAAACCGAGGCTTAGCAGTCTGGTTAATTTAGGCTTATTCTTAAGCCTCTAATCCCAAAATTCGGGATATTACATCCCCTTAGGGTTTAAGTCTCCCAAATCACAAATTCAACCGACAAAAGCCATAAATTCAACCACCACAACAACAACAACCTTGAATCTAACAAGATAACAAGGTTTTGATTTTAATTTTATTTTTTACTTTTTAAATAGTTATTTTTTGAATTTATTAGACATAAAAACTTAAATAAAAAGTGATTAATTATTTTAACAATACATACTTAATTAAATGTGTTTATAAATTTTGGTAGCAAACAATATATTAAAAAATTTTACATTATGAAAATGATATTTCGAGTATATAAGGGAAGCTTGAGTACCATACATTTTAATTTCAATGAATGTTTTGATATAATAGTTTAAAATGTTACTCAAAAAAATTTTACTGCCCGTTTGGTTCACAGAACTAAAGGTAATGTAATGGAATATAGTGCAATGTAATGAAATGTAATGTAATAATGATTACATGAATTTATTTGGTTTATCATTAAGTAAAGATGATACATATGCATAAAAACATTTGTTGAATTATATTGAATATGAAAATATATGGGAATAATATAGCAAGAGACAAAATCATCCCTGACTATACATAGATGTATAATGTATACGTTTGGTTCATAGTAATTTTTTTCAATTTGTGTGGCATATGTGTTGGGTTCATAGTAATTTTTTAATATTTAATGATAGAAATATTGTGCAGTGTATAAGTTGGGTTCATAATATTTTTTTTATATTTAATGGTGGGAATATTATTTAATGGGACATTTTAATATTCTTAACTGTGGAATATAATTTTTTTTTTCAATTTTTAATAGGGGAGTCTTTTTTAATTTTTTTTATTATTAATTAATTTTTTTAATATTTAATTGTGGTAATTATTTAATTTTTAACGGTGTTTATGAGTGGGCACTTTAGCCAATTTAAAAAATTATAATGGCAATAATATTTTTTCACTTGATTATAGGATGTTTGCATCCGTATTCATCAATCTTAACAATGTAATTCTGATTACATCAAATAATACAATTAGGATTACAAAATGTAATCCTCTTTACATTACATAAGCCAAACTAAACACTGTAATTGGTTTATTGTATCATGATTATATGTAATCCTCTCTCATGGAATTGAACCAAACGGGCTATTAGTATTTGTTTGAACAAAAAATATTAGTGTTTGGACACAATGAGTTTAAAATTTTAGCTTATACTTTATTTTTTTGACCTGAGGCTGAGACTTTATTAAATATAAAGTTATTACATACGTAAAAGGCTACATTATACAAAACCTCCCTAAATTTTAGGCCGGTTATATATAACCCCCTTGACCTTTTATTTTTTAACTATTAACCTCCTGCCGTTAAGTGACCATTATCTTTTTAACGAAAAATATCACATTAGATTATGAGATGACATGTGACATCCCATATGGCATCCTGTGCAAATTACTAATTTCATAAAACTATCCTGTGTTAGATTTAGAGTTTTGATAATAACAAACTTAGGATTATTTGAATAAGAATATGTTACTTGATTTAAAGAGATTCATGTTGTGGATTATCTGAATAGTCATATTGATATTTGAATAGTAAATCTTGTTTTCAATTAAAAGCTATTCGAATAACTCTTAGTTTATTCGAACAAGCAAAGTATTATTCAGATAGTGAATGTGCTATTCGAATAAGAGTGCACACATAAAGAAAGAGAGTATTTTAATAAGCTATATCAATGTTTGAATAGTAAGCCTGATCAATTTCTCTAAAAATAACATAAGACAAATAATATTTGAATAGTCAAGGTATTATTCGAATAACAAATTCTTTTTCAAGCTTACTTCCAAATAGAGTATTCAAATAATAAGTTAACTATTCGAATAAGGTTAAGACAAATTTAAAGATCAAAAGACATACATATTGGATTAATGAGTATTACTATTCAAATAGTGAGGACACTATTTGAATAATGAGAAGACTGTTTGAATAGTATAGTTATATGAAACTTGTCATTTCCTAATCCAATTTCAAAAGAGTATTCGAATAGTCAGATATTGTATCAAAATAAAATTATCTATTTTTCAAAAGGAACTATCCAAATAGAAGAGCAAACTATTCAAGTAGTTTTAGTTCAAATTGACTTGATACTATTCCACTAGTAAAGAGACTATTAGAATAGTCTATAACTGGAAAAGAGTCATTCTATTCGAATAGTAAGAAGAGTATTTGAATACTTGTTTGTTCCAGAAAACAGCGCATGAAACTAAAGATTTATGAAATCAATGAAACCTTTGTTGAAAGCCTTAATCTTGCTTGTAATTATTCTTTTGCTTGATTAACATCTCTCAAGCAAGTTTCAGGGTATTTCTTCATCAAATATTTGAATATCAAAAAAAGCAGATTTTGTGTCAGAAGCATTAAATGCTAGGCAGAACTTCAACCAATGCATTCTCTTTACTCTAACTGCTATATTATCACAACACAAATTGTTTAGAGAAGCATTAATTGAGTAACAGACAAATGGAATGCTCACAATAGTCATTAAATTTACTTCAACTATAAATACAAGAGCATTCGAAGCAGAGTAACAATGGAACTGACGAACATTCAATTCTGCATTTAAATACTTAATTTTTCATTCTGTAATTTGTACTTCAGTAATCATTTTATTCACTCTTTAAGAGAGCTTTATTATAAACTCAATACATTTCAGTAAGAGTTAACTTAAGGTTGTAGAACCTTGACTTGGGTATTGGATTACATAGTATAAAGGGAAGCAAGTGTCCAGAGAAGGAACTTGTTGTGTACTAATGTTCCAAGAACCCACTGAATCTTGGAAGTATATTGAAAAGCTCATAGGCAATCTAAGGACTAGACGTGGGTTAGAATAGCTGTGACTGAACCAATAAAATCCCTGGTGTACACTTCAGTGATATTTCTCTAACTCTAAGCCTTGATTTCCTTGCTTTAAAATTTCTATTATTTTGTAATCTTAGTTAAAATTTTATTTTTACCCAATTAACCCCCCTTCTTGAGTGAAACGCTTGCACTAATATTTGGTATCAAAGCCTAGTCTTCTTGTTCAGGTGTAACAACCTAAAAAGGATCTAATGGCAAGCATAGGTGAAGGAATACTCCCTGACATAGCCTCAATCACAAGACCTATAGGTTTTAATGGAGAACACTTCTCTTTCTGGAAAACTAAGTTCAGAGTGTTCATTATAGCCACAGAATATGAACTCTGGGAGGTCATTCAAAATAGGAATTACATTCCTATAAAGATTGTAGAAGGACAACCAGTTCCTAAGTCACCGTAAGAATATGATGACAATGATAAAAGGCTCATGACTCTCAATAACAAAGTAATCCTAATGATCCAAAGCACCTTAAGTCAAAAGGAGTACTTCAGGATTTGCACACTTCCAATAGCCAAGGAAATGTGGCAAGCACTGGAAATAACACACAAAGGAACCTTGGGTATCAAAGAAAACCAAATCAATACTCTTGTTACTGAGTAAGATCTACTCCATATGAAATGTGGAGAATCATTAGCTGAGTTTGAACTCAGATACACTTATCTCGTAAATCAACTTGAAGCTCTCAGAAAGTTCTATGATTAGAATACTCTAGTTAGGAAAATAGTGAATATTCTTTCAAAAGAGTAGGAGGCCAAAGTCATAGCAATAGAAGAGCCAAAGGTGAATCAATGCGATCAGTAGCTTCTCTATTTAGAAGCCTATCAGAATATGAAACCAAGCTAAAGTTCAAATATGAACTGGATGATATTGATGATAAGAAAAAGAAAGAAGTAGCATTAAAGATCATCAAAGAAGAAAAACAACAAGAAGAAGATATTGAAGATGATGAAATGGGAATTATTGTAAGAAGATTCAAGAAATTTTACAAGAAAGGTTAAGGATTCAAAAATTTCAACAAAGGAGGAACCAGCGAGAAAAGAGAAACAAAAAAGCAAAATATCTCTAAGAATGCGAGAAACCTAGACACATCAAATCTGAATGCTCTAAGTATTTAAAGAACAAAGAAAGAAAGAAGAGTAAATTTACAAAGAAGAAAGCTTATGTCTCAACTATCTGGGGTGACAGCTCTTCTGATAAGGAAGAAAATGAAGATAAAGAAATAGCAAACATCTGCCTCATAACTCAAGAACAATCGGAGGAAGATGAGGTAAATGAAAATCCTAATTATGATGAGTTACATGATGAATATAATGATTTGTATACTGAGTTTATAAAAATTGTAAAAGAACTTGTAAGTCATAAGAAAAAAGTGAAAATACTTAAGGAACAACTCAAGGAACCAAAACCAATTTCCTATGACACTTGTCAAATTTTAGAAAAGAAAAATAATGATATTACCAAAATTCTTGAAAAATTTACTAAAGGAAGTAAAATGCTTAAGGTGATTTTGGAAAATCAAAAATTCACCAATGACAAATCTATAGTTGAATATGATCTAAAGTTAGATAAGTCAAAAGGAAGGAAGAAGGTTGGTAAACAAATTTATTTGAATTATTTTCAAAAATCGATACATTTCTCCAATCCCTTCGCTTATTGCAATTTCTGTAACAGAAAGAGCATTATACTTCATCATGTTACCACAAAAAGGAAGGAACTATGGGAACCTACAAATAGGTACCTAAAGGGTCATATCTGCCCAGGATAGTTCAAACTAACCTCAAAGGACCCAAGAAGGTGTGGGTACCTAAAACTTGATCATTTCTTTATATAGGTGTGTTTCAAGGCATCCAAATGAATAAATGGTACATAGATAGTAGATGCTTTAGACACATGACTGGTGATAGAGAGAAATTTACCTCCATAAATCCAAAAGAAGGAGGCAAAGTCAAGTTTGGTGGAAATCAATCTGGAAAAATTGTTGGAATAGGAGAAGTTTGAGTAGAACATGAGATACAAATCAAATATGTATATTACATAAAAAGATTAATGCACAATTTTTTGAGCGTGAGTCAAGTACTGACAAGGATAATTGGGTCATCTTTAATTTTGAGGAATGTCTTATAGTCTGTTAGAGCAAGCGTTTCACCCAAGAGGGGGTGAATTGGGTGGTACTAAAAATTTCGTTGCAAATATAAACCTTAACGGTGAATATAAAGCAGTAAAGAGTAAGGAGAAATATCAATGAAGTGTACACCAGGAGTTATACTGGTTCGGCCACAACTACTTTGACCTACGTCTAGTCCTCATAGCTTCTCTGAGAGTTTCACTATAACTTCCAAGATTTAGTAGGTTCTTGGCACCTCAGTACAAGCAAGTTCCTTTGCCTGGACACTTGCTCCCCCTTACAAGTTGTAATCCAATCCCAACTCAAGGTTCCACAACCTTAAGTTATCTCAATAACAAATATTGAGTTTGAATGAAATATCTCTCCACAGAGTGAATAAGAATCACTGAAGTACAGAATTACAAATATGTGTAAAACAGAGTAATGAACTTGATGATACGTTCGTGTATGTGTTCTTGTTCTATATTCTCTGTTTGGATGTTCCCGTATATATAGATGTGTTGGTAATAATTGTTGGAATGTTTTTCTTCATGTCCGTTAGAGAGTGCGCAGCCACTATTGACTTTTCCAGTATTTGAAAAATATCCGTTTGCAGTAGGTGGCGGTAGGTGGCATTTGAACGTTGCATTTGACTTTCCTTATTTGGTAAGATCTCTTCATTGTTTATCTGTGGATATGCTAAGAATACTAATACAATGAAAGGTTAATCACATAGGAAACAAATCAATGAACGTTTGAATGAATTCTGAATTTCTGGACTTGCATACTCGAGTAGCTACTCGAGTATTCATTAAGTTTACTCGAGTACTTACTCGAGTATCATCGTGAGAGTATTGATGAACTTCAAGTTAATAAATGAGCATTGCTTTACTCGGGTAGTGAATGGAGTAAACAAAATTACAAACCTCTGGAAATACCTGTTTACTCAGGTACTTACTCGAGTATGGCACACTTTTCTTCATAGGTTACTCAAGTAGCAACTCGAGTAAACTCTCAAAATAACTTTATATTACTCGATGCTTCACTCTAGTAATATTGGCAGGATTTCAAGGCCGAGAGCACTTCGAGTTTAACTACCATGTTACTCGAGTACTTACTCGAGTAAACATAAATTTTCTACATAGCTTACTCAGGTATTGACTTAAAGTTCTCTTCCAACTAACTCTACATACTCGAGTAGTGACTTGAAGTGAAGTGTGAGAAAAGCATTTCATGTTATTTGAGTATTACCTTCAGGTTTTGACTTACCACAGTAAGTTACTCGAGTAGCTCCTCGAGTAACATTGGTAGGGTTGAAAATGCCGAGAGCAACACATTTCTTGAAACAGAGTAACTCGAGTACAGACTCGAGTATCATTGGCAGGGTTGAAAATGCCGAGAGCAACACATTTCTTGAAACAGAGTAACTCGAGTACAGACTCGAGTATCATTGGCAGGGTTGAAAATGCTGAGAGTAACTGGAAGTCTTTGACATGGTTACTCAAGTACTTACTCGAGTAACGTTGGCAGGCCGAGAGCAACTGCTAGTGATTTACCTGGTTACTCGAGTAGCTACTCGAGTAACATTGGCAGGCCGAGAGCAACTTTGAGTCATTTACCTTCTTACTCGAGTAACGTTGGCAGGTTACTTGAAGGTTGACCTGGTTACCTCAAGTTTTTGTCTCATTACTCGAGTACGTAATCGAGTAACCCTTTAGAAAACTTGCCAGTGATGAAGTTTCTCAGCTTTTTGTCTTGGCCTTTCTTCATTACTCCAATGCTTACTTCAAGTAATGATTTGCCCTGTTATTACTTTGTTCAAACTTATTTGTTAATTAAATCTTTTTCATGCCATCCTTTGATATCATCAAAATATGAGAGATCTAACATAGTCAGCAAGAAGGACTTGCCTATCAAACAAGATAAACTAAAGGTAAAAATCAAAGCCATAAAGGAAGGTAATTGT
The DNA here is from genome assembly GCA_963210345.1 of Inga oerstediana. Classification (NCBI taxonomy): domain Eukaryota; kingdom Viridiplantae; phylum Streptophyta; class Magnoliopsida; order Fabales; family Fabaceae; genus Inga; species Inga oerstediana. The sequence goes on from OY723406.1 coordinate 17,489,793, forward strand.
TATACTATTGATATTAATAATCATATTTCTGAAAATTGTTTTCTCAGTAATACTGATGAGAGCTGGTTGTGGCACAAAAGATTAGCACATGTAAATATGCATAAGTTAGATAAGCTTAACAAAAAGAATTCGGTGATAGGTTTACCTAAATTACATTTTTAAATTGATTTAGTATGTGACTCTTGTCAAAAGAGGAAATATACTAAATCTTCTTTCAAAATCAAAAAGGAAATATCAACAAAAAGACCATTGCAACTACTCCACATGGATCTAGTTGGACTAGCAAGGGTTACAAATGTCAAACCCATCAACATTTTGATATTTGCAGAGTATTAAGTACGTAGTTCTGTAAGGCATACAAAAATAGCGAGAACATACTAAAATTAAGTTCTTGTTTACAATACAGGAAATTTCCCCTATGGTTTGAAAATATATACAAAGTGTTCAAAAAGAACCAAAAGTATAGTTTTAAATAACTAACAGCAGCTTTTGCTTATACCGAGACCCTATTCACCGGTAACTACTGCCTTGCCCCTTGAGCCGCCAGCTTCAGCTGTAATGTTTGAATATTTATTCTGCCAGTTTCTGGAAAATAGTGAAATTGTACTATGCAAACTTGTAATGTGCCTCTTTCAATTGCTTCATCCAATTACCAATTAATACTATTTATTAAGGAAGGATGGAGATATTTTAAAAAGTTTATCATCCTTCTTACTTCACATTTTCACGCCATACACACCAAAAATAGAGAGAGAGGAGAGCTTCAAGAATTGGAGAAAGGAAAGCTTGTAGAAGGCAAAAATCCAAGGTAAGTACTTGTGATTTCAAGTGTTCTTGCCTTCTAACTTGTGTAAAACCTCTTTTAATATCTTCTCCTCCATGAATATCATGGTTAGCAAGCAAGATTCTAAGGGAGGAAAGAGAGGGGAAGATGTTCTAGAGAGAGAAAGCTTAAGAAATCAAAGATAACTTCAAGAATCTCATTCCCTTTAGTATTATGTTAATGTTGTTGTTGATCTTGTCATGATTTGTGGTTTGGTTGGTTGTCTTGTAATTTGGGATGTTGAAACCCTAAGGGGTTATGCTGCCCAAATTTCCTCAAATCATGTTTAATAAGTGTTTAAGAGGTTTAACAAGTGATTACGAAGGAAAAGGGAAGGTGTTTTAAGGGTTAGATCACAAAATTACATTTTCCTTTTTGCTTGCCTAAATTTCGACTAGGATGAAAAATAGAAGGAGTTGGAATTTCATCAATTTGATTATTCCATTGTGTTTAAGAGGGAAACTTGTGTAGGGTTGATATTGATCATGTTGTGAGAAAAGCCCTAGAAAGTGAAATGACAAAAACACCCCTAAAACCTTAAATAGCGGCTACCAAAGGCATTTTCATCTTTTGGCAGTGAATTTAGTAATTCTGAGGTCAAAAATGGATTCCTTAGATGGCATTATATAGGAATAGCCTAGGTCATAATATTTGGAAAAGTATAGTTGAACCAAGTACAAAGGGGCTTAGATCGGTCCCTAGGGGTATTTTGGTCATTTCGTATTTTTAAGCTAAGATAACCAACAAAACATGTTTAGAATAATATTTGAATGAGTAATGACTCATTTATTATAAATTTGGAATTCTAGGACCGGACCACCAGCCCGAGCTCGATCTAATATAAGGACCTACTTGTGTCTCAAAAAGGGTTTAAATTAGTAGCAGCACTTTCTTTCATATACTATGTAATTGTCTATATGCTTTGTGTATGTCATCTTCTATGATATAAATACTATATTGCCGAGTAGGGCAATTGTGTGTGGAGGCACACTAACCTGGTTGTGAGCAAGAAGCCAACCGAGGTGTTTACGAGTTGTGGGGAACCAGCCCCGACTCATGTGCACATGCCGTATTCTAACTGTGGTGCGGGAAGTGTATATGTACCATTCGGCCAAGTGGGGACCCAGCTATGAATTGTTTGTGTTATGTTACATTACATAGTGTAAGGCATATTTAATTGTTGCATTTTATATAACTGGTTGCATACCACTACTGAGATTCTTTTGAATCTCATCCTTTCCATAAATGTATAAAGTTTGTAGTAGCAGAAAACGGCTCTGATGGAAAAATCGTAATTACCGGAAATTGAAGGTTCCGATCAAGATTAAGATAGAATATTGGTTAATTAAAGACTTTTTAGTAAGTTCAAGGTCTGTAATTGCTATTCATACACCCTATGAGGGATTCCTATAAAATAATCAAGTACATTTTATCAATATATCTATGTTATTCCTGTGTACCCACTAAATCGCGCATTGCTACTTTGATTAATATCAATGATAAATGGTATGTAAGACGAGGCCTTGCAATTTTCATCAGCCCAAATTTATAAAACAATCAAAAATCAAGCCAAAACCAACAACAACAACACCATCATATAAAACAAGATGATCAAGTTTATGAGATTACCTCTTGCTTTCACCTCTTTCTCTCTCTAAGTTGCCTCTACCCTCTCTCTCTCTCTCTCTCCTCTCTTGATTTAACTTGCTAACCATGAATTTCAAGAAGAATAAGAGGTTAGACGAAGTTCTAAGGAGTTTAGAAGGCATTAGCACTTAATTTACATGCTCTTATCTTTGATTTTACTGGAACCCTAGCCCTCTTGTTCTTGAGCTCTCTCAACTTTGCCCAACTCTCTCTCTCTCTCTCTCTCTATTTTTGGTCTAGCTGATAGAAAATGAGACTTAAAGGAAAGAGAAAGCCTTACAAAACATATCACCTTCATCTCTTTGTTTTTATTATATTTTATGGCTAAAGCACATGCTCATATAAATGGATCATCATCTTTTTTCTCTTTCTTCTATGTCTTGGCCGAAAAGCACTCCTCAAATGGCCAAAGATATGCTCTTCAATTAACTCAATTCCTCCTTCACACATATTTTTTAATTAGAGTTGCAATTGTTGACCCATGTCATCATATTTTTTTTATTTGACCATATGCCAAATATTGTGCCAAGGGATATTTATCTACCAATTAATTATTTTTCCCTTCCATATTCCTTTTTGGATGAAAATGAATAAATAAATTGGGAAAAATAATTGTCTCTTGTTTAATATGGCAAATTACCATTTTGCCCTTACATTTTGTGATTTTCGCACAAGCTGCTGGCAGAATTTTAATCAAATTTTGAAAATTCATATCTTTATTTATAGATGTCCAATTGTAGTAATTCTAAAGGCTATGTGACCTTTATTAAGTCTATTTTTAAGAAAAAAAATTTCCTTTAGCCAATTGGAAGCACAGAATTCCAGAATTAATATTTATTGGACACTATCACAAAATTCTGCTAGTTTCACTTCAAAAATACATAACTATTAGTGTGCAGGTCCAAATAACTCATGACTGATGAACCCACATCGTGTGAGTTCTCAAAATAAAACTAAGTTTGAAAATGTAGCGTAGTAGCTTAACCTAGGTCATTCTTTATGAGGAGATTAATTTTCAAGTTTCTAAATAGTAAAGTGATAAATACCTTAAAGTTGTGAGAAATCATTTTGAGAAATTGATTTTAAAACTAATGAAGTAATCTAAGCTAATGCAATATTTTTGTATTTTTCAGTTTTTAAAATAAAGAAGCAAACGGAATCGAAATTAATAATAACAACAAGATAAATTCAATTAACTAGTATAATGATAAAAGGAGATTCCCTTGAGTTGAGCTTTTAGTCTTCCTTGCTTGCTAATAATATGAATTTCATGATATGAGTCAAGAGGATGGAACTAAGCTACCACTAGTTAATACCCTGACTTTTGAGACTTGAGCTTAGAGAATAAGCCTGAGATTAGTGGATTGCTAAGCCCCGATTTAGCAAGATCCCAAATTATGATTAAGAGTTAATGACTCAAAAAGTGGATGTGGTTAGTGATAAATAACCCTTTTGGAGAATATGATGTGATTTGGCACTCGAATGTGATTCGTGTGTGTTGTGAGCAGCACCGAAACCCTGTATTTGAGTCCAATTGTGGATTAATATCCAAATTGACTTATAATAAAGGGAATAATTGAATGGGGTATTGTGTTGGAAATGGTGTCATAGTGTGTTTTGATGTCATTGAAATTGGTTTGGAACTTTGAAATGGAAAAGTTGCAATATTAGGTTTTGAAATGTGAATTGTGTTGACATGTTGTGATTATTGTGAAAACATGTCAATGTGATGTGAATTTGATTGATTTGATGTTTCCAATGGATTCCTAGTGAAAATTTATGTGGGAATGATGTTTGGTATGAAAATGGGACCATTAGAAGCAAAGATGCAAAATCTGAAATTCTGTCCAGTGAAACTCTATTCTGGGCAGTCAGTTTGTGTGAACGTTTTCAATGACCAAATGGTATCTACAAAATTCTGAAACTTTCTAGTATTACATTTCACATCCCAAGCTTCAAAATGGATATATAATTTGTGCCATTTCGTTTTGTGAGCTAGGAGATATGACTGTCCAAAGTTTGGGATGGAAACTGAACTCTATTTTGGGGCAACGAAGAGTTTTATGTAATTCTGAAATTTTGTGGTAATTTTTGGTAATGTCCCATATTTTTCCTATAAATAGGACTTAAATACCTTTCATTTGGATTTGGAATCACCTCATTTAGATTTTTCTAGAATTAGTTATGATTTTTCAAAGTTTGGGCAGAAAATCTGCCAGAAAATCCGAAAATGGGAATTATGACATCATCAAAATAAAAGATGACATCAGCATGGAATTAAATATTTTCTCATCATCTTCAGCTCTCATTTCTGAAGTGCTGAACCAGCTGAAACTAGTGAGAGAAAATTGAGATCTCTTAGAGAGAGAGAGAGGAGAAATCTCACAAGGTAAGCCGATTTCTCCGATGATCTAACTCCTAACGCGTATAACCTTGCTCCTAAGCTTCTCTTTTATGTTCTTTAAGGTGTTGGAAGCTCAATTTTCATGGTTAAGAAGGGCAAGGGTTTCAGCCACTCTTGAGAAAAGCTAGTGGGAGCTTGAGGTAACTTCCAAACTCTTGTGTATTGACTATTCTCGCTGCTGTGGACAATTTAATCGGTGAAATTTCGCCGGATTGTCATTGGTTTCAAAAATGGACAATGGGTGTGTGGGGTTGTTATGCTGCCCAAATTGGTACTAAATGGTAGTTGTAACATAATGGAATAGTCAATAAAGTGGTTAGGAGTATAAAGGAACGCGTTTACGGAGCCGAAACCGAAAAACCCCTATTTTCCCCGGAATACTTGAGAATTTTGGCCAGCTCGAGAAATGGGTCTTAGAGTTGGATTTTCAATAATTTGATAATTTCATTGAGTTCAGGAGTGAAAACTAGGTGGGGTTACTATTGGGCACTTTTTTAGAAAAGGTCGAAAAAGCATAATTACGAAAACGCTCCTGAAACCCTTAAAGTGGGGCTGCCAAGGGTAATTTTGTAATTGACATTGAATTTGATAATTTCAAGTTCGGAAATGGATTCCTTGGGCGAAAATATATTAGAATAGTCAATGTCAAAATTTCGGGAAAAGTACAACCGGACCGGGTACGGTGGGGCCTGGCCGGGTCCCCAGGGGCATTTTAGTAAATTTTCAATATAGCCTCATATAACCCCCAGAAACAATATGGAAGTGACTAAATAGTACATTTGACATTGTATGATCGAATATGAAGCCCCGAGCTGTTTGCACGTAGATTGAGGCACACGTTTCGAGGCATAAAAGGGTTAAGGTAGGGAACTTATCTCTCCTACATGCTCTGATAACTATATTAATGTGTTGATGCATGTTATTGCTTTGCTTGATTATGTAAAACATGTATGAATGATTTGAAGCTATGTTTTAATATATGTTATAGCCACATGTGTATCGTTCGAAACATTGAGCTTATAGATTTGTCATTGTATGTGTGCATGAGTTATGTGATGCAAGCATGTCATGCATTAAACACTTATCTTGCCTGCATATTGATAATGTTTCCCTACTAAGATTCTCTTGAATCTCACCCTCCCCTACCAACAATTTAGACAGGACAAGTGGCTCGTGGAGGGACCGGCTAGGACTCCTTCGAGATGAGAGTTGGTAGTTGGTTATCAATGAGTTGTGAAGACTGTATATGATTCGGTTGAATATAGGGTTATGAATTTGAGATGAGATTGTGTAATCCCCATTTGAAGAATTGTAATGGGCAATTGTGCCCTGTGTATCTTTAGCGAAGGTATGTACCCGGGATTGTCGGGATGACTATGTTGTGCACTCTGATATTTATATGAATGTGATTTATCTTCGCGTAGTAATTGTATTCAAAATGTGAATATGAGACCAAGTTTATAAATGAATTCGAAAGGTAATTGTGAAAACCCCGTCATGTGATAGGTTAGTAAATGTTATTTGATTATTATTGGTCTCTATTTCATTTTAATCGCGTATTTCGGATATAATTACGGAGGGGGTTACAACAAGCTCCATACTTGTAATAATCATTTAATTCATTCTACTGAAGCAATTAAATGAATACCACTAAATAATTCAGACTCAAGGAGATGAATAATCAACTTCCAATTCTAACTTGTAATTACAATTACAAAAGTTCAAAGCATTCAATTTAGTCATTTACAATCCGCTCAACCAAGTTGGAATAAACAACTCAACCTACTCCTAATTTAAATCATACAAAGCTTAATTAATCAACTCCTAGCTCAACCACCAAGTTTATTCACTTGGCATAGAATAATCTAGATCACAACCATCTACTTAACCAAGCCATACAATTATGAACTAGAAAGAGAGTTTAAAGGAATTCTATTGAAGTTTAAAAGCTCAAACCATTACCCAACTCAAGGAAATCACCAAGACTTAGCTATTCAAGGAAGAGGAAGAGGAAGCTTGATTAATGAAGAAGGGATTAGCCATGGAAATAAGATGCAACAGCCACCTCATGTTATTCTCCAAGTGGCGGCTCTCAACTTGTGTCTATGCTTTCCAGTGCCTTCTCCTTTCTCTTATCTTCTTTTTCCTCTTCGGTGCTCCTTCTTTCACGCAGTCGCAATTCTCATCTCCACTTTCTTTCTAATTCCCTATTCGGTCCAGCTTTTCCCTTCGGTCAACCCTCTCCTCTTCTATTCAACTCGGTCTACCTCCTCATTCAGTCTACTCCTCTCTTTCTCTTTTACCTTCGATCAACAACTCTCTTTTTTTCAATTAATCACAGCTACCTCCTGCTCTTCATTCAATTCCCATTCAATCCAATTCTCCTCACTTCAGTCAACAATTTTGGCTCATCTCTTCTCTCCTTTTCCAATTTGATCTGCTACTCCTTTTAACGCCTTTCTTATTCCTCCATTCCCTTTTCTTTATTCAAATAAATCCCTCAGTCCGGCTATGCTTTTATTCATCGGTCCACAATCCATACCTCCTTCTTCAATTAATTCAGCTACTCCCTTTTTTCTTTCATTTTGGTCCATCTTTCTTTAAAATGGTTCAGCAACTCTCTCCTCCTTTCTATTCGGTTCACTCCTTCTTCATTTATTCAGTCACCTCTTGCCTTCTTTCTCTTTGTAATTCAATTGTTTTTAGGTTAAAAGTGAGTTGTGCCTTATTTGGATAAGAGATAAAAATCTATTTTGGTATTAGACATAAAATTGTAACTACCAAACAAGGCCCTTACTCATTTAACCTTCTCTTAGAAAAAATGTGAAAATAAATTTTGCACTTGTGATGTTCCACTCTTGTCCTTCATTAACCTCCAAAATAACATATTTGACCTTGACCACTAAAATTGTGCCACATCATCACCTATAAAATTAGATTCACAAAGGTAATATATTTTTCTCACAATTAAAGAATAATGGGAATAACAAATATTAATTAAAAATATAACAATTTAACCACTTTAATTCCCAAATTATTCTTTCAGTAAAATCTCACATTAATATTCAATTAAGTCCTACAAAAAACCCAAGATTAATTACTAAAAATATATAAATATTAAGCTCTATCAATGACCTATCAAATTAAAGCTTAGAATGTCTACTTTCATTCTGAAACATTTCACATTTATTGGACATCATTTGATCATCCAAAACTATATGACAATCTCACTGCCTCGCAGAGAGTTTTACTAGCAGCATTTTATAGCTTTGCAAATTGTGTGTGACCACTAGTTACTTGTTTTGTCACTTATATGCACCCTAATTCACCATTTTTATTCCACTAAATATCTCATTACACAAAGAAAATATTGGTGATAAAAACTGAGATATTATAGAAAGCCTTAGGGAAAACCTATATACATTGGTCATTGTTGATGATTTCTCAAGATTCACATGGACTATCTTTTTGTCATCAAAAGACGAAATTTTTAGTTCATTATTTTTGCCAAAAAAGTGTAAAATGACAAAGCTATGTTTATTGCAGCAATTAGAACATATTATAGATGAGAGTTTGAAAACCGAGCATTTGGAGACTATTGTGATACAAAACGCATTGAACACAACTCCTCAACTCTAAGAACTCCTCAAAAAATGGTGCTATAGAAAGGAAGAATAGAGTTCTCACTGAGATTGCCAGAGCAATGCTTAATGAGAAAGAAGTCTCACAAGTATTTTGGGCTGATGCTATGAGTACTGCCAGCTACATCTCTAACAGAGCTTATATCATATCAAAGCTGGAAAAAAACACCATATGAGCTTTACAAAGGAAGAAAGCCAAACCTCAGTCATCTACACATATTTGGATATAAGTGCTTTATTCATAATAATGATAAGGATAATCTAGGGAAATTTGATCCCAAAGCTGATGAAGGTATTTTCCTAAGATATTCTAATAAAAGTAAAGCTTTTAGAGTTTTTAATAAACGAACTTGAGTTGTTGAAGAATCTATTCATGTTGTATTTGCTGAAGTTGATCCTCTTGTCAAACCCTTAGATGATGAGCCAGAATTGATTAGTTCTGAAATAAATCAAGCTATTTCAAAAGCTCCCCATATGCCTTTTGAACCAAAGGAAAATCAAAGTCAGCCTTCTTCTTCTAAACAACCTAAAGCCTAGAAGTTTAATAGAAATCATCCTATAGATCAAGGCATAAGTAATGTTGAAGAAGGTGTAAAAACAAGAAATAGGATTCTTAATGAAGTAAGCATTTCAACCTTTATTTTAGAACTAAAACCTTCCAGTATTGATGAAGCCTTATCAGACAATTATTGGGTTATAACAATGCAGGAAGAACTTAATTAATTTAAGACAAATCAAGTTTGGGACTTAGTACCCTGCCTAAGGATCATCCGGTCATTGGCACTAAATGGGTATTTAGAACAAACTTGATGAATCTACAATCATTTTCAAAAATAAGGCAAGATTGGTAGCCAAAGGCTATAATCATGAAGAAGATTTGATTATGAGGAAACGTATGCTCCAGTAGCTAGATTGGAAGCCATATATGTACTCTTAGCCTTTATATGCATCAAAGGATTCAAACTCTATCAAATGAACGTAAAAAGTGTTTTCCTTAATAGTTACATAATGTAGGAAGTTCATGTTGAACAAATCCGTGGTTTTGAAAATTTTTCTAATCCAAACCATGTCTATAGAATAAGGAAAGCCCTTTATGGTCTTAAACAAGCTCCAAGAGCTTGGTATAAAAGACTAAGATATTTTATCATTGATCACAGTTCGACAGAGGAAGGGTATATACAACTCTATTTATAAAATGTAAGAAAAATGAAATGTTAGTTGTACAAATCTATGTTGATGATATTATTTTTAGAGCTACTAATGATACGTTGTGCAAGGAATTTTCTAATATAATAAAAGGAGAATTTGAGATGTCTTTAATGGGAGAATTAACATTTCTTTTGGGTTTTCAAATCAAACAAAGAAAGAAAGGAATATTCATATCTCAAAGAACTCCTCAACAAGTATGGAATAGATCAAGCCAATGGAGTTGATACTCCTATAAGTTCAACAACCTTACTAGATGCAGACATGAAAAGAGCTAAATTTAACATAAAAAGTATCGAGAATGATTGAGTCATTGCTCTACCTTACAGCCAAAGGACTAGATATCCAATTCAGTGTTGGAATATGTGCTAGATATCAATCATGCCCCAAGGAATCTCATGCTGAGACTGTGAAAACAATTTTCAGATATCTTGTTGACACAATGTTAATATATTGTTTTGTAAAGGAATTCATGTTTTCAAGATGTTAACATTAAGCTAATTGATTATCAAATGCATTTTACAAGTTGATAGAAAGTTGCTATTGAAAATGTCTGATGCACTCGAGTTTGTAGGAAGAACTCAAGTTTTGTAAGCTGAAACACTCAAGTTTGGCCATTTCACTCTTACAAGTATTATACAAAAGCTGTTTCAGAAACTGGAATTTACTTATGCACTCGAGTTTGGCTTCAAAACTCAAGTTGTAATCTGAAGAGAACTTGAGTCTTACAAGTGTTGTCTAAAATCAAAACCAGAAGCTGAGACGCACAAATACACTCGAGTTGTGATAAAGAACTTGAGTTTTGCCTATAACACTTTCAGTCAACTCTTGCAACTTCCATCCAGAAGCCAAACTAGAAACTTCTTCAATCAGATATTCACTGGAGAACTCAAGTTTAGGTAAGGAACTCAAGTTTGGGACTGTAGCACTTCAAGGTAACTCTTGCAACTTTCTGATAGGGACAAAGTGAAGTGGTGTTGACCAACATGAAACTCGAGTTATGAAAGAGAACTCGAGTTGTGCCATGAACACTCTTGTAAGTTCAAGTTAACTCTTGCAAGTCTTGGCAGAGACAAACTGAAGCAATGTCGACAACCTTAGAAACTTGAGTTTGTGAGGAGAACTCAAGTTGTATCTTAAGAACTTTCATGTCACTCACAAGTTCACAGAAAGTGGAAACTGGAACTTAGTTAAATCATTAAGGGAACTCGAGTTATACTTAAGACCTTGAGTTTTTCCAAAAGCACTTGAAAGTGTTGAAAGCTTTCTCTGTACAACCATGAAAATATTAAAGAGAACTCAATTTTGAAGATGAAACTTGAGTATGGACTCAAGTGTAAAGAAAGAACTCGAGTTAATCAGTCATAAAAGCAAAATGCATTACAGAGTCACAACGAACAATCCGAACATGGTTAAATATTATTTGTTTATTGTGTTTTTACTTGTTATTGTACCTAAATGTTATCTAACATATTTTTCAAGTGTGAAATAGGAAATTAAACGTTCGGATTACAAATTCAAATGAGAAAGTCAATTGCGGCAAACATAGTCATTACATACCGAATATTGGACACCTGCTACTACATCAGTTGACCTACCATGAAAGAATGTCTGAAAACTCAAGCGCATACATCCCACTCCACAACATGAGATTCAATTTCACAATGGGACATCCTGCTCCTCAACCGAACATTTTGATCCACAACGGCTAATTTAGACTGGCTATAAATACAGAGTATCAAAGACAGCCTTAACAGACACAAGATAGCATGAGAGCATACACTAAAAATTTACAAGAGACTCTGATTTCATATTTCCCTCTGTATTCACATTGTACTTTATGATTATCATATTCACTCTATGAGAGAGTCTGTAAACACTTTTAATTGTATTTTTGATTTGATCTCAAGGTAAAGGGACCTTGAGAGGGTTGATTTCTTTACGGGGGAAAGAAGTAAAGAAAATTCCTGGTAAGACTTTTTACTCATAAGACTTACAAGGTGCAAGCAGTAGAGAACATTGCTGCTCATAAGACTTACAGAGGTGTAAGTGTAAGAGGCAAGCTTCACCCAAGAGGGGGGTGAATTGGGTGATGTTATAAATTTTTTCGCTTGATGTGGTGATATGAAAAATATAGTAGATAGAGTAGAGTTGAGAAGATTTGAACACAGAGAGTTATACTGGTTCGGCCTAACAACCAGGCCTACGTCCAGTCCTCAGAGATTAAGACCTACTGAGATTTTCACTATACCTCCAAGATTCAATGGGCTCTCAGAATGCCACAAAACAACAATCGTCCTTGAACGGACTACGAGCAGAAATATTCTCTCAATAAGAAATTTCTCTCCCCCTTACGACAAGTCTTATGTGCAGAAAAACAACCTTTAACCCTTCTCACTTGCTTATGTATACAAGACTTATGAGCAGCAACGTTCTCTCCTGCTTACACCACTGTAAGTCTTACGAGCAGCAACGTTCTCTTCTGCTTGTATCTTATAAGGCTTATGAGTGGAAGGTACAACAAGGAATTCTCTCAACTGCTTCTCTCGTAAGAAAAACTACCCTCTCAAGGTCCCAATACCTTGAGTTCAAATAAACATAGAATTTGAATTGTATGAAGACTCTCTTATAGAGCAAATGAATAAACACTTAAGATCAATGTGTATACAGAGAAAATGATGAATAGCAGAGACTCGTGTATAAGCTTGTGGGTTCTTGTGCTACGTTGTTCTTCTGACTATCTTTGAATCTCTGTATATATAGTTGCCTCAGTTTTTTCCCGTTTGGGAAATCAACATTTGAGGAGCGGGACTTTTGCAACTATTGAAAGACACGCGCATGTTTGAATATTCTGAATGCGGTAGGTGCGAACGTGTTTGTAATCATGTTGTCTGCCGCTGTTTGACTTTCTCCGTAACAACTAATTTCAAACGTTCATCCTCCTGCATCACACTTATAATACTTTCAAAATGATGTTAAGCAATGATAATAAGTAATGATGATATGAATAAATAACAATAAACCATATTCGGATTGAATGTTGTGAGACTTGGCATTTTTGATGATCTGGCAGAGCATCACTCGAGCATGGATGGCTCACTCGAGTGATCTTCCTATTTTCCTCTTTGTGCTTCAGTTATCGGGTTGTGCTTGTAAAGAATTTCAGAGAGACAGAATTCTCACTCGCGAGTGAAGTGGGGTCTCACTCGAGCACAACTCCCCCTGCTCGAGTGATCTTGCATTTTCCACTGGGAATGTCTTCTCGGGTTATCACTCGCACACCATTTTGACAAGAGTGAGATTTTGTACTCGCGGGTGATGTGGTCCCTCACTCGAGCACACAGACTCCTGCTCGAGTGAGACGCATATTATAGAGGAATATGCTCTCAATACCAACACTCGCATTAGGAACTCAGAGAGATAAACTTATCACTCGCAGGTGATGTGGTCCCTTACTCGAGCACACAGACTCCTGCTCGAGTGAGAAGAATATTCTCAAGTATTATATCTTTTAAACCAGCACTCGCATGAGATTTGGAGAGGGATAGAATTTTCACCCGCAGGTGCAGCTGTGTCACTCGAGCATATGAGGTGGTGCTCGAGCATACTTGCACTTCTTTGCACTTCATGACTCTCGGCCAAGCACTCGCAGTACCTTGCTCGAATACAGAATGCTCATGCTCGAGCATTGATACTCTGCTCGAGTGAATCAAGGAAGCATGATAATACTTGCTCTCGGCCAAGCACTCGCGGACCTTCACTCGCATGTGCTCGAGTGCAAACTCCAGTGCTCGAGTGAATCAATGAAAATAACAGTGACATGCCTCTCGGGTGAACACTTTCTGGCTTTCACTCGCACCTGCTTGAGCACAGAAGGGATCTATGCTCGAGTGCAAAACTTATGCCCGAGCACTCCAGTTCAATTTCGCAGCAGATACCAGAAAACACTCCTATATGCATTTGGTAACTTTGTAAACTTTTCTTAATCTTATAAAAACATGATTTGCATTCAATTGTCATTTTATTATCATCAAAACTTGGGATCTAACAGTAAGAAGGAGAGAACGTTACTGCTCATAAGACTTGCAAGGGTAAGTAGGAGAGAAAGGTATTCAGAATTGTTCTACTCATAAGACTTGTCATAAAAAGGAGAGAAAATTCTAGGTATTAGAATATTTTTACTCATAGTCCTTGCGAGGACAGTTGTTGTTTGCAGTGTTCTAAGAGCCCTCTGAATCTTGGAGGATTAGTGAAATTTTAGAAGGTTTTGATCTCTAAGGATGGACGTAGGCCTGGGGTTGGGCCGAACCAGTATAAATCTCTATGTGCAAATTCTCTCATCTCTACTCTCTCTTCATTTATTTCCATAATACCGTAACATGCAAAAAAATTATTACACCACCTAATAGGGGTGAAGCTTGACTCTTTCATTTGATATCAGAGTAAAGTCTTCTCATAAAAGTTTAACAACTTGAGAAGGAACCATTAAATGGCAACAATGGGTGAAAATATTATTCCAGATGGAGCTTCTATCAGTATACCTCCTGATTTTTCCAGAGACCATTTTTCATTTTGGAAAGCTAAGTTTGGAGTGTTCATAATGGTGAATGAATATGGTTTATGGAATGTAATACAAGACGGTGATTATGTTCCAATGAAGAAAGTAGAAGACAGAGTCATGACAAAAGAGCCTAAAGGAATATGATGACAATGACAAGTATTAGTAACATTAAATAGCAAAGATATTTTAATGAAACAGAGTGCCCTCATCCAGAAAGAATATTTTTGAATCTGCACGCTGCCAATAGCTAAAGACATATGGGATGTACTAGAAATCGTACACGAAGGTATGTCTGGAATCAAAGAAAATAGAATCAACACTCTAATTACAGAGTATGATCTATTTTGGATGAAACCTGGAGAAAGGATCTCTTAATTAAAACTCAGATATACACATATTATCAACCAGCTGGTAGAACTTCAGAAAACCTACGATCAAAATTCCCAAGTAAGGAAGATCCTTAACATCATTACAAAAGAATGGGAAGCAAAAGTGACAACTATCGAAGAAGCCAAAGGTGAATCAATGAGATCTGTAACTATACTCTTTAGAAGTTTTTCTAAGTATGAGGGAAAGTTGAAATTCAAGAAGTAGCTGTAAGAGTTTGACGACCACAAGAAAAGAGGAGTTGCTCTTAAAGTCATCAAGGAAGTCAAATCATCATAGAACGAAGATGAACTTAATGATGATGAAATGGAAATAATCATAAGGAAGTTCAAGAAGTTCTATAGAAGAAGCCAACAGAACTTTAAGAATAATCTAGGAAGTTCAAGCAAGAAAGAGAACAAAGAGTAACAAGTCATGTTCTACGAATGAGGGAAACTAGGACATATCAAGTTTGAATGATTCAAGAACAAAGACAAGAAGAAGCAAAAAAAGAAAGCAAACATATCATCCATATGGGGTGATAGTTCGTCGGATGAAGAAAGTGACGACGATGAAGTTGTAAATATATTAGTAGCCAAAGAAAAAGAATATGACTCAAGGTAGCCAAAGAAATGGTAAGTTATAAGAAGAAAGTAAAAGAATTAGAAAGCAGAACTAGTACTATCATATCATGTTCATCATGTGCATCTTGTGAAGAAAAAGATAGGAAAATAAGTAACTTAACAAAAACTTTAGAAAGATTTACTAAAGGAAGTGAAACTCTTAAAATAATTTTAAAATCTCAAAGTGTCACTCATGATAAATCTAGAATTGGGTATAATTCTGTTAAAGATAAATACAAACGAAAGAAGAGAGGAAGTAGGACATATCTCAAATATTTTAGAAATTCAGTACATGCACCAAATCCATTTGCATCATGTAACTACTGTAATAGGAAAGGCCATTATACTTCATCATGTTATTTTAGAAAAGGAAAGGCCATTGGCACATATAAATGGGTTCTGTAAAGGACGCATGTACTAATAGTGATTCATACTAACCACGAAGGACCCAAGAAAGTGTGGATACCTAAAACTTGATGATATTACTCTAGGTATGTCTCAAAACATCACAGGAAAACAAATGGTATATTGATAGTAGATGCTCGAAACACATAACTTGTGACAAAGATAAGTTCACCATGTTAGAAACTAAAGAAGGAGGAAAGGTAACTTTTAGAGGTAACTAATTTGAACGTATTGCCAGAATTAGTGAAGTTGGAAAAATCAATGGTATTCAAATCAATGACGTATACTATGTTGAAGGATTATGCCACAACCTCCTAAGTGTGAGTCAAAGCACTGATAAAGATAATTGGATAATCTTTGACTCAGAGGAATGCTTGATAGTAAACAAGAAGGATCTACCGCTTAACAAATAATCTTTCAAAGTAAAGATCTGAGCTAAAAGGGACGGTAATTGTTATAATATTGATTTAAATTCAAATTCTTTTGAAAGTTGTGTTCTTAGCAAATCTAAGGAAAGTTGGTTATGACATAAGGGTCTTGCTCATGTCAATATGAATCAACTTGACAAATTGATTAAAAAGAATTTAGTTGTTGGTCTTCCTAAACTTAAATTCAAAGATAGAATGATTTGTAATGCTTGCCAAAAAGTAAAACAAACTAAATCTTCTTTCAAACAAAAGAATGAGATTTAAACTTCTAAACCTTTACAACTACTTCATATGGATTTAGTTGGACCAGCAAGAGTAAAGAGTTTTGGAGGAAATCTACATACTCTAGTAATTGTCAATGATTTTACTAGATTTACATGAACTATATTTCTTGCTTCTAAAGATGAAACTTTTGCTAAATTTATTACGTTTGCCAAGAAGGTCCAAAATGAGAAAGGTATTTCTATTATTTCTATTAAGACCGATCATGGAGGAGAGTTTGATAATCAGCTCTTTAAAGACTTCTGCAATAATCAGGGAAAAGACCATAATTTATTTACACCAAGGACACCTCAACAAAATGGAGTTGTGAAAAGAAAGAATAGAGTCCTCACTGAGATGGCAAGGGCAATGCTCAATGAGAAAGAAGTGTCACAAGTATTCTAGACAGATGCAATGAGCACTACATTCTATATCTTGAATTGAGCCTATATCTGTAAGACCCTTGTAAAGACACCGTATAAGCCTACAAAAGAAGAAAACCAAACCTTGATCATCTATACATCTTTGGATGTAAATGCTACATCCATAAAAATGGTAAAAAAAATTGAGGTGAATTTGATTCAAAGTCTGATAAAGGTTTATTTCTAGGTTACTCAAATAGAAGTAAAGCATATAGAGTCTTTAATAAAAGAACATGTATTGTAGAAGAAACCATTCATGTTGTGTTTAATGAAATAGACTCTTAAACAAAATCTTTTGATGAAGAGGAAACAAATTTGATAAAGAAAACTAAAAATCTAACCATTTCAAATCAAAATGATTTTCAAACAGATGATTTTCAAACTGAAGAAAACATCGATGATTATGCTTAGCCAAGGGCATGGAGACATATGAAAGATCATCCAATGGATCAAGTAATTAGAGATGTTCATGAAGGTGTCAAAACTAGAAATAGAATTCGTAATGAAGTTACATACTCTGCATTCATTTTTGAAATCTAACCTTCTAGTATTAAAGAAGCACTTTCTGACAATGATTGGGTGATTGCAATGCAAAAAGAATTAAATCAATTTTGAAGAAATCAAATTTATAATTGTTATCTTGACCTAAAGATCACTCGGTCATAGGAATCAAATGGGTTTTCAAAAACAAACTTGATGAAGCTACAATCATTGTGAGAAATAAGACTAGATTAGTTGCCAAAGGCTATAATCAAGAAAAAGGTATTGATTATGAGGAAAGAAATGCTCCAATGGCAAGACCGAAAGCCATATGAGTACTCTTAGCCTTTACATGCATTAAAGGTTCTAAACTTTATCAAATGGATGTCAAAAGTGCTTTTCTAAGTGGGTATACTATGGAGGAAGTTTATGTAGAACAACCTCTTGGTTTTGAAGATGAAACAAAACCTGACCATATTTTCAAACTCAATAAAGCTTTGTATGGTTTGAAAAAAAATCGAGAGATTGGTACGAAAGACCAAGAAAATTTCTTATTGATTAAAACTTTGTCAGAAGAAAAGTAGACACAACACTTTTTATCAAACATAAAAAGAATGATCTACTGGTAGTACAAATACATGTTGATGATATAATTTTTGGTGCTACAAATGAATTTCTTTGCCAAGAATTTTCAAAGCCTATACAGGGAGAATTCAAAATGTCCATGATGGGTGAACTAAACTTCTTTCTTGGACTTCAAATCAAGCAATGAAGGAATGGGATCTTCATATCCCAAACCAAATATTTGAAGGAATTATTAAAGAAGTACGGAATGAAACATGCTAAAGGAGCTGACACTCCAATGAGCACAACTACACTACTGGATGCCGATATAAATGGCCCTAACTTCAACATTACCAAATATAGAGGAATGTTCAGCTCATTACTCTATCTAAAAGCAAGTAGGCTAGATATTCAATTCAATATTGGTATATATGCAAAGTATCAATCTGCTCCTAAGGTATCACATGTCGAGACCATGAACAGAATCTTTAGGTACTTAAGAGATACTACAGAGCTTGGCCTATGGTATCCAAAAAGAGGAAATGAATATTTGATGGCCTATTTAGATTTAGATCATGGAGGATATAAAACTAATAGAAAGAGCACAAGCGGACAATGTCAATTTCTTAGAGGCTCTTTGGTTTCTTGGCTCAACAAGAAGCAAAACATTGTTTCATTATCCTTTACTGAAGCTGAATACATAGCTACAGCAAGTTGTTGTTCTCAAGTCCTATGGCTAAAGCAACAACTTCAAAACTTAGGGATCAACTTGAAGGAGACACCTATTTACTGTGACAACATGAGTACCATAAGCTTGGCCAAGAATCCTATGCAACATTCGAAAACCAAGCACATAGACATCTAACATCACTTCATTTAAGACTATGTTTAAAAGAAGGATGTCAAAGTAGAATTCACTCTTACACATCTTCAACTCACTGATATTTTCAAAAAGTTCATAACTAAAGATCAATTTTTATACATAAGGAGAGAATTGGGAATGGTTAATCCCAATAAGTTGTAAGATTTACATGTTTTTGTTTGTATTTATGTACATGTTTTGATTATTACTGTACTAACTTAAGCATCAAAGAATATAGAAGTTTGTTTTGTAGGAATGTCCTGCTTACGGTTGGTAAAACAAGGATAAACAGAGAGTACATGAACTCTAGGTACAAACTCGAGTTCAAAACAAGTTTGGCACTAAACTTGAGTTTCATGAGCAAACTCGAGTTCAACTTAAAGTTACTATGACAAACTCGAGTTTAGGAAGAACACCACAGAAGAACTTGAGACAAAAGCATGGGTTACTCAAGTGATCTTGTAGGACTTGAGTACAAAGATACAAGAAAAAGGAAGTAAACTAGGGTGTTTACAAGTCATACTCAAGCCAGGTACGCCTTAGTACCTTTTTTTTGCAGTACTCAAGTGTCCTGTCATAGCCTTGAAAAATGAATGAAGTCCATATGCTATTACTTCTACACTTAGTATATGTGCTATCAGTTACAACAGTATTAAGTATATCCTCAACTTTATATTAACATTTTCTGATGTGGAAGATCAGGTGGAACTGAAACCATAGAGCATACTTATCCAGGTAATATTCATACTAGCTTCTAAAACGGTACTAATTTCATCTTTTCTAATACATCCCTACTTTCCCTTCAGACTCTGATAAAAAACATCAGGAGGAGACCTGGAAAGGATCAAAGGAAAAGGGAGAAGAAGGAGGAAGAGAAGCAGGGACTAACATGGAGTCGTTAATGCATGATGCAAAATGAAGATGCAAAAATTTAAAACAGAAATTCAAAAACTGTCACAATATTTACAAAATAAAATACAGAAGGAGGGGATGAAAACAGAATGAAAGTAAAAGAAAAGATTACAGAAGAGGGAGAAAGAAGTGAAATTAAAAGCTCAATTTTTAGATGAATTGCAACTGACTTGAGGTGCCCTTCTATAGGCTTACAAAACCTGGTTACTATTCACACTTTTGATTCATGTTTACAATAGTGACTACTACAGTGACTTTTACTACAGTGAAAAGTTGATGGGCGTCCATCCTTTTGTCTTGAACAGTGGAGATTCACTAAGCTTTTGTCTGATCTTCACTAAAAGTACTGACAGTACTTCGTGTTGACAAATTTTTGTGACTCAATCAATTTTTTCCTAGACTGTAAACTTTGTGATATGAGTCATGGCCAAAATAGTCTCCTACCTGAGCTGTTGGATGAAAAGGTATAAGAATGGCCTATTTTACTACTTTGGGGTTCATCATCTTGGAGGAGCCCTAAGATTTCTTGAAGTTGTTTGCTAAGTTTTCTTTATTTGTTGACGAAGCCAAGCAAGCTTGTATTTTTGCCCTTTAGTTAAGGAAGATACTGGATTCATGGTCTCCCGCCATTAGGAATTAAGGATTTTGGTTGAACCATTTTTTAAGTCTCATTTTTTATACATTTCTGGCACCTTTGAACTTTGCCCACCATTTTACAGAAGGAATCCGTTGCAAAGTGGGAAAATTTTTTTGATATTTGGAGACTCCATACTTAAAGTTCCATTTGAATACCCAAGTTAAAGCAAATTTTGAAAATAAATGGAGATCTGTTGGGAAGGGATCTTCATTTAGGTTGGCTCGAATTTTAAAATAATCAAAACCAATTTTCATATTGGTTGGAAAAATTTCAGGGCAAGGTCCGAAGAAATCCCACCACTGATTACACCATTGTGGAAACTGGTATTTTGAACCAGATTTGAACATAAAAAGCCATGTATAGCTAAATTTTGGTTTTTATACCAAAAGGTACAATACTAGGCATCAATGTAATCCCAATAATTATATCCCATTGGATTAAAATTCTAAGAAATTTTTTTTATTTTCAATAAATCTTGTCCCTATTCTCTAGGAGAGAGGACTCTTTCGATGTTAAAAGTTGAATACCCATATGCACCAGAGCCTTTTGGGTCTGGAAAATGTCTTATTTTAGTAGATTCAGTATCTACCAAAATAAATTCATAAAAAAATTGAGTTTTCATCAGAGATGAAGGTCTGAAGAAAAACCCTTTTGGAAGTATTTTTGGTGCCAAAGTGTATGGGCTTATATCACAAAATCCTGGTTCTTTGCGGAGAAGATTTATTATCCTTTCATGTTTTTCCATAAAAGTAATTTATGGAGGTTTTAGCTAAGAAGATAAAACTAGTTCTTTAGATGATGAACTAGCTTTAGTAATCTCTTGGGATTTATTTTTAATTGCTAAGGCAAGGGCCTTAGATTCTTCTTCGGCTATGTCAACCTATCTTTTAGTTAGTAATTTTGACAAGGTTTGGTCAGATTCCAAAGCCTGGAGGGTTTCAATTAGGATGGCATAATCCTTTGAGTTCATTATAAGACTTGAAGTTTTACAAGCAGAATGCTCAAGATTTTTGGTCTAGGTAGAAGACATTGATTGTTGGGTAGATGACCCAGCTTGTTGGGTAGAAGACCCAGCTATTGATTGTGCATTCCTTGACTTCTTGATTTTTTCTTTTGTGATCCTCTTTGGATCATCTTCTTTGAGGGCTATGACCTTTCCTCTCTTTCTCTTTTCTGGACATTTAGTCACCTTATTTCCCCTACAAAAATTCCCTGGTTAGAAAATCAAGAAGGGAGTTCAAAGTGAAAGAGGCAAGCTTCACCCAATAGGGGGGTGAATTCGGTGATATGATAAATTTTTTGTTTGATGTGGTGATATAGCAATAGTTGTAGATAGAGTAGAGTTGAGAAGATAAGCACACAGAGAGTTATACTGGTTCGGCCCAAAACCCAGGCCTACGTCCAGTCCTCAGAGATCAAGACCAATTGAGATTTTCAGTATTCTTCCAAGATTCAATGGGCTCTCAGAACGCAGCAAGACAATAACCATCCTTGGAAGGACTACGAGTAGAAATACTAGAAATTTCTCTCCCCTTTACGACAAGTCTTACGTGCAAAAAAACAAACCTATGACCTTTTTCTCTTGCTGACATATACAAGTCTTATGAGTAGTAACGTTCTGTCCTGCTTACACCACTGTAAGTCTTACGAGTAGCAACGTTCTCTACTGCTTGTATCATGTAAATCTTATAAGCAAAAAGTCCTACTAGGAATTATCTCACTGCTTCTCTCGTAAGAAAATATCCCCTCTCAAGGTCCCAGTACCTTGAGATCA
The DNA here is from genome assembly GCA_963210345.1 of Inga oerstediana. Lineage (NCBI taxonomy): Eukaryota > Viridiplantae > Streptophyta > Magnoliopsida > Fabales > Fabaceae > Inga > Inga oerstediana. The sequence goes on from OY723406.1 coordinate 17,511,809, forward strand.
AATGAAAATAGAATTTGAAATGTATACAGACTCTCTTACAGAGTAAATATGATAAACACTTATGAACGATATGAATACAGAGGAAATATGAATAACAGAGACTCATGAATTTTCTTGTGTAAATTATTACACTTCATTATTTTTTATGGTCTCTGGAGCTCTGTATTTATAGACATTTGTTTTTGCCCGTTTGAATAATAATCATTATGGAGCGGGGCATGTTACTGTGGAACGGCATGCGTACGTTTGAAATCTTTGAACGCGATAGGTACGTGCTTAGATGGTCGTAATGATGTTGGTTACCGTTGTTTGACTTCCTCTATGTCTTTCTAATTCAAGCATTCAAACTCCTGTATCACACTCGTAATACATGTTAAATGATGTTATATAATAATAATAAGTGAAAATAAAATGAATGAATAACATTAAACCATATTCGGATTGAACTCTGTAAGACTAGTGCGTTTTGGCTTCTGGCAGAGTATCACTCGAGTGCTGTGATGTCTCACTCGAATGCAATACCATATTTTCTCCTTTTGCTTCATTTTTACACTTGCACTTCCACGGATTTTGAGAGAGTGCATTTTCACACTTGCGAGTGATATGGGTCCTCACTCGAGCACGGGTCTCCTCACTCGAGTGCTTCTTCTTTTACACTATGAACTATATCTCTGGACAACACTCACACCCTATTTTATCAAGAGTATGATTTTGCACTTGCAGGTGATGTGGGCCCTCACTCGAGCATACTTTTACTCAAGTGAGAAGAATATTCTTCTATAATATACTCTTTGTCTTCAGCACTTGCATCAGAATTAAGAGAGTTAGATTTCTCACTCATGGGTGCTGAGGTATCACTCGGGTGAATGTACTCTCACTCGGGCATGCTTATGCTTCTCTGTTCTGCATGACTCTCTAGCAAACACTCGCAGTCTCTCACTCGCTTGGACTCGGGTGCAGATAAAACCAACACTCGAGTATAGAAACTGTGCTCGAGTGAAGTGTTGATATCTTGTTTATAACTTTGCTCTCTGTCAAACACTTTCTATCCAACACTTTCATATGCTCGAGTGCAAAAAAACTTGATGCTCGAGTGTTAGTTATAGTGCTCGAGTGCATCAGTAAAATTGACAGCAATTGCTCTCTGTCAAACACTTTCTGTCCAACACTTGTATGTGCTCGAGTACAAAAGAGGTTGATACTCGAGTGTTAACTCTGTTGCTCGAGTGCATCAGTAAAACTGACAGCAAACATTTCTAAACTTTGCCATATGCATTTGGCAACTTTGTGACTATTATCTAGACTTGTAAAAACATAACTTGCACACAATAACCTTTTGTTATAATCAAAACTTGGAATTTAACACAAAGAGCCTTTGAGAAATTCAATTTCAAAATCAAAGACGCTTAAAATTTCTCACCATCTAGCAAAAATTTGTTTTGACACAAGGTTTTTAACATCCTTCTGCAAAACATCTTTGGCCAATTTACAATCGACTCTGATAAAAAACTTTTGATTTAAAAAATCACTTTGAAATTTGTTTATGTGCAAAACGATTGCTAAAATTTCCTTTTTAATGGTGGAATAGTTTTGTTGATCCTTATTCCAATGTTTTGAAGTAAATGTAATGCAATGCTCTTTACTATCAAGCTTTTGCTTGAGAATGCCACCATAATCTATGTTAGAGGCATCAGTTTCAACAATTTTGAATGCTTCTGGATTCAAAAGATACCAGTAAGAAAGATTTTGGACTTGGGATTTAATTTGTCTGACCATACTGATATGATCATTTATACATGAAGAAGGACTTTTCTTAAGATGCTCATGGAGAGGCTTAATGATATTATTTAGATTAGGGATGAATTCACCTAAATAATTCAAGCAACCTAAGAACATTTAAAGTTGATTTTTGTCCATAATTTGATCTGGGAATTTGTCAGCAAACTGAATTGCTCTATCAATTGGGGTGATAGTTCCTTGATAAATGTGGTGACCAAGAAACCGGATTTTTGTCTGAAATAGACTTATTTTAGTTTTAGAAACTGCAAGACCATTATGTCTAGCAACTTCTGTAAAGATCTGCACATGCTTGAAATGCTGATCAATTGATTCTGTGTACACTAAACCAGCATAAATTTAAACAATGATAAATTTAGTATAAAGATTAAATATTTCATTCATTATTCTCTAAAATCAAAGGGAGCATTTTTTAGCCCAAAAGGCATGACATTCTATTCATACTATCCAAAAGGAACAGTGAATGCAGTTTTGTAGCAATCCTTTTCGCTAATTTGAATTTGCCAAAATCCTGATTTCATATCGAATTTTGAAAATATTTTTTCCTAATGAAGGTGATTTAAAAGATCTTTTTTGTTTGGAATAGGGTACCTAATCGATTGAAGAGCTTGATTGAGGGGCTTGTAATTTATAGCAAGCCTCAGAGTGCCTCGTTCAAGTTCAGCATTTTTATTGACGTAAAAAGCAGCACAAGACCAAGGGCTTTCGCTTTTGTAGATTAATATTTTTGAAAGCAAATCCTTTATTTCATTTTGACAGTGTTCTAGGAGTTCTTGGTTCATCTGTATTAGGCGAGCTTTGGTAGGAATAGCTCTTTCATTGAAGTCTTTCTTATAAGGAAGATCGACTACATGTCTTTTTCTTTCCCAACAAGCATTAAGAAGATCAGAAGATATTGTGTTTTGAATATTTTCCAAAAAATTTTGAATTTTCTTTTCAATAAGAGGTTTTCCTAATTGGGTTTCAATTACCTTATAGGAAACTTTTTCTTTTAGAAAATTGATTTGATTTTCCTTATAATCAATTGTATCGATGAATTTAGTATAAGAAGGATGAGCAAATTTGAAGGAAATTGTTTTTCTCATTAATTGGGATTCTACTCCTTCTTTTGAAACCTTATAAGATATTAATTGGTCAATAAATGGTACTCCTAGAATTACATCTTGAGATAAGACTTTTCCCATGATAAAAGGAGTACTAATTTTGAAACCATTATTTTCAACTACAGCATTGATTAGTTTGTAATTGATATCTAACAGGGATCGATTTGGTCCATAAAGACTTTCTGTGGTTTTTTCATAAAATTAGGTTGGAATTAAACCTTCTATGATACAACTTAAAGCTACACCAGTATCAACTAAGGCAAAAGTTTCCAAAACAAAACTATTTGCAACAATAATTTTGATCGGGACATGCCATTTTCAGATTGAAATCTTTTGGATAGAAATTTTTTATATAAGATTCAAGAATGGGTCAGAGATACCTTGATCTATATCCTCAGTATCTTCTTTCTTTTCTTTTTCTTTATCAAAAATTTCTTCCGTTTGGATTTGGTTTAGAATAAGAGAATGGAGATCTTGGGTGGTTTTCAAATCTCTAATCTTTTCTTTTAAACCATTTATCTCTTTTTGAAGGTCTGAAATTGTGACTAGTTTTGGATTACTCTGAAATCTTTTCATTATTTTAGTGAAATCATATTTTGTGTTTAATTGATTTTGTTTTTAAAAAGATTTTGAAGAGGATCTGAAGCTTCTCTAATTTTGTTAAAGTACTTGACTTTATCTTCATTGTTAGGGAGAACTTTTATTACTTTGAAAAGTATATCCTCTTCATGTTCTAACACATTAATCTGAAGAATTTCCTCATCAGAAGAAGATAAAATATCTTCTTGTTGAAGTTGATTAACTTCGTCAAAAAAGGACATTTCATATTCTTCATCAGAAGATGTTTCAATCAACAGATTGTTTAATTATTGAAGAACTAGTCTTCAATCTTTAAGGCGTTAATTCTTTCATTAAGCCTACAGTATTTTGCCATATAGCCTTCTTTTCTACATCAGAAACAAACAATTTTTCCTTTGGGAAAGTCAAATGGAGTTTTGGATTTAAACTCATTTTTTAGTTTTCTAGGATGGCTGCTCCTAGGTTTTTTCCAATATGTCTTGGCCTGGTGTTTTTGGTGTTCTTTGTTTTCTCATCTATGTCTGGGTTTACACTTCTTACAGGCAGAAAAACCAAATTGCTCACAAAAAGATCCTAAATTTTCTATTAAGGGCTTTTTCTTTGGCAAGTTGATGTTGGATTCTATCTTCTTCACAAAGTTTAAAAGCAATTTTTTGGATAATTGCGATGAGATGTCCATAGGTTAGGTTTTCGTAATAGATTTGACCATCACCAGCTTGGTTTCTAATTTTTTCCCTAATCTTATCTCCTAATGAAGAAGGAAGATGAGAAAGGAATTTTTCTTTAAAGAGAGGATGGTTGTCATTTTCTCTACTAAGGACACAGGTCAAGAAGGTATCCTATACCACTGAAAATATGATAAGGTTTTACACCTAAGATTTTACAGAAGATCTGTGTAACACCCCAAATTTTATTCACTAAAATGTCTTGTAATTATTTGTGGCATTTAATAAAATGGAAGGGTGAATATTAATTTTCTTGGAATTTAAGAAGCTTGTAAATTTCCATTTCCATAAGAATTTGGCTAGAGCAAGTCATGAAATTAATTTTTAGGTGTTTCAAAAAGCCCATTATCAAAGCCCAAAATGGAATAATAAAATAGCATAATATTTGGCCCAATAATAAAGGATAATTTCGGCCAAAGAAAAGAAGGAAAGGAATAAGCTTAAAATAAATCCAAGAATGTAAGGGCAAAATTGTAATTTGCTAATAAAGCACAAGATTAATTATTTTCCAATTAATTGAAGTTGATTTCAGTTAATTAAGGAAAATAAAGGGTAAATATATATCTGGAGCATTCTTCATCAAATAAATCAAAGTTTGAAAAGTCAAAGAAGGATAGGTACAAAAAAATTAATTAATTGATTAGAGAGATTTTGGGAAATACATTAGATAAATATTATTTCTCTTTTCTCTTGTAATTTTCATCCATGGAAGGGAAATAGGAGCAAATAATAATGCTTGATAGCTAATTATTCCATGTGTCATCATCCAAAGCCAAGGGATTAAATAAGAATATATTAAGGATATGAGCATATGTTCAATTAGCATAAAATAATATATTTGTGCAGTTGGATGTATTAATTGAAGGAAACAAATGGAGGTTTGAAGGACCCCTAATTGGCGTATTTTTGGGCCAAGAGGAGAGAAGGAAAATTAGTTCAAAGCCAATGAAAGTTTTTGACACAATTTGATGAGGATAAGGCTAAATAAGAAAACATGTGTCATAACCCATTAAATTAATATATTTTAAAGAGATGTAGAGATATTTTAAATGCTTCATCTTCATCTTTCCTTCTTCATTTCAAGCCATACACAAGAAAAGGAGAGAGAGAAGAGAGCTTGAGAGACTTAGAACAAGAGAGCACAAGGAGAAAAGATCAAAGGTAAGTCTTGTGATTTCAAGAACGCGTGCCTTCTATCCTGTGTAGTTCTTCTTCTAAGCTCTTGTTCTTCATGAAAAACCATGTGTTGCAAGCAAATCTTCAAGGGAGATGAGAGAGAAAGTGACGCCTAGAGAAAGAGAACTTGAGAAATCAAAGGTAACTTCAAAAACCTCAATCTTTTTGGTGTTATGGTGTTGTTGTTGTGAATCTTGACTTGATTTGTGGAATTTCTTGGTTATTTTGTAAATTTGGGATGTTGAAACCCTAAGGAGTTATGCTGCCCAAATTTCGTCAAATAAGTGTTTAAGAAGTTAAACAAGTGATTAGGAGTGAAAATGAAGGATTTTAAGGGGTTAAAAGATGAAATCACATTTTTCCCTTTTCTTTGGAATTTTTTCAGACACTATTAAAATATAAGTGGTAAATTATTTTATTTATATTTTTTATGTTAAAGGAGCATTGAGCACTCTAAATTATTTTTGGAGGTGTAATCAACATCCTAAATTATTTAGTGGCATAATTTAGACCCCAATATGTTAAAGGGAAAATTGCCCTAAAAGACCTCATTAGCAACATATTTGTTGAATGGGACCTGAGGTATTGAGGTCCTTAAACGAAAATAAAATAGTAAGTAAAATGACCACGTTGCCTTTTGAATAAAGAAGGATTCAAATTTGACTCAAAGCTACAGCCCGCTAACTTGAAGAGTGAAGGGAGGAGAGATCGACGGAATCGAACAAGAGTAGGAGTCTATGGCGGTGATGAAGTGTTAGGTCTTTGCGGTGATGGCAATAGCGGAGTATGGGTTTGTATGATGGTCGCGGCAGAGTGAATCGATTTATGAATGTTGTAAATCAATTTACCAAAATTAGTCAAGAACTAAATACTTTTCAAAACTCAAGTAAATCGATTTAATACTGCTTAAATCAATTTACCAAACTTCATGATGCAAAGTAAATTGATTTAAGGTTAGTTAAATCGATTTACGTAAGTTGAGTAAAATAAGACAGACTTCTTAAACCTAAGGGAAGATCTTTTGCACCTACGGAAGATCTTTTGAACACACGGGAAGATATTTGCACATAAGGAAGAGTTCATGATACAAAGTAAATCGATTTAAGGTTAGTTAAATCGATTTATTTAAGTTGGGCAAAATGAGACAAACTTCTTGAACCTAAGGGAAGATCGTTTGCACCTATGGAGGTTGTTTTGAACATATGGGAAGATGTGTTGCACCTGGGAAGACTTGGTTTATACTTGTGGAATCCAAGGGATGAAGATGACATAAATTGATTTACAAGGGTTGTAAATCGATTTATGACTATGTACGAAAGATCTTCCCTTATGTGAAAAAAGTCTTCCTAAGTGCAACACATCTTTCCATGTATTCAAAACATCCTCTCTAGGTACAAAAGATCTTCCTTTGAGTTCAACAAGTCTTCCCTAGTGCAATATAACTTCCCATGTGTCGCCTAGGGAAGATATTGTACTAGGGAAGATTTGAAGTTATATTGGACTAGGGAAGACTTGTTGAACTCAAGGGAATATCTTTTGCATCTAAGGAAGATATTTTGAACACATAGGAAGATGTGTTGCAACTGCAAAGACTTCTTGCACATAAGGGAAGATCTTCTGAACCTAGGGAAGATCTTTTGCACATAGGGAAGATCTTTCACACATAGTTATAAATCGATTTACAACCCCTGTAAATCGAATTATGTCACATTTCTTCCCTTGGGTTCCATAAGTATAAACCAAGTCTTCCCAGGTGCAACACATCTTCCTATGTGTTCAAAACATCCTCCCTAGGTGCAAACGATCTTTCCTTGGGTTCAAGAAGTTTGTCTCATTTTGCCCAACTTACATAAATCAATTTAACTAACCTTAAATTAATTTACTTTGTATCATGAAGTTTTCCCTACGTGCAAATATCTTCCAGTGCGTTCAAAATATCTTCCGTAGGTGCAAAAGATCTTTCCTTGGGTTCAAGAAGTTTGTCTCATTTTGCCCAACTAACATAAATCGATTTAACTAACCTTAAATTGGTTTACTATGTATCATGAACTCTTTCCTACATGCAAATATCTTCCAATGCATTCAAAAGATCTTCCCTTGGGTTCAAGAAGTTTGTCTTATTTTACTCAACTTACATAAATCGATTTAACTAACCTTAAATCAATTTACTCTGTATCATGAAGTTTGGTAAATCGAGTTAAACAGTGTTAAATCGATTTACTTGAGTTTGAAAAGCATTTAATTCTCAGCCAATTTTGGTAAATCGATTTACAACATTCATAAATCGATTTACTCTGCCGCCGCTGCAAAGACCCAACACTTCATCATCGCCACAAACACCCACTCTCGTTCGCTTCTATCGATCTCTCCTCCCTTCACTCTTCAAGTTAGTAGGCTATGACTCTGAGTCAAATTTGAATTGTTCTTTATTAAAAGGGCAACGTGGTCATTTTACTTACTATTTTATTTCCTATTAAGGACCTTAGTACCTCAAGTCCCATTCAGCAAATATGTTGCTAATGAGGTCTTTCAAGGCAATTTTTCCTATATTAAAATTGGTTCAATTTCACCCATTCACTAACTGTTTCAAAATGTCTGTTAATAGACAGAAAAAAAAAACCATGCATCATTCGCTTCTTCTCTTATTCTTCAAACTTGGTTTCACTTCCCTTCTCTCTCTAACACCAAACTTTTTGACTGCAACCTCTCCTCCAAAAGATGCTCCTTTTCCTTTCAACAATGTGTTTCTTTACGGTTTTTTGGGTCTCCGTTAAGATCACCAAAATCACAATCGTTTCCTCTCTTGGATTTTGCCCCTGAATGTTTCATTTAAATCATCTAGTTTATATGCATCATTTTTATGTCCTTTTTAAAGAAAAAAAATATTCTTATTTTTCTTGCAATTTCAATCTCTGGTTATAAAATTTAAGCATTTCATCAGCGAGTAGTGGTCTTATCTATGAGACAAACTCAATCAGAGTTTTCTCTCTATTTCATCTGCATTCTTAAATTTGAATCACAATCACCATTTTATTCGCGGGATTCCTTCCCGATTTTAGTCACTTTCTGTTAATTTGAAGAATCTGTGTGGAATTCTTGTTGCAGAGAGCAATTGTCTTTTCTTTGTTTTTCGGGAAAGTTGAAGAAGTAGGATCTGCAAGAAAGCAACAGTAACTAATTCTTCACGTCGCCTTCAAAGGGAGAATTGAAGAAGGCATTGGTCTTTAGCTAAGTAGATTGCAGGAGAGGTTGCAGTCAAAAAGTTGGGGGCTAGAAAGAGAAGGGAAGGGAAACCAATTTTGATGAAGAGGAGAATGAGGGGTGGGTTTTTTCCTATATGTTAACGGACATTTTGGAACACTAAAAAGGGTGAAATTGAACCAATTTTAATGCATTAGGGCCAAAATTGTCCCACTAAATAATTTAGGATGCTAATTGAATCTCCAAAAACATTAGGGTGCTGAGTGCTCCTCTACCCTATTTTTTATTCTGTACAAATTAAAAAGTGAAAAAACAATTTTTTTCACTAAGTTGCAAACCTATTTATTATGCTAAGCTGCATTCCTATTTATTCTCTACTTATTTAAGATTTTCAAAAAAATAATCATAGGAACAAAGAAACTTTTAGGAATAAAACTATGTACATATTAAAAATTCTAATGTCTCTTTAGTTTCTCCATATCACATGTAGGCAATAAGCTGATTATCCCCCCCCCCCAAAGATTCAATTTTATTAATCATAAAAGTCAAGAACAAAAACCAATAGCCGAAGCCAAAAAACCCTAAATAATACTAATATAAAACCTATCACACCCTTACCAGACCTAAACAAAACAAATATTCTAAAACTATACTACTAATAAGAAACAACAAACACAAGCTAATCATCCAACAAATATTAGCTGGTTCCTTTTTTCTTGAAGTTGCACCTCTTCATATCCAAAGAATCCTCCTTCAAAACGATAAATATAGGGAATACAGCTACCATCATCCAATCACCATGATACATTCCCTTACAGGCCCCAGCTGCAAGATGATTTGTAGCTCTATTGCTTTGGAATTTTTACCAAAGAAAAGGAATAACCTGTCAAAGATTCTTTGAGCCTAAGAAGTTCCCACACCAAATCTCTACACTACCATTCACAATTCCTATCCCAGCAACTCAACCGCTTACATTAAATGAACCATCCAAATTAATTTCTATAGTTCCACTTGGTGGTTTATTCCATGCTAATTCCTTATCATCACACTTTGTCTCCTTTCCATTACACACCCACAATTCTTTCTTTATTATTCCATAATTCTTCTACCAAGCCTTGTGCCATTTTAATGATCCATCTTGAATTAACCCCTTCACCCTTAAAGACATGATTGCCCCTTGCTTTCCAAATCCACCAGCACAAAGATGCCAAGATAGCTTTCTAGAAATTATCTAGCTTCTTATCTTTCATCAAAACCTTCACTAACCATGTATCAACTCTTAAGATTTGCATTTTGTTGGCCTTAGCTCCTAGATTGTCATGCAACTTAGTAGATCTTTCAACTCCTCCTAGTGCTATATAAATCCTATTAGCAGCAGCGCCTGCAAAAGACTGAGTTGATTTAAGTCATGCCCAAGGACACTGTCCTTAAGAGCTATTTCACAACTACCAACAGATAAGAAGTGGCACTCCTCCTAATTAAACAAACCTTTCCTGCAAAATATAGTGAACAGAACTACAGAAAATAATAGAATTTAAAAGGTATAAAAATATGCCAGAAGAGGAAGAGAAATGCTTAAGAACTTAAGTGAACAGTATTTCACTGACTTGAAGCACCTTATATAGGCATTTAAAAACTGAACGTTGGGCAACCTTTTAAACATAATAAAAACTCCTTTTGTGAACGTTAAGAGTCATCAAACCATCAGATTTGGATGTTAGAAAGTAACAATATTTTAAAGCTATAAATATACAATATTAAAATCAATAAAAGTTGGTCCTTTAAATCCGTTTGTACATTTTAATTCATGTACCAAGCCCTATGCCATATTAATGATCCATCTTGAATTAACCTCTTCACCCTTAAAGACATTATTGCATTGTGCTTTCTAAATCCACCGGCACAAAGATACCAAGATAGCTTTCTAGAAATTATCTAGCTTTTTATCTTCCATTAACACCCTCACTAACCATTTATCAACTATTGAGATTTGCATTCTATCAATTTGAATATCCAAATTACAGCCGGACCAACATCCAACATCAGCTGATGATCTTTTTTTATTTATAATTTTATTGTAGAATGAATACTCACTTATTTTTATTATAAATTTATATTTAGAATTCAGGTCTCCCATCCACCTTTTTTATTATGATCTTTATTTTTATTATTTTTTTACTATATCAATTTTTAAAAACTTATTATATAAAATTTTGAAGAAAATCAATGTAAATTCTTCATTGCAAAATTTATTGTCTAAAAGAATATAAGGACCCACATAGTAAGGTAACTCATCATCCACAAACTCTCTTTCGATTGTGTGATGTCACTACTACAAATAGTATAATTAACATAACTAGTTAACGTCCGTTTTCAAATAACAATCATAGAAAAGCACACGATGGAATTTTCAAAATTAAGTCTAACATTTCAACAACTGTTCTTGAGAAAACAGTCGTAGAAACATACCATTCAATGACTGTTAAGGAAAATAGTCTTTGAAAGGCATCTTTCAATTACCGTTATGCTTAACAGTCATTGAAAGATGCTTTCAACAACTATTTTCATTAACTTGAAAGCTGTACGATTCAACGATTGTTTAGATGATAACAGTTGTTGAAACCTCCTAAAAGAACCAAAACCTACAGCGTGTCTGTTTCCCGCCCCCCCCCCCCCCCTCCGACCATATACTAGCTCTGTCCCTTCTAGCTAGCGTGCCTCCACTTCATTTCTGTTTGGTCTCTCACGCATCCTTGTCCACTTGTACCTCATTTCTCTTTTTGTTTCTCACTCATCATTTTCTAGCTAACTCTCCATCCCGTCAGCCCCCTCTCACACATCCTGCCTCTCTGCCCCTCCGCGCATCATACTTCTCTGTCAGTTCACACCACCACCAACTTCTGATTTGGCTCCGTCCGTGGCTCTGCTCCCTTGTTTTTCTTGGTAATTCCCTGAATCCCCTTCTTTACATTCTTGGGTTGTTCTGTCTTTGTGGAAATTTGAATGCTTGCATATATTTTTTTCAGCAATGAAAGAAGTTTAGATACTGAAATTCCAAATTTGCAAAATTTCCTTCTATTCCACTTCACAGAGGTTGGGTGTTTTACTTTCTAATGCTTCAGATTCCGATCCCTGTCCTCCCTCTCTCACTCTGTTTTAAAATTAAGTTGTTTAGTCCGTGTTAGTTCAAGTTTTAACCTGCCTGTTTCAACCGTGTTGTCATATTCCTCTAGGCAAAACTACTTTTGTTTTTATTTTTTTTATGTGAACAAACTACTTTTATAGTTTGGGAAAACATAAATATATAGTTGTCTTATGCGTGTCTACGAAAAGCACTGTATCAATAAAATATGACACCTAAATTTGTTTTTCTTCACTTGACCTGGAATAATAATTGAAAAGCTACTCAATAACTACAAAGACTTTTTCTTAAAGATCCTGAATGCTTGAAATTATTATGAAGGCTAATGATCCTTCTCTGCAAAATAAAGTAATGTGTGAAGACAAAATCGCCCTTGTGTTAAATTAAACATATTGTATGAAGGCCCAGAAAATGAATGATGTGATCTTCTCTTTCTTTTTTGGTTTCATTATTCCAATTTCTGGCTCCTAACAGGAAAAAAAAAGTGTTCTTGAGAGGGTTTATATCATTAGAAGTTCCCTCTCTCCTTGTTTTCTAGAATTTTGGTTTCATTTAGATTGGCTTTTGGGAAATGCTAACATTTATACACGCGCACAGTACAAATCTTGTTGAAAGTGTTGTGTTCGACACAAGGAATTAATTTAAAAAATCATAGTTTTATAAATCTAATCCAAATCCTAACCATTTGGGTTTTTGGGAAGGGGTGTTCATGTCTTCCCAATCAATTAAAATATTAATTTCTTTCCACACAATTGGCATTAAGTATTGAAGGTTCAGAGTGCTAAAAAAAGGGCAAAGGTCAACAACATGAAAAAGGAAATGATGAGTTGGTCAATACTAAATTTTCAAGACCTCCCTTTTACATAATAATTTAAATTTTAATATCTGAGTTGTTAGGAAAACATTAAGTTAATCATAACAAAATTTTAATATATAAGTTGTTAGGAAAACATTAAGTTAATCAATTGTCCACTAAAAGACGTAGATTTCAGCGGACGATTGATATGGAAATTTGATGGAAGTATTGGATACTTGCTTGACGTTCCTGGTTGGTTTCTCTTCTTCTTCTTCTAGAGTGGTACACCATGTATTTCCTTATATAGTTTCTTGTTTTATTCCTTGTAGGAAATGTTGCTATCTGTGAGGCTTATAGTTCTAAGGCTCTTAAATCTATTTAGCCAGACCTAATAGATACTAATGTCAAAGTTCTATGCTTGTCAATTGGGTTGTTGTTTGAATTTTTGGATGTCTTACTTTTTAGCAGAAAAGCTACTGAAATTTTTAAAAAATGAGTAAGGCATCCCTTTTCTTGATCCATATTCATATCATAATGACAATTGGTCAAAAATTGAGTATTGTTGAAAATGGCACAGGTGGTAGTAAAATGGATCATCGTTGGATGAATGCTTTGAGAACTAGTGAAGAATATGAGAATGGGGTGGAAGAGTTTATTGAATTTGCTATAATGAATGCGCCTAGTGAAAATAGGAAGTATTTTTGCTCAAGTATGAAGTGTTTAAATGAGAATCTATGGGATATTGATTATATAAGAGATCACTTACTTTGTGATGGAATAAATCTTCAGTACACAAGATGGATATGTCATGGTGAGGAAGTAACCACTTGTGCGTCCCATAAGAATGAAGTTTTGGAGTTTAGAGATGACGATACAATGGAGAAAATGATTCATGCTGTTGAGGTAGAATGTTTTGCACAATCACCTGTATATGATAACGTGTAGAGTGATGCAGAGACACCTTTGTACCCTGGGTGTACTAAGTATACACGCTTGTCGAGTATTTTGCACTTGGTCAACTTAAAGGCAACTTATAAGTGGACCGATAGTAGTTTTACATTATTACTTGAATTGTTTTGTGATATGTTTCTAGAGGATAATGTACTTCCAAATCGTATGTATAAGGCCAAGAAAATCTTATCTACGATGGGTATGGAGTATAAAAAGATACATGAATGATTGCGTATTGTACATAAATGAGTATAAAGGATTAAGTGAGTGTCCAAAATATAAAACTTTCAGATACAAAGTGAAGAAAGGTGTTGGGTGTAGTAATGAGATAAGTAAAAAGCAACCTTTAAAGGTTTTATGGTATCTTCCAATCATTTCATGGTTTAAACGAATATTTGCTAATGCGAAAGAAGCGAAGAAGTTGAGATGGCATTGTGATGACAAAATATGTGATGGAAAGTACCTTTGGCACCCGGCTGACTCTCCACAATAGAAGAAAATAGATGGAATGTATCCCGGATTTGGCAGGGAACCAAGAAACCTTCGGCTTAGGCTTTGCACAGATGGAATTAATCCTTATGGTACTTTTAGTAGTACACATAATGCATGACCGGTTCTGCTGGTGATTTACAACTTACCTCCCTGGTTGCATATGAAACGCAAGTATACGATGCTTTCTATGATGATTTCGGGACCAAAACAGCCAGGGAACGATATTGATGTCTACTTGGCACCTTTGATAGAAGACTTAAGAAGTTGTGAGATAATGGTGTAGAAGTGTTTGATACATATAACCAATAGTCCTTTAAGCTACGTGAGATGATTTTCACCATAATTAATGACTTCCCTGCATATGGGAACTTGTTAGGTTATAGTGTGAAGGGTCATAAAGCATATCTGATATGTGAAGCAAGCACACACTTCCATCAACTTAAGCACGGTAGAAAAATGGTCTACCTTGGTCATAGATGATTTCTTCCTCGGTTCCACCTGTACCATAGGCTAAATAAAACTTTTAACGGTTTGCCAGAGAATGGAATAGCTCCGAAGGCATTAACAGGAGACAAGGTTTAAAGTCGAATGGAAAGAATCAATGTCACTTTTGGTAAGAATCAGAGGACTACGGGTGAGAAGAACATATAGAAGAAGAGGTCAATTTTCTTTGATCTTCCATATTGGCCTAGACTTGATGTAAGACACAGTATTGATGTGATGCATGTGGAGAAAAATGTATGTGATAGCCTTGTTGGTACGCTTTTGCACATACCAAGGAAAAGTAAAGATGGAACTAGTGTGAGGCTAGACTTGGTTGACATGAAAATAAGAGAACGGCTACCTCCAAAACTAAGAGATGATGGTAAGAGGGCGTATATGGAGCCAGCAGCGCATACATTATCAAAAGCTAAGAGAAGAAGTTTATGTGGGTGCTTGCATGGCAATAAGGTGCCAAAAGAGTATTCTTCTAATGTGAGCAGGCTTGTATTAATGGAAGATTTCAAGTTAGTAGGAATGAAGATGAAGTCCCATGATTACCATGTCTTAATGAGACAACTATTACCAGTAGCTATTAGAGGAATTATGAAAGATAAAGTGTGAAGCACAATAATAGGGTTGTACAGTTTATTTAATGCTATTTGTAGCAAAGTTGTTCATATTGGAAAATTAGACGAATTAAAAAATGAGGGTTATACTATTCTTTCCCAACTAGAGATGCATTTTGCTCCCGTATTCTTCAATATAATGGTGCATTTAATAGTTTATTTGGTAAGGGAGATAAGTCTATGCGGCCCAGTTTATCTAAGGTAGATGTACCCTTTTGAGTGATTCATGAAGAACTTAAAAGGGTATTCTAAAAATCCTTGTCGACCTGAAGCCTTGATTATGGAAAGATATGTCGTTAAAGAGGCTATGGACTTTTGCAAAGAATATATATCAAGGTTGAAGGCCCAATCTCATCATGAAAAGGGTACAAATAAGGGAACACGAGGGCTCAAAGTGAAGAGTATGTGTCGTGAAGAGATGTTGCAAGCACACTTGTATATCTTGAATAATACAGACAAAGTTCAACCTTACTTAGACGAACACAGAAAGAGTTTGAAGGAGATATATCCAAGAAAAATGACATGCAGATAGCTAGTGAGCAAAACAAAACTTTCATAGAGTGGTTTAAGGAAAAGGTATCGCACGAGACCAGTGTGTCTGAAACAATCAAATGGTTAGCTTGGGGGCCTTCTTTTGAGGTCATAACTTGGAGTGGTTTTGATATAAACGGGTATTCTTTCTACACAAAAACCTAGGATAATAGAAGTATTGTGTAAAATAGTAGGGTGATGGTGGTAGCCGAAGCAATGCACTTTTCTAGTTTAAAAGACAAGAACCCCATATTGGCGTCTATGGTCTATTATGGAGTTATTGAAGACATATAGGAGATAAGCTACACTAAGTTGAGAGTCCCTATATTCAAATGCAAGTAGATTAACAATAATGCTGTTGAAATATATCGATTTGGATTTACCTTAGTTGATCTTGATAGAGTTGGTTATAAAGATGAGCCTTTCATTCTAGCAAGCCAGGCAAAACAAGTATTTTATATCATTGATCCATCAAATAAGAAATTTTCTATTGTACTCTAAAGTAAAAAAAACAAGAAGGATGGTGATCCAAGTTTGAATCTTGACGACACACCTTTCACTACAAATCCACCTAGACCAATTGAAATGGAATTGGTAGATGATGATGAATATGCAGCTAGAATTAATCATTGTAAAGAAATTTGGGAAAACACATAAAGTTAAACTTTGCATTGTTTAAAGTATTCATTTAATTGTGATTTACTTATCATATCTTTCCTTCATTTCTTAGCAAGAACATGGCAAGTACAGATTCAGGTAACTCAGGTGGCTCCCATATTAAGAAAAAAGTTAGAGGAGGCACGAAGCTGCGCTCATTGGTCAAACGTCTTGAGGAAGAGAAGGAGAGGGTTCACATGGAATCTGATGCTTATTTGAATCCACTCGGCAAAGAGGGAGACTCGTTCATTAGCTATATTGACTTTTTGGGTCGGAGCAAAGTTAGCATTCTAATTTCTACTTAGAGGGAAGTTTTAAAGGACACGAAGGCTATGATTTGGGAGCAACTTTTGGTATATAAAGTTCTATATTCTTCTCTATCTTTCTTTCCATTTTTTCATATATAACTTTATATATTTTGATTTGTAATAAACCTATGATATCCCCAACACGAGGTAGATGTAAAAGCATTGGATAGGGGAAGTTCGTCAGTGATAGAAAGATTTCAAGTCCACTCTCACAACCAAGTACATTCGAGGGTCAAAGAGCAATGAGGGTTCTTGTAAAGAGTATTCGTTTCTTTCTCTAAATGATTAGAGGTTGTTTGTGGCATTGCGCCAAGATCCCAAATTTCTGGTATATATATTTTGTTCATCTTAGTGGGGAACATTTTGCTTGAACTTACTTGACCTCACTAACTCAGTTTTCTTTATTCTCTGTTTATATATGAATTGAGTCAATCAAATAAAGAGAGGCGAGCTAAAAACAATTATCCATATTACATGTCGAGTGGGGGTTATCAGAAGCTGGAAAAGAAGATGATGCAGGCTGAATTGAAAAAATTGGAGGAAGCAACCCAAGCAGATCCTAGTATTGTTGTGCAAGCGCCACCTCCTCCCCTACGTGTAATCCCCTTCACGCTTAAGGCCGAGATTTAGTTCATAAACATGTAATTAATGTGGAATTAGATACCGTAATTGATTCGGGACTTATTAAAGAAATATTTTGCCCAAAATCGAATTTGCAAAAACTTTTCTAAACTCAATTACAATGGTCTCATATTCCCATTTTAATACAATATGGCCTGTACAAGTTGATTTCATTTACAAATATCAGAGTGCAAAATATATTCCCGTCTCACTTGGGTTCCATTCAAAAATAAAAAGGGATTTACACAAGGCACGAAGCCTACAATTCATACCCTTTTTCTTGGGGATTACACAAAGTCTACAATATACAATTCCAAAATATACAATGATAACCATCCACTCCAAAAGATACTCCTAAACAGGAGCTTTAACTACTCTTCGTCGCCCGCTTGCCTTTTGATCCTTCAGCCCTGTCTAAAAGGGTTAATTTTGGGAGAGTGAGATTCTAAAGAATCCCCGTAGTAACAAGTCAATCATATAATGTACAATAATAATGCATGTAATCAAATCACTATCCACACAAGCAACTACAACGGCAGTTACAACGGCAATGGTTAGTATGACACATGTCATCCCTGACGATTGCTCACGCTGAATTGCTCACGTTGTATTGCATCACAACAATCAACACAGTATAATTCACCACAGCTGGGATCCATATAAAGCATATCATAATCGCAAGCCACATAGGCAAGATACACACACGCAGCCCACGGCTGGTTTCATAGACGCCCCCCCACGGGTCGGATTCACAAAGATCCATGTCGATTACGACGGCAGTCCAACGGCCGACCTAGAGATGACCACTATCACTCTCTATACGGCTCACGCTGACCTGCTCGCGCCGTAATGGACCATGGCACACAATTCACAAGTTCAATGATAAGATATGCATACCAAAACATCATACAAGATATGAGAGAAAAGTCACTACCTGAGTTCTTCCTGGCGTGTCCTAGCGCCGGTCTCTCCCGAGAAAGGCAAATATCAAATCCTATTTTCACAATTAGGGACGAAGAGTTATTCTCTATTCCAAGACTTAATTCACTTTATAATGCTTAATTGGTTATCATTATTGCTCTTTTAGAGTCACTAAATACTCCTAACAAAACTCCTAGAGGGTTGGAAGAACTATCCCAAAGATCCCTTTTTGGAAGCACAAAAACTCATTTTTCACTGCTTCACCTCGAGTGAAAATGGTCTCACTCGAGCACAAGTACGGACATCACCTCAAGCACAAAATCCTCACTCGAGCACAAGTACGGAAATCACCTCAAGCACAAAATCCTCACTTGAGCACAAGTACGGAAATCACCTCAAACACAAGGAAGTGAAGACAGAAAGCACATGCCCGAGAGCACAAGAACTTTCATAGAAAATCCTCACTCGAGCACAAATATGGAAATCACCTCAAGCACAAAATCCTCACTCGAGCACAAGCACGGAAATCACCTCAAGCACAAGGAAGTGAAGACAGAAAGCACATGCCCGAGAGCACAAGAACTTTCACAGAAAAGGATCACTCGAGCACAAAATCCTCACTCGAGCACAAATACAGAAATCACCTCAAGCACAAAATCCTCACTCGAGCACAAGCACAGAAATCACCTCAAGCACAAGGAAGTGAAGACAGAAAGCACATGCCCGAGAGCACAAGAACTTTCATAGAAAAGGATCACTCGAGCACAAAATCCTCACTCGAGCACAAATATGGAAATCATCTCAAGCACAAAATCCTCACTCGAGTACAAGCACGGAAATCACCTCAAGCACAAGGAAGTGAAGACAGAAAGCACATGCCCGAGAGCACAAGAACTTTCACAGAAAAGGATCACTCGAGCACAAAATCCTCACTCAAGCACAAATATGGAAATCACCTCAAGCACAAAATCCTCACTCGAGTGATGTTCTTCCCTCACTCGAGCACACACACTCTCACCTCAAGCACGATTATCAAAAACCAGAAAACGAGAAGGTATGACAGCATTTTCAGAAATTTTTCCCAGTGATCCAAATGAACCCAAATACCAACTCAAAGCTACTCCCACACAAAAACACCCAAGGAATTCAATGGAATCATTAAAATGATCAAAATCCAACTCCATTTTCATGTTTTGGTTTGAATCAACACAAATCATCAATTTTCCCAAAATCACTAAACTTAACATTTCAACCTCCAATCAATCTATCTATCCTATCCTCATTCCAAAACACCATTCTCATGCCAAAAACATACCAAATGAACAGTGGCACTAAATTTTCGGATTCAAGCCAAAATTTCCAGAAATTATAAACTAATTTAATTGGTATGAAACATAGATAGATAGATTGAGTTCCCTTACCTCTTTCACTTTTCCAAAGACACTCTTTGATTCACCACTTTCCAAATTTTCGTGTAGCACAAATCAGCACCAAATGGCTACACTATACACACCAAAATGAAGCCCATGATTCAAGGATCAACATTTAAGAAGAGAACTTGAGCAATGGAGATCATTTACTTACCCAAAGATCAATCTTTTCTTCCTTCCTTTGGCCACAAAACTGACGAGAGAGAGAGAGAGATGGAGGGAAGAGTGTGAGAGATGAAATGATGATTATGTTTTCCCCCCATACTCCCATGTCAGCCGAACAAGAGAGAGGAGAGGAGAGAGAAAATAATTTCTTATCCCATTTGACTTTTATACACACCTACTCTCTTCGCCACATGTCACCCTACCATTGGCTCTCACCAAATGAGTCACACATTAACTTATCTAATCCCTCCATTAGCCATTTTAATCACACATTTCATTTCTCTTAGTTAGTAATTAATTTCTCCCTTAATTACCAACTCATGGCCAATAATTCCATTATTCCAATTTTTCCATAATTATGACAAATTAATTAAAATAGCCATAAAACACATAATAATCCCAATTAAATCCATAATTATCCATAATAATCATGATTATCCCTTAATCAAAAATTGGGATATTACACCACGTCACAAAAAATGGAAAGTATGGAGGATAAAAGGGAGAAAAATATATAAATCCAGTCATTGCTGATGTGGCTAAAAGGATTGTGAGTATTTAATAACAAGTATATTTAAGTGTTTCATTTTTCTAACAAGATTACATGTAATTACTTTTTATTTATCCATTGTATGCTACAAGATGAACTTAAAGAGTAGAGCAGCTAAGGTTCCTTCACTCAAACTGGAAGGATGGACATCTTAGCAATGGGGCTTAGGAAGCTAGATCACCCTGGTCAAGTTAGAGGGGAGCCAAAGGGAGTTGGTATCTCAAGATACTTTGGACGAGGTTCACAACCTTATTGACAAAGTGAAATGAGTAAGGAGTTTATGGCTAGGGTTCAAGAGGATATCCAAGCAGAGCTATCAAAGTAAATGCGTCAATCACTTCGAGATGACCTCAAAGAACAGTTGTTACGTGAGCTACGTGGTGAGATGAATTCGATAGTGTTGTCTCATATTCAAGTCGGGATGTGTAACGAGTAGCCTAGATCTCAAGTTTGTAAATAATTTTATTTAATATAACATTGAGTTTTTCCTTACGTTATTTTAATTAATTCTTTCATTTCTCTTACTTAGGAATCCTCGGCCTTTGCCAGCACCAAAGACAGTTACAATCCACCAGAGGTTGGACATGGCGACCTTGGTCCTTCACTAGAGCCTAGAGAACCTTGCACTCTATATTTGGATGTCCCGTACCTGCGTGTTGTTGCCGATGCTGTTGTATACACGCATGCTACCACCCACCATAATAACCAAATCCGAGACTATCAACGTAAGGTCAATGTCACAAGTGTTCGATTGGAGGAGGAAGGTGTTGATGTCTCATTCCCCGATGATGAGGTTGCCAGACTAAATTAGGCAATAGGATCTTTCATCTTATGGCCTCAACATCTTGTTCAAACTACGACAACCCCTCCAATGGTAGGAAACACCTTACTATTACTTGATCCTTGACATCCTACTTATAATCTTCATTTTGTGTGTTACTAGGATGAAGAAAAAGCGACAAAATTTCCCTTATTGGCACAACTACAAAATATTCATAAAAAAATTAACAAGGTCGACTTGCAGATGCCTTACAAGATTGTGGGTCGTGCAATCTCGTATAATTTTGGAATTGATAACAAAGATATTAGAGAGTTCTTATCTTTGAAAGAGATAGACATAGGATGGGTCACATTTGCAATCATGTGAGTTTATTTATAATTTTAAACTTTAATTAATGCACTGATATTTAGGATTTTTAAGTTTCTACATTTACTAAGCCATTTCTCATTTCATTTTTGTGGTAGCTGCTTCCACAAAATGTGTCAAACAAGCTCGACACTACATATGGCTTCTGATGTCCAAGCAATATGTCAAGGCATAATAATAGTAAGTTGGAAGATCGGATGAGCTATGTAGGCTATACAATAGGCCAGACTCAGCTGCCTTGCTATCTAGCACCAATTGTTGAAATGCAAGTAACTTAATTTGATATATTTATACATATTCACTTTGCTAATAAGTATCATTTTATCTAACCTCATTTTAATCTATATATATATATGATTATAGTTATCATTGGAGTCTTTGTGTTGCTTGTCCCTTTATCAACGTCATTTTTTGATTTGCCTCATTGGGTCGCAAGCCAGACGGAGATATCAAAACCATTTTTAACACGTAAGTTAATTTGTTTGTCAATCATTAATTTTTTATTTACTCAATTGTTTTAATGTCTTATGTTTATCATTTTAATTACAGTGCAATGAAGACAAATTATATAATGGGTGGGAAGTACGAAGGTAAAAGTGGTCCAAAAAAGTGATTCCAGCCAAAGATAAGTTGTTTAAATTCAAGTTCTTTGATTGACTATTGTTTTACATATGTCTTTATTCTTTTTTACCATTTGCTTTTGATGTACAGTGCCCTCGGCATTCAAGGAAAACTAAGTGTGGCTTCTATGTTATACTATATATGTATAACATCATTTTCAGTGGCCTTACCATCAATTTTGAATAGGTGATCATTTCTTGATTCTCAACTGAATTTCATTTCTTTTCTTGTAATTGAATTGTTAGTTATTTCATTCAATTTATTGATTTATGTTAACATATTCTCCATTTTGCGCACAGATTTTTGGTGATCAAGACCCCTATACAATCGAAGACGTTAATTTAATCCGAGACCTTTGGTCAAGACATCTTCTACAACACATAAAGGGTGATGATGTGTAGAGGTTTTTTTACATAGTGCAGTGGTTATATACAGTGCTATATGAAGTTTGCATATTTGAATACTTTTCCTCCTATTACTTTCATAGTTTCTTATTTATGAGTGCTTTGAATTTGTTAAGGCATTATGCTTTATAGAGAACACTTTACAAAATGATGGTGAAGCATAGAGATTTCATAGAAGCATGTCATCTCTTTGGCCATATGGTTGTCATGATTTACATTGAAAATTAAAGTTTGAACATGAAAATGATGTTATGATCATATATGCGTTATATGTCATGATATAACTTTGAAGATTCAAAATATAATTATCTGGGTTGTGGTTTTCCAATGGCATTAGTGGTTGTAAGGCATAAAACGTATATTAAGACATATAGTTACAATGATTGTTTTCCTTGAAAACAGTCGTTGTAACTGTTGTATCTCTGAGATACAACGACTGTTTTACTAAAAACGGTCGTTGTAAGTCTGTTACCACAACTGTTTAACAATGGTCGTCTTTTCTTGAATTTTCAACGACATTCACATAAACGTCCCCTAAAAACAGTCATCTAAAGGGTAAAAAAATGGACATTAAAAGTGTCTTCTATAGTAGTGCATATATCTTTAGTTATGCGTATGTGGCACACAATTAAGAAAAAGTTATATGGTAAAAATGTACATACATATTTTTTTTAAAAAAAAAAGTACATGCATTCTTGAGCAAAAGTGAGAAAATTTTTGCCATGAGCAATATTTTAGCAAATATTTCAAAATTTAATTTTAAAAAAGGATGTATATTGTAGAAGTACAATAGCATATATCAATGTTCAATTGTCATATTGGTTTGTTGAAAGGAACAGTTACCTCGTCACATGTCATAGATTCCAACCATATTGGGAAAGCAAGAAATAAAGGTAAAAGTAGACTAGGCCCCTAATAAGGGCCTATGCCTGAGTCTAACTTATTTAGTAAATAGTTCAAACACTATAAAAGAACATTGAATTTGCCACAAAATTTGCTACAGAATTAGTTTTTCCGACCGCATTTCCGACGGAATCCGTTTCGTTGCTAATAGGTGCGTTACAAACAAATTTCAAATTTCGTCGAAAATTTCCGACGGAATTCCTTTCAGTCACAAATTTTTAAAAAAAAATCAACTTTTTTTTAAAAAAAAATTCCAAATGCCACTTGTCCCTCTCCCCTAGTTGCCACGTGTCCGCATCTCATAATTCATGAAAGTGTCTCTCCTCCCGTTCGAACCCACGACCTTAGGCTGCCGATGCCTTCGCCCGCGGGTCTTTGCCAGTTGCGCCGAAATGAACCTGTGTCACTCACACACACACACACACACACACACACACAACATACACACAGACGTACACACATACATACCTACACACATACACACAGACACACATACACACACACACACAGACACACATACACACACACATACACACATACACACATACATACATACACACATACATACACACAACATACACACATACATACGTACACACACACACACACACAAACAACTAATTATTAATTAAATATAATATATTAAAAATAATGAAAAACTTAATAAAAACGTAAAAAAAATTCATATATTTAAGTAAAAAAATTTTAATTAAAATTACTTAATAAATACTAATTTAATATTATAAATATTATTTTTAATATAAAATTATAAATATAATATTAATAACATATATATTATTTTTAAATAAAATAATAACAAATATAATAATATCATAAATATTATTTTATTAGAAAATTTTAAATATAATATTAATAAATAATAATATAATTTTAATAATTAAGGTTAAATAGAATTATTTAATAATTAATATTTTAATTTTATAAATATTATTTTAAAAATTAATAAATTATAACTTTTGCCATAGAATTTTCCGTGGCAATTTCTAACAAAAATTTCCAACGGATTTCCATCAGAAAGTCCGTCGGAATTTACCACATAAAAAATTCCGTCAGAAATTCCGTGGCTAAATTTGTTATGGAAAATTCCATATGAATTTGCCACGGAAAAAATTTTATGGCAAATTCAGTCAAAAATCGAGTTTTTTTTGTAGTGAATTTTAGGTTCAAGCCTATTTAAATAAACAGATCAAGCCTATTTTCGTAAGGCTTGGTCTATTTAATTTCTTAAAGGGAAAATTAATTATTTAATCGTTATAGTTTAACCGATTTTGCAACTCAGTTCTCATAATTTAACTCCTTACGACTCAGTTCCTGAAGTTTCCTAACTTTTAGAGAACTTCTGAGTCACTCATGACTCATCCTATATGGTTCTAAGAGCTGCTTATTTGGCACCCTTATCAACACTACATCAGCAAAAAGTCAAACTTCTCACTGCTCTGTCTCCTCTCCATACAGTGTGTGTGAAGGTTGAGATTTTGCGAAGATCTTTTAGATGAAAGGATACTTTAGAGAACACAGCTTGGTTTGTTTGGTTTCTGGAGCACTCCGCAGAAGAAGAATGAAATTGTAATAAGACAATGAATATGCGACAATACCAAGCAGCAAACAGAGCCTTAAGAACCAAACTGTTTTGCTTTGTTGCCTCTCTTCCTAACAACGCCGGCCTCGACCCCACCGTCATTGCCTCTCTTCCCACCTGTGTCTTCAAATGAAGAAACACGCCGGAAGAGTTTGGCTCAGAAGAGGATAAAACAGAGGGGGAGGAAGAAGAAAGCCTTCGGGGCACCGAAAGAAGAGGAGAGGAGAGAGGAGAGTGAGAGGCTTGATTTTTTGCTGTTGTGGCATTGATAAGGGGCCAAAGAAGCAGCTCTTAGAGCCACATTGGATGAGTCATGAGGGACTCAGAAATTTTCTGAAAAAAAGGAAGCTTCACTGAATGAGTCACAACGAGTTAAACTATAAGAACTGAGTTAAACTCAGTGAAACTATAAGAATTAAACAATTATTTTTTCTTTTCTTAAATCTATACTATTCTATAATTATATAGTATAATCAAAATAATTTTATAAATTATTTATAAAATCACCAATTTAGCCTTACTTATAAATTTCACCTCCCATCTTCAATGCGCACACTCAACCCTTACATTCCTCAATCATCACCACTTACATCTCTTCTCTTCAATCACCCAAGAAGGCAAACACGAGCTCGCTCCCTATCCCCTTATTTGCATTGTCTGCTAAAGCATGATAGTTATTGTAAGTTTATTTTAATGTCAAATAAAATATTATAATCTTATTAGGAAAAGTTTGACCTAGTTTATGTGGGAAAAATAAAAGAAGTAAAATTCAATTTTACATGCTACTTGTTATGCTTTATTGATTTTAGAAAATATCTATATCATTAATAAACAAACGATTGGTTTTTCTTATTCATACTTGCTCAACAACTATTATAACTAGGTAGTTATTTCTTTTTCTTAATACACCCTTATATTACGATGCTTTTAAGACATAATAGTATAATTGTAAATAGGCTTGAAGGGATAAATATGAATTTGAAGATATATGCTTTAAGCTTATTTAAAGACCTACTTTTAGGTAGGTTTTTAAAAATACTTCAGGCCTTTTGAAGGCCCATAATTAAGCTTAAAATAAGCCTATATACAAGCTTAGGTTTTTAAATCTCTATTGTAAGCCCAAAATTATTTATGTAAAGCTTAGCCTATTTCCACCCTTAGCAAGAAGTACAATACTACCTTCGGTTTTAAATATAAGGCTCAATTGATTTTTTTTTTTGGAAATTAAAGAAGCTAAATAAATTAATTAATCATATCATTTGTTGTATATGATTAAATTATATATTGTTTATAAGTAAGACAAATTAGTTTGAAAAAAAATGATAAGTATGAATGTTTTAAAGTAATTTAATTAGTTTTCTTAATCTCGTAAAAATGTCAAATGAATCTTATATTTAGAACAGGATGTATTACCATCAAGGTAATTAAACCTGGACTGATCACTGAACTGGCCGGGGTAATGGATCAAGGGTCAATGGGTCAGACCGGAGCTAACCCAAGATTAAAACGGTTAGAAATTGAAGGTTTTATTTTTATTAATATGAAATTCTAAAAAAAATAAAAAATTTGATCTTTTTTTTTAAAAAATAAATATCGGACCGGACCGGTCTACCGGCCTGTCTCCGGTTTGGACCGGCCAGTCCGGTCCGAATTTGAGAACATAGATTACCATCCAACTACATTTAAGTAAGTGTTTGAGAAACCATAAAACCATAGTTTTAGATTTTTTTTTTTTTTTTTCCATAAGTCAAAATTAAACTCCTCTCCCATACTTACTTCATAAATCATATAAATTATTCTTCAATAGCTAAACTAAACACACGCACAAAAGGACCAGAGGAGGATATGCAGTAGTACCTGACCACGTTTTCAAAGGAGGGCGATTTGACAGAATTCTTCCCTGTTACGTTTATAATAGTTACACTGTAAATCGGTAATGTTTTGTAAATTTTATATTTTCTATTATTTAAATATTGATACGTTGATTTTTTTTTTTTTAACAATATATTGATACGTTGATTGACTGGCTAAAAAAAATATTCTTACGTTGAAATAGATATTTATTGATAATTTGATACTTTATCAAAAGGTGACAAATTTTCTTAGGCGCTATGAATATAAAATCTTAGTGGCGCCCTCTGGCTTGAAACTTGAAAGTCAAATCATTTTCCATGCAACCATTTTAACTCCAGTCCCCTCCCCAGGATCTTCTCCCACACCTACCTCACATTCAATCTTCTCTCAAATCCAAAGAATGTACGTTATGGCCTATTCAACCCTCCGCGTTAATTTCCCTTCGACATTTCCCATGATCCCTCGTCGTTCTTCATACCCAATTCTTCATTCTCTCTCCCCAAAACCCCCAATTCTCAATCTTCGTCTTCACTCTAGTCCTCTGAGAATCCCGAAGTTGATTTCTCATGTAAGCAGCGTTCAAGAAGCTGTCGGCAGTGCAATTAGTCTCATCCAATCGTCTCGTCCCACGTGGGAATCCGCTCTCGCCAGCAATCTCTTAATCTTCCTTTTGGGTTCTCCGCTTTTGGTTGCTGGGTTGTCTCTCTCTGGTATTGGCGCCGCTTTTCTTCTCGGAACACTCACTTGGCGCGCTTTTGGCCCTTCTGGGTTCCTTCTCGTTTCTTCCTATTTCATCATCGTAAGCCCTATTTCTTTTATTTTGCTCTTTCTCTGTTAGCTGACCTGAAAATGCTGACTACTGATGCTTTTGTGAGGTCAAATTAGTTATTCATTGAGTTCTGTGCAATTGTTTGTTAATTGGGGGTAACTATTCGAGCTTTCTTAGGGTACAGCAGTTACAAAGGTCAAGATGGCTCAGAAAGAGGCTCAGGGGATTGCTGAGAAAAGAAAAGGACGAAGAGGTCCTGGTAGTGTCGTTGGATCCAGTGCAGCTGGTTGCCTTTGTGCTTTTCTCTCAATTTATGGATTTGGGGGAGAGGCATTTTCTCAGCTTTGGTTACTTGGTTTTGTTGCCAGCTTTTGTACCAAGTTGAGTGATACTGTCTCAAGTGAGATAGGGAAGGCATATGGCAAAACAACGTAAGTGGTGAACTATGGTTTGGACCTGGCATTATTCTATTGTTATGTCAGTAATGTGCCTTTAGTTATTTAGGTCTCGATTGAAGGATTTTGAGGTCTTTGGATTTCTGAACGTTATTATATTATTATTGGGCTGAATGTGCACAAATGATTTTTTTTTTTTGCATAAATCAACCTCCTTTTCCCCTACCCTATTATCCTGCTGTGAAGGGAAGATGGTAGTGAGCGGGGTAGTGTGGGCTGTGGGGTGGCGTATGTTCTTTACGCCCGAATTTTCAAACCAATGGGTGGGTTGGGATTTATATTTTCTTTTTTTTTCGTGTTGAGCCTTTTCCACTTAATTTTCATATCGCTTTAAAAGGATTAACATCACAAAGATAATAATTCGCCATTTAAAAGGACCCTTTGCCCCATTGATGACAGTTATGACTAAATCAGTGGGGGGATGGAATGGCATATATTTTTTAATTCAGGTCTCATCTATGGAGTGGATTGTATCCCCCATCCCACTCCACCTGGCTCATGATGACCACCGCACTCCACCCTACTTCTACTTTTTCAATATTCAATCAAGCGTAAAAAACAGGGTTGTTTCTGGTGTCCTGCACTAATCTGACACTCACACTAGATAAGATGCGACACATCGAAAGTTCAAATTTCATATAGACACTTAAATTTTGCGTTCCCATGTAAATCCCCATGCTTCCTAGCTTTTGTGAAGTTGATAGCCTTGTTGATACGAACAAAATGTAGTTGCATTACATGCAACTGATGTAATGTTGAGATGCCTTGATATCTCTCCTTTTTTTATTAGTGAATGGATAATGTTGATTACTCACTTGTTACATGTATACTTAATATCCAGAATTATAGTTGGCTTGATTAGATGTATGTTTTACTTTCTTCCAATATTCTTTGTTCTTTGTTTACTGCGAAATTCAGTTCTAACATTTGTACTGCATAATGTCCAGGTACCTAGTTACAACATTTAATATAGTTCCAAGAGGAACAGAAGGGGCTGTGAGTGTGGAAGGAACTTTAGCAGGGATTTTAGCATCTATAGTTCTTGCCTTTCTCGGTTGTCTCTTGGGTAAGGTATTTCTCAAATTTCTAACTCTGCATGTGTTTATGGGTGGGGTTGAGAAGGAATCTGAGGATACTCTTGTTTTTCTGTAGCGATTAAGTTTCATCAGTTTTATTGTTTATGTATAATTCCTGACTAAATTATTTCTATGATTTGTGTGCTTTTGAGTCTTGTAGAGATTTTGTACTTCAGTTTTTGATGTCATAATCACCTCTCCTCCACTTTTTTAACCAAAAAACTGTCATTTCCATATTTTAATTTTCAATGCGTGCACCTTTTTTTTTAGCATGTCTGCCAACATTTAATAGTTGACGAAAACCTGCTGGCTTTTGAAGCAAGGTGGCAGGTATGGAACTTAACATTCTGTTCACCTGCACCAATCAGCTAGGTAAATATATTAGAAAGTATCATAGTAAAGGTGTGTGCAAATGTATCAACTAGGTATTGGGGATCTGAACCATTGACTAAATGATGTGTGGGAATAGAATAATAAATATGTGCAACAAAAACGATAAACTGCTGACAAAAGCATGTTTTGTATAAGTTCTGATTTTGTAAAGGTGTGTGCAAGTGGTTGAGTGTGTGCGCCTGTTACTTTTTAGGAATTCTGGAAACATTCTTACCTGTAATACTGGGAGTTGGCTTAGCATTGAACTAGTGAAAGAAAGGACAAGTGTACCTTTTACATGTTGGAAGGACAGTTTGGCAACATTTTTTAATGACGGGCTTTTGGTTTATCATTTTGGCACTTGGAGAAAATAGAAAGTTAGGTCAAATTCTTGCAAATCATGTATTGAGCTTCCTAATATGTTAGTTATCATATATTTGTGAATGCATAATGACCTTTGCACCTTTAGATTTTGTCAAAAAAAATGTAATAGAAAGATAGTTGTTGTTTAGTAATGATATTAAGGGTATGAAGAAATATTGTATATCTTGATTCTCTTTCAAGAGAACGCATTTGCCTTCAGTAACCTAATGGTTTATGATACATAAACAATAAAACTGATGTAACTAATTGAAACATATCATAGTCTCTTCTTTCAGTGATTAGAGGGTCATAAAGATCCGGAAATGCAACTTTAAACTTCATAGCTCCCAATCCTTAGGGAGTATAGAAGTTTGGATCGCATGACCTTGTATTAATCTACTTGCATTGTACTGTCTTTTTTTTTAGCAAAGTTTTTGTGATATGGTTATTGACTCTATGTCCTGTTGACAACTAAAGAACTTAGGATGTGCTAATGATTTATAACTCCTTTTTCATGAAACAGATCAACACATATGAAGCGGCTATATGTGTTCTAGCTTCCCAGATTGCTAATCTCGGTGAGAGCTTCATAGGTGCTGCTCTTCAAGGGAAGAAAGGATTTCAATGGGTAGGTTGATGAAATTATTCATGGCTTGATATCTTCAGGATTGCCTTATGTTCCTGTCCTGCCCCTTTTAGGTTGTGCTTTTAAGGCGGGAAGTTGAAGGTAGGGTTTTAAGTACTAGAATAATCCAGTGTCAACCTATCGGTGAGTTTTAACTCAGTATCTCAAGAGTGTTTTCTCAGGCTTAAGGATTTGACTTCAAATCCCAAAGAAAACCAAATTAACTAACACTACCTCCGGTCCTTAGTAAAAAAGCTATATAACTAATTTGTCAATATTAAGGAAATTTGTTAACTTAATTATTGGTAATAAATGGGTGTTGGCTTCACTGAAACATCCTCTGTAATCATTTGCATAGGAATTACCTCTTGATGGAATTAGCCTTAATTTATACAATCAATAGGGTTACTTTATTGTAAAAATTATAAATTTAGAAAACAAGGTAGATTGAGGCCTTTTACTTAGGGCTAAAACGAACCTCTTGTCCAGCTCTTATATTAGGGATCGGAAGAAGTATTGAATGTCATCCTCAAACGTGGCAAGTTCAGGATTTTATGATACCGTTGCTACTGGATTTGGTTTGACAGTTTGAATTGTGCATCTGGTCCAGTATGTTCATTCTAACTTGTTCTGCAGCTTACCAATGATGTGGCCAATGTGATCAACATATCGACTGGCAGCGTCATGGCAATCTTATTGCAGTTGGCACTCCAGAAATTGAATATGTAACTTGGCTGCACGCTTTTCAAGGAAATCACTCATCCCAGATTTTTTATGGCTATCTTGCTAAATGCTACTAGACCCGTGTGGATGAAATTGCACTTGCCATATGAGACCGACAAACAAATGTCAACACTCCAGGAGCTCAGGTTTCATTGACCAGATTGTAACAAGGAATGACAGTGGCTATGATAGCAAAATAAACTGTGGGGTTCATCATATTGTAGATGTAAATTTTTTGTTGTCAGGTGAATGTTAGTAATAAGTATAGCAGTTTCCTTTGGGTGATCTTCTGACTGAGATTCATTCCATTTGGTTTAACTTGTTCATACCCAATTCTTAGTAATTAGAATTTCATGATCACATATAGTCCATTTGGTTTGTCTTTATCAGATCTCACTGCTCTTATTGGAAAGGGAGCACGGCACTGCCCCATAAGCATAGAACGACAGCTTGCATCCATTCTCCCTATTTCTCCAGATTCTCATTTCTTCTTTAATCACTTCCTCCCCATCTCCATCTCTTCTGCTTTATCTCGAACAAAAAGGAACGCCCAATCCATAATTTGAAAGATTCATTTTTTTCGTTTGTTTGCAATGGCGCTCTGTTTCGGTTGTGTCTCGGCTCTTCTTTGTGGAGGAGAACCTTGAATACATTAGGAGTAAAATTGCATCCCTAAATATTTTAGGACACTACTTACACTTTCAAAAATAGTTTGGAGTACTAGATGCACTTTTATCCTAAGATAAAAGTAATGTGGTTTACTTTTGAAGATGAATGCATAAGGACTCAATTCAAATAAAATAAACTATAAGAAAAAGAGTATGATTTAAAATCGAGACAAATTAGTTTATTCACCTCACTTGTGCCCCTCGGGGGTTTCAGCAATAGGTATAGGAGATGTTGATTAGTCCATTGTTTCTTGGACACTGTTTGAAGGAACCAGTTTTCCAGCCCATCCAGAGGATAGGAAGGGGCACTCAGCTCATTTGGATCATCCAGATAAGATCTAGATGATCCAAATTTATTTATTTATTTATTTCAAAAAAATTATTTTAATGGATAAAGAATCTAAAATAAAAATAGTCTCTTAACTAATATTTTTTCAAAAAATTATTTTTTCGTTTAAAAATCACCAAATAAAAAAAAAATTAAATCTAGATTATCCAGATCTTGGATATGCTGCTCTTGGGTTAACTATGACTCCGTCTTTCTTTTTTTTTTTTTGCCATCAATGACTCCGTCTTTAATATAAGAGTTAGCTAACTAATTTAAGTAGATTAAGGATATTAGTTATATTAGTTATTTACAACAAACATAAGTTAGTTTTTCTAAAATACTAGATTTCATCATAACTATCTTGAATAAAAACTCCTTAATGTATGTAATCAATAAAGATACTTTAATAAAAAAATTATTACAAATTTAGAAGATAAAATGAATTAATATTTTATATTTAGGATCAAATTCAACCCTCAACCAACTTTTATAATATATTAAGGACCACTTATTTCCCAACATTCTAACTCTCAACCCCTTGATGCTTTATGTCATTGAGCACGACATGTTCCACGTGACACAAGCTTTCTCTTCAGTTTCTTTTGCGACTTGTGAACAAAAAGACCTTTATTTTATGTTATGTAATACTCCGTTCAGTTTTATTTATAAGAACATGATAATTGAATTATGTAGTTTAAGAAAATAGTTAAAATTAGTTAAAAACAATATATATATATATATATATATATATGAAATAAACTTTTTTCCCCAAATATGCCTTTATTAATGAGGAGGTAAGTAAGAGAGAGAAATAGAATAAATATAAGTATCACCAATCTTTTAATTAATATAATATATATAATTAATTAGAGATAAAAATGAAAAAAAAAAATACATTAAATGTTCAGACTGCTCTTACCAAGATTTTATAAAAAGGACAAACACAATTCAAATTTTAGGTTTTTATAAAAAAGGACAGAGGAATATATGTTTATGTCCTTTAACTTCTTCTCTACTTTGAATCAACCTTCTTCTTTAATTTATAAATCATTGTTATGTAATATATGTTTATGTCCTTTTACTTCTTCTCTACTTTGAATTAACCTTCTTCTTTAATTTATAAATCATCAAAAGAAAAAGTTATCTGCTCTTCATATTCTGGAAACTAGTTGGATCTGGCAGACATTGAAGGGCATGGTCAGTGAGAAAGAAACGCAGCCCAAGAAGCAATCACATTCTTCACATTTTGTTATGAACCACTTCAATTATTAATATTATTAATATTATTACTCCCTCCTGTCCTTTTTATAAGTAACTTTATGTTTTTTGAGATTGATCCTTTTTATAAATAACTTTCTCCTTATGTCTCAAAATTTAAATTATTTTTTTTGTACCCATATTATATTCAATACACATTTTTATATTAATTTTCCCCCACTCACTACTAATTCACTTTCATTTACACATTTATTATATATTTTCTCTCATATTTTATACTCATTCTCTCTTATATTTATTACTTATACTCTCTCTTATTCTCTTTTCATATATATGGGCATATTTAGAAGAAATATGACATTTTTAATACATTTATTGTTTTAACTAATATTAACCGTCAACTCATTTTATATAATAAAAACAAAAGTTACTTATAAAAAAAATAGGAGAGTATTGATTTTGCAAATATTAATATAATTACCTGAGATTTGAGAAGTTGAAAATGGCCTAAGCATCATTATCAATGATCAATAATAACAAGAGATAAGGAAAAGCCTAATCATGATGTCCCTGAGAATCCGGTGACAGCTAATAAAATGTTGGCAAATGGCAATATGGCTCAACCTCAAGTCCTTCATTCTTATTCTTAATCCCTTATTTACTCTCATTCTCATTAAAATCATTCAGATTTTAACCTGTACGAATTATTAAATCTATATTAAGTCAAAAAAAATTTCTTGAGTTAATATTATTATTGATTTTTATAACTTAATTAAATTTTGGTTTTGATATCTATATTTTCAAATCATTGGGTTTAATATCTATATTTTCATAAATATGTAATATAGATGTCAAAATTAAAACTCGTTAAAAGTATAGAAATTATTCATTAAATTTAGATCAAATCCTTATAAAATAATAGGATCAAAACCAACAATTTAAAATTACAAGAACCAAAATAAAAATTCAATCAAACTATAAAAATTAACAATAATGTTACCTTTTTTTTTCAAAACAAAATCTCTTCATAACTAATTTATCCTATTTTTCATTGAAATATGGATGTGCTTAAAGGACATTTTTCATCTTGAAAGTCTTTTTTTTTTTTTTTTTGAAATTCAATATTTTTTTTTCCATTGCCACAATTTTATAACGGCTTGTTGGGAATTGCTCCATTCCATGCTATTATTATCTGTCTGAGTAGACTCGCTCATGGCCTCCATGATGATCGGTCATGCCAAGTAAAAACGACAATTTTGTTGGCATTGTAATCATTATAATTCCATGTCAATTTTATATTTTAAGATAAACCAAGATATAAACAACATATTTGGAAAAAGGAGTTTTCGCTAAGCACAATGTCTCAAATTTATATAAATACAAAAATTGTTTTTGAAAGAACTGCTCCAGTTGAGTTCTCAACAATACTCAAATGTTCTGTTTAAATAAAGAGCTAAATTCGAATGCCAATACTTTTCATACCTGAAATCCTATAAACTGCTCGTACTTTAATTTGTTTTAAACGGGACATTTTTCACCCATGTTCTCATTTCTATATTTGGTCTCAAATTTTTTTAATAAATTTTATACAACATGTGTTTTTTACGCATGCTTTTCACGTTTCCTTACCCCATTATGTGTGTGTTTGTGTGAGCGTTTTACACAGTAAAAACGCATTTATTACGCAAGCCGAGAAAAAACTCCTCTCACATACTTACTTCGTATACCGTGAATCACGAATTATAAGCACGTTTTGGATAAAAATAAGTCATTCCAAACGCACACTATATATATATATATATATGTGTATATTTACATTGTTCCTCCTCACTCTCGAGTCCTTACTCACACACAACAACAATGTCATCATCTTCCTCCTACGAGCTTGTCCTTACCAGCTCTCCTGATGGCCCCATCGTCGCCTACAATGCCTCCACTGGGGCTCCACTCACTCGCTTCCTAGGCACCCGGTCACCCCGCCGCGGGCTTACGTTCTCCGGAAACAGCTTCATCGCCGCCTCTCACGTGTCACCAGACACAGCTGCAGTGTCCATTCACCTCTACAACTGGCACACTTCAAGTGTTCTTCACAGGTTCCCCGCGCCTGAATTTGTTGCCCCACTTGCCGCCACTCCCGATGGCGGCTTTATCTTCGCCGGAGGCCAGTCCGGAAGCATCCATTGTTTCTCAGTTCCTTCAGGGGATGTGGTCAATTCTTTTCCTGCCCACACAAAACCCATTTCTTGCCTCCAACTCACTAATGATGGGTTATTAGTAATTTCAGGTAATATTGTAATGCTTTTAACTTTGATATATATATATAATACACCAAAAGCCTTATAACCGTATGAAGCTCCAATGTAAGTGGGAAGATGTGGGTTCCCCTGTAACTTGAGCAGTTAGTGCCGACCCTTGTAAGTCAATATATATATATAATACACACATATATATCATTTAATTTGGTTAACATGGATGATACTTGTGATTTCAGGCAGTGATGATGGTAGCATTACGGTGATCCCAACTTTTCAAATAGTGGAATCATCAGACTCAGACTCAGATTCATCAAAAGACTTGATTTTGCACCATTTAAAGAAGGCACATTCAGATTCAGTCACAGCCTTAAGCACAGGAATAGGGCTATGCAACAATTTCATGCTTGTCTCATCCTCTTTGGACTCAACCTGCAAGTTCTGGAATCTTCTAGAAGGGACTCTCCTTCGCACAGTGACCTTCCCTTGTTCCATAAACGGAGTAGCCATAAGCTCATCATCATCAGACTCATCACAGTACTTGTTGTTCGCTGCTGGATCAGATGGGTCAGTTTACAAAGCATCAATAATGGTGGCCGTCAGAAAAACACAGAACGAAGAAGAAGTGGGCGTGAAGAAGTGGAATAAGAAAAGCCACGTGGGGTCCACTGAAGCAGTGGTAGTGGTGAATGGAGGGAGGAATCTGGTGTCTGCGGGTGAAGATGGTAGTGTGTGGATGTGGGAGATTGAGAGAGAAGAAGTAACAATGGTGATAAAGGATAATAATAACAGTAGTAATAATGGAGGATTAATTATGGAAGGAATTAGTAGTATCAGTGATATGATAGTGGTTAGTGGGACTACTGATGAGCATGGAGGAGGTAGAGGGAAGAGCGGTGGTGGCCGTGGCTACGGCGGCGGCGGCGGGTTTGTGAGTTCAGGGATGTTGTTGAAAGAAGAAGTGATGAGGTCAATGAAGGAGATAATGGAGGTGGGAGATGTATTGAGGGTGGTGAAGGAAGATAAGAGAAGAGCCATTAATATGTTGGAGTCTGCAATTGCTATGTATGAGAGGCTCTTGGAGCTCATACTTGAAGAAGCTTTGAAAGGTACTTGTGATGATGATGAGAGCGATGAAGAACAAGAGAAGTAGGACGAGGATAAAGAAAGAGGGGGGAGAGAGAGAGAAGACAAGTAATTATTCAAATGCTGTGAGCAATAGATATGTTTTGGATTGGTTTGAATCATATCTGTAACTTATTTTTTTAGAGATTTAGGGTATGTTTGGTTTGATCCTATTATACCCTGTAATGCAATGCAATATTAATTACAGGATTAGTGTTTGGTTTAATTTTAAAGTAAGGTGCAATGAACTATTATTTTAAAAATTATTTAAAATTAATATATCACACAAAGTCTATTTTACTCTTAATATGGTGGTGGAGGAGAGATACTAGTGGCGAGCAGTGGCAATGGTGGAGGTGGTGTCGACAGGGTTTGACGGAGGAAGAGATGACAGTGATGGCAACAACGGTAGAGGTGGCTAGGGCAGTGGAGGAGGAGGAGGAGGAGGTGGCGACGGTGGGTGGAGGCGACGACGGAGGGGGAGGGGGAGGTGGCGGCAGCGGTGGAGGAAAAGGAGGAGATGGCGGCGGCTGCTGGTGGAGGTGACGAAGGTGGAAGAGGTGGCGGAGGAGGAGGAGGTAGAGGCTGGTGGAGGAGGCAGCGACGGCGGGTGGTGGAGGCAACGAAGGTAGAGGAGGAGATGGCGGCGGCGGCGATAGAGGAGGTAGTGGTGGTTGTGGTTGTGGTAAATGCATTGAGATAAGTGAAACGAGGACACATAAAACTAAAGAGTAAATTATACTTTTTTAACCATGCAATGGGATGGTAATGAAGATTCATAAGGGAGAGGTATGAATATGGATTACCAATTTTTGGTAATCATGATTACCATGGTAAACCTTATTACCATGCTAAAGAGCAATCAAACACTCTTCTCTTGGTAATGCAATCATGATTACCATTACAGGCATGCAATGGTAATGAACCAAACGGGCTCTTAGTTTGTGTTTGGGATAACGATAGGAAAAATGACTTATTATAATTCTGACTTATTAAAAATGACTTAATAGAAAAGTCAGTTTTTATAATGTGATTTATGTTTGGATAAACGATTGAATAAATGATTTTCAATAAGTAAACTTGTTTAAATTGACAATTACATAAGTACTTTTTTAAAAGTAAAAACTTGTGTTAATTATAAGAAAACAAGATATATAAAATTAAAAATAAGTGGAAAAAGTGAAGTTAGAAAATGTGATGCCAAAATACTCTCTCTGATCCTATTTATAAGCAACTTTCTCTCCCATAGGGTTGATCCTTTTTATAAGCAATTTTTACTTTTTGTCTGAAAATGTAAGCTTCTTTTTTCTAATTTATCCTTATTAAATACTCATTTTCTCTCATATCTTATACTTATTGTCTCTCATACTTTTTATCTATTCTCTCTTCTACACTCTTTTCATAAATAGGGGTATATATGGAAAAAAAAAGATGACATTTTTGACACACTTATTACTTTTAACTACTAGTTTGTTTTGTGCAATCAAGAGGAAAGTTGTTTATAAATAGGACAAGAGGAAGTACATAATTTCACAAAAAAAATTACATATAACATCTAAAGTATTTTAATTAACTTCTTTAATTTTTTTAAAATAATCAACTATATCTTATAATTAAGACCAGAGACAAAAGTATTTTATGTTCATCAATCAAATAACCTTGCCCCCCGTCCCACGTCCTAACTAATTTTTAAATATTTATTTCTCACAACTATGTTGATGTGACGAAACATGGCCCAAATTTGTTTTACGGGCAAAAAAACTAAACTCATGCATTTTTTCAAAAATAAGTAACCTAATAGGACTTGTTTAAAAAACCCATTTTGCGGGCTTATATTTTCTTATAAAAAGCTCAGGCAAACACTCATCAATTAGGTTGCGTTTTGTTTCGGGTTTATTGAGCAAAAAAAAAAAAGGGAGGGGGCTTCTTTGACTCAAATAAGTTAAACCAAACACTCATTTAACCAGAATCAAATTTATCTTTTGAAATACAAGTGTCATTTTTTTTTTTTTTTTGAGTTGGGTCTGGAGGTTCACTTAGACTAAGCATGATTTTCAGCTCAAAAAACGTTTACAAAAATATTTATAAATCGTTCAACGAGTTTCTAACATATGCAACGGGATTTAAACTCGCAACGCTTACTTGATCTACTTTAATTGGCAGTATAAATGTCGTTTTCATATCATATTATTTATGATTTATATATATTTTCTTATGAATTATAAATAGATGGATAGATTGATTGGGGAGTATTGATATTGATAGCTATTAGTATGCCTAACATTAAAAGGAAGAGGACTGGCCACCAAAAATAAAAAGGTGAAGGGTATGGTTTCACTAAACAGTAAACATTTTGCCCTTTTTTAAAAGGAAAAATACGAAGGTGTTAGATTTTATTAACACCATTCTCAATGGTTGGACCCAATTCACAAAAATCCAAAAACCCAACCCATTTCATTAATCCGATTAACTAAAATTGATTAATTCGATTGGATTAATATTCTTAATTTTCAAATGGGCTGAAGGTTATGGCTATGGAATGAATTTTGGGGGAGGGAACGGTATCATATGGTATTAAGTAAGAAGTAAAATGGTTGGAATCCTGAGCCTATAAGAAATGTCCACATTTAGTATCTGACGAGTTGAATAAGATTGTCTTCAATAAAAAATATCAACGGGGTACAAACTCATGACTTTAAGCAAACTTATGACAGGAATGTGAAATCGGATTGTAAACTCGACTCGCAGACTTATAAGAGTTTACCTCGCCTAATAAATAGTTACTAAAAAAATATATATGATTAAATAAGTAAATACAACTAATGACAACAATCTAGTTTAAATATATTTTAAATTGAAATTATTAAAATTAAATTTATTATCATTTATCATTTATCTTATTTTTACCTAGAAATTTTTTAAAACTTTATGTATGAAGTAATTAAATATAATCAAATCCAAAAATAATTATAAATTCTATAAAGATCATCAATTTGAGAAACTAATTTGGGTTTTCATTATTTTAAAGGTGTTTGACTATATTTTTTCCACACTCTAATATATAGTTTTCATTGTATTTGTATATTGAAATTTTATGTACGATGTTAATATTTCTGACCTATATACGGTGTTAATATCTCTGACCAATTATTTAGCTAGAATCATTCTTTTAAATATAAAAATATTTTTGTTATGGGCTGGTGTTCAGTGATGTGATGTTTGACCAGGAAAGCGCCAGCAACCTCTGAAATTTGGGTGCTTTTAGTGAGTTTTGTCAGTTTCCACTCTTAAAAGTAAGAGTTTGATATATTTTATTTTTGATAAAAAGTGTTCATTGGTGATTACGTAAGTTGAGATAAAACTCCTTTCATATATTTATTTTATATACTATAAATTATAATTTATAAAAATTTATAAATAAAAAATAAATTTTCCCAAAAAAAAAATCAATCTCGGATATCGCGCATCCAGTGAACCCGATTTTACCGAGTTCAAATAAATGACAATGCCATTGCATCCGAGTCACCAATGGGTACGATTTTACATGCGTGTTAACACATTTTCCTAAGCTTTGAACGTAACATCAACGAGATAAACATGTTACATCACGAGTATGATTACTATGGTTGGATTTTACAAAAAGAATTACTCATTTACAACATAATAAATTAAGATTGAAATATCTGTTGGAAGAGGTAGGTATCCTATATTTAGTGTCTGACAGTACTTTAAAGTTTAAATAGAATTGCTTCTAATAAGAATATACCTATACTTAGCATGAGGAATACATATATCTATAAAAACTTGTGGCAAAAGAAAATGTAAGGAGGAAAAGGCATAATATGAACTTGAATCCAATGACACTTTGTTTGAACAAACAATTCCCAATATTTTTGTTGTACATTATTTTATTTGGATGTTCGATATTTTTCATAATTTATTATTATTATTAATTGAGCCACAGCTCAATCTTTGATTTAGCATAGTCTAAATTAGTGCTTAGTTTCAGTCCCCAAAAAAAAAATTCGTGCTTAGTTTTACTTTGGAATAAACTAAAATCATGGTTCTAGAAATAGTCAGTCTAAAATCCAACATACCTAAACCAATAAATTGTGAATTGTAACTTAAATTAGCATAAATGGCAAGAATTATCCACGTTACACGAGTGGTTGGAAGTTTGATTTCTAAATTCTCATGAATAAAAACAAATTAGGTTAGAAGTCACCAGTCATTTGCAACATATATAAATATTTATTAATAAAGAATACTCCAAAAGGGTTGCTTTAGCATCTAGATAGACGTTTATTGGCCAAAAAAAAGCATCTAGATAGACGTTTGATCATGATGATGTGTATGGAGAAGGCCTGTTGGTTAGCACTAAAATTTAGAGAAGTCTATGGTATAAATTGATTATTTATTGTTACCGGCTGTGGATATTTTGGGCCCACTTAAAAAAAAAAATTCTCCTAATCACCAACTAACATTCATCATAGTAAAAGAAGTTTTAACTGCTAAGCACAAGATTTCAATTTAGAGTCTGTGCCAGTCTAAAAAGTGACTTTGAAAAAGATATCATAATTAAGTTAAACAATGCTTAAATCTAACATAGTGAAATACCCATGTAAAAAAAAACTTCCAATTTCAAAAAATATACAAAAAAAATTAATCAAAAGCATGTCATAGAAAAAGATTTCACAAGAGTGGGTCATTTTGAAAATAAAGAAAGTGGCTTTAGAATTATTCGATAATTACATGAGATGAGACGTCATATTCAAAAAAATCATTACAAGACATAGACAAGTCACAGAAAAATCCTCTCAGAGAAAATTAAGAAACGCCTTTTCCAGATACGGAACTTGCTAGAGAGATTAGGGTTGGGAGAGTGAAAGCTCCACCAGATTGACCCATTCACAGGGTGTGGTTTAGTCTTCGGTGAGATATTTGTCTGCTAAAGAAGACAATATCCACACACAAAAAAACACAACCTTCTTGTGATGAATTGTGGATCCGAACCAGTAGCCACCACAAGATCTGAATCTGATTCTGATAATTAGTGTCTCCACAATCTTATTTTTTGTGACTCAACTTGCGGCTCAGAAAGGGACAGGAACAGCATAACGTGAAACCCCACAGTCCCACACTGACCTTCTCGCCGTGTTACATTCTCAGTCACACGTTCTGCGTATAACAATTTGTGGAGAAGATGGAGACAATTCATTGTCCTGTTTACACATTTTAATTTTATACTGTTCAAGATATTTTTGGGGGGCTTTTGGTATTAAACTATTAATTCAAGCAACTGTAACAGGCAACGATATATGGATTTGTTTGTTTGAGATGAAAAATATTGCAGATTCTCTCAAATAATCTTGATGCATCCAGAAGAATAAATTCTTCAAACAGTAGCCTTAAATATTTGAATTTTAGCAAGTTTAGGTAAGAAACGCATTTCTATAATTTTCTAATATTCATCATCTAATTGTTCAATGTGGCCATGGAAAGTTTTAAAATGCGTATCTCATCATAAAACAATATCGCTATATATGATATATCTCACAGTTTATCAATGTTAACAATTCAGATGTGACCCGTTTCTCATCATGTTACCAATGGTATAAAAAGGGGAAAATCACAGTGAAGTCTTGAAGAAAATATGTAATAACAAAAACATCTCAATAACCAAGGTTCATGAACCCGGACCGGGTACTGAACCGGTCAGGATATTGGGTTAAAGATCAGTTGGTCAGATATGGGCCAAACCGGTGCCAAACCAGTGAGAAATTGAAGATTTTAGGTTTATTAATATGAAATTCTAAAAAAAATTATAAAAAAAAAATTTTAAAACAGGAACCCAAACCAAACCGGCCAGTCTGGTCCGGGTTCCTGAACCCTATCAATAACAAGTGAGCAATATAATATACAATGTCCAAAAGAAGAAACGTAATGACCAGAAAATCCCACTAAAGCTATATTTGGAATAGCTTATTTTTAGAAAATAAGCACTTATTACGTAAGTCGAGACAAAACTCATCTCACATATTTACCTCGTATACTGTAAATAATGAATTATAAACACTTATAAATAAAAAATAAGTTATCTCAAATGAACACTAAAAAGGAAACAATATGGATTTATTGTCACTTCCTACTTTGAAACTTATCATTGTTGCTCATTTGTCGAGTACCAAGTTGAGTCACAAAAAATAAGATTGTGGAGCGTAAGTCCAAAAAGAGAGAACAAAAAACAAAGCAGAGAGAGAGACTGTACAATTAAACCAAATAACTAGAAAGCCAATATTTTCACCAATGCAAGTAAACTCCAAATTTAGAGGAGATAAATGTGGATCACCCCAATTGTGAATACACAGTTTTTCAGCAAAGAACATATTTTACGAAGGACAACTACAATGACATAATATGGCCAATGTTGGGTGGGAAAAATCACTACGATAACCAAATAAATAAATAAATCTCTCTATTGGTTTCTTCGACTGAAGTGAGAATGTTGCAGCACCAGAAGTACTTTACATTCACTTTATTAATGCTGCTTTTCTTTGGCTAGTTCCCAATGAGAAATGCAGAGTTAACAGTGTACACTCAAGAAACTCACAAATGACAACCATGTAGCTACTAAAATTAAACTTCTCTAACCTGAGACAACTTCTAAAGCTTGCATCTCGAGATTACAGGGAATGAAGAGCAGAAAACCTAAGACACCACAGTAATGGTCTCTAAGGGAAAGAAATTACTGTCTCCTTCGCCGCTTTGATAATGTACTATTTCTCTGTGCACGAAGAGGCTGACGGATGTGAGTAGAGCATATGTCAGGAACAAACATAACATTATCAGCAGACGAATAACAAGGATCTTTTGGCCAATATAAGCCCGAAGCCGTTGGAGGGGAAGGGATCTGAGGAACTGTCCAAGACGAATCCGGAACACATCCCAAGTAATCATCATTATCCATTTCCTCTTCACTAGATCTTAGAACAGAAGAATCAGAATCCCCAAGCTTACTGCTCTCAGCCTGCAAAAGTTCCATCATTTAAAAATACATCCAAGAGAACAAAATCTAGATGTTCTCAGATGATTTCTCTACACACTAACAAGGAACCTATATTTTCCTGTAGCGTAAGAGGACAAAATTGTTAGCAGTAGAATATCTTGAGAAAACGGAATCAGGATTATCACGGTCCCCTTTTAATCAGTGATGCTCTCTGGCCAACACAATCTTATCAGAACAAAAAGCCTTTTCATAGCATATGAACATAGATAATTACTGAAGATTCATGAGCAAGGGGCCCAGAACAAATCACCAGCACAAGTGTTCTGAGATTTGCCTAATCATGTTCACAAGTTCACAGATGAGCAAGTGCAAATGCATGTAAAAAGAGAGCAGTGTCCAGGTTTATTAATTATTTATTACGATGAAAAGTGAGCTAAGAATACTACCCATAACTATAATCCAAAAATTAGACAGATAAACATACCTTGGATGGTCCATTGGCACTGTCCATGAAATTGAAATTCTGACTGAAATCATTGAAACCGAAAAATTCATCAAGCGGCCAGTTAGTAGAACCACCACCATAAGACAATTTGGTTGGTTGAAACTCCTCAATTCCTCCAATTTG
The DNA here is from genome assembly GCA_963210345.1 of Inga oerstediana. NCBI lineage: Eukaryota > Viridiplantae > Streptophyta > Magnoliopsida > Fabales > Fabaceae > Inga > Inga oerstediana. The sequence goes on from OY723406.1 coordinate 17,556,200, forward strand.
AGTAGGTAACAATTCATCGTATTCAGATGGCTGAGGCGTTGAAGAAACCTTCTTGGAGGCAGTAGATACTGTATCTGACACTTTCCCCCCAGAATCTGACTTAACAGAGGACGATGGAACAACAGGCTCAGTAGCTTCAAGACCCACTCTTACACCAGTAAGCAAAAACCTCTGATGAGCAGAGACAAAGGAATTTGCTGTGTGTATCGCCACATCGCATTTTCTGCATAGTAAGGCTCGGTCCTCCAGACAGAAGAAATAGCCAACTGCTTCCTGTAAAACGTAGCAGGCTCTTGTGACAAGCTCATCCTTAATGATAAAGACTCCTAATTTAATTGAACAGAACCAGAAAGGATAAGAAGTTAAGGTTCTCTTTCATCAAATATGTCAACAATAAATCCAACATTTTCAAAAGAGAAGCCGCATTTTAAAATGACTCAACTATTGGATACTGTCTCATTTGCAAGGAAAAGAATGCATCTCACATAACGGTTATGGTTACCATGATAACAATTGAAATGCTCAAATTGAGGCATGACTATCTAACATGAGGTCTTTGTACAATGAAGTTTTCTTTTCACAATTAAAAATGTAAGAAGTATTACAACAAAGATTTAGAATATTGTTGAGTGGTTGAGAATTGTGACATGAATAATACAAAGGGCCAACAAACAAGAATCTGCGAGCAAGAAGAAAAGGGGGTAGAAAGCGATGCTGTTCTTAATGAAGTCAGGGAATTACAGTTTTTATTCTAAATAAAATGGTTGTTTTCTTTTAAAACTCAAATTATATTTTTATTAATTTTCCGATATAATAAGAATAAGAAAGTCACCTTACAAATAAAAAAATAGGAAATTCAAGATAAAAGATGAGGAAATTTTATCACTGAAAAATTAGATGAAAAAAAAATAAACAAAGCGAATGTTTCCTCTTACAATTCCAGAACAACAAAAAAGAAGATCTTAGAAGACTACTATGAACTTCATTCAGATCTACGCTTCCAGTAAAATCCACGGATAATCGCTTCAGACGAACTCGCATGTCGTATCATAAAAATAAACCAAAAATCCCTGTATTGCAGATCGTATCAGGAACTATGAGACTAATCTGAAAGTAATCACTAATATTACAAGAAAAATTCAACAAAAGTAACGTGGTTAAATGCTTCTAACACTAGTTCGATGGAGTTACTCCGCGAAGAAGCTCAATCAACACAAAATTCAACACAATCAGGAGATTTCCTCATAGAAATGAAGGTTTATTAACAAGATACCTGACAAATATCACATTTGGGCATCTGAGAGGAAGAGGTAGAGAGAGGAACCCTCTGATGCTTGCTAGCGAGCTTGTTAGCTGCATGAACCTTCTCGTCGCATTGCCGACATAGCGCCGCCTCGTCCGCACAGCACAGAACCTCCGCCTCCGCCGCCTCACACACGTTGCACTGAATCTTCATCTGTTTTCCTCAACCACAATGCTTAGAGATTCTCTTCTTTACCACCACAAAAACAAAAGGAAAAAAAAAAGTAGAGAAATAAAAAGGTTGATTCGCTTCCTTCTCTCAGAAATTCCTCCGCCTCCTTCAGAATTGAATTGCAGAAAGCTTGGAGCTATAAGTAGATATAGCTATTAAAGAGAATTTTCTGAGCGGAAGTGGAATGGGATTGCGCGAGAGAGAGAGGTCAAGGAAACCACCAATGGGGGAAGAGAAGGGTATATAAGAAGGAAAGAATGAAAGGCGCGTAGGATATTTTTCTGAGGCCGCGAACTTCGATGTCCACGTGGCAGTAATCGGCTAGTGTCGTGAGAGGGGAGACCGACCAGGCCCTGACGCTGCAAGAAATTATTTTAAAAACGATGCATTACCAACTTCTTATCACGGTGGTCTTGTGAGTCTAGTTTAAAACAAAAATTTAGGTGCTTATTATTTGCTGTTAGATAATAAATAAAAGTATTACAATATTATCCTTATTAATTATAATAAATTTTAGGAGGAGAGAGGAAAACAATAAAAATTATTCCTTTATAAATAAGGATAAAATGAAAAAAAAATTATCGATTTAATCTATATTTATTAAGTTAGCTAACTCTTGTTAATATATGAAAATTATGTAATTTAGATTTATAAATAAGATGATATATGAAAGAGTGTATTCATTTACGCTCCCTTCCATTTACTTTCCTCACTGTTAAATCAACTCTCAATAGGTTTTTTTTTTATATAGGATCAAATGATAAACAAGCACACAATACTTTGAAACTTTTATTAAAATATTTTATAATTTTTTTACCTCTTATCTCATGCACTTCTGAACTTTTCAGGTTGAATTTTAGTAATTTAAATTTATTTATATAAAATATAAAATCTCAATTATCAAGCGTTAACCCAACGACGAGAAAAGTGAATGGAGCTGAAGGTAAATGGAGAACACATAGTGCTTGTTTGGAATAGCTTATTTTTAGACAATAAGTGCTTATAAATCATGATTCACGGTATATGAGGTAAATATATGAGAGGAGTTTTATCTCAGCTTGTATAATAAAGATTTATTTTCTAAAATTAAGTGATCTCAAACACAGCTATAGTCTCACTCCCTTCTTTCCACATAACTTGTGTGATTTTCTTATTGACAAAATTGCTGAATAATCTCATGATATAACATTTATAATATAATAATATCTGAAATTTGTGTAAATAGTTAGTTATAAGTTAGTGTAACTCTTTTTCAGTAATTTGTAACTTATTTTTAACTATATGCAAAGCAAAAAGCATATTAACATAGCTAAATCCTAAATATATGTTGCCCACAATTAAAAAAAATATTGCACGTGAGTTACCCCGATGAGACTTGAGTCCATGGTGCCTTTTAGAAATAAATTTTATAATAAGAATGTTTCTTGGCAGGTTTTCTATTTTATTTAGGTCTCTTAAAATTTAAGGAATAATATACATAAAAAACTGTATTTTACCTTGTAAATAAATTATAATTAATAAATTAAAACAAACAATAGAATAATTAAAAGCAAGCAGCTTGCATGCTAAAATCTGCAATAAAGTTATTTATATATAATTCCAATTGATAAAATATTTGTATAATTCAAAAAAGAGGAAAAATTGAGAACAAGTGCTCCATTAAAAATTTTATTGGTAAGAAATATCTAATAAATTTTTATACAAAAAAAAATACTGATCTACAAATTTTATACTCACATAGAACCATATTTAAGTTTTCTTACCAATAAAATTTTTGGCAAGGGAGTTTCCCCAATTTTCCGGGAAAAAGTTCTCAAAAGTTTAACCATTTTAATGTAACAAAACAAATGTATTTTTTTAAAACATATAAATTTTAAGAGGTCATAAGCAACGTATATACTTCTAAACTCTGGGTGATATATGCAATCCAAACTAGTTTAAACTTTAAACATTTAAAATTGTTGCAAGAAATCCTAAATTTTTTGATAAATCACACAGTTTATTAACAGTAAATTTTGCTCTGAATTTTATATTTTGTATAAATTATTTGGAATAGTCGTCGAGAAGAGTTAATCTTGAAAACTTTTAAGATATTATGAAACTAAATAATAATGATACTTCTTGAAATTATTGATATTTTCTAAAAATATCAAATTTCTTTTACTCTCATAAATTGTTTTTAATATAATATAAAAAATAAAATATTAATATATTATTGCTATCTTCTAAAATTGAAGAGGTAGAATAGTCTCTTATAAATTTTTTTCCCGAGTGAAGAGAGAAATTATTCTTAAATCTCAAATAACACATTTAAAGTGGGGTTTAAATTTAATGCGGACTATAATTATTACAAAATAACGCAAGGAAACTATAAATTATATTTTTTTTTTTAACGGCATAAATCATATCATTTACAGCTTATAAATAAATGTTAAATTTTGTACAAACCCGTAAAGGTCATTACTGTTTATAACAAATTAAATTATTCACAAACAGTTATAAAAATTTTTTGACCTGAAAGTTATAAATTATTTTTAAAACTTCACATCATTTGTGTGTGTGTGTGTAATGGATGCCCTTAGGTCAAGTTTACAGGTAAATTAAAAAAATGGACATTCGCATTTCATCAACCAACAAAAGCAAAATAACCAATGTTTATATAAAAATTTACAAATCCTAATTTACTTCCCCATACTTGATGTTTGACATAATTGAAACATTGATTTTATTTTTAAATGTAAGACATATTTTATATGTTTATCATTTTTTTCTAAATAACCATATTAATATTCCCTCAACAATAATCAAGTAGAAGACGGAGAGTAGGGATTAAGGGAGATTATTAGGCTGTTTTAGAAAAAACAAATCATATTAGCTTACTTAATTAACATCCTTAATTTACTTAAATTAATTAATTAGGTCTTATATTAAGTATCGGAGGGATACATTATATAAGAGCTTATACAAAATTTACAAGTGTTCATGTGTGAATTTATAAGTGCACTTACTCATTTTAACAAATAATAATAACAAAACAACACACATAAATTGGAGAACTTAATCCTATTAATATAAGAAACTTGACTGAAATTTTTTCCATAAAATCTCGTATCAAGTTAATCATGGCTAAAGTAAGAGGTTGCATGTTCGATCCTTCATGATTATAATGAGTGAATGCAAGATTGTCAAACTCACGAGTTTACGACAATGACGTAAAATTGTATCATAAACTCAAATTTTAAACTCGTAAACTCAAATTGTAAACTCATAGAATGTTACTTTTATCAATAAATAGTGTATAATGAAATAATTAAAATATAAAAAATGACAATAATTTGATTTCAAATATATTTTAAATCCAAATAATTGAAATTAAATCTATCAACATTTGTAATTTATAGATTCCAACAAAGAAATTTCTATAAAATTTAGGGAAAATGACATTAAAATCCTAATTAAGAAAAATAATATCACAAAAGTCTTAAAACTTGTCAATGATAGCTCCTCCACTTGTCAATAGTTGCTCTTTCACTTATTATTGATAAGCTATAGGACTTTTCTAATACTTTTTTTTTAAATTGGGACCTTAGTGTGATTTTCCTTAAAATTTATATATAAAGTCACTGAACATGATTGAATTGAAAAAATTAGTATGATTTTAGGAGTGAATTAACAAAATTTTGCAAGCTAGACTCACAATTTTAACCAAATTTAAAAATAATGCGAGTTGAGTGACTCAACACAATTTTATAAGTTAGAAATATAAAAACGATAAACTCAGAGAGTTAACGTACAAATTTGACAACAATTACGTGAATTTTTTTCCTTAGGCGAATAATGAGAGCTATGACCAATATTATATGACAACTTTTAGAAAGATTTTTTAATCTATAATATAAGTTTTTTTGTCAATTTTACACATATAATTAAGCTTAAACGTGTTTCTTTGTCCTTCCCCCTCAAATTTGATGAATTACCTGATATCCCCTTTGTTTATTATTATAAGAGATGTTTTGTGGGCATCATCTTATCCTTTTTACTCCCCTGCTCTTGTTTATAAGCTATTTTCAATATTTTTCACATAAACTAACAAAAAAAACTTAAAACTCATTAATTCTACTATAAAATTCAACAACTTTCCAATCCACCCCTACTTAATATACATAATATCAAATATGAAGGGTTATATTGTACATTTAACTCAAAACTTTAATGTTGTGCCTTATAAAAAGGACAAAAAAAGTTTATCCCTTTACCATATAAATAAGACCAAAGGAATATAAGAGAGACTTAGAGGTTGTTTAAATTTTATTTTTGTTTGCCCATTTTGCCACCATTAAATAACTCATATTACTCATATTTAATTCTCACACAGTACTCTCCACCACATATTTTCTCTCCATTACACATTCTTTCTTTTATGTAAATGAGGGTATTTTTGACAAAAAAAATATTTTTTTTTACATATTTATCCTCTTCAAATAATTTTAACTAACACTTTGAAGAATGTAATTGAGTTATTTATTGCTTATTAAGAAATAAAGGGAGCATTTAAAAGTTACCACTCATATCCTATTTATAAGTTCAATTTAGAAAAAAATTTTGTTCTTATTATAATTCCACTTTTAGGATAATAAATAAGAGTTGTTACAATGTTACCCTAACTAATTGTAATAAATTTTAGGTAGAGAGAGAAAACATCTATCCATAAATGAGAGCAAAATTAAACAAAATTATCATTTTAGTACATATTTATTAAAATAACTAACTCTTTATTCAAAAGAGTTTGAGAGAAACCTAAGACGATAAGTGAGAACGGAGGACACGGTGGGAACAATGGAGGAAAGGGAGGAGGCTTGCCTGGTGGTAACAGAGAGGACAATGGTGGTGAGATGGGAGGACGGAAGGAGAACGCTAATAAACACGTGGGTGGTTCTAGTATGGGCTTTGTGTTTGGTATGAATAACAAGCCCCAGCCACCGGAAGAGGTAAAGAGGAAGGAGAACTTTGGTAATACGTGGTGGAGGATCATGGATGCGTCATATCGAGATAAACTGTTACCCCCGGGCACGCGGGGTTCTTGATACGGCATGAGGAAGAGGACGACATAGTCAACGGCTGGAAAAAATACTTTAGCAAAAAGAACAGTGAGGAAAGTGTCAAACCCCTTTTTCATTTAGACATTTGTCAAATGCTAAAGGCACAATTCCATATGCATAAAGAAATAGTATAAATATACTGATAAAAAGTACTTGTTTATATATAGGAGTTCCCGTCAGGGTTTGAAAATAGATACAAACTTGGTTTAGAACTATCCAAAACAAACTAATAATAACCAATAGCTCCGTCTTCTTGACCCGGACACCTCAGTTGCTAGCATTTATTGTTTTGCCCCTCGAGCTGCTAGCTTCTGTTAGAATATTTTAATTTTGAAAAAGGATGAGATTCAAACGAATCTCAGTAGTAATAGACAATCAATCATAAAAAATGCAATAAATATGACAAGTGCCATATACAACAATATTATAATAACACATAGTTCAGTTCAATCAGAAATGTATTCTTGGTCAACCACTGTTGCAACCCCTGCGTATCCCGTACCTTAGTCCTCTAACTGGGCATATCAGTGTACCCGCAAGCGCTATATATCAGTGTACTCATAGGCACCATGTATCAATGTACTCGTAGGCACTGGATATCAGTGTACCCGTAGGCACCGTGTATCAGTGTACCTGTTGCACTATGTATCCATGAATATTACAGAAGATGGTACACACAAAATGAATGAAAGATAAAGTTACTGTCTTAAGTCCCTTTTTTTAATGCATATTAGTCCTTAAACTGATCCGGCTCGGGCTCAACAGTCTGGTCCTAAAATCCAAGTTTACAAGAATCAGGTTAATATCCATTCATGTATCACTTTAGGCTCTTCCACATTATTTTTGTTGGTTATATTAGTCTAATTTTGAAAAATTACTAAAATACCCTTAGGAACCCGGTCTAAGCCCCTTTTTACCTGGTCTAGCTGTACTTTCCCAAAAATTATGACTTGGGTTATTCCTACATAGTTTTACGTGCATAATCCATTTTTTACCTCAATTTTCTCAAAATCACTACTAAATGACAGTTTTACCCTTAACAGCCCCTACTTAAGATTTTAAGAATTTTTTGTCATTTCACTTTCTAGGGCTTTTCTCACAACATGATCAACATCAACCCTACACAATTTTCCCTTCTAAACACAATGGAACCATCAAATTGATGAAATTCCAGCTCCTGCCCCCATTTTTAGTGCTGGCCGAAACTCACTAAAGAAAAAGGGAAAATGAGTTTTGTTGATCTAACCCCTAAAGCTCCTTCTTTTTCCCTCTTAATCACTTGTTAAACCTTTTAAACACTTATTAGACATAGTTTGAGAAAATTTGGGCAGCATAACCTCTTAGAGTTTCAACACCCCAAATTTACAAAATCATCAAACAAACCACAAATCATAACAAGATCAATAACAACATCAACATATTACTAAAGGAATTGAGATTCTTAAATTTACCTCTGATTCCTCAAGTTCTCTTTCTCTCTCCTCTCCCTTAAAGATTTACTAGCTACACATGATTTTTCTTGAATAACAATAGTTTAGAAGATGATCTACACAAACTAGTAGACATAAGCTCTTGAAATCACAAGACTTACCTTGAATCTTGTGTTCCTTCACTCCCTTGTGCTCTTTTCTCTCTCTATTTTGGTGATAAATGACGTGAATGAGGATGAAGAAAGTGATGACGAAGACTTGAAAATATCTCTTACACTTTTTTTTGAGAAATAATATTCTATTAGTTTATGTCATGTGTTTTGCTCTAGCCTTTTTTGGATTAATTCCCTTCCCTTCTCTTTGGCCCAAAAATGACGAACTGATGGTCTTTTATAATCCAAATGAGCTTCATCCAATTAGTCTAACAAATTGTATATATATTATATTTTAATGTTAATTGAATATGTGCCTATATCCTTAATCAATTCTTATTTAATCCTTTAATTTTAGATGATGTCTGACATTTTTATTAGGTTTTCTTGAATATAGTGTACGGCATGAAGTAATGCAATCCCTTCTGCCATTAAGGCTGAATTTGTATTCACTATCCGTACCTTTTCATCCAGCAACCAGTCATTGGAGTCTCATGCAATAAATGCTACAGCGGCTTTATTTTCCATTTCTTTGAAAGCATAGTCACAGTTAATCTTAATGTTGTTAACTTCAGGTGGATTCCACAAATATTGCTCGTTCTCCCTTGTCGCAATCTGTAACTCTTTTTTATACGTAAGAATTGGATAATTTACAGTGTGTTCGGATTAACTTTTGGAGAATAGCTTTTACAGTTTACGAGGTAAGTATGTGAGAGGAGTTTTATCTCGATTTGCGGAAAAGTGCTTCTGAAACCTAAGTTTTGAAGGTTGCCGAGTGTGTGTTTGGATTAACTTTTTTTAATAGCTTTTACGACTTACGAGGTAAGTGTGTGAGAGGAGTTTTGTCTCGAGTTTCGCAAAGTAGGATAATTACCTATATATGGTCATACATGTGGGACCGAGGTTAGGTTCACGGGGGCGGCACTTTATTACGGCCTGAACTTCAGCGGGTCCCACGGACGAGCGAATAAGGGGGAAAAGCGTGGGAATCGTGAAACGAACATGGGTTGGGATTCGTTAGCTATGTTTTGTACAGAGGGGCCAGCTCTAAATGTCAGCTCAAAACAGTTGTATTTCAGTCCAACAGTACAACCCTAAGGTCCCGTTATAAATTTAAAAATTTATTGAATTTAATAATTTATATGGTCCCCAAGTGATTAAAAATTCAAAATCAATGCCACAAAGCAAGATTTTGAAGGTGGAAAAAAGAAGCAGCAAGAGTGATTTTTTACTAAATTATACCTAACCTCAAGAGTGTCAATAATATTTATTGTTTTTAAAAAATTTATAATGTACATTAATGAAAATAATTATCCCATCGTTTATTTATTTATTTTACTAAAATAATTTAATATATTGAGGTTTATTTATTTGTAACTAAAAATTTAGGGATTTGCACTTTACTTTGAAGTTTGAAGAGTTAACCAATAGCATGAAATGATTTGTTAGTAAAACAAGGGAATAATTGACAGTATATAATTAAGCATGTTTGGTATAACTTAAAAAAACTTATAAGTTGCTTTTTACGTAAATCGAGACACAACTCCTCTCACATACTTACTTCGTATACCGTAAATCACTATTAAAAAGTAACTTATAAGCAATCGAATCGCTCAAACAAACATACCTATTATCTGTACAAATCTTGTTGCTTAAAGAGGTTTTCCTTGTCAAGTTTAAAAAGTCAAGAGTATTTACACATGGATCAAAACTCAACGTTTTTTAAAAATATATATATATATAAAGGAAACAATGATCAAACTCAAATAAAGTTCTTTTTTTTTCCTCAATGCAAAAGGATCTTATTTGGCCAACGAAGGAAAAGGATTAATTTTTACACTTTATAAGTATATTTAATCAATCACAACCGTCAAAATTAAGCATTCCTCTATTTTTATTACAATGTATGGGGAGAAAATATTTTTAGTCTTATTTATAACACATTATTAAATTTTTTATATAAATATATAAATTTACTCTTTATTTATTATCACGTAGACTTTATTCTTATGTGATATAATTTATATTAAATGGGGTAAAATTATAAAATTTTTAAAATTTAAGGTGATGTCAATAAAGTTTAAGGTTTTTTTTTTTTGGTTCCATACAACATGTTGAAATTAATTTATAAATCATTATAAATAATACCATAACAGTGAGAAATATGGCCGAATGAGGCAGGAGAAGTGGAGTCCCCGCTGTGACTTTTGGCCATGTTCGTAGCTAACAGCCGCCTTTGTTTCAAACATACTAGTTCTAAATATGTATACTCTTTTTGTGTTATTAATATAAAAGTTAGATAATTAAAATATAGGTATTAAGAAAATTAGTTATTTATTATAAATATGTACTGATTTTCCTAAAATATCATTTATAATCATATACATTTTAAATACCTTATGATAAAAACTCTTTAATAATTGAGAGACAAAGTGAATTGAAGTATCATATTTAGAGGTTAAGGGGCAATTTTATTTTGAAAGTGTAAAAAAGGAAACAATTTTACCTTGGCCATTATCACAATTAATTTTGATTGTTAATTCACTAAATATGTTGAGTTGACAGTTCATATGTCATTCATATTATGTTTATCAAAGTGCAAATTTGCCCCATAAGTCTATGTGTCAACTACTTCATTTTTTTCAAAATTAGATTTAAAATTTATGGGGTAAATTTGCACTTTAATAAAAATGACATTAACGGCATATAAACTGTCAGCTCAACATATTTAGTCAACTAACGGTCAAAATTAATTAGGATAACAGTTAAAGCAAGATTGTTTCCTTTTTTACACGTGTAGGGCAAAATTGTCCTCGAAAAACTTTCGGGCTAAAATTACTCCTCAATAAAAACTTTCGGGATAAAATTACCCCTTAACCCTATATTGAGTTCAATCTAGGTTTTATATTTAAAACCACAATATTAAAAAGGAGGTGGGGAAAATGGGGAGAAAACTTCATGCTAATGACCAAATTTCTTTAACAGCAGGGGCATCTAATTAAGCAAGGTTAATAAATGACTTAAATAGTGGTGGATCGTGAAACCCACGAAAAGAATAAAAATTGGCGTTTTCTAATTTAATCTGTTTAATTATATTTCGTGAACGTTAATGAACAAAATCAGTGAACATCCTCTGATGATACTGGAGAAATTATTATATGAATGAGGTACATGATGTCATTTGTGTACCACCCCAGGTTACCTAATCCGGATCGGACCGAAAACCGGCGACTCTGCCTCTAAATCGGTCCGGGTCAAATTTTTTATTATTTTTTTTGAATTTTTTTAAAAAAATTTTCCTTTTGAATTTCACACTATAAGCCTAAAATATTCCATTTCTCACCGGTCTGATCCCGGTTTAACTCCGGTCTGACCCACTAACCTTTGACTCAGTACCCGACCGGTTCACTAACCAATCCGGATTTAATTACCTTAGTACTATCCTATAAAATCATACCACATCGATCTAATTAAATCTTACGTGTTTGGTTTCTCTTCTATTTTTTTATTTATCCCATTTTTAAATGTCTCTCTAATTTTCCTTCCCTCTCCCACAAAAAATTTAATAAAATCGGTGTGGTATGATTTTATATTAGATAGTACACATATGACGTGTTACATCCGATTCATGTAAGAATTCTTCCAAATGCTGAGCGCTAAAATATCTGCAAGTGTGATTTCAACTGTGATAGCATTTACTGCGTTCATTTTTTTATTTTAAAAAAAGCGTACCTCTTTGTGAAATATAATTATCTCCCCCCAACCTAGTTATTTTCATTTCTTCCCATTGTCACCTTAACGAGGATTTGGATTTTCTTCGTTTTCCTTCGGGCTCGCTCCCGTTTCTCTCTCTCAAAATATACTGTGTTGGTATAAAATATACAAGCTCCTCACTTTTTTTTAAAAAACAACATTAATCATCTTAAAATATTTTTTAGTACCATTTAGTTCCTTAACATATTTTTTCAAGATTCTAAACAATTAGTTCAGGATATTGGATAATACTAAAAAAATATTACAGAGTATTAACTAATACTTAAAAAATACTTTAGGATGGTCAATATTGTTTTTAAAAATAAAAAAAAAAGTGAGGAACTTATGTATTTTGCACTAAAACATTACATTTTGAAAGAAAAAGACGGGAGCAAACCGGAAGAGAAAGGGAGAGGATCCAAATCCCCTTAATGTGCCCACCCTTCCTGTGTTTCATTCTCATTTATATTAATTATTTGAACATTGAAAGAAACTTATTCCACTATTATAGAAATCGCAACATATAATGATTATTAACTACCATATATAACAACCACTACTACAAAAAGGGGTTTTAACGTCCCTAATTTAGCACTTTTAACGTCCAAAAACTAAGGGACGTCTATGTAGGGGGCGTAGTATATTTTAAGAAAAGACGTCCCAAAAAAGTTGGGATGTCTAAAGTCAGGACTTTAGACGTCCCAAATTGAGATTTGGGACGTCTAAAGTCCTGACTTTAGACCTCCCAAATTCTTAATTTGGGAGGTTAAAAAGTTTTATTATTTTAAAAATAATTATTTATATTCTTCATTACCCAGCAAATTAAAATTGCAGAAACAGAACTGAAGATGGATTCATAAACAAAAAAATGTCCCTTACGAAATGGTAAGGACTTCTAGCACTGCAATCTTTTTACTATATATATATATATGTATAATAACAACAACAACTCATACAACCTAATATCATATATGTATAACAACAACTAGAAAGTGTCAATATATTTGTCACCACACAACTACAAACTAATTGTTATTCATTTCATCAAAATAAATATACATATGTATTTTCCTCGATTTCCAAGCTCCAAACGTATAAAACAAAAACATTATTAGTATAGCATAACTACTAACAACTAGTTTATGATTCTGGCAAAAAAAAAAAACAATCAAGGGAAAAACACTCCAATAACTAGAATCATGTAAATAAATTGAAAGCATTATAATAATTTCATATTGCAAGTTTAACTTAATTCTTCATGTAAATTTATATTTAAAAAAAAACAAACCTGATGAAACCAGGGGAGAGGGCAGCCAACAATGTCTATGTGCTTCCAAGGTGGAGAGAAGACGTTGGAGGAGTTGTGTATACACAGTGGAGAGGAGATGTACGCCGGAGGCTAAAAGCAACAAAGAGAGTGGAAGGTGTACACCGGAGGGTGGAGGGGGCAAAAAAGATGGAGGAGGTGTACGCCGGAGGGTGAGAGCAAAGAAGGTGTTATGAGAATGGAAGGAGGTGGAGGAAAAGGGAATGAAGAAAAGAAAGAGAGGAAGAAGATTGAGGAAGACGAAGTCACGGGAATGAAAGAAAAAAGGAAATGCAGAAAAAAGGGAAGAGAAGTCATGGGGATGGGAAAGATGGAAAAAGAAGTATGGGTTTCTGACATGGGAATGAAGAAAAGGGGAAAAAAGTCTCACACATGTCAGAATTTCTGACATGACTTTAGGAGTCCCAAATCCCATTTGGGACGTCTAAAGTAAAAGAATTTTTTTTTTTTTTTTTTTTAACACTTTAGATGTCCCAAATTCCATTTGGGATGTCTAAAGTGGTACTTTAGACATCCCAAATTCAATTTGGGACCTCTAAAGTGATGGCATTTTTGTAATTATGTGTGGGAACTTGGTAGCTTTAGACGTCCCTATTTTAAAAAGGGACGTCTTTTAGGGTAGCAGTATCTATATTCTGTAGTAGTGAACGAGCATTTTCTCCCCCACGCGTTGCGTGGTGAGCAGTATTTCCAACATACATTTTATATTGTGATAGAAATTGATATTCACATGTTTAACATCTGTTAGAAATTTACACTACTTGAATATTATTAGATCACAATCAAACCCAATTACCTTATACATTTACCAACTTATGAAAAACACATTTAATTGGACAATAAAAATAAATCAATTATTCAAATTCTTAAAAATCTCCTTTTAAACTATATTTGTTGTAGTGCTCTAAGCATTATGTCTATTATTGGGCAAGTATATCTTTAACCCATCCATGCTTCTAACTCTAGAGAGTGTAATATATAATTAATCATGTGTGAATACTCATTCGATATGAGATACTTCTCAAGACCCAAGGAATGCAACAATTCATCCACTGAAGCACCAGCCTGTAAGCAAGAACAAAAGTAATAGTGAGGATGTGCAAATTACATGGAGTTCAAGAGTTTTGGAAAATGAGAGGGAGCAAACATTTAACAAAAATGATAAACTCATGCAAGTTATGTATCTAGGGTCAAAAAATAAAAATTCTAAACAAAGAAAACTAAACTATAAAATAAAATGACTACCAAAATAAGTACACTGTCATCTACCACAACTATGACCTCTAGTCCATCAAAATGGGCTTACAAACAAAATTAAACCTATTATTAAACAATCAGCCTCCTAGCCTTACATATACCATTAATGCTTCACCTACTTTTGCCTTCTTACAACAGCAATTTCAAATACCGTGAGCACAAATTAATGTTTGATAAATAATAATCTTATGAAGTCATGATCATTATTACAGCACATTTGCAATAAAACATCGTGACTGCAATACAATAGCAGAACCTCCTTATATCATCAAGTGCACTTAATTGTTATTCCAATAGCTGATATGATATTCAATTAATTGATGTCTCTTTATTCATGAACCTCCCAACAAAAATACAATTTTGCTCCTACTCCTCAATGATGCATCACCCTAAACTTATAATAATTTTTACCAAGTTCTGAAGGCACATGACAAATGGTCATAGCAACATGTTTATTATACTCTAAATCATATTTTATATATTCTCCAAAACCTCTATCTTATGGAAAAAGTATATTTACTTCTACACATTTTATCTCACCTTCAACCAAAGTTTACAAAAAACAAAAGAAAAGAAAAATAATATCCACATTCCCTACCTATCTCTTATCATGCTACTATTCCTCTATTTTAACACCATCATCTCCAATTCAACTCTCAAACCCCACTTTTTTTATTTTAAAATAAATCTATGAGTAATAAAAATATTATGCATTGAATATGTATAGAGAAGTGTGAATCGTTATTGAATAACCTTGAAAGAAACATTATAAAAAGGGTAAGTTATAGGAAATGAGATAGGGAGGCTGTACTTTAATTTGTATTTTGACAATATCCAAAAATTTATATAACGGGAGTCAAACTTTTGGTGGAATTTCTGAGTGTTTTCACAGTAGAAAGATAGAATAACTCTGAAAAGTTTTATACATATGAATTGTCCATGCACACAATGATTATTAAACTTAATGTGATTAGTATACGTTTATACTTTATGAGGCTATCAAAATGAAAACAGCATACAAACGATATTAGCAAGAGTAAATTGAAGAAGGCCTTACCAATACAAACTTCTAGCATTTTGCAAAAGAGTGTCACCACCTGAGATCACCCAATAAAAACCAACTATCTGCCAAAGGAATGAAACCATGGTATTCACTTATTCACATTGTTTCATGACACCCTCAGGACAAAAAAAGCAGCTCAATATTGCTTTTTTGTTGATTGTTAATATTTGCTTCTCTGCCTAAAACTCTGTTAGCAAACATCAAATTTGTCTTAGGAACCCACTAACGATTCCACAAATTTGGTTAGCAATCCGCCAATGAACATAACCATTTAAAAATAGGGGATTATATTGGTTAGGAACCCCTATTTTTTTGGGGATTGATGATGTGAGATGAAGATACAAAATTCAGAGAAGACACATCACATCGGAGTTAATTAATAAAGTTTTTCAAGAAAAACAGAGTGGATTGCTGATGTTAAAATTGAGAGTAGAAGACAGTATATCATGTCAGAAAAAAATGTTTAAAATAACTTTAAAATAATTATTGATCTTATGTTAATTTTGTAAGCCAAAGGAGACTATTTTAATGGACAAAACAAATAAAATTGCACCCGTGACTCCCTGTAGAATGCTTTATGGCAATAGAGACAATTAAGAGTGAAGATTACGCGACGAAATTTACAAACTTGAAGCACAACATGTCTAGATATCAGCTAAAGATTTATTATTTGAAAATGTGCCATATGCTTTCGGTTGGGGGAGAAAGTGAAACACACAATATTTTTTTATCCAAAGATAGGATAAAAAATTTTATATGTTGAAAGTGGCCAAAGTTTAAAGCTTCTTTTATCATTTTGTTTTGTCCAATAGCTTTATTTTTTTATAAAACAAAACATCCTTTATTTTTGTCTTTATCCTATAAAATATTTTAATAGGATAAAAAATCAATGTATAAATTCTGTATAAGAGGCCGGAAAAAATCAGTTCCAGAGGTGAAAGACAGTAATTTACGGATTTCTGGACCAAACGCGAAATTTAAAAATTCAGAGCACTTTTCTGTAATTTCTGTGAAATTCCCTCTTAGTTACGGTTAACTTCCGCAAATATTATATTGAGATCAGATTTCTCCAAATTAATCAGTTCCAGAGGTTACAAACGGTGATTTTCGGATTTTTTGCTCAAACTTGAAATTTTAAGATTTGGGGTAATTTGATGTAATTTCCGCTGAATGTTTTTCACTGAAAGTAACAGCTAATATTACATAAAGACCCTTATTTCTGTCAACACTCCCTTCAGCCACATGCAGAGTTTCATTTTCTTTTTTAATCCTTGTGCATCTTAACTTTCTGATTTAAGGCGGTGATTTTTGGATCTAACTAAAAATTTAGAAATTTGGGGTACTTTCACGTAAATTCCGTTATATGTTCTTCACTGAAAGTAATGGCTAATATTACATAAACATACCCTTATTTCTGTCAAAATGAACTTATAATTCAAATCCAAATCTTTTAATTTTTTTATTAAAAATTTAAATAGTAATCACAATATAATAATAAATATATTCTAGTTTTGTAATTCAATTTAATTATAATAAAATATAAAATGAACTTATAAGTTATAATTCAAATAAGATATTAAATATAAAATGAACTTATAAGTTATAATTCAAATCAAAATCTTATAATATTTTTATTCAAAATAAAAAAAAAATAATCACAATTCAGTTTTTTTTTTGCCAACCACAATTCAGTTTCATGTTATTATAAATCAGATAAATTAGTTTTAAAACAAATAAATATAGTATAAAAATATAAAATGATCTTATATTTAAAATAAAAATTCACTTTCATACTAAGTTCTACGTTTAAAAATGGATGAAGACATGAAGTAGTTAGAATTTATAAGAAGAAAGAGGGAATGAGGAGGAAAGAGAAAAAGAATTGGTATCTCTTATCATTAAATAATTTTATTCCTTTTTAAAAATAGAAAAAGAGGGGAAAGGGAATGAGGAGGAAAGAGAAAAAGAATTGGTCTCATCATTTAACTTTATGTGGGCAATTATGGATGTTGTTTTTTTAAAAAGGAAACAGAGTGGAGCTCTACGAAATCATCATCATCATCCGGCCATATTCTGCTTCCTTCATCATCTCCACAACCACCTTCTCCCTTTTTCCTCCTTTATAAATCATCATATCATCATCCGAACAGCATCTTTATTCACAATTCAGTTTTTTTTTTTGCCAACCACAATTCAGTTTCATGTTATTATAAATCAGATAAATTAGTTTTAAAACAAATAAATATAGTATAAAAATATAAAATGATCTTATATTTAAAATAAAAATTCACTTTCATACTAAGTTCTACGTTTAAAAATGGATGAAGACATGAAGTAGTTAGAATTTATAAGAAGAAATAGGGAATGAGGAGGAAAGAGAAAAAGAATTGTTATCTCTTATCATTAAATAATTTTATTACATTTTTTTTTATCGGAATAATTTTATTACATTTTAAAAATAGAAAAAGAGGGGAAAGGGAATGAGGAGGAAAGAGAAAAAGAATTGATCTCATCATTTAACTTTATGTGGGCAATTATGGATGTTGTTTTTTTAAAAAGGAAACAGAGTGGAGCTCTACGAAATCATCATCATCATCCCGCAGAGCACCACTCATCCTTTCTCCTCTCCACCAAACGCTTACAACCACCGCTTTCAGTTTCAGAGTTGGGCACTGCAGGCTGAGAACTAAGAACTTCCTTCTTACTTCGCCCTTCTTACCAGCGCCGTCGACAAACACTGTCATCTCCACCTCCGTCGAGTCACCATCATCCCTCCTTCACAACCACTGCGCGTCTTCTTCATCACCATCGGAGTTCGCTATACCAGATCATCACTGTCCAGATCGAATCAAAAGCAGCGTTGGAGCATTTTTTCGGCGAGTTCTTGAATATTCCGGTGAATTTCAGAGAAGGACCTTTAGGTAGAACCATCTCCTTCCCATATAAACCCATAATTGTCACCAGCCGATCTTGAGATGCATACCTGATAAAAGCGACAAATATATACAGGAGAAATTACATAAGTGAAATCTGTGCAGTTTATTTCTCACTCTTCGTTGTTAAAGGAGGAAAAGGGAAATGAAAATTAAATATGAAGACAGAGAACAAAAACTTTTCCACTTGCCTTCTCTCATCTTTGCTCATTGATGTACACCAAAATTTGAGGTCAATGTGGGCGGAGCGATTTGCCATCAGAGGTTGCATGTCTTATTTAATTGCAACAGACCTATCGGAGAAGGCAGAGAAAAAGGGATTAAAAGAGGTTGAGGCAAACTTCAATAGAGGTGAACGAATGGAGTGAGGACGTGATAGTTTTTTGGATGAAGACGTTTGTGATGGGCATTGGCGATTATAAAGCAAAGACATCCTATGTTGATAGCGACATTTTCGAAAGTTTGAATTCATCAGTTTGAAAAGCTTTGGGCGGGAGGTTTGAGATATAATTTGAAATTTTGAACGACCTCTTCCTTTTGACGTGGAGCTTTGTCCTTTTGCAAGAGGTAGAGTGAGGCATTGGGTAGGAGCCAAGAGGAGTGAATTAATTATTGAAGAAAAGTTGCCAGCCGTCCATTTTTGTGAACAGTGTTTTACATTGAGTGATGCCATCTATTTCTTATAAACAGTGTTTGGTGGAAGAGTATTGTATTATATATTGATTTCGAACTGTCATATATGTGGGCGCTATAAAAGCTCGACATAGAAACATTATAGTTCTAAACTGTGATTTATCTGTATCTATTATAACAATTCTATTATAAAACTCGTTATGCATTGAGATGTGGTGAGGCTATGTGTGCGTAACACTTTCATAATAAATCACGGTTTCAAGTAAACAACCGTTATAAAACTCTGTAATATATATAACGGTGCTTTCAAAATAACCGTTATAGAAAAGTTTTAGCATACATAACTGTCGCTATATGTGGTGAGGCTATGTGTGCGTAACACTTTCATAATAAATAACGGTTTCAAGTAAACAACCGTTATAAAAATCTGTAATATATAGAACGGTGCTTTCAAAATAACCATTATAGAAAAGTTTTAGCATATATAATGGTCGCTATATAGCGACCGCTATTTATTTTCTATAAATGCTAACATGTTTAATGAAACAACCGTCATATATTGTGAATGAATATATAACGGTTGTTATTTAATAACCGTTAACTTTTGAGGCAATTTCTGTTTTTAATTGGAGATTCTCCTTTCGCACCTACATGCAGAACAAAATTGTACACACATTTGTATATTACAGAAGCTCGCACATCGAGTATAGCCATGTAATTTGGGATGGATCGAGACATTCCTAGCTTTTGGCTAGGCTTAATAGAACTCCATACCGTAAAGGGCTCAAGAGGTGTGCAGCCTTGAGCAAGATTTGGTAGAGAGAAGAAATAGATGGCGTAGTATAGATCTAATCTCTCCTTCTCTATCAAGTCTTGCTTGAGGTTATATACCCCTTAAGCCCTTTACGGTAGGGAGTTTTATTGAGCTTAGTGACAAAGCTAGAAATGTTTTAATCTATCTCAAATTGCATGACTATACTGGATGTGTGAGCTTCTATTCTATTATACAGTCAAATCTAATAAGCAAATCTAAAATAGAAACTATATATATACACATCTTTTTTTGTCATAGATGGTATGACAATAAGGTGGTCAAGCCAACCAACAAGTTCAAGCACACATCACAAGCATAGCTCCTTCTACAAGCATTCTGTGCCATACACTGGAAGAGCTAACTTGGATTGATGGCAACCTTTAGCTTTTTAGGCTAACATGATTATGAGGGAGAGGCAAGTTGTGAATCATATTATCCCTCTGTAGGTTATACTTGTAGCCTCTAAGGATAGTTGTCAATCGTGTTCTCCCCCTGTAAATTATACATGTGCCTTGTAGCAACCATATACCGCCTTGGGGCTATTGCCACACACTTAACATAATGAAATTTTTGTAAATCTTTAATGATTTCTTGTAATAGAAAAGGAACCTTTGATTATAGATTTTTCAAGAAAAAAAGAGAGAGCACGAATTAGGTCAAAACCTAGCTACAAAACACGAAGTGAATAATAATAGAGAATGCAAAATGGAGAAGGAAAGTCATACCTCTATATGACTAGAACAGACCATGCAAGGAAATGCAACATGGCTAGGGCTCAAGAATGAAAACGCATGTTAGGGCTTGCGCAGTAACTCGAGTAGCTGTCATTGAGAAGCATGGAGAAGGCTTTGTGGATGGTGTGGTTTGAATGAAAACAATGGTCGACGACAAGAAAAGACAACCAGAGTAATGGGGTTTTGAGGTTGGTGGGTTGGGGGTTTACGTTTGACTTAAGAGGCTAAACAAGTGTACTAATGAATGAAAATGAGAAGCGAAGAGAAGTTTAAATATAGGAGAAAGTTTAACTTTATAACGGTTCAAATATAACACCCGTAATGTATTGCTCCGTTATTACATATATAACGATTATTGTAAGAAACCGTTAGGTAATTTCAAAACATATATTATAATTTCTAGCTAATAACCGTTAAATATCTGCAACATCTTTTTTTAAAAAAATTAGGGGATATTGCTATCGATTTCCACCTGCTTCCATAAACAATACATAAATAAACAATAATACAATAGGCCATCTATAAAAACACAGAAATTAACCCAGCCCAGCAACAGGAAAACAACAATATACAGTCAAAACACAAAAATTAAATGCCTCTTTTTCTTTTCCTAATCTTAACTTTTTATAAGTTACTTTTTTTAGATTGAATTCGTCTCTTCTCAAGTAATAATTTTTCCTCTTCAAAATCCAAGTGCTTTCATTATGATCATGCTTAACGTGCAAAGCATCTTCTTCATCAAAATTTAATAGTTCAAGTGACCTTTCTTTGAATAGATCATCCTCAACTCCATTACCCATCTCCCCATTAATCACTTTATTTGTTAACAAAACAATAGACCATCCATATTTAGAAGGATCATAGATGTAGAACACTTGTTTAGCCTGAGAAGCCAAAATAAAAGGCTCTTCTTTATACCCTTCCATGTTCAAATCAATTGCGTCAAGCCTAAGTCATCAATTCTCAAGCCGTGATTATTGTCAATCCACTTGCAACCGAAAATGGGAACCCATAAGCCAATATAATCTAACTCCCAGATGTCCTCAATCATCCCAAAGTATGACATCTTCGCATAGAGAGGGTTTCTATCTTTAGAACTTGATACATGCATGGTGTTAGCCACAAGAGTACGTTACACCACTATTTTACATTTTTCTTCGATCATCTTGCTCTTTGGTGTAAAAGGTGAACTCATTGATGATGTAACTAGCGTAAGATGTCACTTGATTGCTTGGACAGTATGCTAAGAACTTTAATTTGTTAGGAACTAATTTAGGATCAGCTCTATACTCACAAAGGACCCGATCTTTAAACAATGTTATAAAATGTTTATTGTGTTGTTGAGCATACTATCTTTCTCTTTTGTAGGGATTTTCCTTTAAATTTGATGCATATGGTTGCATATATACTCATCAACCTCCTTGGATACTACAAAAAAATACCTGATTTCCGACGGAATTTTTTCCGTAGCAAATTCCGACGGAAATTCCGTCGCAAATTTTTCTGACGGAATTTTCCTTGGCAAATTTAGCCATGGAATTTTTTCTGTGGCAATATCTGACGAAAATTTCCGTCGCAAAGTTTTCCGACAAAATTTCTGACGGAATTTCTATCGCAAAGTTTTCCAACAGAAATTTCCTTCGCAATTTGCCATGGCAAAATTTTGTCGGAAATTCCGTCTGAAAAATTAAAAATTATTAATTTTTTAAAAAATAATATTTATAAAATTAAAATATTAATTATTAAATACTTAGATTTAAATTTAATTATTAAAATTATATTATTATTTATTAATATATATGTTATTAATATTATATTTATAATTTTATATTAAAAATAATATTTATAATATTAAATTATTATTTATTAAATAGTTTTAATTAAAAAATTATTTAATGTAAATATATAAATTTTTTATTATTTTTAATAATATTATATTTAATTAATAATTAATTGTATGTATGTATGTTTATATATATATATATATATATATGATAATATTATATATATAATAATATGTAATAATATAACACAGGTTCATTTCGACACAACTGGCAAAGACTCGGGCGCGAAGGCGTCTGCACCTTAGGTCACAGGTTCGAACTGAAGGAATTATGAGGAGGCGACACTTGGCAACCAGGGGAGAGGGACACGTGGCGCTATGAGGAGTAAACACGTGGCATTTGTAAATTAAAAAAAAATAAAAAAATTTCTATTTTTTTTAAATTGCGACAAAAACGAATTCTGTTGGAATTTTACGACGGAATTGGATTCCGTCGGAATTTACGACGGAACAGATTCCGTTGGAAATTTTGTCGTAATTATTGCCGACAGAATCCATTCCGTCGGAAACGCGTTCCGTCGGAAATTCCATTGGAAACGCTGATTCCATCGCAAATCAGGTGTTTTTTTGTAGTGGGAGTTGTGCAGCACATATAGGTGTGCTTGCTCCAACTATTGGCTTGAGATGTTTACAACTTTCTTGCCCATGGTCCCTTCCCCATCAGTCCTTCTTCCCTCATGCTGAGACATGAGAAGCCCAATATTACTTCCATGCTTTAAGTATGTGGAAGAAAAGTCAGCGGCATCTTCACAAATATATCGTTCAATAATGCAACCCTCTGGACGACTTCGGTTTCTCACAAACCCTTTCTTTATCTTCATGAAACATTCAACCAAGTACATCCACCTTAAATAAGGCAAAACACCCTGTATAGCCACCGGAATCAAGTTCTCCATCAAGACATGGCAGTTATGAGATTTTAATCCCATCAGTTTCAATTCCTTCATTAATATGAGTCTTCTGATGTTTAAAGAATAACCCTTTGGCACCTTGACTGAAGAAAAAAACTGACAAAAACTAATATTTTCTTCGTTTGATAGTGTGTGAGAAGTAGGACAAATAAATGTAATGGTTCCCCTCTCATCTGACACTAATTCTTCCTTTATTCCCATATCAACCATGTCTAGCCTATCATTTATGTTATCTTTAGTCTTCTCTGGCTTATGGAGTAATGTGCCAATAACATTTTCAAACACATTTTTCTCAATTTTCATAATATCAAGAAAATGTTTCACATCCAGGGTCTATCAATAAGGCAAGTCAAAGAAAATAGATCTCTTCTTCCACTCGCTTGTCCCAACATCCCTTGCAAAAGGTTTACCAAATAGATATTTTATATCTTTCACCTTTTGATATACATATTCATTGGTCAAAGGTTGAGGTGCCCTATCCTCTTCTGATTTCCCATTGAAATATTTTTTTAAATGCTGGTAAGGATGCTCCCGAAGCAGCCATCTTTGATGTCTCATGTAGGAATTCTTCATGTCATGCTTCAACTAATTGAAGATGTACCATCTTCACAAATTGGACATCCAAGTTAGCCTTTAATGTTGTATCCTGATAAATTACTATATGCAGGAAAGTCATTGATAGTGCCTAAGAGCATAGCTCTCAAGTTGAACATTTCTTTCTCGTGAGTATCATGCACCATGACCCCATCATACCACAAACGCTTGAAGTCTTCAGTTAGTGAAGCTAGGTAGACATCTATATCATTCCCAAGTTGTTTGGGACCTGAGATTAGCATGGACAACATAGAGTACTTGTGCTTTATGCAGAGCCATAGAAAAGGATTATATATAAACAAGACCTCCTCACAATTCAGTTACTTCCTTATTATTGTCCTTCAATTTGATTTCCTTCTCAACCAAGACCTTCCCACGAGATCATATTTTCACATATAAAATCCAGTTCCCATACTTGTATATTAACCATTAAATTAGAATATTCTCTTTTATCACTTGAGATTGAGGTAGGGCAGAGCCATTTCATATTTGAGGTCTAGAAGGATCAAAATGTATAGGAATGGTAACCTAACAGGCAATCCGCGGGTAGTCACATTCAACTGTAGGGATACTCACAATAAATATAATGTGTCAACAGCATGCAGATTCTAGGCCTAAATTTGCATCCACTAAATTCAACACTAAAAAATCATTTAACTTCTTTGGAGGTAAGGAAAATCCAAACAGAAAAAGTAAACCTTGAAAAAACAAATACTGGAATTAAGATCTACTAATTATCTAATAATATAGGGCTTTATATTCATAGTTATTAGTTATATTCATTTTTTATGGCCATTGCATTTTTGTTTTTAGGGCTGTCTCTGTCTGTAGAATTTATATTGATTTTTGATATAATAATAATATTTAACAGGGCTTTTATGAAACAAAATAAATCCTATTTTTGTAAAAAAAAAAAAAGCCTACTTTTTAGATCAGGTATGAAATTAACTTGTCTAAAAGGTGGACATTTTTTTTATTATAAATTAAAACTTTTTAACATTGGTTATCTAACCAACTGGTCTGAAAGGGTAAATTTTAAGACCCGACTTAATAATGACAGATTTTTTAAACAAGTCGATATAAGACCGGACTTAAACTCTTTCTAAAAACCAATTTTAACCAATCTTAAAAGCTTTTTTTTCTAGTAGTGTTAAAAAAAAAATTTTAAACCGCTTGTCCATAAAACAAATGTAAAAAATAGTTAAAATAATTTAAAAATAATATTTTAAATACATTTCTAGACTAGTTCCAAAATAACTCCATAGCTCATATCCAAAAAAAGAAGCTATGTTGGTCATTATACAAATTTTGCAAAGAACAAATTATGTAAATGGAAAAAAAAAATTCCAAGGAACCAATCATTCAAGCATGAGTGTTTTTTGGTTCACTTATTTTAAGTAATATTGCATTACACAAAACAAAATATGCAAGAGTAACTTTGTCTTATAAAGGATAAGAGTAATTATTTTAAGTGAAGACAATGACGGCTATTATTTTGATTGGAAATATTGCTTTCCAATATACAAGCTTCCATGATATCAAACCAAAGAAAATCTTTAAATTCCCTCTCACTCTCCCATTTCTTAGTTGAAAAATCTTTATATAAAAAAAGGTCCTAGGTCATTACAATATAAGGTATGTGCATGTGAGTTACTGATTCACAAATTATTATAAAAGTCATGATTATTATTGTTCATATATTAATTGATTATCGAGCAAAAAAATATATTAATTGATTCACTTATATGTAATCATCATTAATTATTAGGGTTAAGAAGCAAAACTAACCTTAAACTTTTCTCAAAAGTGCACCCACCATCATAAACTTTTTGGGTGCAAAAGTAACCATGAACTTTCAAAAAAGGGGCAAAAGTGACACCACCGTTAACAGCCGTTTATTCAAAAGTTTTTAAGGGGCAAAAATACCCATAAACTTTTCTTAATAGTGCACTCACCACCATAAACTTTTTTTTGGGTGCAAAAATAACCATAAATTTTCAAAAATGGGGCAAAAGTGATGGTTCTCTTACTGTGTTCAAATGTCATCTTTTGATTGTTCTAAGTTCAGGAAAACAACACCTCGAAATATCTATCATGATTTTTCCAAACCAAAAATTGAAAAACTGATCTTCAATGAAGATGACATCATCATCCTGCTCTCACTAGAGGTGGGAATGCGGGCCAGCCCGCGCGGGCTGGGAGTTTAGACGGGGCGGGCTGAAGTAGCCCGCCCCCTTCGCGGGCTGGCTTTTGCCAGCCCGCCAAATTTTTTTTTTTTTTTTTTAAATTTCACTCTTTTTTTTAAAAAAAATCTACCCTCTTTCTTTTTCACCCTCTCATATCACACTTCTTTTTTTATACATTTATATTATAAAGTCAATTTCATTCTTACATTTCTTTTTTTTTATCTATTCACATCACAAAACTATATAAACACATATTTTTTAAATTTAATAATAGTAGAATAAATAAATATAATATGAAAATAAGTGTCAAATAAAATATATGGGGAATTAAGTAAACACATGATCAAAGGAAAGAAGATAAAAGATACTAAGAGAGCATTTGAGGAGGAAAAAAAAATCAAAAAAAAAAAAAATTTGCGGGCCCGCGGGCCAGCCCGCCCCAACCAGCGGGCTAAACGGGCTGAGCCCGTTTAGCCCGAATCTAAACGGGCCGCCATTTCGTCGGCCCGAACCCGCCTATTTTTGGCGGGCTGGCGGGCCAACCCGCCAGCCCGCCCCGTTTTACCGCCTCTAGCTCTCACCGACATGCCGTAAATAGAATTGTTGATATCAATGATGTCATAAACGCAGTTGCCAAAATTGATGATGGGGAAGGATCTCAACAATTCCATTTACTACACGTCGGTGATTGCAGGATAACGATGTCACTTTTCATTGAAGATGGGTTTTTCAATTTTTGGCTTAGAAAAATCATGGTGGATAAGTCGATGTGTTTTTTTTCCTGGACTTAGAATAATCAAAAAATTATATTTGAACCCAGTAAGATAATCATCACTTTTGCCCCATTTTTGAAAGTTTATGGCTATTTTTGCACCAAAAAAAAAAATTTATGGTAGTGAGTGCACTCTTGAGAAAAGTTTATAGGTATTTTTACCCCTTAAAAACTTTTGAATAAACGGCCGTTAACGGTAGTGTTACTTTTGCCCCTTTTTTAAAAGTTCATGGTTACTTTTGCACCATTTTTAAAAGTTCATGGTTACTTTTGCACAAAAATTTTTTTTATGGTGGTGGGTGCACTTTTGAGAAAACTTTAAGGGTAGTTTTGCCCCTTAACCCTAATTATTATTCATATTATTAATATTAAATACAAAATACATATCTAAGAAGTTTTTGAAGCTCATCATTAGTAAGTCCAAGCAATGCCTGGGGTTTGAAATTGAATAGTACAATTAATATGTTTTACATTTTAGAGAAAACTTATGTCCAGTGCCATAGGACCAGTTTCTCCGGTTCACCAATGACTTAATGACACCTTGATTTCTTTACACATAATCACTAACTCCAACTCTCTCTATCTCTTCCGTCATTTACTAGCCCCTACCAAAAGAAACCCTATTTCCCATTAAGACCTGATACGGCAGTGATCGGGGACTGTCGATACGGCGATGATCATGGAGGAGAGCATGACGGTGCACCCTCAGCTGGCCACTCCGTAATAGTAGCCAAATAACAAAACTTGAACTCTATTTGCTGTTAACAGCATATACGACGACAATTGTGGATGGAGGATATGACGATGATTATGGAGGAGTAGATAACGACAGCCAAAGCAAAGAGGATTGGTGGTACAGGATGGTGGCTCGAACTAACTACAATAAGGCATTTTGCTTCCCCTTTTGATCAATCGGCTCTCTTGTTCGAAAATTTAATGCCTGAGAATCCTAAAACAAAATCCACTATCAATACGTTTTGGAAGCCTTTAGTTATAGCATTATAAGCATTTTGATGTATATGGTATATCATTGTGCAATCTGATTTGGATGTTTCTCCCTTTGTACTTCAAACTTTGCAATGTCTACAAATGATGCTTAGCAGGCTTTCTAGGAATCTCTGCTAGTCTCAGACTTTTAATTCACAATGGAATTTGGTTATGAATAAGGGGATAATCTCAGGATCTACTAGCCTGTGTTTTTTTATTTGCTTGTATGATTTACCCCTTCATGAATTTGTTTGTAAGAGATATTCAAATACAGGAAACAACTTAATAATTTCAAAGTTTCATATGTCAGGAAATTAATAAGTAACCTTGATCATACCCCAGCTGATGTTATTATTGATTATATAATCTCTTTCATGAGAAATTTCAATTCAATTTCATGCATTGTAGTAGAAAAATAGGTTTTTTTCTAGGATTAGGAGGCTCTTTCCTTTTACTAATTATGTTAACTCAATATAATAAGTTTACATTTTGTTCCCTTTTTAATTCACTACTTTACCATTTGATGAGATTGAAATGGCGTCTACATTTTAGGTTCCCCAATGTGTTGTTATTTTAGGCATTAATGAGCCATATTCATTCTTCCATATTTTTTTAGGGTTATTTCTAGTAGAAGTCATGTAGTAGAAGCCATATTTTTTTAGGGTTTAGGGTTATTCCTAACAAAAATATAAAAGAATCAATATGGCTCGTTAATCCCCAAAATAACAACACATTGTGGAACCCAAAATGTAGACGCCATTTCAATCTCATCAGATGGTAAAGTAGTGAATAAAAAAGGGAACAAAATGTAAACTTGTTACATTGAGTTAACATAAGCAACAAAAGGAAAGAGCCTCCTAATCCTAGAAAAAAACCTGTTTTTCTACTATAATGCATGAAATTGAATTGAAATTTCTCATGAAAGAGATTATATAATCAATAATAACATCAGCTGGGGTATGATCAAGGTCACTTGTTAATTTCCTGACCCATGAAACTTTGAAATTATTAAGCCTTTTCCTGTATTTGAATATCTTTTACAAACAAATTCTTGAAGGGGTAATCATACAAGCAAATAAAAATATGCAGGCTAGTAGATCCTGAGATTATCCCCTCATTCATAACCAAATTCCATTGTGAATTAGAAGTCTGAGACTGGCAAAGATTCCTAGAAAGCCCGTTAAGCGTCATTTGTAGACATTGCAAAGTTTGGAGTACAAAGAGAGAAACATCCAACCATACACATCAGAATGCTCATAATGCTATAACCAAAGGCTTCCAGAACATATTGATGGTGGATTCTGTTTTAGTAGATCAAAAGGGGAAGCAAAATACCTTATTGCAGTTAGTTCGAGCCACTGTCATGTACCACCAATCCTCTTTGCCTTGGCCGTCGTTATCCACTCCTCCATAATCGTCACCATAGCCGCCGTCCACGATTGTCATCATATCTGCTATTAACAGCAAATAGAGTTCAGGTTTTGTTATTCGGCTACTGTTATGGAGTGGCCAGCCGAGGGTGCACATCATCCTCTCTTCTACGATTGTCACCGTATCAGCAGTCCTAGATCACCACCGTATCAGGTCTCAATAAGAAGTAGGGTTTCTTTTGGTTGGGGTTGGTGAATGACAGACAGAGACAGAGAAAGCTAGAGTTAGTGATGATGTGTAAAGAAATCTAGGTGTCATTCAGTCATTGGTGAACCGGAGGAATTGGTCCTATGGCACTGGACATAAGTTTTCTCCTTACATTTTATATTGATATTAATTAATATAACATCAAAACTATTAAAATATTGTATATTAAATACTAATAGGCTAGTCTTTAATTTAAGATATATTTAACTATTTTGATTATATCAGGGAAATTAATCAAGTTGATTAATAAGACATGTTTTCCTTAAACTAATCATTTTTCTTAATTCCGCCCACTCTCTTTTACATGATTGTTGTTGAGAGAATATCAATAGGAGTAACTTGAAAAAAACTCATAAATGTAGGAAATATATTTTACATTTAGGATTAAGATAAACTCATAATTATGTCCTATATTAAGCACAGATAAGCATAAAATTCACACATTATAAAATTATTTTTTAATTTTGTGAAATGCAAAAGATACTTAACTTAATATTTGATATAAATTGTAAAACTTATAATAAATTAAATAACTTATGAGTCATTAATGTTACAATTCATTTTTATAGTCATGTTTCTATAAAGAAAATTAGAGATAAGAGAGTTATACATATTTTATAACTGGACTAAATAGTCAAAGGATTTTTTTTGGTTTGAAACATTCAAAATTTTATTATATACATATAGTATATGTCTATGTAGGCTTGACCAAAAAAAAGTGGAGAATTACACTGTAGTCCTATGAAAAGAAATATACGAAGAAATGGTCCTGGAAAATTCTGAAATTACACTCAAGTCCCATGGAACCATTTTGTAATAAATTCTAGGTGAGGAATGTCTAAAACACCCCTGTCAGAGAAATAGTGAAATGGATGGTAAATGCTGTCAAATACTCAAATGATGTTCGAAATAGCTTTGGAGATGGGGACGCAGAAGAACGTTGAGTTTCAAAATTTTCTGACGGGAAAGGAGAGCTTCGGGGATAGTCGATGGTGGGTTGTTGTCGTTGAGCTTATCGATAAACGGAAGCAAAGAGGATCAGATCTATGTTCCAGAATCGCAAGAAATTCTGGGCCAGTATGAAGATAAAGTTTCGGATAGTTCCGAAGAATGTAAAGAGAAGGAGGATGTTCGTATGAACATGCTTGTAAACTAAAAAGACAGAGCTAGTAAATGCAATGGATATGCTTTGACTGTGATTTCAATGTGTTTGGGTATGGTTTAGTATGCTATGTTTTTGCTGTCATTATACTCTCATTGTGTTGTGTTTCTACAATAAAAGAGCAAAGGAATAAAGATGAGGGTGAAAGGTGTGTGGCTACAAAACATGATGTGCGTAAGAAAAAAGTTGTTATTGGGAGCAACGATAGTTGTCAATGGAGGCTGTTGAACTTGTTAATAACAACTATAGGTCATATGTAAATGTTTTTTTTACAACTAAATGTTTTGTTTATTGATGTCCATTTTGGTCCTAATAAATAGAAGAATCTGTCTGATTTTTGTGGGTATTGTCCTCCATATGCTTGTAAACTATAAGGCAAACCTAGTAAATACAATGTATATGCTTTGGCTAAGGTTTCAATGTGTTTGGGTATGATTTAGTAAGCTATATTTTTGCTATCATTATGCTCTATTTTTTGGTTCATTGTGTTATGTTTTTGCAATAGAAGAGCTAAGAAATGAAGATGAGAGTGAAAGGTTATGGCTACATAACTTGATATGTGTAGGGAAAAAAGGTGTTGTTAACAGGAGCAGCGATAGTTATCAATGAAGTTTACTGAACTTGTTAATGACAACTATATGTTGTATTTAAATGTTTTGCTTGTGGTGTAATAATGCTTGGAATGAATTTTAAAAGTTTGCTATGTTTTTTGGTACTTTGTGCTATTTTCAGTCATTAGAAGTAGGATTTAATAAATAAGGTGTGAAAGATGTGTGACTGGAAGTCCTGAAATGGTTAATGACAACTGTTTTGTGCAGGTGGACAGCGGTGATGTCTACCACGACTGGTAAGAATCTACTATGTTTCCTTCATATAGGGGGAAGGTATGAAGTCAGTAGAGACGGTGATATAACATGTTGGGGGAACGGTCAGATCTAGAAATCCGATTGTAAATCTGATTAGAGAGAAATCCATACCACTTGATTTTTAGCCACGGTCTTTGAATTTGTTGTTAGTTCCTTGTACATGCATTTTTAGATTTAGTTTGCATGCAATATGATTTTGTATCCCACTTTCATTTATGAAAATTTGTAATCTGATGTAAATTCTGTGTTCAATGTATGGACCTGGAGTTGTCAGTTGAGGCCTATGGAGTTGTCAATGTACTCCTATGAAGTTGTTAATATATATATACAGTTATGATCACATTGGAAACTGATAGTTTATGTGCATATATTTATAGATTATCTATGTTGTTAATATTCAATATTAATTTGATGGTCATATTATATGACTTGTCACTAGTGCCTCCTTGACTTGTTAATGGAAGGGTTGAAGAGTTGTCAATAGAGGCCCAATGACTTGTCAGTGGAGGCTCTTGACTTATCAATGGATGCCTATTGAGTTATCAATGGAAACACATGGAGTTGTTAATGGAGGCCCTATGCCTTGTTAACAAAGCTCATTGACTTGTTAATGGATGCCCATTAAGTTGTCAATGGAGGTCCCTAGAGTTGCCAGTGGAGGCCCTATGACTTGTCAGTGGAGGCTCCTTAACTTGTCAATGGAAGGCTGCTTGACTTGTCAGTGGAGGCCTCTTGAGTTGTTAATGGATGCCCATTAAGTTGTCAGTGGAGGCCCTATGACTTGTTAACGGAGGCTTATTGGCTTGTCTATGGATGCCCATTGAGTTGTCAATGGAGGTCCCTGGAGTTGGCAGTGGAGGGTCCTTAACTTGTCAATGGAAGGCTCCTTAACTTGTCAGTAGAGGCCTATTAAGTGGTCAATGAATGCCTATTGAGTTGTCAATGGAGGCCCTATGACTTGTTAATGGAGGCTCATTGACTTGTCAACGGATACCTATTGAGTTGTCAATGGAGGCCCTATGAATTATCAATGGAGGTTTCTGGACTTGTTAATGGGGGCCCCTGGAGTTGTCAGTTGAAGCCCATTGACTTGTCAATGGAGGATCTTCCACTTGTCAATGGACACCCATTGACAACTACATTCTGGTCCAATGACTTGTCATCGTAGGTTTCTGGAGTTGTCAACGGACTTTCCTGGACTTGTCAATGGAGTCTCTTACAATTGTCAATGGAGTCAAAAATGTGCAAGGAAAAGCATTATATGTTCATTACATAACTTTAACACTCATGTTAACTCATAGTTATTACAAACAATATACAAGAAAAAACAATGTCACTGCACTTGATCATTACAAAAAAGTTAACCATAATTATAATGAGTGTGCATATGGTCATTACAATCCCTTAATATGCTATCCATACAATCATATTTACAATGAGTGATTCCCCTTCTCCTTCCCCATATGTTTTTCCTTCTTCTTGTCCTTCTGCTTCTCCTCCTTATGGATAAAAAATTCTTTAGTGAATAAAGTGTACCCATAAAAGCTTGGTACCCTTGGTCGTGTTGGGCTTTATCTTCCTTGTTTGTCTTTAAAAGATTTTCCTTTGTCCATCTTGCTTCCCTGGAAAAAAGAATTTTCACCACTTTAGCATTGATCCCTGTAACCCCTGCCTTGATTAGCGTAATTATGATTCGATCACGGATAATTAAAATGGATTAGAGACCATCGGATAATTCGAAACTCATTTAAAACTCCCTTTATGTAGCAAGGACTTCACAGAATTTTCAAAACTTCTTTCCAATCCTAGTCTCAAGTTCAAACATCGAATATAATTACATGTGCAGTTATATCACATTTAAACATATCAGAGTATATAATTTAATCCCCGGCAACCCCTGGGTTTCATCTATAAATATATCTATAGGGTTCCAATTCCCAATTAGGGGATTACAATAGCAGGTGTTCAAAAACTATTTACAACTCAAAAATGTCATACAGTAATCCCTTATCCAAAATGAATAACCAACATGGCCTGAACTAAACGTCCCTATAGGGTTCTAACCACTCCGGGTTGTTCGCTTCTCCTTGGAGCCACTTGCCTTATCTGAAATGTTAGTCAAAGGAAAAAATGAAATTCAAGAGAATCCCAGTAGTAACAAAACATTCATACCACACATAAGCACACAGCATGTAAGCAAATCATCATATAGCAGCAGCACGAATCACACTCCACCCTCATCTCTTTTGACCACCGGGAAGGCACACCGTCCTAACTCGAACCGTTGTTAGTGTAATGACCCAATTTGGGATTAAGGGCTAATGACTCTGATATTGATTGTAATTAGTGTAATTAAACACTTTTGTAGAAATGTAGTGTGAATTTGATATAGGTGTATTTGGTGATTAGAGATCAATGGTTGAGATTTATTGATCATGGGTCGGAATCCTATGCTTTGCATCTAGATGAGCTCATGGTGGAAGGAAGAAGATGTTGACATATGCCATAGTGTGGACCATTGGATGTGACACAAGGGACAAACATCCACTTTTCTCTCTCCCTTCTCTCTCTTTTTCGGTGGAGTATAGGCAAGGGAAGAGAAACATCATCATCATCATCATCATCATCATCATTTTCATCACCTCACCATTTCTCTCTCCTTTTTCTCCCATTTCCGGTGACCTTGAAGCAAGGGAAGAGGAAAAGAAAATCTTTGATTTTGGGTGAGTAATGATCCTCTTAAGCTCAAATCCTCTTCACTAATTTTGTTCATAGTGTTAAGAGCTCCATTGTGGTGTTTTCATAATTTGGAAAGGTAGTGATTTGAGTGTTGGACGAAATTGAAAGTTGGAGAATCAAGATTCTGGATTTGGCAAAGTGAAGAGGTAATAATTTGATGCTTTTTGATATATATGTTATGAGTTTTGAATAAGTTTGAGAAATTCTGGAAATTTGCCTTGGTTTATGGTCATTTTGGAATACGTGAATTTCATGGTGATTGATGTTTGGATTAGTTTATTGTGAAGTTCCTGTTAGATCTCACATGTTTTGATGATAACAAAGAATGGGTGTGAAAAAGTTTTGATAAACAAATAAGTTTGAACTAAGTAATGATAGAGCAAATCATCACTTGAAGTAAGCACTGGAATAATGAAGAAAGGCCAAGAGAGAAAGCTGAGAAACTTCATCACTGGCAGAATTTCTAAAGAGCTACTCAAGTAAGAACTCAAGTAATGAGACAGAAACTTGAAGTAACAAGAGCACAAAACCTCAAGTAACTCACGGCCAGATACATCACTCGAGGGGCGACTCGAGTAATATGAAATGAAAAGAAGAGTTACTCGAGTCAACGTTCGAGTAACCTGCCACAAGGAAATGAGTTGCTCTCGGCCTGCCAACGTTACACAAGTAAGTACTTGAGTAATCAGGGAAATCACTTCCAGTTGCTCTCGGCCTGCCAACGTTACTCGAGTAAGTACTCAGTAATCAGTGAAATCACTTCCAGTTGCTCTCAGCCTGTCAACGTTACTCGAGTCAATACTCGAGTCCCCTGCTTCAAGAAATATGTTGCTCTCAGCATTCCAATCCTGCCAATGTTACTCGAGGAGCAACTCGAGTAAATCACTGTAGTAAACAAAATTTGAAGGTAACACTCGATTAATCTGAAATATTCTAATCACACTTCACTCGAGGCACCACTCAAGTATGCAGGTATTAAAATGTTCTGTCAAAGACTTGAACGAGATTACTCGAGTCAGTAATCGAGTGATTTGCAGAGTTATATACAATGCACTTGAAGTATCTACCCGAGTAAGCTATGCAGAAAATAGATGTTCACTCGAGGTGTTACTCGAGTAAATAGGTAAGCAAACTTGAAGTGCTCTCAGCCTTGAGATCCTGCCAGCATTACTGGAGTGAAGCATCGAGTAACCTGTGAAAAAAATTGTAGTATACTCGAGTAAGTACTCAAGTAAACAGGTATTTCCAAGGTTTGTAAATTTGTTTACTCCATGCACTACCTGAGTAATGTGATGTTCATTTATAGACTTGCTCTCTATCAATATTTTCACGAAGATACTCAAGTAACCACTCGAGTAAACTTAATGAATACTCGAGGGACTACTCGAGTATCTAAGTCCAGAAATTCAGAAATTATTCCAACGTTCATTGATTTGTTTCCTATATGATTAACCTTTCATTGTATTAGTATTCTTAGCATATTCATAGATAAACAATGAAGAGATCTTACCAAATAAGGAAAGTCAAATGCAACATTCAAATGCTACCTACCGCCACCTACCGCAAACAGATATTTTTCAAAAACTGGAAAAGTCAACAGTGGTTGCGCACACTCTAACGGGCGAGAAGAAAATGTTCCAACGGTCATTATCAACACATATATATATATGGGAATATTCAAATAGAGATAACAACAAAGAACACACACGAACGCATTATCAAGTTCACGTTCAATACTTTGTTTTTACACACACTTGTAAATCTGTACTTCAGTGATTCTTATTCACTCTGTAAGAGAGATATTTCATTCAAACTCAATATTTGTTATTGAGATAACTTAAGGTTGTGGAACCTTGAGTTGGGATTGGATTACATCTTGTAAGGGGGAGCGAGTGTTCAGGCGAAGGAACTTGCTTGTACCGAGGTGCCAAGAACCCACTGAATCTTGTAAATTATAGTGAAATTCTCAGAGATACTCTAAGGACTGGACGTAGGTCAAAGTGGTTGTGGCTGAACTAGTATAACTCCCGGTGTACACTTTGGTGATATTTCTCCTTACTCTTTACTGCTTTATATTCACAGTCAAGTTTTATATTTGCAACAAAAATTTTTAGTATCACCCAATTCACCCCCCTCTTGGGTGAAATGCTTGCTCTAACAGTTCCTTGAGTATTAGTTATAGTTTTGAAGTTTGGAATTAAGTTGAATGAATTTGGGTATGTGTGTCATAGAGACCAAAGGGCATAGATTGTGTCTAAAATGGTAATTGGGTGTTTTGGAGGTTACTAATGTGTTCCTGAGGCAAGTTTAAGTGGTATTGAGCTTTGTGTGGAGTTTGGGAACCATTAGGTGTAATTTTGACTAATCTGGGAATTTTTGTCAGTTGCTGCGATCTGGCAATCTGATAGCCTCACTCGAGTGAAGGAGGAACTCACTCGAGTGTTGCGTGTATTTTCTCTTTCTGCTTCGTGTTTTTCCTGGGTTATCATGAAGAGGGCTCGAGTGCACTTCCTTCACCGCGAGTGATGTTGATGATCACTCGAGTGATGGCGTGTGATCTTGGTTAGGGTTGCTCTCGGGTTGTCACTCCCTGGTTGATGTCCAAGAGTGTGTTCCGACACTCGCAAGTGAAACCATCTCACCTGAGCACTGGGGGTATGCTCGAGTGAGCTTTTCCCTCTGATGATTGCATGTGCTCTCGGGTTGTCACTTCTTGTATTATACTTTCAAGGACTCGAGTGGATTTAGAGTCATCACCCGACTGCAAAGCCTTATGCTCGAGTAATGTAAGCACTTCCTGGCCGAAGTAGCTGCTTACTGTCAAACACTTGTGAGTAAGAGCCGTTCTCACTCGAGCACGAGTCTTTTATTACTCGAGTGAGGTCATCGTCACTCGAGTGAGCCAGCCAAAAATCACCGTTTTGCCTTCGAAAAAGGGGTCTTTAGGGTAGTTTCTTCCAACCCTTTAGGCATATGTTTAGGCCTCTATTAGCTACCTAAAGAGTCCTAAATGATAACCAACTTAGAGTATTATAGAAATATGCATTTGGAAAAGAGATTAATCAATTGTCCCTAAATTGGTATAGGATTTGATATCTGTCAGACGCGTGAGCCTACTGTGCCAAAGAACGTCAGGAAAGATACAGGTAGTGACTCCTCTCTTATACTTTGTGTAAATGTATTGTATGTTTGCCTATCATGCATTGTGTGCTGCTGCTGCTTTGAGATACATTGTGGAGCTTTGTGCTCTGTGATACGTAGTGCATTGAGATACTTTATGCTTTGTTATACTACTGCATTGTGATTACAGTGAAAGCTGGCATTGTGATTACCGCGAAAGCGGGCATAGTGCATTGTGATACAGCCTTGAGTGCTGTCGTCTGTGGCACGAGCCATAGATCATTGTGTTGCTGATGATGCTGGTGAACATAATAACATTACATGCCTTGTGTTTATATATTGTATGAGTGATTTGTTACTACTGGGATTCTTTAGAATCTCACTCTTTCCAATGACTAACAATTTTCAGACAGGGCAAGTGGCTCGAAAGGGAAGCGGCCAACCAGGAGTAGTTAGGGCTAGTAGGGACATATTGCATTTTGGATATTGGTTATCTAGTTGGTTTTTGGGATTACTGTATATATATATATGATTGTAAATATGGATATTTTGGATATGTAATCCCCATCTTGGGAAACATTTAAACCCATTCTATATATATACGAGTAACCCGGGGTTGCCGGGATTTTGGTTATGCACTCTGATATTTATTATGTGATATAACTGCACAGGTAATTGTATTTGAAAGGGAATGTGAGATCAGATGAATTCTGTTTTTGAACGTTTTGTTTGGACACCTCATCTCTTGGAGATGAGTGATTATGAATGTGATTTTTGTCTTATTGGTCTCTATTTCACCTAAATTTCATAATCCGGATATAATTACCGTAAGGGGGGTTACAGTTAGCGACTCAGGGACTGTTGGCGTGGCAGTGCATACACATAGCCCTATAGCTCATATAGCCATCCGGCTTTCACAATTGGCCCGTAAGCCTTCACAAATAGCCTATCGGCTTTTCACATAATCACACATATCACACCCCATCCTCATCCCCTTTTACTGCCGGGAAGGCACACCATCCTAACCCGAACCATTGTTAGTGACTCCGGGACTATTGGTATGGCGGTGCTTATACATATCCACAACTGTCGCAGCATACAAATTCATCACAAACCAATGATATAACACACATACAATGCATCACATATGGTATAAAGAAAAAGTCACTACCTTGTTCCTTTTTGATATTCACTGGCACAGTGGGCTCACGAGGACGGCAGATGTCAAATCCTATAAACTAAATTAGGGACAATAGATCAATTTCTTTTCCAAGTTCTTAATTCCATAATACTTTAAGTTGGTATTCATATAAACTCTTTAGGTGGCTATTAAATGCCTAAACATACACTTAAAGGGTTGGGAGAAACTACCCCGAAGATGCCTTTTTGGAAGCAAAAACACTGATTTTTGGTCGACTCACTCGAGTGAAGACAACCTCACTCGAATGATGACTATCAGATTCAATCAGCACCCAAAAATGCCACACTGGAAGTGTTTGCCTGAGAGTAAACCTTAATATGTCTTACACCTTCACTCGAGCACAGGGAGCTGCACTCGAGTGATGACCTATATCACTCGTAGGAACGAAAGTGCACTCTTGAGCTTTGCCTGAAAATCCAAGCAAAACTGAAGGGAAAAAGGGAAAATGGCGTACAGCACTTGAGTGAACCCTTCCCTCACTCGAGTGCTATTCATCAGAAGCCAAAAATCCCAGCAACTGATATATGCTCCCAGATTTACCCATTTTACTACTAATGGTCCTAAAACTTGTGCCAAAGCTCATCCTCACTCAAAATCTCCTAAGGAACCTATTGGTGACCTCAAAATACCTAAAATCACATCCCAACAACAATTTAGCTCTTAGGTCTCCTCGTTACTTTCAAATACTCAATCACCAACACTTCAATTTCCAATTCCCCCAAATCAATCACAATAACTCAAAGGCACAATAGGCTACCAATACAACAATAACTCTCTATTTAATTCCTACATTTCACTTAACATCATATTTAGGGTAAAGTTCCAGAATTCACATCACATAACCAAAAATCACCATAAATATACCAAAATGCATTAAATTCTTACCTCTTCAACTTGGTAAGATCAAATCTCTGTTTTCCCCACTTCCAAATTTGTGCAAACACCAAATCACAACTTTTCTAAATTCTGA
Organism: Inga oerstediana; assembly: GCA_963210345.1. Classification (NCBI taxonomy): domain Eukaryota; kingdom Viridiplantae; phylum Streptophyta; class Magnoliopsida; order Fabales; family Fabaceae; genus Inga; species Inga oerstediana. The sequence continues at coordinate 17,595,858 of OY723406.1, forward strand.
AAACATAGCAAAGAAGCTCTCAACCTCTCGAACAAGCTTAATGAAGAGGCTTTAAGTATAGGGAGACAATTACCTACTCAAAACCAAGCTTTCCTCTTTCTCTTTCTTACTTGAACTTCAGCGAAAATGGAGAATGATGAGGGAGAAGGTGAATGCATGAAGACTAAATTTTTCCCACACACACACACTACCATAACCGACTTGGAGGAGAGAGGGAAGAGAAAATAAGTTTGAAATTTTGACTTTGATCCAAGGGTTCTTATGGTGACACTTGGCAAAATCTTACTCTTCCTACCATGAGTTCATATGAACTCATTCACACAAGATTCTACCTCTTGCTAAACACATCCTAACCATTGATTCCTTTGGCTTTCCTTCACAACCATTTGTCTTCAAGTTACCAATGAGTTTCCTCTTCGATAACCGACTAATTGGTAAGTGAATTCCCCATTTCGCCCCTGATTAACATAACTTCTACCAAATCATCATCAAGCGTACATATGGGATTAAGCATGGTTTACAACACAATCACATTAATTAAACAATGATTACACCATTAGGGACGTCATTAGCCCTTAATCACAAGTTGGGTTATTACAATCCCAATCTAAGTAAGCTAGTCATTCCCAACGTATAGCAGAAAATGACCTCAACAAATGAGAACCAGTACCTCACTCATTCACAATAACATCGACAATATGGAACAACATGTGCATGATGCCAAAACATGTGCAAGTCATACTCTGTTGCTGCCAGACCTTATTGTTTACCAGGTGTAGATTCAAATATGAACTATCTAGCGGTGAGCTAGTTGCCCTTGGTTTTTTTTTCTTTGAAAAAAAAAGAGAGCCCCAATGTGTCCTTCTCTTATTTCACCATTTGACTGAAATTTGACATGTATTTTTCAGATATGAAAGATAAAATCATAAACACATATCATACCTGTAACAAACTAGGAATCAATCCTTCATAGAGAGTAGGAACACTACCATTTTATCATGTGCTGGAAGGCACCAATTATACCTCCCAAGGCCTCACCACTAGGTGCAACAGTTACTGTCCAGATCTCAAAAAAGTCACTCTTAGAATACAATTAAAACATAATACAACAAAAAATCACGCTTCATTGAGAAAACTGTTACTAGAAGGAATGGCATGAAAAGCTTGAGAATGCCATTTTATGATCCTAGCGAGACACATTAAATACATGGACCAAAAAGAACAATTCCATTGATTATCAATTATGATCTTCAATCGGTGCCTTTTCTTTTCTTTAAAATGTATAGCTCGTGGCTATTATTATGTTATGAATTGCCAGAAAAATTAAAAGAAAATATAGCACATTTAAATCACAGAAGTATAATTAGAGAGCATCTTGGACCTAGAGAACATTACATCAAAGTAATAAAGCAACAGTGATGGGCAAAGACATATTTACAACTCCCAAAGTCAATAGTCCTAGTTCCATTAGTTAAACGAAGATAAAGATTTAAAAAAAGCTGTTTATGAGGAAATGATGTTCTTTAACCACTTTATTATCAAAGTTTTTGATATCATAAAATCTCTATGAGAAATTCTTACCTTGTAAATGGACTTGATCAATTTTGTAGGTTGCAACTATGTTTGCTGTAATGGAGATACGGATTATATGCAGAAACAAAAATTTAAAAGCAATTTCTGGAGTGACTGGCCCAATTTGTTAGGAAAAAACCATGTAATTCAGAACTTGGAAGATTGTGACTTTACCCCAATATATGATTGGTATTAAGTCGAAAAAGAGAACAAGAAACAGATGAGTACAGAAGTAAGTCGTGATCTAGGGTGGCCTTTTTGTACAATAACATATTAGCTTTATAACAAAGCATCACTTCTTCTGTTGATTGAATTCATCTTTAATTATAATCTTAATGATGGATTTGACACTTAAACAACTCTTCATATTTTGGTTAGTTTATGTGTTGTTATATCATCAGGTATTAATTAACGTGAGATTTAAGTTTGACTTGGCATTGGTATTTTACTAGATGATGTCTTGATTGCTCAACTGACAGATTGCTGCATTACATGGATCTCACTCAATTTAATGAATTCTACTAACATGCATGATATATGTTGGTTTGTTTACTATCTTTCTCATAGCTGATTGTGTTTGGTAAGTGCCAAGGTTTGTTGGACAATGCCTAGCTATAAATAAACTTTTTGTGCCTTATGCAATCTAAAACAATGATTCAATATAGGAAACCATAAATCAGTAATTTATAACCAATTTTCTAGGCTCATAACCTATCTAACACCTAAGGATCACATCAGCAACACAAACTTTCTAAATCTCAGTTCTTTGAAATTCATCTTCAAAACACTGATTTAATCTCGTTTAAGAACTTTTTTTACAGCCAAACACATGTACAACACTACCTTTTTAGGTCTGGAATTTTTCAGCTACTAAGAATAATGGTGAAACCTTTATCTAAGAGTCACTAGGCATGGTTAGCCATATAAAAGAATTATGCAGCACTTGGACAAATTAAAACATTAAGTTCAAATTAGTTTCTAGCTTCATAATTTTAGTTTCCATAGTAGCTATCTTCCCACATTCAAAAAAACCTAAATCATGTTATATGGATAGCATAGAGACTCTTTGTAATACCCCGAATTTTGAGACATGAGGCTAGAGAATAAGTCTGAAATAAGTGGATTGTTAAGCCCCGGTTTAGCATGATCCCAAATTGTGATTAAGGGTTAATGACTCCAAAAGTGGAGGTGATTATTGATAGATAAACCCCTTTTGGAGAGTATGGTGTGATTTGGCACTCTAATGTGATTCGTATGTGTTATGAGCAGCACCCAAACCCTGTATTTGAGTTCAATTATGGATTAACCTCTAAATTGACTTAAAATAGAAGGAGGGCGCATATTGTGGTGAAAAGGAAAGATATGAAGTATTTGGTGGTGATTCAATGAGAATTACCGTAATCAGGGGCAAAATGATAAAGTTACCGACCGATTAGCCAGTTATCGAAGAGGAAACTCATTAGTAACTTCAAGATCAATGATTGTGATTGATTTGTGTAAGAGATTAAGGGGTGGAATCCCATGCATGTGTGCTTATGTAAACTCATGGTTGATGGAGCAAGAGGGTGGCATTTGGCAAGTTTTGGACCCTTAGATCAAGTCAAATGTTCAAAGTTGCTTTTTCCTCTTCCCTCTATCTATTAGGTCAGCCAACAAGCTTTAGAGATGCCAAAATTTGATTTCCCATGTTCATTTCATCTCTCTCCTTCATCCTCTATTTTCGTTGAGCTTAAGGAAGAAAGAGAAAGAAAGAAGCTCATGGTAAGTGCCTTATGTGACCTTATATGCTTAAATACCCTTCTTTAATGTTGTTCATAGTGATGAGAGCTTCATTCCTATGATTTTAGATTCTTGATTGGAGGTGTTTGATAGGTTGAGGAAAAGTGAAAAGTTGGAGAATCAAGGAATTTGTTTGGGAAAGAAGAAGATGTGAGTGTTTGCTCCCTTTTGATCTATTGATTGTGGTTTTTGGTGGAGTTTTGAGAATTGTGATATTTGCCTTGATTTTGTGTGATTTTTGAATTGGATGATTGGAATGGTGAATGTAATATCCCGAATTTTAGGATTAGAGGCTTGGGAATAAGCCTAAATTAAGCGGACTGCTAAGCCCCGGTTTAGTAGATGTCCCAAATCTATTCTCTAATGTTTCTTATATCTTTGGGGTATTAAAAAAGTAAAATGGTGAATTTTAGAGAATAATATTACAATTTTGGTGAAATCGCTTATGAGGTAGTGAGCTTGTCATGTGATTTTGAATGATCAAATGATGATCAAAAATTATGAAATTTTACAGTATGAAAGTAGACATCCAAGCTTTAATTTGATATGTCATATGAATCAATTAGAGCTACATACAAAAAGATATGAATTTTTGAAGTCAGTACAGAAAAACTGTGAAATTTCTGGAACAATATGTAAAGATTGAAATTCTGGGAATATTGTGATTCTAGAAAGCAAAAGTATATATTTTTCCTTGAAACTAGACTCAATAAGGGTTCTATAGGCTTTGAAATCACCTCATTTCTATTTTTCTAGAATTAGTTATGATTTTTCAAAGTTAGGGCAGAAATCTGCTAGAATTTTGTAAAAATCCAAAAATTGAGAAATTATCAAATAAATGAAATATGATATTAGATATTAAAATAAAAAGTCATCATCTTCCTCCCAAGCTCATTTCTGACGTTCTGCACAGCTGCATATAGAGAGAGAAGGTGTGGAATTGTAGAGAGAGAAAGGAGAAGAAAACTCTTAAGGTAAGCCGATTTCTCCGACGATCTAGCTCCTAACTCATATAACTCTACTCCTAAGCTACTCTTCTTGGTCTTTCACAAATTTTGCAGCTCAAATATGTGTTGAGAGTTAGGGTTTTGCAGCCATTATTGGAAAAGGCAAAAGGAAGTAAAAGGTAACTTCCAAACTTTCGTATATTGCTTATTCTAACTGTTATGGGCAATTTAATCGGTGAAATTTCGCCGGATTGCCATTGGTTTTAAAGTTTGGAAATTGAGTTGCCTAGGGGTTATGCTGCCCAAATTGGCTCTAAATTGTAGTTGTAACCTAATGGAATAGTCTATAAAGTGGTTAGGAGTAGAAAGGAACGTGTCTACGGAGCCGAAACCGAAAAACCTCAATTTTCCCCTTAAAATCTATATATTTCTGTCAGCATTGTAAATGGGTCTTAGAGTTGGATTTTCAATGATTTGATGATTCCATTGGATTCATTGGGCGAAAATAGGTGGAGTTACAGTTGGGCACTTTTTCGGAAAAGGCCGAGAAAGCATAATTACGAAAATGCCTCTAAAACACTGAAATAAGGGCTGCCAAGGGTAATTTCATCTTTTGGCAGTGAATTTGGTAATTCCGAGTCCGGAAATGGATTCCTTGGGCGAAAATATGTCAGGATAGCCCATGTTAGAATTTCAAGAAAAGTACAGCCGGACCGGGTATAATGGGGCCGGGTCCCCGGGGGTATTTTAGTAATTTTTCAAGATAGACTCATATAACCCCAGAAATACTATGGAAGTGTCTAAATAGTACATTTGACATTGTAGGATCGAATATGGAGCTCCGAGCTGTTGGCACGCAAATCGAGGAGCAAGATTTGGAGGTAGGGGACTTACCTTACTTGCAAGTGTTTGATATCTTTGCTTGTGTAATGATGTATGTGATTGCTTTACTTGATTATGTAGAGCATATTTGAATAAATGAAGCTCTGTTTCTATTTTCGCTGTGGCCATAGTCTTGTTGTATGAAACATTGAGCATGCAGAAATGTCATTATGGGGTATACATATAGATAAAGCTAACATGTCATACACATAGCATCAATCATGCATGCATTATGGTATCTGTTTCCTACTGAGATTCTCTCGAATCTCACCCTCCCCTACCAATAATTCAGACAGGAGACGACAGAAGATAAGCAAATAACAATGCAGAGTATCGTACGAGGGGATTACAGTAGTGGAACGAAGACGGGAAGAAGTCTCTGTTTCACTGGAATGAGTTTAGACACCTTAGTAGCCTTGTGCGGCTACCTTAATCGTAAGTATCATATACAAACCCCTATGGGGAATTTATGTAATCATGTACATATTATCAGTATAGTTATGCTATTCCTATGTTGTCTACCGAACCGCATGTCATTTTCCGTGAATACTCTGGTAAAGGTGAAATAAAGATAAGGGTGTGACAGTGAATTGTGGTTAAATGATGTCATGTAGTGTCTTGATGTCATTGAAAGTTATTTGAGAATGTGAAATGAAAAGAGTTGTAATGTGGTGTTTGTGTTGTGATTTATGTGACATGTTGTGGAAACATGTCAATGTGATGTGAATTTGATTGATTTGGTGTTTCCAATGGATTCCTTGTGAAAATTTGTGTGGGAATGGTGTTTGATATGAAAATGGGACCATTGGAAGCCAATTGTGCAAAACTGAAATGCTGTCAATTGAAAGTCTGTTTTGGGCAGTCTGGTTGTGTAGACATTTTGACTGGGAAAATGATGTCATAAAATTATGAAACTTTTTAATCTTAAATCTCACATCCCAAACTTTAAAATGGACATATAATTTGTGCCATTTCGTTTTGGGAACTAGGAGATATGACTGTCCAAAGTTTGAGGTCGAAAATGGACTCTATTTTGGGGCAGTGATGAAATTTGTGTAATTCTGGAATTGTGTGGTAATTTCTAGTAATGGCCAATATTTTTATAGTAAAGAGGATTTAAATAGCTTTCATTTGACTTTGGAATAATCTCATATCGATTTTTGTGGAATTAGTTATGATTTTTAGAAGTTTAGTCAAGAAATAGGATTTTCTTGGCCATGGCCAGAAGGATTTTGGGCCGCGGCCCAAATGTTTCTGACCTATTTTTGGCCGCGGTCAATGGTTTTGTGGGCCGCGGCCAACCCCTAAAAATGAAATTTTGGACTTCCAAAGATGGTCTTTGGTCAAGTGTTTTCCCAAGCCTTTAGGCATGTGTTTAGGCTTTGATTAGCCACCTAAAGGTTGTGAATGATAACCAACTTTAAGTGATATGAAAGTAAGGTTTTGGAATAGAGAATAACCCTATGTCCTTGTTTTGGTTATAGGTTGGTCCTGATCGTGGTTTGATATTCGTCTGATCGTGAGTAAGCGGTGCTAGAGCATACGTGAAAGATAAGGGTAAGGAACTTACCTCTCTTGCATGCTTTGATATTTGGGTTGGTGTATTGATGCATGTATTGCTTTTCTTGATTATGTGAAACATATATGAATGATTGTAGCTCTGTTTCTATTTATGCTATGGCCATGAGTATGTTGTTGAAACATTGAGCACGCAGAAATGTCATTATGTGAGCATGTGTTATTGTGATGCAAGCATGTCATGCATTAAACACTTATCTTGCATGCATATTGGTATCTGTTTCCTACTGAGATTCTCTTGAATCTCACCTTCCCCTACTAACCATGTAGACAGGGTAGGTGGATCGAGGATGGGGCAAGCATCCAAGGGCGATGAGTACTCCTTCGGGCTGTCATTAGTTGGTAGTTGGTTATCATAGTAGGGAGTATTATGTATTGGATATTGTGTATGATTGAGGATATGAGTATGTATTTAAGATAGATTTGTGTAATCCCCGTATGAGGGCTTGTACAGGTAAATGTGCCTTATAAGGCTTTGAGTTAATGTATGGAACTCGAGATTGCTGGGATTATTATCGTGCACTCTGATTGTAATGAATGTGATTTATCCGTGTAGTAATTGTATTCAAAATGTGAATATGAGACCAGATTATTTGTATTTTGAAAAGTATTTGTGAAAACCCTATCTTGTAGATGGGTTTGAAAATGTTATTTGATTATTATTGGTCTCTATTTCAATTTAATCACGTATTTCAAATATAATTACGTAAGGGGGTTACACTCTTATTCTTACAGAATTTTCAAAACTCTTTTTAAGGTGCAGAAAAAATTTCCATCAACTTATCATGTCAATTTAGTCATTCTAATGAAACCTTAAACATGCTTAAACAATCCAAATACCTACTTAGTTCCTAAAATAATAGTATGAAACAGTAAGTTCTTTATCAACTTCCAACTTCAAAAGTTCAATTCACCAAGCCACTTTTTCACTCTCATACATCATATCATCTTCCTTATCTTGAAACTATTTCTCCAGCTTTGAAAATCACCATTCCAGCACTTATAACAGCACTTTTTTTTACCTATCACTTATAACAATACTTTTTTACCCTTAAAACAGTCTCTAAACATTTAGAAGACACAAACAACAAATCTTCAATAAATTTTCTGCTTCTTTATTCCAATTTCAGCAAGCTAAGCACATATATCTATCACATACCACACTTACACTTCCCATACTTTATCATTTAATTCTTTCACACTTAATGAGCATCTAAATCAGCTTTTAGCCTACAAAAGGTTTAGAGAGCAGCATATTCTACTCTGAAAAAATATTCTCTATTTATAAAAACAACATTTAGTCCTTTAAACCATCTGATCATGACCCTCTAAGGCAGAAAGGCTTTGACATTAGCATTCCTGCCTCACGGTTAATGTCAGTGAGAAAAACATAAATTTAAAAACACATTATGGCTTAAACTTGCGAAATCTCTAATGACAGAAAAACCGCACGCACCTTTAATAATTCCGCTGTAGGAGCAACTCAGCGCTAACACTCTACCAACGATGAAGAAATTAAACACATCAAACCCTACCTTGAACCTTGCCGCAGATGCTAGACGAACTTCGCCGTAACCTGCCTACTAATGATGGAAGATCAGACTTGCTTTACTCAGCCACCGGCCGCCAAACCTCATTGGAGAGAACCCACAAACACCATTGCACATGGTGCTAGCTTCCGTTGCCCAAAGATGTCGCCTTTTGGAATTTCAAATGAGGAAACAAGCTTCACACACTATGCTTTTTGCCCAATTCTTAAGGGTGTTATGTCTTTTCCCAATTTGAATTTATTACATAATGGTCTCATGAGACTTCACAATAATTTTGCTATTTCTTGGGACCATTTCTATGTTTTTTTGCTTCTATAAGACTACATGTAATTCTCAAAAAAAAAAAAACGTCTCAATAGATATAATACGGAGTATTTCTTCTTCTTCTTTTTTTTTCCTCGTCAAGATATGTGAAGTATTTTTTTGGGAGAATTACACTTAGGTCCTAAGGAAAAAAATAAATAAAGAAATGATCCCTGAAGATTGCCAAATGAAAAAATGGTCTCATTAACAACCTCAGAAGCCTGTATTGACAACTTCATAGGACCATTTTTTCATTTTGCAATCTTCTGGGATTATTTCTTCATTTCTCTTCTTTCTTGGGATTAAGTGTAATTCTCCCTATTTTTTTAATATATATAAGGGAGAATTGCTGATAAATACCTTTTTGACAAATTAATTGCTGAATGCTACTATTGCACATAACGGAAGATGTTTTGCACATAACGGGAGATTGCTTGCACATTTATACGGAAGACTTTTGCACACACGGAAGATGATTTACACAAAACGGAAGATCGCTTGCACACACGGAAGATCCCTTGCACGCTTGGTAGTAATCAGCAATTAATTTGCTTCCAAAGTATTTTTCAGCAATTCTCCCTATATATAAAGTATTTCTTTTCTTTTTTTTTTTTTTGATCAAATATATATAAAGTATTTCGACCAACCGTTTCTTCATTTTCGAAAGTCGGTGTCTTGGCTTTGCCGCCGATTTCTTCATACGATTCGTGACTCTGCTCAGTAGAAGCCTTCGCGGGAAAATCCATCTCCGGCTCCTAGGGCTTTGCTTCTGCTCTTCTTCTTCTTCGCATTGCTTTATCCCTGGTCTAGAGACTCTCAAATTCACTATCTGCGTTCTGATCTCTTTCAAATTTTGCGAAGGTTTTGCGTCCTTAACCCTACATCTCTCCTTAATTTCAAATTTTGCGCCATCGTATCTTTCTTCTTTCACGAGGTTTTCATTGTCGCCTTTGATGCGGAAGAAATGAGAGTTTCAAACCTAAATCTGCTTTTCGGATTTTCTTTCGTAATATGAAAGATGTATAAGCTGATTTTGCACTTTTGCTAGTTTATACCAGTTCAAGCTAGAAGAAGAGTTTGCTTTTGGATCTCAGTTGTTAGACTTTGGTTTTAAGCAAGACATTTAAGTTTCTTGAAACGAGGAAGGCAGAAAAAGCACGGAGAGTTAAGTAAGTATTCGGAGATGGCCCTGCTGTTATTTGCATCGCTTTTTAATAAAATCAGAGAGAGAAATCAGAAAATTTTATGACGCTATAACATAGGTATTTATTTCTGGCGGATACTAGTTAAATTTAAACTGTGAAGATATTAACCGAAGTTACAAGTCTTTGAACGTCTGAATTGCGAGAGGTATATTACCAAGAATTTTCGTCGTCGTTAATCATGAGACAAGATAACTTCCAGTATCATAAGATCCAATTTTTCAGCTCTGATTTTCTTTAAGAAAAAATTGATAATCACAATGACAAGGAGGTTTGAAGTTTTTCTCTATCAGACAATATCGTTCTGTTTTGGTGAATTTTAAATTAAAGCGATGGATACGTTCTTTGTTTACTGTAATTTAAGGATGCCATTTAATTAAATTTACCCTTGTTTTCTCTTTTTTCCCTGCAGTCTCATAAACCTGGGGGGTTTACAGTCCAGAGAGTTTGGATCATGAGGTAGCGTGTCCATAATAGGTAATGATGCATTTCTATGAGTACGTTTTAAGTTTCAAAGTTTATGTATGCAGTTTATCTTGTGTCTTTGTTATTTAAATACGTATCCATTCATCCTTGGCTAGAGTTGTCCAGGAATCCCGTTGCTTAATAGCACAGTTTCTGGGGCTTAAATCAAGGTGAATCTGGTAGTCATTTTAATTCTTGAAACACCTTGATGCATTGTTTTGATATGCAGGTATTTTCACCCATGTAAAGTTAGCATTTGACAGCTGAAATGAGATGCAATGCATGCTGGAGGGAATTAGAAGGGCGTGCCATTTCCACAACATGTGGTCACCTTTTGTGTATCCAGATTCCTGAAATTATTTGATTCCTTCTTTTTATATGGTCATCTTACTTATCATATCAAATTGGATTGCTTGTTCTGTATTTTCTGCTTCTTGTGGCTATTAGTTGATATGTGTATTGTTTCCTTAACACTGTAAAAAGGCACAGATGATGCTAATAAAATATTAAGTAATGATGGAGTATGCCCAATCTGTGATCAAGTCCTTTCAAAGAGGTACGAAGTTGATTGAGATCTGCAGAATATTTCCTTGGTGGTGGTTTTTTTTTATTTAGGGGTGGGGGGGGGGTGGTTGGGGGCGCATGATTTTGTGATTGCCGTGTTATTATCCTGAATAAAATGCTTGTCTGATTGAACTAATTGTCTGCCAACAACCGGTTACCAGCATTTATATTTTTGCTAAAACATGATTTTCCTCTAATTTCTAATTTATTTTGGGTTGTTACTTTTGATCCTTATGATATGAATACCGATTATAATGGACATTTAGTGGAACTAATTATTATTCCACTACTCTTGGTTATAGTTGTGCTGTAATATGGTGCTTTTGTCACTGATATTAGCTTTTGTTATTTTTGCGCCTGATGATGACTCACTCTTGTCTATTTTTTGCGTTTATCATCAGTCTCATGAAACCTATGGATATCAGTCCTAGTGATGAATGGATAAATGTAAGTAAGCTCTACTGAACCAGAATATAGGCCTGCGCTTTGCACAAACTTTAATATATAAGCTACTGTTCATAAAATATAAATAGTGCAACATCACAAGAGTTTTATATTATATATAGATATAGATATTGTTGTGTTAACTATATGCGTCTCACATGCTTTCATATTTCATATTCTGTACTTTTTTAAAAAAATTAATTGTAGTTTGATGAATTCCTTTCACTTCTACTGTAGCTTTCTTTATTTCCCTTCACCACTGCTTTTTATCTGTGTGCTGTTTACTGTTGCAGATGGCCATGGCGGGAGTATCTCCACAGATATGTATCCTTTATAGCCCATTGATCAGAGGGACCTGCACAGAAAATACAGAATATAATGTCATCCTAGTTGTAGCTATGCAGTCAGATGAGGAACGGAAAGGAAACTAGAAAAAATTAGTGAAAACTCATTCAAAAGATTAAGATTATACTGGGCCATGTGTTTTCCCTTGAACAAACCAGTGTTCAAGACTTGTTACAGAAGTGTGACGTTCTACATTGGGCAAAAGGAACTGGAGATGCAGTATAAAGTGAACAAGATTGTAGCTCAATGCCGGCAAAAATGTGAGACGATGCAACAGAAAGCTGAGATGATGCAAGAAAAATTTACAGAAAAGCTAGAACAAGTGCATACTGCCTACCAAAAAATGGCCAAGAGGTGTCAGATGATGGAACAGGAAATTGAGACCTTATCCAAGGACAAGCAAGAGCTCCAGGAGAAATTTGCTGAAAAATCCAGGTATGTGTCAGTGTGTCCCTCTAAAGGCCCGTTTAAACCAGATGATCTGGATCACGATGCCTAACATTTGTTTCAATTCCAGGCAGAAGAGAAAATTAGATGAAATGTATGATCAATTGAGGGGTGAGTATGAGTCACTGAAACGATCTGCCATACAGCCTGCAAGCAATTTCTATTCCAGGAATGAGACTGATTTGTTCTCCAACCCACCAAACATAATGGATGAGAGAGAAACTGGCAGAAAAGGTGGCCTTTCTTTTTCCTTAAATGACAATACTATGTGGCATCCACAATTTAGTTATGCAAAAACATTCAGTTAGCCTTAATGATCAGTTGAGGTGTCTGTTCTTCAGATGAAGTAATAACTCAGTATATGACCTCTTTTCTGCTTAGATATTTCCAAAACTAGGTAACTTACTTGGTGCAGGTTGGCCGGTGATCACTCCTGAAACTCCAGGGCCAAGAGAGGACGTATGGCCGGCAAGACAGAACAGCAATAATTCCGGTCACTTCGATATCTCCGTTGGTTCACCAGCAAAGCAAGCAGTTCTTGTGGGGGATACAGGGAATAGAAGGGTTGGAGGAGCTCATCCTGGTTATGGGGCTGCTGCAACTAGTAACCCATCAATGACTTTGAGGAACTTGATACTGTCTCCAATCAAACGGCCTCAGCTCTCTCGTAACCGCACCCAATTATTCACGTAAGCCGTAACCTTTTGCCTGCTCAAGTTTTTTAAGGGGAATCTTCTATATTTAGCAAGTGAAAGAATTATGCAAAATAAACCCAAAAATATATACTTCTCTTGCCCTAAATGTAGGAGCTAGTTAAGAGGTTGGTTTTGGTGCTAAATATAAGCCTTCATTTCACTTTATCTATCATATTTATCATCCTTCCTCCAAATTAATTTACCTAAGTTATGAATTGGTATATAATCTAATATTACATATGAATATTATAGAGAGATTAGGTTAGATTTGTTATAATTAACTAACTTATCTAACTTTCTTAATCTATCCAAATTCGTTAAGTAGCCCTTATGCTAAGGACAACAAGAGTATAATTAGTAGAAAGAGGAGGGAAAAAAAGCATTACGCAATTTCACTTCTTGTGTCACTTTCTATCATAAGCTTATAGGTAGATTAGGATTTCAATCCTATTTTTTCGCTGCCACGTACTCTCTATCTCTGAATATTCATGAATTTTGGTGTTTCAGGCTCTAGGGCTCGGAGGAGGCTAATGTTGTACCATCTCAGTCAAACTATCTGGTCTGGTATTTTTTTTTTTTTTTGCTCAAAATCTGGTCTGGCATTGATTCACCCATTAGTTTGCAGTTTTATTGTGTTATTTTCTTACCTCGGAACGTTAATAGTGAAGAGTTGCTAACAGAACGTATACCAAATGTCCAAATGTCGATTAATCTATTACTGTGTGCTGAATGCTGAAAAGTGGAAAATTAACGACGCCCCCTTTGCCTTTTTTGGCTTTTGGCCTCCCTTTTTTTTCAATTATAAAGAATGGGAAAGGGGGAATTATTGTTTTGTTCTTGGATCAATTATTATTGACATGGACGTCTCGGACAACGAGAAATGCCATCCACAGCGTGAGATTGCGTATCTCATATTGGAGTTCAGATGGCCAATAAATGGGCTTTTCCAAGTCTCGTTTCATTGCATTTTAAGATAATACAATTGATTTTAAAAATTGTGGTAAATGTATAAAAAATGTTTGGTAAGAAAAACAAAATTTAAAATATTTTGATAGACAAAAAAAGGAGCAATGAAATTTAGAAATGGTACTGTTTGTAGCAATTAAGCAGTGGAATTTTTTTAATATTATTATCGGATATTTGGTTTAAGGTTTATAGCAGTCCCTCCCAAGTCCCAATACATATGTCTCCTTTAGACTCGAACTCGAGACTAAAAGGGATCTAGTAGGGCTTTATACTGCTAAACCAACTCTATATTGGTAAACCGCGACTCTTTATGCCTTTTAAATGTAATATTGATATTAATATTAATTAAGTGATTAAATAAATTTCTCTAATTTTTATAAAACACAAAATGATATAATAATATAAGGATAGTGTTACAATAGAGGTATAGAAGACAAGGATGGAGCATACAAATCTCTCTAAGGACTTGTTTGATTCGAGGGAGGGGATGGAAGGAGAGGGAATTGAAAGAAATCATAGGGGTTACTTTGTATAGGGGTTACTTTGTTTTATTTGGTTGGTGGGGAAGGGAGGTGGGGTATTTAATAATCCATTATTCAGTTTAAGAAGAAAGGGAAAAGGATGAATGATAGCAATTTATTATCTATCCTAACATATCTTCTCTAATTAATATAATAATATTTTTATTTGTAATTATTATATTAAAATATTTTAAACATGGAATAATATTTTTTATCTTCAATAAAATATTTTTTAAATTAATTTTATTTATTTATAATAATATATTTTTTGTAAAATTAATTTCCTAATAATATTTTTTTATATTTTAATAATATATTATAATAATTTTTTATTTATTATAATATATTTTTATTTAAAATTATATTAACATATTTCATAATTATAATATTTTTTATTTATGAAAATATATTTTAAAGTAATTTTATAATAATATATTTTTATTTTAATAATAAGTTTTACTTGTAAAAATATAAATTTCTCAATGTTTATTTCATAGTAATATTTTTAATTAAATTAATTTAATAATACTATATTTTTTAGTTATAATAAATGTGTTATAATAATATTTTTATTTGTAATTATTATATTAAAATATTTTAAACAGGGAATAATATTTTTTATCTTCAATAATATATTTTTATTTTAAATTAATTAATTTCCTGATAATATTTTTTTTTTAATTTTAATAATATATTACAGTAATTTTTTATTTATTATGATATATTTTCATTTAAAATTGTATTAACATCTTTCATGATGATAATATTTTTTATGTATGAAAATATATTTTAAATTAATTTCATAATAATATAATTTTTATTTGTAAAAATTTAAATTGATTAATGTTTGTTTTATGATAATATTTTTAATTAAATTAATTTAATAATACTATATTTTTTAGTTATAATAAATATTTTTATTTATTGTAATATTTTTCTTCATGAAATTGGAATATTATATATATTATAAGGATAAAATAGTCCAAAATATTGGCTTCTCTCCAAAACCCCATAATTTGGAAGGAACCAAAATTATTGTTTTAGAGAGAAGGGGAGGGGAGCTTATGCCATCTCCTTCCAGTCCCTCCCACTCCCTCTAATCAAATACATCTGGTAATTATTTCAAAAATAATAAAAATTAGCATTATACTTATTTTAGAGATATAAATTTTAAAAATTAAATAAAAATTAATTTTTTCCAATGCAGTGCTTCGGTAAGAAAAACTGACAATTTAATTAATTCAAGAGTATATTGATTTAAACACAATTTTATGAGGAAAAAAAATCAAAATTTTAATTTTAAAAGTAAGCAAATGAATTAGAAAAGAAAGATAAACCAATTGGTTTCTAAAATATATATTAAACTTGATTGAATAGGGTTAAACAATATAATTATAAATGAGAAAAAGATAATAAAATACCATTTAAAGTTTAAAGTTCTAAATCATTCTTGTTGACTACAAGAGGGGAAAGGAGTGTCTACTAATCCCTCTCTCCACATCCCCTCCACTTGATTTCTCCACAATTGGATTGGCTTTTAATAGTTGAGATTTTATACTATATTCAAAATATTATTGTAATATTAAATATTAAATGATAATAATATTTTTACGGAATAAATCTTAACCACTAAAAGCCAATCCAACAGTGGAGAAATGAAGTGGAGGGGAAGTAGAGAAAAGGATTAGTGGAAACACTCTTTTTCTTATAAAAAATATAAGTATTAACTATAAGAGTATATGTATTAGCAACACGATTATCGGTCTTGTTCTCAAGCAGCCCCTTGTCACAAGAAACTTCATTGGCCCTCACTAATTTGGATTTGAGGTATCACGTGATCTTTTTTGGGCAACGCTCCTACCATCTAACACTAACAACCCTTGTCAATTGATTTAAGCAAGGAACAAAAAATCGGACCGGTCAATGAACCGGTCACGGAACAGGTTCAAGGGTTAATGGTTCAACCGGGGTCGAACCGGTGATCAAACCGGTGGTTGAACCGGTCATATTAAAATATTACAATTTATTAGTAAAAATATATATTAATATATTCTTAAACTTCTATAGATAAAATCAATTGATTATATTAGATTTGATTACTTGAATCATATAAAATTATTTGACTAAAATATTATATATTATATGTATATAATATATAATATTTATTCTTTTTATTTTTAAAATTTTTGTAGCTTTGAAATTAAAATTTGTTCTTATAATTTAATAAAATATTATAGATTGTATGTATATCGGTCTAAATCTATGATTTTCTTTATTTTTCAGATTTTTTTTGAACCGGATATCTCATTTTTCAAAAAAAAAAAAGAAAAAAAAGAGCAAACCGGTTGAACCAGTGACCCACCGGTTTTGGCCGGTTTGACCGGTTTTGGACCGGTTCGACCGGTTTCCACCGGTTCAACCCTCTCCCCCTCAGAAACAGCAAACCGGACCGGACTGAGGACCGGTTCACCGGTTTTCCGGTCGGACCGGCCGGTCCGGTCCGGTTTTTTGCACCATGGATTTAAGCATTCACTGATACAATTTTTATATTTCTATTCATGTAAGCTTATCCCTTTTTTTTTTTTTTTTGCTAGACATGTAAGCTTATCCTATGCTGAAAAGAAATCAACATTGGCGAAAAAAGGTTGATGTTTATGAGAAGTGGGTTTGATCTGACAATGGCATTCTTTCTTTCAGAGGATGAGTTGATGCAGTAGTAGTGGAGTTTTTTTGCCAATATTCTATAGTTTTTGCAATGAGTTCGAAGAAGTGAACTGTTCCAAAGTGGTGCTCTCATTTCTGTTGTTGAAGGGTCTAATGAAAAAGGAAAAAATGTCACTGACAATATTTGCATATACTTTAAAGTTCTTTTAAAGAAGGTTTGTCCTTTGTCATGGCCTCATGGGCATGAAGCTTATAAATAACCAGAGTTTAATTAATATAATAAACTATATATTATAAGTTAAACGAAGACTAAAATGGTTTCAAGATATGGTCCGAGATTAGAAGTCAAATCAAACATGTTACCCCATACTTATAGGTTATGTCACTAATCTATAAAATCATTAATATTCAGTGGATCTTGCTAAGTACTTCATTTAGTCTTTAATATTAGATCCATTTTAATGAAAAAGTTAGATTATAAAGTGAGTCTTATATTAAAGACTGAAAGTAATACCTGTTTAACACCTGTCATTCAATTTAATTCCATTGACTTCTCTCTGGGTTCACATGCAATCTAAGAAACATATCATATTATTTATGGTTTGTGAATAATTCAAATCACTATGAATTTTATGTTATCATATTGATCTCCATTTTGATACTAGACTAATACATTTTTTAAGTTATTTTTTGATGCCCCCATAAGTAAGGCGATCCGAATATCTTGTAGAATTATTTTGGGCCTTTGAATAGAGTGCCCGCCATTGTTGAGAATTCAATTTCCTCTTACCTTCTCTCTAAGCCCTATTGTAATTGTCCTACTCCTCAAATCAAGCCCAATATTGATTACTAATTTTTTTGGGGTCAATATTGATTCCTAATTCAGCACAACATTCCCAAAACACTTCTACAAATCAACCTTAGAAACATGAAAAATTAAGTGTTCATTCGGGATAGTTTATTTTTAGGTAATAAGTGTTTATAAATCGTGATTTACGGTATACGAGGTAAGTATATGAGAGGAGTTTTATCTTGACTTACGTAATAAGTGTTTATTCTTGAAAAATAAGCTAATCCAAACATACTTTAAGATGTTACACGACAAATACAAGAAAAAAAGCACACCTCGGATCTTTTGGATATAAGACCTAGTAGGTTTTTTTGAATAAATTGAGAAAATTAAATAAGTCATTTAATCATATCATATATTGTATGTGATTAAATTATATATCAGTTTATAAGTCAAACAAATTGATTTGAAAAATAACGATAGATATAAATACTTTAAAATAATTTAATTAGCTTTCTTAATTTTCTATAAAAAAATACGTTTGATAAGAAAAAAGAATGTAGTTTGCTTAAAATCTTTTCCGAGTATTTTCTGAAATAAAATGTACTATTCATAATTAACTTATTATCTATTATATATATTGGTTAAATAAATACTTTAATGGCAATTTCTAAATAAAATATCCACACGTCGAACACCTGTGTGGCTGTGTGTTTGAATTTAAAATACATTTGAATTGACCAGCACCTAGTGGTGCAACGGTCATGGAGTTGGCCTTAGGCCACTCATCCGCCCTCCCCTCATGGGTTCGACCCATGCCGATGTAATAAAAAAAAAACATTTGAATTCCTCATGTCTGTCCAAGCGAAAAGAGACAATAAAAAATGATTAGTTTTTTGTTTTAAAATGTCCAAGTACATGTTTGGGTTTTTGTCCTATATTAATGAACGTGGGAAAATGGCTTCCTTCGTTCCTTTTTTGCCCTTTTGAATCAGTTCGGATCCTTATAATATAGAGCTTATTATTATTATTAATTTTTTTTAATATTACAGACGGCCAAGAAAGACTTAGAGGTTACAAAAATACAATTAAAGACATTAAATCAAATCCTGAGCCATAGAGGCTACACACGCAGGAGATGGCGCCGACAAAATGCCAAAGTTCTCTACTTGCTGAGCATGCTTAGCTAAGAGGTCGGCACACCTAATGATGTCTCTCGGCATGTAGCGGAGTTCAATATCCCACTCAGAGTATAGTAAGTCCCTGACGGCATTAATCTCTGATCTTAGCGGGTGATTAGGACCCCCATCATGCATTATCAACTGATAGGTTTCTAGGGAATCTGTATAAGCAACAACCCTGCAGAAGTTGTGTTGCTTACAGATTTGGAGTCTAGTGAGTGGAGCAAGCAATTCTGCTATGGAGGAGGGGACAAATCCTAATTTCTGCTAGAATTCAAGGAGCCAATGCCCCTGTGCATCACGTATCAAACCCCCACAAGCTGCCAGCCGCTGGTAATTAACTGATCCATCTGTGTCTAGCCAAACTGCTCCCTCTGGTGGAGGGTGCCATGTCTCTTCGACATCTCCATTGAGCTGGAATATCTGGTGCTTGAAAGCATCATACAGGCCGGACTCCATCATCAAGTACATGATACTGTGGATGATTTCATTCGGGTGGGCTCGGATACCTTCCATAACTCCTTGGTATCTAGTCTTCCACAGGAACCAACAGATGAGACTGAATGCCTTGGGCCATAACCACTGGTGGAAGTGACCCATGGCCATGTTTGTGGACATGTTCTCTGTGAGCCAAACCTGCAAATCAGAACGAAAGAATCTAAAACGATGGTTAAGAGCAATAAAATATAACCACATCTCACGAGCGATTTCACAGTCACGAAGTATATGAATGATACTCTCTACTCTCTGGCACTGAAATGGGCACTCATCACTATTAGAGCTTATTATTGATGCATTCAAATTTTTTCCTTTTACTTTTTTTTGAAAAAGTATTTTAATGAGTATAAAATCCACCATTATATCTTAACTATCAATTTTTTTTTTTAAAAAAATAGCGTTTTATTTTAAAATCATTAGTTAAAAGGTTAATGTGCTAATTTATTCTAAAAATTTTCGTTGAGGAGTAATGTTGTTCTATAAATTTTTTAGGTACATTGTCACTCTCAAAGTTTTAAAACATAACAATTTTGTCTTATAGTGTTAAAAAAGACAATGAAAGTTAACTTTTATTTTTTTGGTAGAATCCAGACACTTCCTTCAGCCGATAGCTAAAGATTTATCCTCCTAAGGAATAGAGATAACCGAAGTGGGTTTTGCCTCTCCCAACAAAGTCTTTTTCGTGCACACGACATGGTGGTTTGAACCCAAGACATCATGTTTAAAGGATCCAGTTATCTATCAATTGTACCAGGCTTTTGTTAGTCTTAGTTAACTTCTTAATGGTAAGGGTAAACATTGCTTCATTTTAACACTTCAGGGACAACATTGAACCTAAAAAAACTTCTGAAGCAACATTACTTCTGAGTGAAAACTTTCCGACAAATTTACATATTAACCCTTAATTAAAAATCTATGTAAATCTTATTTCCAGCAATCGGCGCTAGGTGAGCGAGATCACTACAAGCATTGAAAATGTTCCCTTTCCCATGATAAAGTCTTTGGTCTTATGGGCCTATTTGAGTTTACGTTCAAAAAGTACGTTTATATAAATTAAGATAAAACTCCTCTCACATATTTATTTTATATATAATAAATCATGTTAAAAAAATAATTCTACGGTTAATCAAAACATACATGTATTTAAACAACATGACTCCACTCATGAGGCTATTGGTAACATTAGTTATGTTTGTTTTAGCGATTTGATTGCTTATAAGTAGCTTTTCAATAGTGATTTACGGTATACAAAAATAAATATGTGAAAAAAGTTGTGTCTCAATTTACGTAAAAAATAACTTATAAACCATCATAACGCCCAAACAAACATGCCCATTGTTTCTATTAACCTTCACCGATCGATGATGATTCATCATTAATTGTATTTTCTTTGCTTCTTCCTGTCGTCTCTCTCACTCGGCAATTTCTTTCCCTCTCGCTATAACCTATATGGCAGGTTTCTCATTTCTCTCCTTACCTCTCTCTCTCTTTCGGCATTTACCTCTTTCTGCTTTTCTGAACGCTTCACTGACATTGATTCATCCAAGCAGAAACTCGTGACGACGACTCTTCACATAATTCTCTCTCCTGTTTTCAAGGTGGTGCCTGCTGACTCAAAGTTGGCGTTTTTGACGGGTACGCTTTTGTTCCTTTTCAATCAGATGGGCACTGTTCTACTTCTTGCTTTCCCACCTCCTTCGGGACTGCCCCTCCCAATATAAAATATAAGTGTCTCCTCCATGTGTTGTCGGTTTTTTCTTTCATGCAATGTGTTCATCGGTTTCGTGACTGTGCATCTAGAACTGTGAGCTGCGCCAAACCCAGATACATACCTAGCAAGAAAGCTGATACACACCCTTCATATTTGAATGCGAATTTGAAACTTTCCAGAACTAAACCCAACCTGCTCATCCCTACTTCAGTTAATTCCATTCTTTCTTTGTTGGTAGGAATTGAAAGATTTTATTTACTGCCATTGGAGTGTTCTGTCTTCTTTATGCTCTTAATTTTCTTATCCCTCTCTGGAATAACTGCACATGTTTTCTCGCTTCCACACAATTCATATCACTTATAATATATTTGATAGTGGTTATATCTCTTTTGACCAAGATCAACAACTATTATAGTCTCGGTTATTAGCAAGTAGATTGGAGATGTTCCACATTTTTTTGGCTCGTATATTCATAAATAATAAATCTTCCTGTCAAAATGCAGGGGAGGAGGTTGCTCAATTATTCAATGGGCCACTTTCAGAGTGATCATATCCCCAGAAATATGTGCAATGGTAACGGTAGTTCTCATAATTTTCCCGGTTGTGATGAACGGCTATTGAGAGAAAGAGAACTAAGTGGCAAGAACAAATCAAGTGGTAATAATCATGGGGGGCCTTTTAGACAACGTCTTTTGGTGGTAGCCAACAGGTTGCCTGTCTCAGCAGTCAGAACAAGTGAAGACTCGTGGTCCATGGAGATGAGTGCTGGCGGTCTTGTGAGTGCTCTTTTAGGTTGGTGTTGATTATGCTGCCATTTATTTATTTGTTCTTTCCATTTGTACTTTTCGTGTAACATCATATATCTAAGGAGCTGCATATCTTATCAAACGTTTGTATATGATATACTGTTGTTTTCTTAATCATAAATATACTGTTCTTGGTTTAGAAAAGTGAGTTTTAGAGGACATAATTGTTATCATTGGGACTAAACTTGGTCTCTTTATATAGAAAATGTTATCTGACATGACTGCATAAATTCACAAAGGTGTCAAAGAGATTGAAGCAATTTGGATAGGTTGGGCTGGTGTCAATGTGCCAGATGAGATTGGACAGAAGACACTTACTAAAGCTTTGGCTGAAAAGGTAAGAAGTCATATATCTCTTGAATAAAATTTGAGATTTTCAAAATGTAATACACAATCAAGCATCTTCATCATTAGATGATATGTAATACGAAATTTGTGTTAAAGGTTTTATAAACGTTCAGATTCTTCTTTTTCTTGAAACCTATATTGCAGAGGTGCATTCCAGTAATTCTTGATGAAGAGATTGTTCATCAATATTACAATGGTTATTGCAATAACATCTTGTGGCCCCTTTTTCATTACCTTGGACTTCCACAAGAAGATCGTCTTGCCACCACAAGGAATCTCCAATCTCAGTTTGCAGCGTATAAGAAAGCAAATCAAATGTTTGCTGATGTTGTGAAAGAACACTATCAGGAGGGTGATGTTGTTTGGTGCCATGATTACCATCTCATGTTTCTTCCAAAATTCTTAAAGGATTATGACAGCAACATAAAAGTTGGCTGGTTTCTGCACACACCATTTCCATCTTCAGAAATTCATAGGATGCTGCCTTCTCGATCAGAGCTCCTGCATTCTGTTATTGCAGCTGATTTAGTTGCGTAAGTTCCAACTAGCTCCTTCATTCGTGAACAAGTTTTTTTACTTACTATCTTTCCTCTTGTTCTGTTTGGTTCCCTGTCATACTTAAATGATGAGATCCTTTGAGAATTTTGGAGATCATAATGCTCTGTATCAAACTCTGCCTTTTTTAATTAACTATTAACCTTGTAAATGATGCATAATTTCTTTGTTTGACACTTTCTCTTGTTTTCATTTTTTTTTACTTTGAAGGCTTCCATCTCCTATGTTTACCCATAATTGACTTCTTAAGAGTTTCCTCCCTTTAAGTTGTGTGTGTGTGTTTAATTATTTTTCTGTCTTTCCTTTCTTTATTTCTTACGTGCATATGTGCACTTCTTTTGAGCAGTTTTCACACCTATGATTATGCACGGCACTTTGTTAGCGCCTGCACTCGGATTCTTGGGCTTGAGGGTACACCTAAAGGGGTTGAAGATCAAGGGAGGTTGACTCGAGTTACTGCAGTATGTGATCAATTGTGCTCATTGTTATGCCAAGTTATTTTACCTAACTTATTGAACTTTTCACTTCCAACTTTACCTGTGAAAAGGAAAATAAGAAAAAGAAAAAGAGAAAATTTAACGATTTGCTTTAGTTTTGACTTGATATAACAAGACAATTTTAAATTCAGAACCACTTATTTACTTCTTTTTCCCTTGAACGTTAGTTTCCGATTGGGATAGACTCAGAGCGATTCATACATGCACTTGATCATCCTGAAGTTAAGGAGAACATCAAAGAATTCGAAGAAAGATTTAAAGGCAGAAAGGTGTACTTTTTACTGTGTCAGTTGCTTTCAATAATATTTGTCCTGAAAAAGCTACTGTTTAATTTATGTTTCTTTACCTATAAATGAGTGGTATGACATATTATATTTTTCTTTTCTATTTTTTTCTATCTGATTTACATGTATGATATGATTTATTAATAACATTTTTCTGACATTTCAGGTAATGTTAGGTGTTGATCGTCTTGATATGATTAAGGGAATTCCTCAGAAAATTCTAGCATTTGAAAAATTTCTGGAAGAGAATGCCTATTGGCATGATAAAGTAGTTTTGATTCAAATTGCTGTGCCAACAAGAACAGATGTTCTTGAATGTAAGATAATTACACTACTTTGTCATGTTCTTTTGGCTTCTACAGTATAACTTTCTTCAAAATTGGCTTCTGCTCTGATGTTTTGTCACTTCTTGTAGTGGAAGATAGAATATTTTTCCTATGCTGTCTTCACATATCAAAATTATAGTTTCCTTTTGGAACTAAGTAGGCAAACCTTTTTAATGAGTATGAAACAGAAACTTAAGTTGAGACTCACATACTGAAATATGTTGCTATACTTTGTCAACTCAGTTGTTTGCAAGCATGTAGTGCTAAAGCGGTGGAATGGACATCTATGTAATGGTTGCTGTTCGATAAAATGGCATTTTGATATTTCATTTTTGTAGTGCGTATGACATGCATTGTAAATTCATTTTCTGAAGAGTCATTGTATATTCATAAAAAGTTGTTGTGACTTGTAATGATGTAATACTGATGTTTGCTTCTATCGGAAATGTAATCATTTTACAAGTATGAAGACATGGATATTTTACATTACCTCTATAAATCATTAACTTACCATTACTATATCCTAAGAATCCCAGTGAGGTTTAAATGAGCAGTGATTTCTCATTGAAGCTGAAGTATTACTATATATTCAGTGACAACCCCCATTTTTTAGCTCTCGTTTTGTTCCGAGAAACATAAATAATAGGGAAAAAATACTTCTTGAACATTTGGGTTTACGTTGATTTATTCTGATCAAACTTCAAATTACCATCAGTATCATTTTTGTTGTGGATCTTGAGTTATGGGATATCTCACATTTGGTGATTTCTCTCTTCTGGTAATCTTTTTGAGGGAAGATGTTTTATTGGCCTGTCAAGTGTTTGCTTTTGTCCTCTTCTTTCTTTGGCCTTTTTTTCCCCTTTTTTTGAAGCAGGGTGTTATTTATGCTTTCTGGATTTTGACATTCAACTTTTTTCACAGATCAAAAGCTTACAAGCCAGGTTCATGAAATTGTGGGACGCATTAATGGAAGATTTGGAACACTGACTGCTGTTCCTGTACTTCACCTGGTGCGGTCTTTAACACGCATAATATGATAACGATAACTTTAATAATAACACATGGTCACTTACATAATAAGGACATTCTTTTCTGTTAACTTCACTTAAAATCTTGTTGGATGATCTGATTCACTTCTTTGCATGTGACTTTATTAGCTTCTAGTTTGATATCTATTTATACTAATCATGATTTATCGTAGAACCTTGGTTGAGCAGTCCTATGGAAATCCCTGGGTTTAAACTATGTGGAAAAGAAGAGTTGAATGATAGAAGGATAGATAATAGATAGAAACTTAAGAGAACTTTGCTCATCACCTGTCATCACATTCTTCCTTATTCTGTTACATGGCTATGTAAGAGTTGAACTCTAACTAACTAACTAACCAACTAACTCTCTTAACAACTTTGTCTGTTACTAAGTATTGATATCATAGTCAACTACTGCACCATCAGAAAGCCTACCAGTTAAGCAGTGGGTTTTGTAGAACACTTAGATAAGCTTCTAAATCTTATATTAGGCAGGTTCAGTTCATGCTTCCTAACTCTAATTTAGTACATGCATATCAATACTTTTTAGTGTGTGTAAGATATAAGACTTTTAACTGGTGTTGCGTCCAATTATTGACCATAAAACATGATAAAATCTTCCAAATGGATTGGTCATCAATCATTAGTAGGAATGATTACACAGTTCCATTTTTGTTTCACTTTTTAAATTTTACTTTCGAGTTTAAAAATTCTGCCTCCCACTTTCTCTCTAAATTAATGAATCCAAGAATGATTAATGGTAGAGGGTTTATACATTATCACGAGCTTTTAATTTTAGATCATTACTGGTTTGTGATACAAGATACTTTTACCATATTGCATCACTTTTTGGTCATGTACTGCTTTTATTTACTTTTGATTTAGAACATTTTAAAGACAATGACAGATGACTTGATGCATTTGCTCTGTTTACAGGATCGCTCTCTTGAGTTTCATAAGCTATGTGCTTTGTATGCTGTAACTGGTAAATTTCCGTGTTGTCTGTGTATTTTTGTTTAAACTAACTTTCCCAGTCAATGATCCTTTGATTTGATCTCACCACCTTGGTGATTTGTCTATCCCAAACTATGATGTCTTCTGAGTTTCTTCTCTTTTCAAATGGTCAATTTAATCATCTGTGCATGTGAAGTTAATACTTTGCTTCTTTTAAAATGGAATTCTCTGTTTCCAAAACTTTCTTACTGGCATAAATTGCAATGCCATGATTAATGAAATCAAATCAGTCACTCTGGAAATGTCAGTTATTATTTTTAATCTTTGCCAAAAAGTCTATAAAACGATTTATGCATTTCTTTCTTTCTTTTCCTAGTTTCACGTTCCCTTTACGTTTGAATTCATTACGTAGAATGGAGCTCTTTAAAAAGTTTTAGAAATTCCTTTGAGTTAAACTTTAGATTTGTTTCTCTGGCACCACATTTGTGAATTGTGATATGAGTTACCTTGTGGCCTAAAAGTCTGATTGCTTTCTGATGTAGGTCTTTTCAGTGAGTTTCATTAATAAGTGTCGGTGTTTTGTTTGTGTTGATTTTTAATTTTATTTTATTTCTGACTTCCATATTTTTTTTATTGTAACTTTTCTTCTAATGATGTATCACTTGCCTCTTATAATTTTTAACCAGATGTAGCCCTTGTGACGTCTTTGAGGGATGGGATGAATCTTGTGAGCTATGAATATGTGGCGTGCCAAAATTCAAAGAAGGGAGTACTCATTCTTAGTGAAGTAATTGCATAAAGCTCTCTGTATTTACTCTTGGATTTAATTTCTCAACTCACTTTATGTCAATTTTTAATTATTGTCTGGTAGATACTGCAATCAGATGTAGAAATTTCAAACTTGCTAGAATTCATGATCAGAATCTTCTGACTATCATTATATCTTAAATCCATCCCTCAGTGTAAACGCTTGTCCTTTAATGTCATTGTGACTAGTTTGACTAGTGGCCATTGTTGTCCTGAAACACCTGAGAGACATTTCAAATTTGGGAGAGAAAATGGAAAGAGAAATGTGAAAGAGGGAGAGACAGGAAAAAAAGAGGAACAAAAAAATTGGGAGAGAAAATTAAACAAACAACTGATGCTTAATAGGCCTTACTTGTCTGAAAAGCTCACAATACTATTGTGCTATTTATAGGGAACCCAAAATATATGAAAAATACATAAAGCAAAAGTCTGAAAATCAAAAAATAAATTAAACTAAAATCTAAGCTAGAGTCTCCTGCTTAAACTGGAGTTTATAATTTCCCATCACCCATGCCATGTATAGGCCTGCTAACTGGCACTCTTTTTTGTTAGTTTGTTACATGACGCCATCCCAAAAGTGCTGATTTACACAAATTGAAACAAGACTTCTCTTACATACTTATCTCATATATCGTAAATTACAATTGAAATGCTGCTTTTGAAGACTTCAATCGCTATTCCAAACAAGCATGATCAATCTACCAAACCACTAGTTAAAATGCTTCTAAAATTTTCCATGTCCATCCCCCTGCATGACTGCACTTATTTTACCTATACTTTTAGCACATGAAGCGGCTTGGGTAGATGATGAAAATAATGACATTTTGTTTATCTTTGTTGATGTTAAGAAATTGGACGTATGGCCTTCATCTTGATTGAATAGAATAGCTCTCTAGTCTAATTAAATTATTTTTGTCACATTTCATCTACATACATAGATGTATTTTCAGTTGACCTGAAACCTTAAACTTGTTATACTCCCTGTAGTTTGCCGGAGCTGCACAGTCTCTGGGTGCTGGTGCAATTCTGGTTAACCCTTGGAACATCACAGAAGTCGCTGCTGCTATTGACCAGGCTCTAAACATGCCATCCGATAAAAGAGAGAAGTGGCATGCTCGCAACTTCTTGCATGTAAAAACTCACACTGCTCAGCAATGGGCAGAAACTCTTGTAAGGTATCCATATTATATCATAGAATAGTAATCTAAATACTCCATTAGTCCTACATATAAGGCAGAGAGAGAAGAAAATTTTTATCCTATTTATAGGGCAGAGAGAGAAACTTTTCATATGAATGTGCAATTTTACCCTTTATTTATTACTGTGTTGATTTTGTTTTCATGGGGTATGTTATGAACATAGATCAATACAGTGGCATGAGATAATTGAAGAAGCAATTCGGTGGTGGAGTTTGTTGACTATTCCTCAACTACTCTTTGAATTGTTTCCGTTAATCACTCCTCATCTGTCTCTGTTTTGTATATAAATATATCTTGTAATTCTCTCATTTAGATAGATTAGTGTAAATATAGTTTGTATAAGTTCTTTTGCTTATATGGTATCAGAGCTGGAGTAAAAAAAAGAACCTTGCTTGATTTCCCTTTCGTTCTGTGTGACAGAGAGCGAGAGAGAGGGGTCGCGTTCTGTCCTTGTTTGTATCACTGTACACGCACCCCACCATCAGAATCACTGGCCAAATACCGGCGGATGCCTGAAGTTTGACTGCCATTCGACGACAGGAAGGCGGTGCGTGGCCTTCACGCACCTGACGGCCAGAAAATTCACCAGCGTGTGGTGGCGCGTGTGACGGAGCTGCTGACGGCAGTGAGCTTCGCTTGAGCTCATTTCTCTAACCTGGTTTGTCCCTGACGTGTTTTGGTTCATTTGGTCTTGTCTTTTGTCTTCTGGAGGACCATCTTGTCATTTTTCAACTTTGGAGGACCTTTCTGTCATTTTTAAATTTGGAGGACCTGTCTGTCATTTTTCAAATTCGGAGGACCAACCTGTCATTCTGAAAATTCGGGTGACTATTGCTGTATAACGTTGTGTTTCTGGTTAATTCCTATGGCTGACTTTAAAACCAGTGTTACTACTGAAATGATTCATGTTTCAAATAAAATTACTGATCATAAGTTGAATTGGACAAATTATTCGGATTGGAACAAGACGATTCGAATGTATTTACTAAGTATTGAAAAGGAAAGTCATTTGATTGAGGCGCCTCCAACGGATGATTCAAAACTGAGTTGGACTAGAGCTGATGCTCGGTTATTTTTACAACTTCAGAATTCTATTGAGAGTGACATCTTACCTTTCGTAAGTCATTGTAATACTGTAAAAGAACTTATGGATTATCTGGAGTCCCTGTATTCTGGGAAGGGGAACATTACTCGTATTCACGATGTCTGTAAAGGTTTCTACCGATCTGAACAGCAAGGTTGTCCTCTGAAGAATTTCTTCATGGATTTTAAACGGATGTATGAGGAAATGAGGCAGTTGATGCCTCCCACAACAGATCTTCAGGCACAAGTGGATAACATGGAAAAACAAGCTATTATTAGCTTCCATACTGCTCTCGATCCCACTTATGAGACAGTTCGATCTCAGATATT
Organism: Inga oerstediana; assembly: GCA_963210345.1. Lineage (NCBI taxonomy): Eukaryota > Viridiplantae > Streptophyta > Magnoliopsida > Fabales > Fabaceae > Inga > Inga oerstediana. The sequence continues at coordinate 17,625,179 of OY723406.1, forward strand.
GTCCAGTTCTGAGCTTCCTTCACTTCAAGATGTGTACTCCCGTGTGCTACGTGCCGATAGTTTGTCTCAACAAACTTCTAACCCTCATGCTAGTGCTTTAGCAGGCCGTGGTCCTCCTGACAACAGGACTTAAGGCTTCGCGCGACTAGGACATGGGCACACAAGTCCTATTCCTGCTGATAACCGACACCAAGTCCTTTCTCGCCAAGGTAACAATTCTCAGAATTCTGGTATAGGTGGGATTGTTTGCTACTATTGTAAGGAACCAGGTCACATTAAACGTTACTGTCGTAAGTTGCAAAACAAGTTATAACGTAGCGGTGTTGCTCATTTGGCCAACTCTTCTGATAATGCCCCCTCCACACCTACTGCGCTTGCTACAGGTAACAGTGACTCATGCCTTGCTACTTCGTCTTCCAAGTGGATCATCGATTTTGGTGCCACTGATCATATGACAGGTAATCATCATTTGTTCTCTACGTATGCACCTTATGCCAACCCCTCTTTGATAACAATTGCTAATGGTTCATACTCCCGTGTTCTTGGATCTGACACTGTTACACCTACTTCATCTGTTTCCCTCTCATATGTCTTTAATGTCCCTGACCTTGCATTTAACCTTTTGTCTCCTAGCAAACTTACTCACCAGTTAAATTGTTGTATCATTTTTTCCTGACCATTGTTTGATTCAGGATCTCACGACAAAGCGTATTATTGGTAGGGGATATGAATATGGAGGCCATTACTTCCTTGATGATCGGGTGCCGCGTTCCGTTGCATGCTTTGGTGGTTCCTCTCCTTTTGATGTTCATTGTTGTCTGGGTCATATATCTTTGTCCTCTTTAAAGAGGATGTATCCTCAGTTTCATCATTTGTCTTCTTTAGAGTGTGAATCGTGTCAGTTTGCCAAATATCATCATGTTCACCTGGCACCTCACATAAATAAACGGGCTGCGTTCCCTTTTGATTTAGTCCATTCTGATATTTGGGGTCCGTGTCATATCGAATCCAAGTCTGGTTTTCGGTATTTCGTTACTTTTGTTGATGACTTTTCTCGAACCACTTGGATTTATTTAATGAAACATCGTTCAAATTTGTTTTCTCATTTTTGCAATTTCTGTGTTGAAATTAAAACTCAGTTTGGTATTTCTGTGAAAACCTTACAGAGTGACAATGCTAAGGAATATTTCTTTGCCCAATTTCACACGTATATGCTCCAACATGGCATGATTCATCATTCCTCATGTGTTGATACACCTACTCAAAATGGGGTTGCTGAAAGAAAGAACCGGCACTTATTAGAGGTCGCTCGAGCACTCCTGTTTCAAATGCATGTTCCTAATCTTTTTGGGCTGATGTTGTGTCAACAGCATGTTTCCTTATCAATCGTATGCCGTCTCCTGTTCTCAGTGGTGACACTCCTTACACAACTCTGTTCCCTTCAAAACCTTTGTTTCCTATTGATCCAAAAATCTTTGGTTGTGTCTGTTTTGTTCGTGATGTCCGCCCTACTGTTACCAAACTGGATCCTAAGTCTCTTAAATGTGTCTTTCTTGGGTATTCTAGGGTTCAAAAGGGTTATCGATGTTATTCTCCCACTCTTCGACGTTATCTTGTGTCTACAGATGTCACTTTCCATGAGTCGACTCCATTTTTTTCTATTTCCACTGAATCTTCATCCTCAGCCCACAGTTTTGGTCTTGATGATCTATTGGTCTATGAGGTTCATTTACTACCTGTGCACGCCTCTGTACCAATACCTGCTAAACCACCTATTTAGCATGTTTATCGTAAGCGTCCTCGGGAAAGTAATGACGTCGTTCATGTTCATGGTCCCCCAGTAGTGCCTGCTTCGGCGTCTGATCCAGAATCAGTTCCTCCTGCCACTGACCTGGCAACAGTGCCTGATACTATTGATACATCTGCTCCTTCTGAGGAATTGCCCATTGCCATCCGTAAAGGTATACGAACTTGCGCCTATCCTATTTCTTCGTTTGTTTTCTATAACCATCTCTCTTCCCCATCCTATTCTTTCATAGCTTCCGTTGACTCTATTACCATCCCTACATCTCTCCACCAAGCCTTAGCCCATCTTGGTTGGCGTGCTACTATAGAGGATGAAATGATGGCCTTTGATCAAACAGGTACCTAGCATCTTGTTACTTTACCTCCTGGCAAGAAGGCTATTGGGTGTAAGTGGGTGTTCACGGTCAAAACCAAGGCCGATGGAACCTTGGAGCACTTGAAAGCTCGACTCGTTGCTAAAGGCTATGCTCAGACCTATGGTGTTGACTATTCAGAAACTTTTTCCCCTGTAGCAAAATTGTCTTCTGTTCATCTCTTTACTTCTATGGCTGCTACTTATGGTTGGGCTCTTCATCAGTTGGATGTTAAAAATGCCTTCTTGAATAGTGATCTTCTTGAGGAATTTTACATGGAGCAACCACCTGGTTTTGTTACTCAGGGGGAGCGTGGGAAGGTATGCCATCTCCAAAAGTCACTATATGGTCTGAAGCAGAGTCCTCGTGCGTGGTTTGACAGGTTTAGCACAGTGATTAAGAAATTTGGTCTAAATCAGAGTAAGTGTGACCATTCTGTGTTTATCAACGAACGGAGGCTGGCATGATCCTCTTAGTGGTATATGTTGATGATATTGTTATTACGGGGAGCAACACTTTGGGAATCTCCTCACTAAAAGCCTTCCTGAATTCTCACTTCCAAACAAAGGATCTGGGTCATTTAAAATACTTTCTTGGGATTGAGGTTATGAGAAGCATGAAAGGTATTCTCTTGACACAACAGAAATATGTTCTGGATTTGCTAAAGGAGACTGGGAAACTTGGGGCAACATCCAGTAGCTTTCCCATGATTCTTAATCCTTTCTTAGACATTGATGATAGCATACCGTTTGATGAACTACCTGAGGATGTAAAAAAAAAGGTTGATCCTGAAAAGATCAAGTCATTTGCCTACTCTGAGAGATACCGAAGATTGATTGGGAAGCTAAACTATCTCACGGTAACTCGCCCTGATGTGACCTTTCCAGTAAGTGTACTTAGCCAATTCATGACAGCACCAACCGTTGCTCAGTGGGAAGCCTTAGAGCATGTCTTACATTACCTGAAAAGCTCATCTGGTCATGGTATACTCTATACAAATCATGGCCACATCGAGATTGAATGTTTTTGCGATGCTGATTTTGCTGGGTCAAAGTCTACCAGGAGATCCACCATAGGATACTGTGTGTTTGTGGGTGGAAACTTGGTATCTTGGAGGAGCAAGAAGCAGGATGTGGTATCTAAGTCAAGTGTGGAAGCTGAGTATAGAGCCATGTCTCAGTCCACGCAAGAAATTGTGTGGATTCACCAATTAATGAAGGAAGTTGGTTTTGCCACGTCATTGCCCGCGAAGCTGTGGTGTGATAATAAAGCTGCCCTACACATAGCCTCTAATTCAGTATTTCATGAACATACAAAACATATTAAGATCGACTGTCACTTTGTACGTGATAAGATCAAAGAAAACTTTATTTCTACAGGGCATGTGCGATCTAGTGATCAATTGGGAGATCTTCTAACTAAGGCCTTAAATGAGACTCATGTTGACTATCTTTGTAACAAGTTGGGCTTGATTAACATCTACGCTCCAACTTGAGGGGGAGTGTTATGAACATAGATCAATACAGTGGCATGAGATAGTTGAAGAAGCAATTCGGTGGTGGAGTTTGTTGACTATTCCTCAACTACTCTTTGAATTGTTTCCGTTAATCACTCCTCTTCTGTCTTTGTTTTGTATATAAATATATCTTGTAATCCTCTTATTTAGATATATTAGTGTAAATATAGTTTGTATAAGCTTTTTTGCTTACAGGGTATTATGTATATTAAATAGGGGTAAAGTTGGAAAGTTGTTAAATTTTATGGTATTGTTAATAGAGTTTAAGGTTTTTCTTGATTCATGTGAAACATTCTGGAAGTCCCTTATAATAGGACCAGAGGAGTACCTATTTTGATGCGTTAGAAGTTTAAGAATGGACGAGAGGCAACTTCTTGGAGTATACTGATTTAATGCCTAGCTATTCTCTTGACCGTCTGAGGTTCAGATTCTGAACCATAATTCTGATCTTCAATTCTTAAATTTACATTTCACGTCATGCATGCCCCTCTACCCTTTATATATTTAGTAGTAGTAAAATCAAGTGATGCATATTGGTTTCTAGTTCATTAATTGATGTATCATGTGAAAAAATAGAACTCTTGCTTGAAATTTTAGTATAGATTAGTACTGCTTTGTAGTAACTTATCTTTTGAATACCTTTCAGTGAACTAAACCAAACTGTTGCTGAGCAACGATGGAGGAGGAGACAAATTCCAGCCCCACTTCCAACCAAGGATGTGGTGGATCGTTATCTCCAGTCAACTAACCGATTGATCATTTTGGTACATTGTCTAGTCTCAAAACCTATGATTCTATAAAATATTTCTCCATCAAAATAGAAATTCAGCATTTTTTCTTCCTTGACTTTAATTCCTATTCTGAGTGTTCCCTGCTAGCTACCAACTTAATTGTTTCCTGATATGGTGAGAAAGGGGGAAAATTGGGTTGTCTTTTGCAGTGCCTAATGTAGTAACAACTAAAGGGTTATTGTATTCAGAAAAATGTTCTAGGTTATAGAAGAAAGCAGTGAGATAAGAGCTACAGTACCTTGGTATACAAATATGGAAGCCATTAACATGAACAGCGTCAACATTTCTAAACGTGAGCAACTGAGCATGTTAAAGCTAGAAAAGAGAATCAATAGGTCTCTTGCTAGAATAATCTATGGGGAATCTATGAATATTTAGTGAATATGTTATTTCAAATGTTCATGTACCTTTGTATTCTTATCTCTACATGCGGCAAGACTGATGTTATAAGTAGAGTTTCTCTCAGTGATGGGTTTCATATCATTGTTCAGCTTTCTATTATTTTGCAACCTTCAGAGCAGAACCATTATCATTGAAAAACTTGATGTTCTTAGTTTGCTAACCATTTTTCACCACTGAGAAATCATGAACTCTTGTATACATTTGAAATTAGGGTTAATATAATCTTTGATCCCTCAAGTTTACCCTAATTTTGGTTTTGGTCTCTCAAAGTTTTCAAATATAGGTTTTGATCCTTCAAGTTTCATTTCGTTAAAAACATTGGTCCCTGTAACTCAATAGAAACTTGGACCATTTTGCCCTTACAAGGATCAAAACCGATGGTTTGAAACTTGAGAGACCAAAACCAAAATGAGGGCAAACTTAAAGGACTAATTATATACATTTATATGCATGTCTGTGTGCTCAAGCGCATGCATGTATGCATGTGAACATGTGGATGCACGCATATGTGGATGCATGTATGTTTTTTTTCTTTTTCTTTTCTTTTTTTATTTGGGTGATGCAAACTACAGGGATTCAATGGATGTTTAACGGAACCAGTGGAGAAAAGAGGTGGTCAGATTAAAGAAATGGAGCTTAAGGTGCATCCAGAATTGAAACAGCCATTGACAAAACTATGCAGCGACCCAAACACCACAATTGTTATTCTTAGTGGAAGTGATAGAATAGTCTTAGAGGAGGTAAATTGGCACAATTTTGTTTTTATATCCCTCAGGCTTTATGTACTACTTTATCGCCTTTTTAACTCACCACTATTTCAGAATTTTAGGGAGTATAACCTGTGGTTGGCCGCAGAAAATGGCATGTTTATCCACCCTGCAAAGGGAAAGTGGATGTCAACAATGCCAGAGCTTCTGAATATGGAATGGGTTGACAGTGTGAAGGTGCATTTAGTTTCAACTATTCTCCTTTTCCTTCGCGTTTCCGATGTACAATCCTGATAATCTGTTTTCAGCATGTTATCGAGTACTTCACCGAAAGAACACCGAGGTCACATTTTGAAGAACGGGAGACATCAATTGTGTGGAATTACAAGTATGCAGGTGATTAAGTTCTTTCTGGAGACATTTTTAGTTATTTTCCTTAGTTACTTTAGTTTATTATCCCTCATGACAATTGCAGATGTTGAATTTGGAAGACTTCAAGCGAGGGACTTGCTGCAGCATCTCTGGACGGGTCCTATCTCTAATGCACCAGTTGATGTTATTCATGGTAGCCGATCTGTTGAAGTACGCGCTGTTGGTATAACAAAGGTGAAGTTTTTCTTGTAATAATTGTCATTTCTCAGTTCTCTCTGGTTACCTGAAATTTTTTGTGCTGATATGAATGTTTGCTTCAACATTATGTGTTTAATCAGGGAGCAGCTATGGACCGCATCCTAGGTCACATGGTACACTGCAAATCATCCATGACATCACCATTTGATTATGTTCTATGTGTAGGACATTTTCTGGCAAAGGTGATTTATTAATCTTTCGTGAATTATTTTCATGATCTTGTTATTCTAATTAACACTCTTCCGGTTCTTAATATAAGACATATTTGGGGAGTTGTTCTTAGTTCTAAATATAAGACATAGTTTTCATATTTGTCAATCTTTTCCTAATTTACTCCTATTAATGCTCCTTCAACCATAATCAAGGAGGAGAGGGAGGGAGGGAGGGAAATAAGGAAGATGATGAGAAATTCTGTTCATATGTGCTACAAAGGTAATGATGGAATATACCATACATTAATATTTTTTTGAGAAGTGGGTAACAGAGAATTTGACTGCCGATCACCCTTCATTGTCCTATAGCTGGGAAAATTACCTAGGAAAAATTAATCTTTTTATCTTTATAGTTTTGACTCAGTCGTAACTCAACCCCTAAACTTTGACCTGATATAACTCAGTCCTTATAGTTTTACCTTGTTTACAACACAATCCTTAAACTTTAACTCGATGCAACTCAATCCTTATAGTTTTAACCATTTAAAATATTGGTCTTTATATGTTTCATGAAACTTAGGGCCTATAGTTAAAATGATTAAAACTATAGGGATGAGTTGCAGTGCGTTGAAGTTTATTGGATTTTAACTGAGTTAACCAGAATTTAGGGACTGAACCATCCCTATAAAAACCGAGTCATTCTATAAAGATTGAGTTGCATTGAACCAAAATTTAGGGACTGATAACAACCTAGTCAAAATTATAAAGACCAAAAGATTAATTTTTCCAAGTACTTAAATTTGTTTCTTTTTGTTTAGCAAAAAGAATGAAGCAACTACATTTAACCCTGATTGTTGCAGGATGAAGATGTTTTTACCTTTTTTGAGCCAATATTTCCTTCTATTGATTTGGCTCTTCCACCACCAAAGGAGACAGATATAGATGAGTTTTGTGCTGACAAGAGATTTCCTTTGAAGAATCCAACCAGTAAAAGTGGACCGAAATCATCCAAAAAAAACAATGCTCAAAGGCCAAAGACAAATTCTGAGATGTGTAATGCACCTTGGATTCCAACCCTTGGAACCGAAACAATTTCATGGGATATCCTAAACCTTAAGAAGGAGAATTACTTCTCTTGCGCTGTCGGACGGACTCAATCGAGTGCTCAGTATACGCTCGGATCATCATCAAATGACGTTGTTGCTTTTCTGAAGAAACTGGTTGATGCTGCTCCTTCATCATCTCCAAACTCTTCAAGTTAAAATGCTTTTAGTTTAGGCATTTTAAGGATGCTCTGAAATACTGAAGAAGAAGAAGAAGACACTGAAATTGAGTTTGAATTCAAGGATCCATGTCTGCTTGGCCTTGATGAATTGGATCATGTGCAGTGCTGAACTGCTGATTACTAGTTTACTGTTGCAGAGCCTAAAAGTCCTGCACATCACTGTCTTCTTTTTGTTTGAGTCCCATCAATTAGAATATGTTAAGAGAGTTTCACATTAGGTTGGATATTGAATTGAAGATGTATAAAGGTTGAGGTAGGTGTTACCAATTAGCTTAAGTCATTTTGATAGAAAGAAAATCACAATCTATATCCATATATCAAAAACTTAACATGATATCAAGAGTCATTCAATAAGTGGGACCCAAAAAAAAAAGGGAATATTGTGGACATGAGGAAAAAAGCTTGGAGGCCTCCGAGATTCTACAGCCTTAGAGTAGAAAAGAAGGGGGAATAAGGAAAAAAAAATTATGTTTTCCTTCCTATTAGAATGTTACTAAATGATATGAAAATTCTGTTTTTTAAGCTTAAAAACAAAGGCCGTCACTCAGAGGAGGAGATTAGTGGTATTTTCTATAATTCATAAATTTTCTTTTACCCCTATTTAACGTTGATGTATGAAAGTATGAAACTTGTTTAAAGAGGTAATTAAAATGAGCCAAGTGAAAAAAACCTTTTTAAATTTATAGGCATAGTTAATGGACCAAAAATGAATTGGGCCTCGAAAGAAGGAAAGGGGGTGCAAGCTACGGTGGCTAAAGAAATGAAGCCTGTGGGTGGAAGTAGATGAAGCTAATCTGCTAAAATTAAATCAATGATGACTTTAGTAAAGCGACGGATCCAGCGGCTCTCGTGTGTCCAGCACCTCCCGAATACATCCACCTATGCATGGAAACCTCCTATAGAGGGATGCGTTAAACTAAATGCAATCATCACTAGAAAACTCACGAATCGCAACCCCATTTATGATTTCTAGGTCACTGTTTTTAATTTCCATTATTAGTTTTTCTATGTACTCCTTCATTTTCATAATATAAGTAGCTTCTAAAAGAACGGCTTAGTGCCTGTTTGGATTAGCGGTGGAGAATGAGCTTTTTTGCAGATGAGCTTTTGAAAAAGTAATATAGAAAAAAAAGCCATATTGTATATGTGATTTGTGTTTGGATTGGCGGTGGCATAAGTGACTTTTTTTTATCTTCATCTGTGTAAAAGCAGCTTTAATCTCCATATGATAAAAACTCCATTTTCTACAGAAGCCCGACCATCACCAACGCTCTCCCAAACACACCAAATGAGCTTTTGGTGCTTTTAGCTCCCAAATGGGCTTTTTTAGCCTTCAAATGGATTCCCAAACAGACCTTTATTAGTCTACGATATAAGTTGCTTAGAGAGAAATAAATGTTTTTTGTTAATTTTTTCTGTAATTAATATTTAAATATGATTCATTGTATTTCCCTCTCTCATTCAAAACCTCATTTAATATGGATAAAATTGTAATTTTTTAAATTTAGAACAAATTTAATGAATTTTGTTTGTTTCGGACAAAGCATAGCCTTTCTATCCGAAGCACCCTTGTTGAATTCAAAATTGTCGTAATCCAAATGATTGAGCACATTTGAGGACAAAATCTGATATTTATAGTTTAATAATAGCCAAATTCACCCTAAAATTTACACAAGACCTTGAATATTGATTTACACTCTCATATATGTTTATCACCCAACTAATTGTATGCATAGGATAAATATTTTTTTTTTAAAAAAGCAACCCATTATTTACCTTTTATAAACAATACAGGCTTTTATTAGATTATTTTTTGTGAAGTATTTATTAGTGTTTTTATGGTAAACAATGATGCATTATATAGATTGGTTATGACTTCTGATTAATACCATTAAAAAACCAAATGAATCTACTACTTAGTTAATAATCACTTATATGTGCATGCATTTGTTATAGAAGGTAGTTAAAATAGGAAAAAAGGATTTTTAAATTAGACCTCATCTAACTTAATAATTATTCAATACAATTAGCATGCATTTGTTATTTTTACTCGGGATGTGTGACAGTTTTTTTTTTTTTGGAAATATGATCATGTATTTATATATTTATATCTACATATTGCATATAAAAATTTTAACAAAATAGTGACTTATAATTAATACCACTCATTTTATATATTTCACACAACACAATATCGATCCACAATAATTTAAATAATAATAAAAAAATACTTACCGTAATTCTAAAATTTTATGCTTCATAATGTGAAGCTTTTTATAAAATGAGTGGATTCTGTATTCATCATCTTCAAAAATCGTCAATATTTTTATTTTATATTTTATTATGTTATATATATACTATATATACTATTTATTATTCATTCATATATCCCCTTCTCTCTCTTGCAATGAAGCAAAAGTTAATAAATTGTTATTGTATTATTTTCTCCGAAGGAAACCACAATTAAGTTTGGTTGAAGCGTAGAAGTATGAAACTATATGTACAATCCACCAATTTTTATTATATTTAAGTGATTTTTTTTTTTTGGAAATAGGAACATGATCTTGTGATCCACAAAATGTTTTAAGTATATCATCTTTCGTATAGATATAAATACATAAATACATAAATTTTTTTTAAAAAAATCTTTCAAACATTAAAAGTTGAAATTGACTATATTGAAGAATTATTAATTAATTTAAGTTAGATTAGGCATAATTTAGAAATCCCTTTTTTTCCTTTTTTAACTACCTTTAAATTTCCTTTTAAATAATAGAGAGGTATTACGGTCTTTTAATAATATTCAGAAATCCCTGATTAGGCATATTGACCTTATCAAAAATTTGTTAAAAGTGTAAGCTTTTGGCTTTAATCATTTCAGTTGGATTTAATTCGAATTTTTTCTAAACCAAATCTTAACAAAGCTTCGAATTTTTTCTAAACCGAATCTTAACAAAGCGGTCATTCACAATATTAATTCAGATTTAATAATTATTACAACTTAAGAAAGTTGCTATAATTTCTTGAAATAGTGCTTCTATTTTTTTTAATGTGATAAAGTGCTTCTATATTACCTCGATTGCTATTTAATTTGAATTAACTTTATTCTTTTTTTTTAATTTTAATAAAATTATATAATCATACATCGTAATTTTTTCTGGGAAGAGACTGGCAAAATAAAAGAATCATTAATTTGTTTTGATTCTTCTTTATATATATATATATATATATATATATCCAATCTTTATTTAAAACTGAAAACCATGATATTTGATATAAGAAAGAAACAGAAAACAGATATTAAATAGGGAGAATAATAAAAAAATATCACTTAAATTTCAAAATCCCAAATTAGTTCTTTGACAAAGATTTACTTTGTTAATCTCATTATTATTCTTGTTAATCCCATTACCATTCTTATCGGCGGGATTTTAAAGTTCAAATCGTATTTTTCTGTCATTCTCCCTATTAAATACTTACAGGCATGTTTCTGATCAAAATAAAACTCTAACAAGTGTTTGCTTTAGATACAGATTCATTATTTTTGGTCATACCAATTATCCTACACTTATTAAAGAATGATATTCTTGTCATATTTTAATTGGAGGGCCTCACACTAAAACTAGAAAAACTTGTATATAAGGGGAGTGGTAAAGAACTCCAACCCAAGATTGTGTAAGACACAACCACGTGAGTTTATGTCTTATTACTAATATAAAGATTTTATTGATGAATAATTTATTAGTGTTATCTAACGAAAATTATATACCGATCTAACCAGTATCAAGTGGATGTAAACTATAAGTCCATAAAATAAATTGCATAACATATAAATTTATATTAGATTTTTCAAGGTTTAAACAAATATTTATATGGCATTATTAGCCAAAGAGAAATGACAAATAAAAATAAATCAAATTAGGTCGGTGTCAGAAATAACAACTTTTTTTGTATTAAGAACTAACGTTAGCCTGTACCACATATTAGTTATTAGTTATTGACAACTAAACTAATTATATTAATAACTCTCGCTCTATTTCACAATGTTGTCTTGCCATTGTCCCATGGGACTTGAGATTAATAATTTCTATATATATTTGAGGCCAATAAAATAATAATCTTTATTGATTTAAGCACTTAAATTTACTTTAAGCTGCTTAAAAATGTTTTCATGAACATAAAAAAATAAAAAATATATATATAAAAATATAAATACTGATATTTTTACTTTTTTTTTTTTTTACCAATCCGGTTATAAGAAAATAATAAATGAATGTTTTAATGATATCAATCATATTCTAAAATGTGTCAGTGGCAAAGGAGCATGGAGGAGTTATAGAACTTCAATTTTTATTTTTTTTCCGGATAAGTTTTTATAATGGCTAAAATATATATAAACTTTGGATATTAGATTATAAAATCAACGTGTGTGTATATAAATTTTATAAAAATTAGCAATTTTACCACTAAAAGTTAGATATCATAAAAGAACGTTACTTTTTTTGGATCCCTTCTCTCTCTAGTTTCAGATTCTTCCCCTCTGTCTCTCTAATTGCTAGCTAACAGAGACGAAGACAAGATAAGGACATCTTTGTTAGGTTTCACTCCAATGAGCTTGAAAACTAGAGCTATGTTTCCCAAAATCACCACTAACTTACACCATTGGTAACTGGCAAGTTCAGGGTGGCCATGGGCCTCCAGAAGTCGCCCGCCCACATTCCCAAATCTGAAACTCCACCACCGCCTCCGCCCACCAAGCAACATACCCCATCGTCCACCACCAGCTCCGCCAATAAAAGCTTTCACAAGTCTGCTTTCTCTAGCTCTTTCGGCGCCTTCTTCCCACGCACTTCCGCACTAGTCCAACCCCGTCCGCCTGATGCAATGGAGCTCCTCCGTGTCGTGGAGACTTGAGGAGCTGCACGAGAAGGAGCCTCGCTTGAAGACGGAGCTTCTTGAGCATAAGCTCTTGAAGGAGTCCATCGCCATTTTGCCTGTTCTGGAGAGGAATGCCAAGCAAGTGAGAACGTGGGTGGAGAGTTGATGGGGATGAGAGAGAACGTGGGGTTACTATGGCTTGACACGTGTAAGATTGGGTGGGACCCACAAAATGGTCACATTTGAAAACACCAACGGTGGTCCTAGTAAAATTGCCCTTCTTTATAACATTTATGTATACTTTAACACCTATAGAAACTTAATAGTACCACATACCTGATATAAAACTTTATTGTTAAATTTACATATTCAATAATAATAATAATAATAATAATAGTCCTGTTATTTTAAAGTTATGAAAGCAATTGACAAACAGATAAGAATTCTCAACGTTGTAATATAGGAGATGTGGAAACAATATAAATTTACGTTATTAATAATAATACATAAAACAATGGATAAATGCATCACTATTTCACTTGCACTTTGCATAACATCAACTTAGCTACCTAATGAAACAAGGAAATTAAATTTATATCTCAATGCCAAGGAAATACAAGATCAACAAAATGGCATATTATTGGCGACAGAAGAATTAATTAAAACAAGTTTACAGAGGACATAAAACTACTCGGAGGTAGACAGCACTAAATAATTAGGAATGACAGGCGAAAACAACAATGATTATTACCCACTACACCCAGTAACTGCATATATATATATATATATATAACTAACCATAAGGAGATGAATGAACCTAAATGCCATGGAAGCTGACACCAATTTGCAGAGCAGAATGGTTCTGATGTCTCTGCTGCTTAGTTTTTACCAGTTTTCTTGTTTGGCTCAAATACATACTTGATCAGTGATTCCTTTATGGAAAGCAATTCTGGGAACTCGTTCTTCAACTTTGATCCATCCATCTCATTGTTGCTCCTGGGAGCAACTATCACTTTGGCTTGCTCGGGTGAAGTTGGTCCACTTGAAGCTGGGGTCGATGTAGTCTCTGTACATCTCAAGGATTTCATTGTGGCTGACAACACCAGGGTTTGTGAAGTTCCAGATCGCCTCAAGTTTCATCTCAATCGAAATAGGCAGAAGTTCATCCAAGATGGTCATGCTGTTTGGAATGTTGACCACCTGGCTATAACGAGAGATCTTGGTGATGAAGTTTCGTGGGTTGTTTAGATCAGATGAGATTGGCATGCGAACCCTGAGAGTACAGACATTGTCATATACCCTCAGAAGCTCTTCAACCTGGAAAAAAAAATTCAGGAGTCACCCCATCAGGATTTCATATTAGAACTATCATCCAAAGTTTATAATGAGCGCAAACAGTGACTTACCATGGCCTTGGTTTTGGAATAGAAAGAACCAGTGAAATTAGGCTTGTCTTCCTCTTTACAATAGAGGCCATATAAACGACCATTTATTACCCATAAATATAGCTATTAAGAATCAAATCGCACAACTGAAACAACCATCCAACAACAATAACAAAAAACCTTATCATACTAGGCGGATCAGTCACATGGATCACATAGCATTGTTGTATTTTATAACCAAATCTTTAGAACAGAAACAACCATCCATTAAAAAAAATACTACTTTTTCCTTAAAAGAACCCTAAGGCAAGGAAAAAAAATTTTCAACATGCCATAACAATGGCAATACTTCTGCGGGTGAATGACATAACATTCAAATTTCATACTGTTTTTCCCATAAACAAAAAAAAAACAAAGAAAGAAATCATTCGAAGAACAACAAAATGTTAAAACACCAATGTTACATAGTCTAAGAATTTTACCTGGATCCAATGCCGACAAAGTTCTTCATTTGTACTTCCTTTGAAACCACAGATATCTGCTCCTACCATTGGAATTCCAAAGATTCCAAAATTTAAAATGGATGGAATTGAGTATGCCAAATCATTCCATGAAGCAGCATTATCTCCTGTCCAGTGGGCTCCGTACTTGCCCAAGCTCACAAAAGTTGATCTACTAAGAACGAATGGCCTTTTCCCAGTTATATTTGTTAAAGCCTTATTAGTTGCTCTGGACTCCAAGAGTCCAAACATGTTGTGTGCATCATACTCAGTGATGTTACCAAAGTGCAAACATGTTGCTGGAGTAGTCCTATCATTTATGTTTTTACAGCCAATCTTGTAAGGAGGGTTGTCAAGTTTAGAAGAATCAATGGAAGGTGAAGTGATGAAATTCGCTATCTCATTCATATCAAGCCATAGACCATCAACAGGAAGAAGGTCAAGAAATGTTTTGATTTCCCCTTCTCAAAATGCATCAATGTGTGGATTCAAGAAGTCAGGAAAGAATACTTGTCCAGGCCAAACTTGACTCAAATAATTGGTTCCATTACGCTTTATGTAGATATCAGCCTCCAAAACTCTCTTGCAGGTTCCATATGACTCATTTACACCGATACCTGTTTATAAATTTGCCTTAGATTAATAATATAGTGATAAATCAACAAACAGAAAGGAGAAATTTTTAATTTGAATCAAAAACAAAATTTAGTCCTTAAAAGAAAGTACCTGGATCCACGATCACAACATATTTCTGACCATTTTTGTGAAGATTGTCAAAAAACATTTTCATCCTATCCAGAGGGAAGTTGACGGGATCAAATGTGAAAATTTTAAAGGCTTCCATATAATCAATATCTGTCCACATTATTTCGAGGGGTATGTCTGTCTTTGAATAATTAGCAACCACAAACTCAAGATCACTTACATTCATGTAGCCATAGCGACATTGATGGAAGCCTTCGTCAAAAAGGTCATCATAACCAGGGTCAGCACAAAAGTACGCAATGGACTACCATAAATAGATATGCAATTTCAATTCGCGTGTGAAATCTTGTAGATTTCATCATATGTTCTTCTTCCTTTTGTGTAATACAAATTCTAACTAGCAATGAGTCTTAATAGGTTCTAATCAGCTTGCAAATTATAAAAACTGGCATGAACTTGAGATGGAAGGAAAGAAACTAAATCTGGAACATATAGGTAATCAAGCAGGAACAAAATTAAATCATCATAATTAATCCATTAATTACCAAAGGATCGGTATGGCAACGGAGTAGGGCGGCCAATCAGTCCAGTGTACTGCTCCATCACCAACGCCGGCGTGGGTCCGGCGAAAAAGTAAAGATAAGAATCCCTCCGATGGCTTTGTAAGTGATACGATCACCATCACAGACAACGTCCATTCCATTGCTATTGAGTAGCAAAACCCCATGTGTGGTCCCAGCCTTAACCTTCCCATCATTAGAAGAAGAACGAACATCTATGTAAAACGGGTGAGACCCATAAAGGTTTTGATTAAGATTGAAGCTAGCAATATCGGCAATCCACAAAGTAAGGGTCTGACCGGGCTGGAGCTTGAAGGTAGTCTTGGTGTGCTCTCTGAGACCGTACAGAGAGGACCCATTTCTGGGTAACAAGGATGAAATCTGAAGGTACTGGTCCTTGAAAACAAGAAATGTGGATGGGTTTTCAGGGGTCGGGGAAGCGTCAAAGATGGTAGAGTTTGAGGATTTGCGAGAGAAAGTGGATGTCAACAATGCCAGAGCTTCTGAGTATGGAATGGGTTAACAGTGTGAAGGTGCATTTAGTTTCAATCGAGTGCTCGGTATATGCTCGGATCATCGTCAAATGATGTTGTTGCTTTTCTGAAGAAACTGGCTGCTGCTGCTGCATCATCTCCAAACTCTTCAAGTTAAAATGCTTTTAATCAGGCATTTGAAAGATGCTAGGAAATACTGAAGAAGAAGAAAGAAGACACAGAAATTGAGTTTGAATTCAAGGATCCGTGTCTGCTTGGCCTTGATGAATTGGATCATGTGCAGTGCTGAACTGCTGATAGGCATGGTTAATAATTTTTTGGACCAAAACTGAATTGAGCCTCATCGACCAGCGCCTTCGGCGCAGTGGTCGTATGTGTGGGCTTAGTGCCTCACCGGCTTCACGGGTTCAAACCGTACCGTTGTAAACCCAAAAAAAATGAATTGGGCCTCGATGATAACTCAAAAGAAGAAAAGGGGCTGCAAGCTACACGGGGTAAAGAAATGAAGCATGATGAGCTTTACAAAACAATAAAAATGGCATGTCACTAATAAGTTGCTAGTTGAGGTGATAAACGGTTTTATCTTTAAAAGAAAGAAAATACAAATTTAAATTCTAGATAGCGCATTTAAAGGAAGAGGCCAAATCGCTCCAAACCTCGAAAGAGAAAACCTTAACCAAATAAAAAATAACAAAGAAAAATGGCACGCCCCATGTTGCAGCAAACATATGATGCAGGGTGCGGATTGGTGAGATGCCGCAGAAGTTTGAGGAACATGGAACGTGGTGAGCTTCTAGCATCGCATATAAGTAGTAGGCACAAGACATTGGGAGACTTTGCAATCATCACTAGATAACTCACGAATCGCAACCCCATTTATGATTTCTAAGTCATTGTTTTTACTTTCCATTATTAGTTTTTCTTTGTACTTTTTCCTTTCAATAAGGTGCTTCTAGAAAAATGACTCAATATTTGTTTCGAACAGCGATTATCATTAAAAAGCAGCTTTTTAATGATAATTTGCAGTATATGAGGTAACTATGTGAGAAGAATTTTATCTTGATTTACGTGAAAAACAGCTTATAAGTAATCTTAACACCATAACAAACACGCCCTTATAGCCTACGATATAAGTTGCCTGAAGAGCAATTAATGTTTTTTGTTAATTTTGTTTTATAATTAATGTTTAAATATAATTCATTATATTTCTTTCTCTCATTCAAAAACTCATTTAATATAGATAAAATTGTATTTTTTTTAAATTTAGGACAAATTTGATGAGTTTTGTCTGTTTGGGACAAAGCATAGCGTTTCTATCTAAAGCACCCATTGTTGAATTCAAAATTGTCGTAATCCAAATGATTGATGACATTTGAGGACAAAATCTGGTACTTCTAGTTTAATAATAGTCAAATTCACTATAAAATTTACATAGGACCTTGAATATTGATTTACACTCTCATATATGTTTATCACCCAACTAATTGTATACATAGTACAAAGTTTTTTTTAAAAAAAAAACCATTATTTACTTTTTATAAACAATCAACCGTTTATTAGATTATTTTTTGTGAAATATTTATTAGTGTTTTTATGGTAAACAATGATGCATTATATAGATTGGTCATGAATTCTGATTAATACCATTAAAAAAAACCAAATGAATCTACTACTTAGTTAATAATCACTGATATGTGGATCATTTGTATATAAACCCAAGGGAAAATCCTAATAAAATCTGGCTGAAATGATTAAAATTAAAATTGGGCATACACTTTTAACAAATTTTTTAATAGGGCCAACAGGCCTAATTAAGGATTTTTTTTAATATTGTTTAAATACTATAATGCCCCTCTATTATTAAAAAGGAAAAATATTGTTGTATTATTTTCTCCGAAGGAAACCACAACTAAGTTTGGTTGAAGTGGAGAAGTATGAAACTATATGTAAAATCGACCAATTTTTATTATATTTAAGTGATTTTTTTGAAACATGATATTGTGATGCATAAATCATTTAAGTATATCATCTTTCGTATAGATATAAATATATAGATACATAAATTTTTTTAAGAAAATCTTTCAAACATCAAAAGTTGAAATTGACTATATTGAAAAATTATTAATTAATTTAAGTTAGATTAGGCATAATTTAGAAATCCCTTTTTTCTTTTTTAACTACCTTCAAATTTCCTTTTAAATAATAGATAGGCATTATGGCATTTTAATAACATTCAGAAATTTCTAACTAGGCCTATTGAACTTATCAAGAATTTGTTAAAAATGTAGGCCTTTAGCTTTAATCATTTCAAATTTTCAGATGGATTTAATTCAAATTTTTCCTAAACCGAATCCTAACAAAGTGGTCATTCACAATATTAACTTAGATTTAATAATTATTGCAACTTAAGAAAATTCCTATATTTTCTTGAAATAGTGCTTCTATTTTTTTTTTTAAACGTGATAGAGTGCTTCTATATTACCTCAATTGCTATTTAATTTGAATTAAATTTATTCTTTTTTTAAATTTTAATAAAATTATATAATCATACATGGTAATTTTTTCTAGGAAGAGATTGGCAAAATAAAAGAATCATTAATTTGTTTTGATTCTTCTTTATTTATATATATCCAATCTTTATTTAAAACTGAAAACCATGTTTCTAATCAAAATAAAACAAGTGTATTGTGCTCAAATAAAACTCTAACAAGTGTTTGCTTTAGATACAGATTCATTATTTTTTGTTCTACCAATTATCCTACACTTATTAAAGAATGATATTCTTGTCATATTTTAATTGGAGGGCCTAACACTAAAACTAGAAAACTTGTATATAAATAGGAGGGTAAAGAACTCCAACTCAAGATTGGGTGTGTATTTGAATTAACTTTTGAAGAAAAAATGGAGAATAAATTTTAGAGAATAGATTATGAGCAGAATAGATTCTGAGAAAAAAGTAATTTTGATAAAATGAGAGTGTTTGGATGTTGTGATCAGAATGACTTTTTTTATGATTAAATTACTAAAAAGGATATTAACTTTTGTGATAATTACATATAAGGGATAATATTATATTTTAAGTATTATTAAACATTAAATTGTATAATAAATAAAATAAATGAAATAAATTTGTAAAAAAATTTTAAATTTATAACATTAGTTAAATATGTAATATCCAAAAATAGATAAAATTTTTGTATAAATTATAACATTAGTCAGTTATGTAATATGAAAAAATAGATCAAACATATGTGTGTGTACATGTATATTAATAAATTGTATAACAAAAAATCATTTATAAGTAGTAAGGATATAAAATAATCTACTACAAAACACCAAAGTACAAGTTTAGGGTAGGGATACGCGTACATTTCACTAATTGTCAATAATAGAGTATGTCAAAATATAAATACAATAACATTTAATAGATTGTCAATAAAAGCGTATGTAAAAATATGGAAACAATACATGACTAATGCTCTTGCATATAATAAATGATTTGATCTCTTATAGAATCACGAAGAGAAACCATGTCAGATGAAGGGTGTGTTCGGATTAGCTTTTGGAGAATAGTTTCTAGAGAAAAAGTGGAGAATAACTTTTAGAGAATAGATTATGGGAAAAAAGTAATTTTGATAAAAAATGAGAGTGTTTGGATGTTGTGATCAGAATAGCTTTTTTTTATGGTCAAATTACTAAAAAGGACATTAACTTTTATGATAATTACATATAAATGATAAGATAATATTTTATGTATTATTTAAGGGTTAAAGTGAAAATTTAACAACCAAATTTTTTCTGAGAGGTGTTTGGCACAAATAAATTTTGGAATGTGCAAAAATAATATTAAAAATTAAAAAGGGTGTAAATTTAAGATAGAGAAACCCCAATAGCGTTAGGCCAAATTTTTAACGGTTTTATTAAACTTGCACCATTTTAATTGTTCAATATTATTTTTATATCTTCCTAAACTTATTTATACCAGACGCCCCTAAAAAAAATACTAATTAGTTAAATTTGCACCTTAACCCATTATTTAACATTTTAAATTTCATAACATTAAAAAAAACGATAGATGCTAAAAAAAGAGAGAAAGGGAGGAAAGAGAAACTTCAAAAATACAATACAATAATACCCAAGAAAGAGAAAGGGAGGAAACAGAAACTTCAGAATCCTAAGAATGCTAAAAAAGGTAGATTTTGTCAAAACCATGGTTTGGGATCCCAAACCATGGTTTTGTGAAAAAAAGCTATTCTCAGAAAATTTCAAGTGTTCGGATGAAAATATCTTAAACTATGGTTTTCTTTAAAAAAGCACTTTTGAAAGGATACCCGAACACACACGAAGATGCAATTGATGAATGCATTGTTGAAGATTCTATAGCATCATCGTCATCAGCATCACATAAAATAACCTCTCGATCATGGTGCCGGAAGTTGGGATCAGAAATAGATGTTCTTCTAATGAAGTTGTGTATAGCCATTGTCACACAAACAATTCTAACCTGTGTGGGAAAGCTATAGCTACGCATTTTCTGTAATATCTCAAACTTGTTCTTCTAAACGCCAAATGTTCTTTCGACTTGAATGCAAGTAATTGAAGGTCTCATTGTCATTTTCAAACCTAGATGACCTCTAAAAGTTCTGGAGATGGTAACGCTCGGATCTATATGAACTAAGGTATCCAGTCAGGGTGGGATAACAAGCATCCACCAAATAATATTTATCTATACGAAATAATTAGCTTAATGTCAGTAAATGTCTATATAATTAAGACAGCATGCAGAGCCCTATGAATTGTCTCTCCTGAGCGCTGAAACCTTTCCTGTTGCAACCTACTCGATGCAGCGTGTCCAACGGTGTTCAAAAAAATTGCAACCATTTCATGTATACCCACATTTAAAGTTTTCCTCAAACCATGTCGTTGCAATTTAAAGCAAAGTTTGTGAAAGACCTGCAGTTCCATTCTAAACATGTCATAACAACAGAACGAATTACCACTTAAGACTTCACATACCCATTTAGCACCTGTAAAGTCACTGGTGTGTCGCGATTCTTTACATAAATATAGCCAAGCATATGTACCAACATATGCGGCCACTTTTTGGACTCTTTGTGTGCGACGTTGTCTGTACTTTACCATAATTTTCAATGTGGTGTCCATACCTACATAGTCATAATATGCACACACATAATATTCAATGGTAAATCAACAATGTTAAGAAACAAGTGAGCGATGTCCTAATTAAACATAATTCCTAGTAAAAAGATAAATATAGTATTCATGACCTATATAGCAATACATTTCAATTACTTCCATAACATTCATGCCTAAGAAAAATGAGAATTCGGTCCCTGATATGCTTCACTACTGCATATATTTCCCTTGCAGGTGGATCCCTTATAAGGAGGTGTACACAGCGTGCATAAAAGTCGTCATTACTAACAACTTCAGAAACCTCATTAGGGTGGTTCATTAGTCCCGCTATTGAGATCTCATAAGCCTGTGCCTCTGTTGCCATCCTTTCTGCGCATGCAGCTTCAGCATTAACGTCATTTGTATCAGCAGTCCTGTATAGGGCATCGACTATTTTCGGTGAGGTGGGCCCTTTCTTTTTTGTTGCAGTACCCCTCTTCCTGACCCCCAACAAACTAGCTGTTTTGCCACCGCTGCTTGTTCTCTCTTCACCACTGATTCCCTTCCCTTTGTCGTTGTTCCCTCTACTACCTCCACTGTTGTTATTGACATAGAATGAATTCATCTCCTCACTCAACCCAGTAGCTGTCCCTAACACTTTATTGATGTCTCCTAAACCTTCTTGCATATCATATTCTAGGATGGCCTCAGTAGAGAGTAGGAGTAGGAGAGACATGGATGAAGGTGCCCAATGATGTGCTCCCGTAGCTGCGACATTTGAAAACAATTGCGTCAATTCTTCTAGTAATTGAAGTCCTTTAGTCCTGAATTTTTCATATCCTGAAACTTCCTGTACATTTATAATCAAAGTTATTACACAAGTTCGTACAAACACGATGTCAGGGAAATAAATATGTTCACTCGCATAAATTAATTACTAACCGCTATTTTCTTCTCCCACCAATCATCGTCGGCCACAACAGTGTTCTTCTCACTATCTCATCCAACACCTGTCTTGTGTAACAACCTATCCCATAGCTGCCATTCCTTTCCAAGTGCATCATATTTGTTTTTAAACTGGCCCCGCTCATACGTTCTGCCTGTCTTTACAGTAAAGGCTTATAAGATCTCTTTCCACTCATTCTTGTTGAAGCTAGTGGTTTTGCGTGTTCCCTTCTCAACTTGTTTTATGCATATGTTAATGAAGACTTTTATGCTTTTGACATCCCAAGATGTATTTACCTTATCCTTACTCATTATGCTTTTACCTTAACCAAACAGAAATCTACATTTGAAGATCATTCTTAGTCCAGTCATTGCATTCTAACTAAACAGAAATATATTACAAGGATTTCCAGTCATTGCATTCTAACCAAACAGAAATCTATGCTTGATGATCATTCTCAGTCCAGTCATTGCATTCTAACCAAACAGAAATTTATTACAAGGATTTTCAGTTATTGCATGCTAACCAAACAGAAGTCTAAAGCAAACGAAGACAGGCATTGCATTCTAACCAAATAGAATTCAATGACAAGGATTTCCATTCATTGCATTCTATCCAAATTGAAGTCTATAGCACACGAAGACAGGCATTATATTAGCACTATACAGATCGGCTAGTGAGAGGCAACAGAAAATGAAACTCTGAAGCAAAACAAAACTCATAAAATGTAAATTATAACCATTGCATTAACACTGAACAGAAAGGCAAGTGATATCAAACCGTTGCAATAGCCAACAGAAAAAGCAAATCTGAAGCAAAAAAAAAAGAACTTGTTGAATCGATAGACTCACCGGACAAGTTTTGCAACGGTGAAGAAGAGAGAGAGTTTTGAGCTGTTGAACGCTGAGAGACTCACCACACCAACCACCACCGCTCGACCTTCTACGATCGCCGACAAAGCACCGCCAGCCACTAGCTCCTCATATCGGACCAGATTTTTAGCAGATAAATGGGGAGAAATGGGGATTGTACCCACCGCAACACATCACCGCCGTCTACCACCAGCCACCCACGGTTTCAAAATAGGGCAAATTGGTGAAGCAAAAGGCGAAGATGAGTTGAGCCTTCGGTGACCCAAAACGCTGAAGATGGGGAAACCAGAGGGGAATCAAAGCTGAAAGGGATCTGGAGAGAAGGAGACGGAGGAATTTCGGGAATCCAGACAGGAATGCTGAAAGGGAATGAAAATGGCAAGATGGGAATCAGGGATGGAGAACATGGCAAGATCGAAATCAGAGGAGGAATATCGAAGAAGAAAAAGCCAAAGAGAAAAGGGAAAGAGAAAAGAAAGAGAGAGAGAGAGACAAACGTCAGAACTAATAATGACATGCAACAGTCACATTTACTCCAGTAGAGGAAAAAAATAGATCCTGGTGAAACTTTGGATTTACAATTCAAAACCTAGGTTTGCTTCTAAACGACATTATAGGGAAAATCTTGGTGTTTGAGTGTTTTTTAAGAAAACCTTGGTCTAGGCCTAAAATAGATTTTTTTTTTTTCAGTAAATCCAAACACCGTTTGGTAAGACACAACCACGTGAGTTTATGTCTTATTGCTAATATAAAGATTTTATTGATGTATAATATATTATTATTATCTAGAGAAAATTATATACAGATCTAATCGGAATCATTAGATGGATGTGAATTATAAGTCCATAAAATAAATAACATAAAATATAAATTTATATTAAACATTTTTAAGGTTTAAACAAATATTTATATGGCAGTGTTAGCCAGGAAATGAAAAATATTTAGTTTTTACTAGTTTTCTTGTTTGAGCTGATTCCTTTGTGAAAAGCAATTATTAGTCGAGCCATAACACTCAGATTTCTCATCTACGGGTCCATCAAAAAATTTCTCCATCAAAAAATTTACATAAGACCTTGAATATTGATTTACACTCTCATATATGTTTATCACCCAACTAATTGTATAAATAGTATAATTTTTTTTTAAAAAAAACCCATTATTTACTTTTTATAAACAATACAACCATTTATTAGATTACTTTTTGTGAAGTATTTATTAGTGTTTTTATGGTAAACAATGATGCATTATATAGACTGGTTATGAGTTCTGATTAATACCATTAAAAAACCAAATGAATCTACTACTTAGTTAATAATCATTGATATGTGGATCATTTGTACATAAACCCAAGGGAAAATCCTAATAAAATCTGGCTAAAATGATAAAAATTAAAATTGGGCATACGCTTTTAACAAACTTTTAATGGGGCCAACAGGCATCATCTGCGGGTCCATCAAAAAATTTCTCCACTCCACCAGGCATCATCAGCATCCTTGGATGAGGAAGCAGTGCTCCAGAGACGTCACCCCACCAGTCAGGGTTCTTAGTATACCATTCAATGGTCTTTTTCAAGCCCTCTTCCCATGTGGTCCTCTCAGACCAACCCAAGTTCTTCAGCTTTTGATCATCCAAAAAATACCTCTGATCATTGAATGGTCTGTTATCAACAAATTTTATACTGGTTTCTGGGTCCCTTTTAAAAAGAGCACATATATCTCTTGCTACATCGATAACTCTCCTTTCCTTCTTAGTACCGATATTGTAAACATGACCAACCTCTCCCCTGTGAAGGATTAATTCAAAAGCCTCGGCAACATCTTCGCAATATAAATAACTCCTCACATTAGAACCATCCCCATGGATTGGAAGAGGCTTTCCTTGCATAGCCAAAAGGATGAACTTTGGAATTAACTTCTCAGGAAACTGATTTGGCCCATAAACATTGTTTCCACGGGTTGTGATCACCGGTAACCCATATGACCTACCATATGCCATGACAAGCATTTCTGCTCCAGCTTTTGTTGCAGAGTATGGGTTTGTTGGAAGAAGTTGAGAAGCCTCATGATTTCCCACCACAGCATCTTCTTCTGTCTCCCCATAGACCTCATCTGTGCTCACATGAATGAACCTTTTGACACGACCAGTGACCTTGCAGGCTTCCAATAGGACATGAGTACCATAAATGTTATTCTTGGTAAATTCAAAACTGTTACCAAAAGAATTGTCCACGTGGGTCTGAGCAGCAAAGTGCATAATTGTATCAATGTTCTCAGCTATGAGAAGGTAGTTGACAAGGTCAGCACTTCCTATATCGCCCTTGACAAACTTGAAGTTGGGACATGATTTTGAAGGAAGGAGATTTTTCAAATTAGAACAGTAATCAAGTTTGTCCAGCACAACCACCTTGTAGTCAGGATAGTTCCGAATCATCCGGTTGGCAACATGAGATGCAATGAATCCAGCAGCCCCAGTGATGAGGATGTTCTTGGGGGTGTGAGAAGCCATATCAAGCACTGTAAAGGAAGCAAAAGCAGAAAGTTCATTTTACTCAACGATAACAATATAAAAACAAAACATATAGGCTATAGTAGCCTGAACAACAAGTGCAAATATCATCATAAATAGAAACAACATCATATGAAAAAGCAGACTGACATCTGTGGGGAGAAATTGAGTGGACAGAATTGTGAGGAAATTTCTCATCTACGGGAAAATGATCCACAAATAATTGTTCTAATCCTCATCAGTACATTCCTTCAACGCTCATCGGAGCTCCAAGATAAAGTGAAGCAAAGGAAAACATTTTCATTATTCGTTTCATTCAGGTGAAAAGGGGGGAAAAACACTGACAACAGTAATCTGCAATCAAATCATGACAATAAGAAAACACAACAGAGTACATGAAACTTCGGCTTTTCTCTCTATTATACCTCTTTCTAAGAGATAGGAAGACGGAAATAAGCGTTAAAACCCAGATTGAGCTAAAGCATTGCAAAATGCTTTTCAATCAAACACAACAAACCAGATTCAAGCATACGAACGTACTTGAAACTACATACAGAACCCATTTTGACGTTCAGATCTAATTTTCCAGCTAGAACTTTCATGAAGAGAAAAGTAGTAAGCACATAGACAATTTGACAACAGCGTGCTATCACAATGACCATCAACCTCACAAGTACGGATTTGGCTTGCATCGTTTTCTTCTAAGGAAAGGATGGTCCTTTCTTGATGTGGATCATTAGATTAAACCCAAATTTAATGTATTATAAAAATATTATTAGACTATTGAGATCTTAATCTAATCTAATGATTCATCAGAAAAAAGGACCATCCTTCTCTTAAAAGTAAAGATACAAGCCGGTTCCCTCAGGTACCACGGATCCAAGAAAAATGGGCAACACCGAGA
Organism: Inga oerstediana; assembly: GCA_963210345.1. Classification (NCBI taxonomy): domain Eukaryota; kingdom Viridiplantae; phylum Streptophyta; class Magnoliopsida; order Fabales; family Fabaceae; genus Inga; species Inga oerstediana. Next base: position 17,651,706 of record OY723406.1, read on the forward strand.
TCAAAGAAAGTACCCATCTCCCTAAATTTTAATTCTCTTCAAGGCGAACAAAAAATTTACAGAAGAGAAAATTGGCAATATCCAGATCATAAAAGAAAATGTAACAAGGACCACAAAAAATTGTAGAAACAGAGAAGTAGATCAACTTACAAAAATTGGAATGAGATTCGCTCCGATCAGCCGAGGAAGTTAACGAAGAGAGAGAAAAAGAAGAATGGCCAAGAAAAAAAAGACTCTTGAGAGACAAAAATGGGAAGAGAAATCAGATAAACGGAGTCCCCTGAAGAGGAGGAACAAGGCGGAGGCTGTTGCGCTTATATATGCGTTTCGATGATCATGTGAGACAGTTACGGGGAGCCAGAGGTTCCGTTGAAATAAAATTATAATATCTCTTATTATAATTATAAGATAAAATATAATTTTTAAAGAAATTAAGAAAACTAAATAAATTACTTAACTATATCAAAAATTATGTATTCTTAAATATTATATTAATTTATTAATCAAACTAATTAATTTAAAAGAAAAAATATAAATATAAATACTGTAAAATAATTTAATTAATTTCTTTAATTTTTCTAAAAAAATTAATTTTATCTTATAATTAGAATAAAAAAGAATTATAATAACTGCGATTTTGTTAGTGACTGATCATATGGGCACTCTTTAATTCCAAAGATATACGTGACCTAACCACCTTGAAATCTGATTGTACCAAAAAATAATAAAATAATGGGGTTGATTTTACACTTTTTTTAATAAAAAGGTACAGGACTTGGTTGGACCCGCGGGGATGAGAGTATGTGATCAGGTGAGGTCAAGACGCTGGAGGCACAAACTTGCGCAAGATAACAGAGAATCCCGCTTCAATAATCAATATCATTAATATTAAGTTAAAAATACAAAAGTTTTATATTTTATATTCTGATTTTTTGTTAGGACTAGCCTATATTTATATATTCTATAATATCTATACCAACATCGTTAAATTCTGTTTTATTTTTAACTAATACAGTTTTGTTTTTATATTTCTTTATAATTGAATTTTGTTTTATCTTCATTACTCAAGCAGCTATCATACTTTAAAATTATATATTTTTTCCAAAAAACTAAAAATACAAAGAGATTTATTTTGGATCCATTAATCAATAAATATAATCTATTAATGATTATTTTCTAATTTTTTTAATATTTCTTTATAATTGAATTTTTAATCTCCTTCTTAATCAATAAAAATAATTTATTGATGATTATGTTTAAATTTTTTGCCAAAAACATAATAAATACGCGGGTTTTCGGTTTGGTAATGAATACAAGAAAACTCAGTTTGGATCTACTAATTAATAAAAATAATTTATTGATGATTATTTTCTAATTTTTTTATATATCTGATTTGGTTGTAATTTGTTTGGATTATGTTTTTGAATTGTGATTCATTATAGGAGTTTGAACTTGAGTGCAAAAATATTAATTTACATTTAAATAATTTTAAGGTCTTTATGAAATTCACTTTCTCTCTTAACATTATATGTTCTTTGAAAAATACGAGTAAACAAAATTTAAAAAGAAAGGCATATACAAATGCTCACAACTATAATTAACTTCATATATTCTATTGATGCATATTGCATAGATATGAACTTCCCCGTATAGCGCACGGGCATCAATACTTGTTTATGCAAAATTTCTCAGTTTTGGTTAGTTTTAAAAAAAATATGGAAAATTCTGATCTTGTAATGATAATAATGATCATTATAAAAATACACACACACATACATATTACGAAAAAACAAACGAACTAAGCTGAATATAATCAATACAACCATTTATTAGATTATTTTTTGTGAAGTATTTATTAGTGTTTTTATGGTAAACAAAGATGCATTAAATAGGTTGGTTATGAGTTCTGATTAATACCATTAAAAAACCAAATGAATCTACTACTTAGTTAATCATCACTGATATGTGGATCATTTGTATATAAATCCAAGGGAAAATCCTAATAAAATCAGGCTGAAATTATTAAAACTAAAATTGAGTATATACTTTTAATAAATTTTTAATCAGGCCAACAGATCTAGTTAAGGATTTTTTTAATATTGTTTAAATATCAGAATGCCCTTCTACTGTTAAAAAGGAAAATTGAATATAGCTAAAATGGGAAAAAAGGATTTTTAAATTAGGCCTCATCTAACTTAATAATTATTCAATAAAATTAGCATGCATTTGTTATTTTTAGTTGGGATGTGTGACAGTTTTTTTTTTTTGGAAATATGATCATGTATTTATATATTTATATCTACATATAGCATATGAAAATTTTAACAAAATAGTACCTTATAAATAATACCACTCATTATATATATTTTTCACAACACAATATCGATCCACACTAATTTAAATAATAAAAATAAAATACTTATCATAATTCTCAAATTTTATGCTTCATAACTGTGAAGCTTTTTATAAAAGGAGTAGATTCTGTATTCATCATCTTCAAAAATCGACAATCTTTTTATTTTATATTTTATTACGTTATTTAGATACTATATATACTACTTATTATTCATTCATCATTTTCCAATATTTTACATACACATATATGCCCTTATCTCTATTGCAATAAAGCAGACGTTTATAAATTATTGTTGTATTATTTTCTCCGAAGGAAACCACAATTAGGTTTGGTTGAAGCGGAGAAGTATGAAACTATATGTAAAATCCGCCAATTGTTATTATATTCAAGTGGTTTTTTTTTTTTTTGAAATATGAACATGATCCTGTGATCCACAAATAATTTAAATATATCATCTTTCGTATAGATATAAATATATAAATACATAAATTTTTTTTTTAAAAAAAAATCTTTCAAACATCAGGAGTTGAAATTGACTATATTGAAGATTTATTAATTAATTTAAGTTAGATTATGGCTAATCTAGAAATTTCTTTTTTCCTTTTTAACTACCTTCAAATTTCCTTTTAAATAATAAAGAGGCATTATGGTCTTTTAATAACATTCAGAAATTCCAGAAATTCCTGACTAAGCTTATTGGCCTTATCAAGAATTTGTTAAAAATGTAGATTTAATTTTAGCTTTAATCATTTCAGTTGGATTTAATTCGAATTTTTCCTAAATCAAATCTTAACAAAGCGGTCATTCACAATATTAATTCAGATTTCATAATTATTGCAACTTAAGAAAGTTGCTATAATTTCTTGAAATAGTACTTCTATTTTTTTTAGTGTGATAAAGTGCTTCTATATTACCTCGTTTGCTATTTAATTTGAATTAACTTTATTCTTTTTTTTATTTTAATAAAATTATATAATCATACATCTTAATTTTTTCTGGGAAGAGATTGGCAAAATAAAAGGATCATTAATTCGTTTTTATTCTTCTTTATTTATATATATCCCATCTTTATTTAAAATTGAAAACCATGATTTTTGATAAAAGAAAGAAACGGAAAACAGATATTAAATACTTGGAGTCATGTTTTAATCAAAATAAAACAAGTGTGTTGTGCTCAAATAAAACTCTAACAAGTGTTTGCTTTAGATACAGATTCATTATTTTTGGTTATACCAATTATCGTACACTTATTAAAGAATGATATTTTTGTCATATTTTAATTGGAAGGCCTCACACTAAAACTCGAAAAAACTTGTATATAAATAGGAGGGTAAAGAACTCCAACCCAAGATTGGGTAAGACACAGCCACATGAGTTTAATTATGTCTTATTGCTAATATAAAGATTTTATTGATACATAATATATTATTATTATCTAGAGACGATTATATACCGGTCTAATCGGTATCATTAGATGGATGTGAATTATAAGTCCATAAAATAAATAACAAAAAATATAAATTTATATTAAAAATTTTCAGGATTTAACCAAATATTTATATGGGATTGTTAGCCAAGAAATGACAAATATTTAGTTTTTACCAGTTTTCTTGTTTGGCTCAAACACATATTTGATCAGCGATTCCTTTATGGAAAACAATTCTAGGATTAGTCGAGTCATAAGATTCAGATTTCTCATATAAGATTCAAATTTCTCATCTGCGGGTCGATCAAAAAATTTCTCCACTACGTAGACCTCATTTGTGCTCACATGAATGAACCTTTTGACCCGATCAGTGACCTTGACCTTGACCTTGGAGGCTTCCAATAGGACATGAGTAACATAAATGTTATTCTTGGTGAATTCAAAGCTGTTACCAAATGAATTGTCCGTCTGGGTCTAAGCAGCAAAGTGCATAATTGTATGTTTGTATCAATGTTCTCAGTTATTAATATTTGTATATTCTCCATTGAAATTACCTATTTGTCCTCAGTTCTTCATGAAATTACATTATTGACAGTGAGTGAGATCACAAGAGTCCCGTCTTGTCAAGTGATTAAGATTATTGTAATGGCAATCATTAAGTATCTCTGTAGGTAATCTTTAAATTTAAAGATATACCCTGACCCTATTTGAGTCTGCAATCTAATTGTACCAATTTTTTTTTGGTTGCCCACCGGTTCATCGGAGTTTTGCCCCAACTATATCAGGACCAATTTAATAAAAAGGTACTTGAGTGGGCCAGTGGGGATGAGAGTGCGTGATCAAGTGAGGTCAAGATGATGGAGTGTGTGTTTGACATCATTTATTTTTGGACAATAAGTCCTTATTACGTAAGTCGAGATAAAACTCCTCTCACATATTTACCTCGTATACCGTAAATCACGATTTATAAGTACTTATAAGTCAAAAATAAGCTATCCCAAACGAACACAGAGGCACAAAGCCACAAACTGCCCCAAGTTGTAATACCCTAAATTTTGAGATTGGAGACTTGAGAATAAACCTAAATTAAGTGGACTGCTAAGCCCGGGTTTAGCAGGTGTCCCAAATATATTCTCTAATATTTCTAATATCTTTGGAGTATTAAGAAAGTAAAATGGTGAATTTTGGAGAATATAATTACATTTTTGATGAAATCGCCTATGAGATAGTGAGCTTGTCATGTGATTTTGAATGACAAATGATGATAAAAAATTATGAGATTTTATGGGATGAAAGTAGACATCCTAAGCTTTAATTTGATAGGTCATATATGAATCAATTAGAGCTATATACAAAAAGATATGAATTTTTGAAGTCAACATAGAAAAACTGTGAAATTTCTGAAACAATATGCAAAGATTGAAATTCTGGGAATTTTGTAATTCCATTAAGTAAAAGTATATATTTTTCCTTGAAACTAGACTCAATAAGGGTTCTATAGGCTTTAGATTCACTCCAATTCGATTTTTCTAGAATTAGTTATGATTTTTCAAAGTTTGAGCAGAAATCTGCCAGAACTTTGTAAAAATCTGAATTTTGGAAAATTAAACAATTGATTAAAATATTATAATATAAATGATAAAAGGTAAATCATCATTTTCCTACCACCATTTCAGACATGAGCTGCAGCCAATGAGAGAGAGAAAGTTTGAGAGTTTTAGAGAGAGAAGGAGAGGAGAAAACTCATGAGATAAGTCGATTTCTTCGGTGAATTGGTCCCTAACGTATATAATCCTTCTCCTAAGGTTATCTTCTATGTTGTTTGAGGTGTTTGAAGCAAGATTTTTGGAGTTGGGAAGGTTAGGGTTTCAGCCAAGAAAAGGAAAAGCCAGAGGGAGCTTGAGGTAACTTCCAAACTCTTATATATTTACTATTTTGGCTGCTGTGGACAATTTAATCAGTGAAATTTCGCCGGATTGTCCTTTGTTTCAATTTATGGAAATTGATTGGCCTAGGTGTTATGCTGCCTAAATGGATACTAAATGGTATTTGTAACCTAATGGAAAAGTCAATAAAGTGGTTAGGAGTAGAAAGGAATGCGTTTACGCAGCCGAAACCGAAAAACCCTAATTTTCCCCTTAAAACCCATATATTTCGGCCAGCATTGTAAATGGGTCTTAGAGTTGGATTTTCAATGATTTGATGGTTCCATTGAGTTCAAGAGGGAAAATTATATGGGGTTACAGTTGGGCACTTTTTCGGAAAAGGCCGATAAAGCATAATTACGGAAACGCCCCTAAAACCCTAAAAGTATCGATGCCAAGGGTAATTTCATAATTTGACATTTAATTTGATAATTTTGAGTCTGGAAATGGATTCCTTGGTTGAAAATATATAAGAATAGCCCATGTCAAAATTTTGGGAAAAGTACAACCGGACTGGGTACAGCGGGGCCGGGTGGGTCCCCAGGCGTATTTTAGTAATTTTTTAAGATAGACTCATATAACCCCCAGAAACACTATGGAAGTGTCTAAATAGTACATTTGACATTGTAGGATCGAATATGGAGTCCCGAGCTGTTGGCACGCAAATCTAGGAGAAAGATTGGAAGTATGGGACTTGCCTTACTTGCATGTATTTGATATATTTGCTTGTGTAGTGATGTATGTGATTGCTTTACTTGATTGTGTATAGCATATTTGAATAAATGAAGCTCTGTTTCTGTTTTGCTATGGCCATAGTTTTGTTACATGAAACATTAAGCATGCAGAAATGTCATTATGGGTCATACATCTAGTTAAAGCTAACATGTCATACACGTAGCATCAATCATGCATGCATTATGGTATCTGTTTCCTACTGAGATTCTCTCGAATCTCACCCTCCCCTATCAACAATTTAAATAGGAGACGACAAAAGATATGCAAACAATAATGCAGAGTACCGTATGAGGGGATTACAGTAGTGGAACGACGACGAGAAGAAGTCTCTGTTTCACTGGGATAAGTTTAGACACCCTAGTAGCATTGTGCGGCTACCTTAATCGTAAGTATCATGTACAAACTCCTATGGGGAATTTATGTAATCATGCACATATTATCAGTATATTTATACTATTCCTATGTTGCCTACTGAACTGCATATCGTTTTCCGTAAATACTCTGAAAAAGATTAAAATTGAGATAAGGACGTGACACAAGTTATCAAAGAATCCCGCTCCAATGATCAATATCATTAATATTAATATAAAAATACAAAAAGTTTTATATTTTATATTCTGATTTATTGTTTGGACTAACCTATATTTATATATACTATAATATTTGTACTAACACCATTAAATTCCATTGTATTTTTAAGTAACACGGTTTTGTTTTTAGATTTCTTTATAATTAAATTTTGTTTTATCTTCATAACTCAAGGAGCTATCATAAATTAAAATTATATATTTTTGCCAAAAAAAGATAAAAATACAAGGAGATTTATTTTGGATCCATTAATCAATAAATATAATCTATTAATGATTATTTTCTAATATTTTGTTATATTTCTTTATAATTGAAGTTTTTATCTCCTTATTAATCAATAAAAATAATTTATTGATGATTATTTTTAAATTTTTTTGCCAAAATCATAATAAATACACGGGGTTTCGGTTTGGTAATAAATACTAGGGAATTGAATTCAGTTTGGATCTACTAATCAATAAAAATAATTTATTGATGATTATTTTCTAATTTTTTTATATACCTGATTTAGTTCTAATTTGTTTATATTATGTTTTTGAATTGTGATTCATTATAGGAGTTTGAACTTGAGTGCAAATATATTAATTTACATTTAAATAATTTTAAATTTTTTTATGAAATTCACTTTCTCTCTTAACATTATACTCCCTCCGGTCCTAATTATAGGACAATATTTGGGAGTTGATCTGGGTCCTAATTATAGGATAAAGTTTTAATTTTTGTCAATTTCTTCCCAAAATACCCCCCATTGATATTTTCTTAATAATAATGAAACACAATAATAATTTTATAATACACCTATATATTCTATAAAGTGAGTAATATTTGCAACTCATTAACATCACATGCACCTCAATTCTACTGTAAATTAATATTGTTGTTGTTGTAGAAGAGTAGGTTTTTTGTTAGGTGTATTAACATAGAAAATTAAAAAAAGAATCTTTATAGATGTCGACAACTCCAACGATAATTCAATTTAAACCTATAAAAGCATATGGTCATACATAATCTTTATAGAAGGACACTCACAAAATCATAGTAGACTCATATAGTATTCCTAAATCACCCTTATTAAATAAGGGCATTTTAGGAAAATAAATAAGATTAACTAATTTAACTACCATTCTTAATTTCTCCAAAATTAGGTAAATATGTCCTATAATTAGGACCGGAAGAAGAATGTTCTTCAAAAAATATGAGTGAACAAAATTTAAAAAGAAAGACATATAAAAGTGCTCACAACTATAGCTAACTTCATATAATCTGATTGATGCATAGATATGAATTTTCCCATATAGCGCACGGACACCAATACTTGTTTATACAAAATTTCTCAGTTTTTGTTAATTTTAAAAAAATATGGAAAATTCTGATCTTCTAATGATAATAATGATCATCATATAAATATACACACATACATATTACGAAAAAACGAACTAGGCTAAGGTGATGATAAGAATGGAATTAAATATGAAAAAAGAAGAATAACATATAGTCCATTTTTAATAAGCTCTTCCCATCCTAAATATAATATAAAAGGGTAAAGGTGTACGCAAGAGTCCAAACAGCTGATTGTTACTCAGAAGGAACCATAATCTTTTTCTTTCTTATTAGGGGTGTTCAAAGTGTCCCGGTTGTCCGGTTCCGGTCCCGGACATTTTGATCCCCGGAATTTCTCGTTCCGGCCGGGATCGGGACCGGGATCTATGGGACCTGGGACCGGTCACACATATTGTGATCCCGGTCCCGGTCCCCTTTTTTTATTTTTATTTTAAATTTTTTTTAAAAATTAAGTTATTGTTTTAATTTTTGTATTTTTTATCCCATAATTTAAGTTACCATTTGATAAAATGTTTATCACATGTTTAGTTGGAGTTAAACTATATATATCGTGATACTAATCCTACTGTATAATGTATAAAAATAATAACAAAAATGATGAAGGTGATAATAATAATAATAATAATAAAATGTTATTCTTCAATTCTAGATCAATTTATGTGATTATTATAGCCTTATTAGATATTAAATAATTACTTTAAACACTAGATTATAGAAAATTTAACTAAAATAATAATATTTTTTAAATTTATTTTTTAAAAAAAGAAAACCAGGAATTCCCGGTTTGATCCCGATCCCGCTCGGGATTACCGGGACCGGGACCAAACCGGGACCGGGATGCAATTTGCATCCCGGCCAAAAACTAGGACCAGGATCAGGAGTGGTGATCCCAGTCCCGGTCTCGGATTTAAATACCCCTATTCCTTACTATCGAAACAACTCCAGCCTCTTCCACAACAAGCGCGCGTGCGTATATTTATATATCAAGTTATTGATGGGTTAAAATTGCTCTAATTTAATTATATTAGGGGTACAATTGTCCCCATAAAAACTATATATTAATCTTAATAAAAACAATGATATTTTACATATCACTTGACATAGACATTGATTAAATTTAATATGTCAGTATAAATTAATTCAGATGTCAGGTTTTTTTTTTTTTTGGCCAGAAAGGATGAAGAAATATTTTTTCATCAATATTGACTTACATATCATAACTCATAATGAATATGTTCTGATTCATTAAACCATAAAATCTATCTTGATTTCAATTATTCTTATTATGCTTAGTTTGCCTTCTTAGCAGTTACAACTAATAGCAATTCAAAGCGCACTTAATTTTATTTTGGTTAATATAATTTTTTGTCTCTCAAGTTTATTCTCATTTTAGTTTTGGTCCATTAAGTTTCATTTCGTTTAAAACATTGATCCCTATAATTCAATAAGAATATAGATCATTTTGCTCTACAGGGACTAAAACCAATTATTTGAAATTTGAAGAACCAAAACAAAAAATGAGGATAAACTTCAGGATGAAAAATGATATTAACCATTTTTACTTTACATGAAAATTAATATCTAATCTTTTATCTTATCCTCTGTTTTGTAAATCAGTTAAACTCTCTCGCCACAAATGGGAAGCTTAGTTATTTCCTGCATGATTTAAGGACCATGCTTTCTATGTTTGTATCTCATGCTTTTTTTTTAGATATATATATATATATATATAGAAAAAACAGTTCGCTTATTTTTTTGTGGTAGGGAGGTCGGGGATCTTTTCCCTCCCCTTCCCATACTCTCCCCTTCTTTCTTTTTTTCTAACTGTTCATATTTTAATTTTGTCAATCATTTATAAAATAATTTTTAAATTTTTTAGCGCGTTTAAAAACTGTTGAGATCAAATTGTATTAGTTTTATTTTATAATTTAATAGGTGATAATTTATTTTACAATCGTCATTGAAATGTCAATCTGATAGCTAGAAAAAGAAAAGGAGGGAAGAGAAGAGGAACGCCCCTAAGTAAAACTAGTGGTAAATATATTAAGCTTCAATTTTGACGTTATAAAATCATTATTTTCATTAATTGACAGAAAGAATGTAATGAAAAATAATTCCTTGGATTAGTTAGATAATTCGGTATATGTGGCTTTGAAATTCAGTCCAATGTGTGCTTTGATTGAAAATTAAATTTATCAATGTTATTATAGAGCTTGTTACTGTTTAGTTTCAACAAAACATGGATCAAGTTGTTCCGGTACACACGTTGTATCCATACATTAAAAAAAAACGTATGTAGCATAATATTTTGTTAATAGCTGAACTTTCGTTTGATTAAATTTTAAAATTTTGAAAAGCAATTATTAAAAATTTCGATGATAAAGTTTAATCTCTCTTAGGGTCTGTTTGGTTGGAGGGGGGATGGAACGGAAGAAAAGGTAAATGATTTATCTTATTTATTTTGGTTGGAGGGGAGAGGAGGTGGGGAGTTTTTAATGATTCCTTGTTTGATTTAAAAGAGGAGATGAGCAGAGAAATAATAGCAATTTACTATTCTACCATAATATATTTGGTGATTTTTTTTATTTATATGTTATTTAAAATAATTTACATCTTACCTAATTACGAGTAATATAATAACACTAATTATTATATTTAATATTAATTACTATATCAATTATTATAATAATTAATATCCATTGGAAACTCTAAACACTAATTTATAATTAATATAATACCATTAATGAATTTATAATTTATAAATTTACAACATATAAAAATATTATTATATTGATGAGTTAATATAATAATTTTGATTTATAATTAATATAATAATTTTTTAAAAAATTAATTTTTTCATAATATATTTTTTAAATATTATAGTATTTTTTATTTATAATACGATATTTTTATATTTAATTAATTAAAAAATAACATATTTTTAATTTTAAATATATATATGTATTAAAATTTAATAAAAATGATTTATTTTTAATAATAATATATTATAATAATATTTTTAAGTAAAATTATGTTAACATATTTTATAATTATTGTAATTTTTATTTTAATATAATTTTATAATAATATATTTTATATTATAATAATATTTTTGTTTACAAAAAATAGAAAATTTTTAATTTTTATTTCATAATAATATTATTTAATGATAAAAACATGTTTTTATTTAAATTAATTTAATCATAATAATATACTTTTTAGTCATAATAATTTTTTATTTAAAATTGTAATGGCATATGTTATAATTTAATAATTTTTTATTCATAAAAATATACTTTTATATTAAATTATTTTTTAATGATTTATTTTTAATTATAATAATTTTTGTTTTATAATAAAATATTTTAATAACAATAATATTTTTGTTTATCATAATATTTTTCATTATGGGTATTATTGAAATATCACATAAATTATAAGAGTAAGATGATCCAAAATTATGCCTCCCCTCCAGAACTCCCCAATTTAGAAGGGAGACAAAATAGGAGTATTGGAGAGGAGGGGATAGAAATTTTAGGGTCCCCTTCACTCCAAAATTTCAAACTAAAGGAGGGGAGGGGGCTCATTTTTCCTCCCATTCCATCCCCTCGCCTCCAACCAAACAGGCCGTTAACTATTTGACTGAGTTCAAGTTTCAACTATGTGATAAAGTGTTGGACGAATGAATTATACAGTATTAAAAATTAAAACTGAAACTTAGAGGGTTAAGTTAGACTGAATTGAATTTTAGATATAGAGTTAGAGCTGGTGAGTCAAAAGATTAACCACTAAATCACTATTTTTTTTCCTTCAAAATTTTCTTGGTTGTCATGTTTTAAAAATGTAGAAACTTAAAGAGCACAAATTATTGTGTAACTTAGTTTCAAGAAAGGTGTTCTACACGTTTGTATGTTTGGCAATAACTTTGCTTTTTTTCGTTTTTGATTTATGTCAATTCTACATTTAGTGATTTTCACTGAGTTGATGAAACAAGAAACCAATTAATTAGTGACTAAGAAATCCACACATCACATACCCTTTAATGGAACACGTTTCGATCATTTTTGGATTTTAGCAAGATCACAAATTCTCACACACACACACACGCACAAAATCGTTTTTATATAGAGTAGCAGATATTTGTCCTTTTTTTCCAATTAAAAAGAATAGTTGAATGAAAAACACATGGCTAGTTCTCTCATCAGTTTAAAAGCAACATATATTTAATTTTTGTATCATTCTCTGTTTTGAGGTTTTGCTCAATTAGCTTTTGTGGCGTGGAGTGATTAACTGCATAACCAACAAATTAATCAAGTGAAAATTATTATAAGGTCCAAAATTACAATTAAGTCATAATAACAAGTAAGCATTATAGACTTTTTTTTATTTAGCTTTCTATACCAAAACTCGTTATTACATATACTGTTCAAAATGTAACACCTCAAATTTTATATTCACCAAAAATATATTATAATTAATTGAGAAATTCAATAAAATGATGAACATTCATGAATTTGGATATTGTGAATTTTGAAATATTCATATTTATGAGGAAATGAGTAAATTAATTCAAGAAAGGAATTAAATTACAAAGATGATAGCAAAATCATAATTGTGCCATTTTAGCCCAAGATTAATTATTTTTCAATTAATTGGAGTTAATTTCAATTAATCAATGAAAATAAAGGAAAATGTATAATTGGATTATTCTTGATGGAATAAATCAAGAATTTTGAAATTAAAGGGAATTATACATAATTCATTTAATTGAATTATGAAATTATTAAAACACATATTATTCCCTTCCTCTTCCATAATTTTAGTCCAACATATAAAATGAGGGGTGAAAATGAGTGTAGTTGGTTAGTTGAGAGAGAAAATTGGTTGGTTAGAGTAAGGAAGAAGGGGATGGTTTTGTGGACCAAATCAAGGGAAGAATTTGGTTCAATCCTAAGTGAAAGCTAATGGAGCAAGTAGGTCAAATTATGGTGGAAGCATGGAGGCAAGTAAGGCATAAAGTGAGTCAAAGTATGGGTGAAGGTATGTAGGGAGGTATGGTGGGAAATATGTGTCACCATAACAATCCTTGATGAGATCAATGGTGTAGGATCAATGGAGCATTTTTATGAAGCGTTTCTCTTCCTTTCCCTTCATTCATTTTGTCCAAGCCACAAGAGAAAGAGAGGGAGAAAGTGCCTTGAAGACTTTGAGAGCTAGAGAGAAGAGAAAGAAGAAATTTTAAGGTAAGAAGCTAAACTCTTAAGGTTTTTTGTGATTTTGTCCTAGATCCTTTTCTAAACCTTTCTTTTTCATGGAATCCATGAATTTGAAGACACATTCTTAGCTCAAGGAGAAAGAGAGAAGACACCAAGAGAGAAAGGATTCAAGATCTCAAGAGGTAACCTCACAAACCTTAGATCTAAACTAGTATGGTGTTGTTGTTGAAGTTTGTTGTTAGTTGGTGATTTTTTTGTTGAGTTGGAAAATTGGAAAAACTATAACCCTAAGGGGTTATGTTGCGCAAATTTCTTTAAATCATGATTAGAATGTGATTAAATAACTTAACAAGGGATTAGAAGTGGAAAAGTACAAGTTTTGAAAGCTAAAACACAAAAATTCCATTTTTCCATTTTATTGACCAATATTTCGGCCAAGACCAGATTTGAGGGAAGGAGCTGGATTTTCAAAAAAGAGATGATTCCATTAGATTCAGTGGGCAAAAATAGGTGGGGTTACAGAAGAAAAAATATTTTAATATGAAACCCTATATATATATATATTGTGTGTGCTTACTAAGTAAGAAAAAGGATTTGCAAAACTCGTAACACACATTGGCCATACAAAAGAAAGAGTAATAAATTCAACTTGGGTTTATATACTCCAAAGTCCAAACCACACAGTATGTTTGGAAAATTTAAGTTGGTCATATTAAAAAGAATTAAGGAATAAAATTAACCTTAAACTTTTTTCAAAAATACACCTACCACCATAAATTTTTTTTTTGATGCAAAAGTAACCATGAACTTTCAAAAAAGGGGCAAAAGTAATACTACCGTTAACGGCCGTTTACTCAAAAGTTTTTAAGGGGTAAAAATATCCATAAATTTTTCTCAAAAGTGCACTCACCACCAAAAACTTTTTCTTGGATGCAAAAGTAACCATAAACTTTCAAAATTGGGGCAAAAGTGACGGTTCTCTTACTGTGTTCAAATGTCATCTTTTGATTGTTCTAAGTACACGAAAACAACACTTCGACTTGTCCACCATGATTTTTCCAAACCAAAAATTGAAAAATTGATCTTCAATGAAGATGACGTCGTCATCCTGCTCTCACCGATATGTTGTAAATGAAATTGTTGATATCAATGGTGTCGTAAACGCGGTTGCCAAAATTGTTGATGGGAAAGGATCTCAACAATTCCATTTACTGCACGTCGGTGAGAGTAAGATAGTGATGTCATCTTCATTGAAGCTGGGTTTTTGAATTTTTGCCTTGGAAAAATCATGGTGGACAAGTCGATGTGTTTTTTTCCTGGACTTAGAACAATCAAAAGATTACATTTAACCCCAGTAAGATAACCGTCACTTTTGTCCAATTTTTGAAAGTTCATGGTTGTTTTTGCATACAAAAAAAAATTTATAGTGGTGAGTGCACTCTTCAGAAAAATTTATGGGTATTTTTGCCCCTTAAAAACTTTTGACTAAACAGCCGTTAACGGTAGTGTTACTTTTGCCCCTTTTTTAAAAGTTCATGGTTACTTTTGCACTATTTTTAAAAATTCATGGTTACTTTTGCATAAAAAAAAAAGTTTATGGTGATGGGTACATTTTTGAGAAAAATTTAAGGATAGTTTTGCCCCCTTAACCCTATTAAAAACGCAGCCGTAAGAAGAGTAAGTGAAACTGTGAAAGGGCTGAGTGCTGACCATAATATATATATATATATAAAAGGAACAAAAGCCGTCACTGGAAGGTGGGTTATTTTCACACCACAAATCAGACCTTTTTTAAAAAAAAATGATGCAGATGAACACAAAAAAAGAACAATAAATAATAATAAAAAAAAGGTATAAAAGGGTTCAATAATGATTTGGTTCAGTAGTAGGCTATACAGGATTAAGTAAAATATATATTTACACACAATCACATAGAAAGGATGAGAGAGGCATGTGGAGTTTTAAAAACAATATATAAAACAAATAAAAGAAAAACCCACAGGGATAAAAAAAGAATTTTGGATCAATGAAATTAGAGATATACCAAGTAGACAAACTCATGTATATATTTATATGTATATACCTACATCGCAGAGGAAAAGAAGGAAAGTTGTGGATCATGATTGTTAAGAGAAAAATAAAATAAAATAAACAAAACACACACCATACAAAGTGAAATGAGGGGAAAAGGGGTTTTATAAAGTTATACTTTTTAGACCGATTGTATCCACAACAGATCTTAAAAGTCATATTTTTTAGTCCAGTTGTATCTAACAGCCGGTCTAAACCGTCATACTCTTTAGACCGACTGTAACAACTGGTTTAAAAAGTAACAGACTTTTTAAACCGATTGTAATAAGACAAAATCCACAACCAATTTAAAAAGTTTTTTAATTAGTTTAAAATGTGATTTTTTTAATAGTATATAACTCATTGTATTTCTCTCTATTTCATTCAAAACCTTATTTAATTTGGATAAAGTTGTAACTTTTTTTTTAATTCAGGATAAATTTAATGAGTTATGTTTATTTGGGACAAAGCACAGCGTTTCTATCCGAAGCACCGTTTTTGAATTCAAAATTGTTGTAATCCAAATGATTGAGCACATTTGAGGACAAAATCCGGTATTTATAGTTTAATAATAGTCAGATTCACTCTAAAATTTACATAAGACCTTGAATATTGATTTACACTCTCATATATGTTTGCCACCCAACTAATTGTATACATATTACAAAGTTTTTTTTTTTTTTAAAAAAAGAAACCCATTATTTACTTTTTATAAACAATATAACCAATTATTAGATTGTTTTTTGCGAAGTATTTATTAGCGTCTTCATGGTAAACAATGATGCATTATATAGATTGGTTATGAGTTCTGATTAATACCATTAAAAAAATCAAATGAATCTACTACTTAGTTAATAATCACTTATGTGTGGATCATTTGTATATAAACCCAAGAAAAATCCTAATAAAATCTGGTTAAAATGATTAAAACTAAAATTGGGTATACACTTTTAATAAATTTTTAATCAGGCCAACAGGCCTAAGTAAGTATTTGTTTTAATATGGTTTAGATACCAGAATCCGACTCTGTTGTTAAAAGGGAAAATTAAAGGTAGTTAAAATGGGAAAAAAGGATTTTTAAATTAGACCTCATCTAACTTAATAATTATCCAATACAATTAGCATGCATTTGTTATTTTTACTTGCGATGTGTGACATTTTTTTTTTTTTGAAAATATGTTCATGCATTTATATATTTATATCTACATATAGCATATGAAAATTTTAACAAAACTGTAACTTATAAATAATACCACTCATTTTATATATTTCACACAACACAATATCGATCCACACTAATTTAAATAATAAAAATAAAATAATTATCATAATTCTAAAATTTTATGCTTTATAATTGTGAAGCTTTTTATAAAATGAGTGGATTCTGTATTCATCATAATTTATATACTATATATACTATTTATTATTCATTCATCATTTTTCAATATTTTACATACACATATATCCCCTTCTCTCTCTTGCAATGAAGCAAAAGTTTATAAATTATTGTTGTATTATTTTCTCAGGAGAAAACCACAATTAAGTTTGGTTGAAGCGGAGAAGTACGAAACTATATGTAAAATCCACCAATTTTTATTATATTTAAGTGATTTTTTTTTTTTGAAATATGAACATGATCTTGTAATCCACAGATGATTTAAGTATATCATCTTTCGTATAGATATAAATATATAAATACATAAATTTTTTTAAAACAAATCTTTCAAACATCAAAAGTTGAAATTGACTATATTGAAGAATTATTAATTAATTTAAATTAATTAGGCCTAATTTAGAAATCCCTTTTTTCCTCTTTAACTACTTTCAAATTTCCTTTTAAATAACAGAGAGGTATTATGGTCTTTTAATAACATTTATAAATCCCTGATTAGGCCTATTAGCCTTATCAAGAATTTTTTAAAAGTGTAGGCCTTTGGTTTTAATCATTTCAGTTGGATTTAATTTGAATAAATTTTTCCTAAACCGAATCTTAACAAAGCGGTCATTCACAATATTAGTTCAGATTTAACAATTATTGCAACTTAAGAAAGTTGCTATAATTTCATGAAATAGTGCTTCTACTTTTTTAATGTGATAAAGTGCTTCTATATTACCTCGATTGCTATTTAATTTGAATTAACTTTATTCTTTTTTAAAAATTTAATTAAATTATATAATCATACATCGTAATTTTTTCTGGGAAGAGATTGGAAAAATAAAAGAATCATTAATTTTTTCTTATTCTTCTTTATTTATATATATCCAATCTTTATTTAAAACTGAAAACCATGATATTTGATATAAGAAAGAAACGGAAAACAGATATTAAATACTTGCAGTAATCAAAATAAAACAAGTGTATTGTGCTCAAATAAAACTCTAACAAGTGTTTGCTTTAGATACGGATTCATTATTTTTGGCCATACCAATTAAACTACACTTATTAAAGAATGATATTCTTGTCATATTTTAATTGGAGGGACTCACCCTAAAACTAGAAAAACTTGTATATAAGAGGAGGGGTAAAGAACTCCTACCCAAGATTGTGTAAGACACAACCACGTGAGTTTATGTCTTATTGCTAATATAAAGATTTTATTGATGAATAATTTATTATTATTATCTAGTGAAATTATATACAGGTCATAAATTTATATTAAAATTTTGAAGGTTTAAACAAATATTTTATTTATATGGCATTGTTTGCCGAATAGAAATAACAAATACGAATATATTAAATTAGATTAGTGTCAGAAATAACAAATTTTTTTATATTAAGAACTAATGTTAACTTGTACCACATATTTATTAGGGAAAATTAAGATGAAGGGCTTAGAAAAATTAATATTTATTGTAAAGGACTATAAAAATCATAATTATTTTAGAGGACCAAATATCAAAATACATTTTTAAAAATACTAAAATACCCTCCAAACCTTTTGTTCTCAAGAATTTTTCTTCCCTTATCTTTCTCCCTTCTTCCATAGATAGCAAAAGTCTTCTCCCTGCCGCTTATGTGCTCCCAAAATCTTCTCTTCCAACCATAGCCTGTTAATATCTCGTGGATTACTCCTCTTTTGCAGAACCATGCATTTGTAGAATAAATGTAACTCCAACAAAACCCTCCCTTCCATAAATAATTGATCTCTATATTGGGACGATTCCTCTTTCTAATTGCCGAGAATTTGGTGATTGCTGTAAAAGGATGTTATACTTTTCTCATTATAAAATATGTAACACTTCAAATTTTTTATTCACTAAATATGTTGTAAGTATTTGAGAAATTCAATAAAATAGTAAATATTCATGAATTTGAAATTTATGAACTTTATAAATGTTCATTTTTATGAGAAATTGGGCAAAAAAGAGAAATAATTAATTTGGGTAATTTAAAAAGGCCAATATTAAGGTCCAAAAATGGAGAGATAATAGAGAAAATAGTTGGTCCAAAAATTGATGGAAATTGGTAAAATAAAAAGAAGAAAAGAAATTGGATTAAACAGGTAACAGTAAAATCGTAATTTTGTCAATTTAAGCACAAAATTAATTATTTTTTCAATTAATTGAAGTTAATTTCAATTAATTAAGAAAAATAAAGGGGTAAAATATATCTAGAATATTTTGGTCAATTAAATATGAATTTATGAAAAATTTGAGCAAAAAATGTAATTTTGACCAAAATTAAAACTTTACGTGTATACATAACTTGAACAAGTTGTGAAGCCAATTAAGATCATAGGGAAAGACCTCTAGGTGTCTCCTACATGTAGTATGAAGAAGGAAATATTACTTTGACTTAATGGCATAGTTACATGTCCATAAGGATTTATGTACATAAAAGCTAAAATATTGATTTTTGAAATTGTTAGAAATTTAGTAAATAATTAGAAAATAATATTATATCATATTAAATCATCATACACCTCCTCCATCAGCCCCAAAACTGTGCCTCAGTGCTGCGACAAGAAAGAGAAAGCGTTGAGAGCTTTTAGAAAGAGAAAGAGAAGAAATCTTGCGAGTTACATCAATTTCTTCAGTGAATTCGTACCTAACGCACATAACTTTGTTCCTAAGCTCCTCTTTCATGTATTGTAAGGTGTTGGAAGCACAAATTTGGGTGTTCTAAGGCTAGGATTTTCAGCCATATCAATTAGAGCCAGAAGGAAGTGAAAGGTAACTTCCAAACCTTCGTATATTAACTATTTTGATTGTTGTAGGTAATTTAATCAGTGAAATTTTGCCAGATTGCTGTTAGTTTTAAATTTTGGAAATGTGAAATTGGAAGTGTTATGCTGCACAATTTTAGTGCAAATAGTAGTTATAACTCAATTATAGGGTAAATAAAGTGGTTAGGAGTAGAAATGAACGCATTTACGGAGCCGAAATTGCAAAACCCTGATTTTCCCCGGAGAACCCATAAATTTTGGCCAGGTATGTAAATGGGTCTTAGAGTTGGATTTTCAATAATATAATGGTTCTATTGGGTACAGGATGGAAAATTAGGTAGGGTTACAGTTGGGCATTATTTCAGAAAAGGCCGAAAAAACATAATTATGAAAACGCCCATGAAACCCTAAAATAGGGGTTGTCAAGGGTGTTTTCATAATTTGACAATGAATTTAGTAATTCCGAGTTCGGAAATGGATTCCTTGTATGAAAATATGTTAGAATAGCCCATATCAAAATTTTGAAAAAAGTACAGTCGGGCCGAGGTCTCAGGGGCATTTTGGTAAATTTTTATCATAGACTAATATAACCACACTAAATACTATGGAAGTGTCTAAAATGATACATGGAGAGGTTATAACCTAATTCCTATACATTTTATGTTTTAGGACTGAGTCAAGACCCTGAAGTTGACACGCTTTTCAAGGCACACCAAACGGGGTAAAAGTGACTTGAAGTAGGGACATTATCCTTCATACTTCATGCCTTAGTTTATATGAATGTGTGGTTACCATGATTTGTGCTTTTATTAATTAACATGATATGCCTAGAGAGGGCAATTAGTACCAGAAGTGCAATTACACTTGAGGGATTGGATGAAAATCCAACTGGTGTACGAGTAGTGGGGCTAAAGCCCTACTCATGTATACATGACGATGTGTTATATTGTTTATTAATTGGTGCATTCATGGTGCATATCATATTTACTTATTGCATGTTATGTGAACGATAATATGTTTTTACTGAGATTCCTCAGAATCTCAGCCCTTTTTCTAAATCAAAATGTCTCATAGGGTGCTAGCTGTTTAAAAGGCAAGGACACAGTTATGAAAAATTGACAAGCACGTTTCTCGAGACATAACCGGTGGTTATATTTAGCCTGTACTTGGAATATTTTAGAATATTCTGTACATATTTGTAATTATTAGTGAATTTTGCTCTGTTAATGACTGTCTGTAAACAAATACTTATTATCAGTATAACTGTACTTTTCTGTTTTCCTGTGGAACTTGTTTATTATTGCCCTGCGCATATCAAAATGCAAACAAGTATTGACAAAATACAATCTCCTTCTCTTTCTCAAACGTACGTATGTGGCTTGAAAAATTAAGAGGCAGAGGAAGAAGGTCAAAAAATGGTTAGAGAGAGAGAGCAGATTAATTGAAGATGACAGAAAAGGACATGTCCCTTCTTCCTTCTATAATTTTTCATGCGGAAATGTCATTTTTGTTTTGCAACCTGCCCCTTTGAAAACAAGGATAACTTTTGCTAACTTGACTCCCGGCATTTTACCCTGCTCAGGAGAAAACCTATATAGATAGAAACAAAGGCTTTTTTATGGCTAATTTGGAAAACCGCTTCCTTCCTTACTCTGTGTGAAAATGGTGAAAATGGCATAGAAGAAGGAGGAAGATGGCGGGCCTAGTCTGGGAAGGAGGCTCTGCCTATGCTAGATATTTTAGGGGTAATTTGGTATTTTTAAATTTATGTTTTAAGATTTGGTCCTTCTTATTAATTCTATTTTTTATGATCTTTCTTAATAAATATTATTTTTTCTAGATCCTTTGTTTTAATTTTTCCTATTTATTATTGACAACTAAACTAATTATATTAATAACCCTCGCTTTATTTCACAATGTTGTCTTGCCATAGGTCCCATGGGACTTGAGATTAATAATTTCTATATATATTTAAGGCCAATAAAATAATAATCTTTATTGATTTAAGCACTTAAATTTACTTTAAGCTGCTTAAAAATGTTTTCATGAACATAAAAAAAATTAAAAAATATAAAACATGTAAATACTGATAGTTTTACTTCTTTTACCAATCCGGTCAAAAGAAGAGAATAAGAAAATAATAATGATGTTTTAAAGAAAAAAGACAGAAAAAGAGCTTAGAATTTGCAAAATCCTAAATTAGGGTTGTTACCAAAACTGGACAAGGGAATTACGAAATTTTATAAGCAATGCACAACTCATTTTTGGAAAATACCCAATTTAGAATTTTACAAATTTCAAGTTCTTTTTCTATCTTTTCCCCCAAAATTTTAATGAAATCAATCATATTCTAAAATGGTTTAGTGGCAAAGGAGCACGTAGGAGTTATAGAACTTTTATTTTGACCTAGAAGTTATAGAACTTAAATTTTTATTTTTTTCCTCAATGTTATAATAAAGTATTATGCCAGAGGTATATGACACTATTAAGTTTTTATGGTTGCTAAAATATATATATATAAGGTCAAAGAATATATTTAGTCTTTTAAATTTATATCAAGTATCAATTTAGTCCCTTAAATTTATAAAGTAATGGTAACACCATTAACACTCATTAACGGAAAACAATGACATAGCGAATTTAAATGTTGTCTCAACAATAAATTGTAATGTTTTAATATAATAATTTTATATTTTAAAATTAAAATAAAGGGAAACAAAAACTAAAAATGCAATCTTCTCTTCTACCCATCGTCTCCTTCTCCAGATTCATTGATGCAATGCTCCATGCTCACCTCACCCTTCCATTCCTTTTTACTTAAAGTAGTTTCTGTTTTCTTTTTCTTTTGCAGCTTCTCCCCAGTTAATTTATGTCTGTGCAAAGTCATGCGCATTAGATCTGAATCATGTTACCCAAAAGTAAGCATCATTTATACATTTGTAAAATTAATCATCATCGTTAGAGATAAAATATCTTGCATCAGAATTTATAACATATTTTATTACTGTTAAAGAAATTCTGAATCTTACACTTTTCAAATTTTGAGAAGGATTTAAGTCGCGGGTCAAAGAAAATGAAATGGATTACAGATGCTATTAAAAATAGGACAAGATTGGAGCGAGGTTTTCAAATTTCTGATGCAAAAAATCTTTACAAATGTGGGTATGGGGCATTGCATCGGGTTTGAAGAGGGAGAATCGTAGGGAAGAAAAGAAAAGGGAAGATGCATTTTTAGATTTTTTCTTTATTTTAGTTTTAGAATACAAAAATTATCATATTAAAAAATTTAAATTTAAATATGTTTTGTCAACATTTTATTGATGAGCCAACATTAAATTCACTATGTCAGTATTTTCTGTCATCAAGGTATTAAAACTCGGACTGGGTATTGAACCGGTCGGTATACTGGATTAAGGGTCAGTGGGCCAAATCGAAACTAAACCAGTAAGAAATTAAAAATTTTAGGCTTATAGTATGAAATTCTAAAAAAAATATATAATTTTTTTTTTTAAATTTGAACCCGGACCAGACCGGTTCACCGGCAGGTTCGGTTCAGGTTCCATAACTTTGGATATCATAAATGAACGTTACTTTTTATGGGTCCCTTCTCTCCCTCTAGTTTCAGGTTCTTTCCCTCTGTCTCTCTAATTGCTAGCTAACTGAGATAAAGACAAGAACATCTTTATTAGGTTTCACTCCAATGAGATTGAAAACCAAAGGACCCTAAAAACATTGGTGGCTGGCAAGTTTAGGGTGGCCATGGGCCTCCAGTAGTCGCCCGCCCACATTCCCAAATCCCAAAACTCTATCACCGCCGCCGCCTACCAAGCAACATACCTCGTCGTCCACCACCAGCTCCGCCAATAAAAGCTCTCACAAGTCTGCTTTCTCTAGCTCTTTTGGTGCCTACATCCTACGCTCTTCCGCACAAGTCCAGCCTCGTCCGCCTGATGTGATGGAGCTCCTCTGTGTCGTGGAGACTTGAGGAGCTGTGCAAGAGGGAGCCTCGCTTGAAGATAGAGCTTCTTGAGCATAAGCTCTTGAAGGAGTCCGTTGCCATTTTGCCTGCTCTGGAGAATGAGATTAGTGCCAAGAAACAAAGATTGAGAGGAATGCCAAGCAAGTGAGAACGTGGGCAAAGAGTTTATGAATAGAGGTGGAAACAGTGTAGTCTAACAGGGCTTGTGGTTTGGCTGTTTGATAATAATAGCAGGGTCAGGCCTATTTTTCTTAAGAGGTTAGGCTCAGGCACATTGATAAGCCTGTTAAGCCTATCTGGCCAGCATGTGCTTGTTATAGGTATACAATATTATAAAATATTATGTAAAAAATAAGTATTAAATGTAGCATCCTAATTTTTATTTTTATATGATTTAATTATCATTATGTAATAATTATTTCATGATAAAGAGATTTTATCATATAATTAGTTCGGTAACAAGAATTTATCTAAAATATGATTTATTAAAGTAAAAGATATTATTAAAAAGATATTAGAAATGAAAAAAATATAAAATAAAATAATTATAATAAAAAGGCAAAAGATTAAAAAAAAAGAAAATGAGTTGAAAAGTTAAAGGAAAAAATATAGGAAAAAAGATTAAAAATTAAGAAAAATAAAAGTAAATATATATATATATATATGTGTGTGTGTGTGTTTATTAATAGACTTTAGGCAAGGTTACGCCTTTATACAGGTCAGGCTCAAGCTAGAAAAAAAAAAGGCTATAATAGGTCACAAGCCAGACTCAAGTTTATTTATTACTGTAATCAAAAAAAAAATTTATTTATTATAAAATAGGTCTGGCCAATTAAACATAAAGCTTAATTTGGCTTGTTTCTACCCCTATTTATGGGGATGAGAGAGAACAAGGGGTTTCTAACGGTTGACATGCGTGCGACTAAGTGGGACCCACAAAAAGGTCACACCTTTTTAAAACATCTAATGGTTGTCATAAAATTGCCTATTTCTGTAAAATTTATGGATACCTTAACACCCATAAAAACTTATATTGCCATATACTTTAACGTAAAACTTTGTTGTTAAATTTAGATTTTCACCAAAAAAAAAAATAGTCCTGTTATTTTAAAGTTATGAAAGCAATTGGCAAACAGCTAAGAATCTCAATGTTGTAATAGAGGAGATGTGGAAACAATATCAATTTACGTTATTAATAATAATACATAAAACAATGGATAAATGCATCACTATTTCACTTGCATTTTGCATAACATCAACTGACTAGTTACCTAATGAAACATGGCAAAAAAAAAAAAAAAAAGTTACCTAATGAAACAAGGAAATTAAATTTATATCTCAATGCCAAGGAGATACAAGATCAACAAAATGGGATATTATTGGCAACAGAAGAATTAATTAAAACAAGTTTACAGAGAACATAAAACTACTCAGGGGTAGACAACACTAAATAATTAGGAATGACAGGCGAAAACAACCATGATTATTACCCACTACACCCAGTAACTGCATATATATATAACTAACAATAAGAAGATGAATGAACCTAAATGCCATGGAATCTGACACCAATGTGCAGAGCAGAATGATTCTGATGTCTCTATGCAGCTTAGTTTTTACCAGTTTTCTTGTTTGGCTCAAACACATACTTGATCAGCGATTCCTTTATGGAAAGCAATTCTGGGAACTCCTTCTTCAACTTTGATCCATCCATCTCATTGTTGCTCCTTGGAGCAACTATCACTTTGGCTTGCTCCTCCAGGGTGAAGTTGGTCCACTTGAAGCTAGGTTCAATGTAATCTCTGTACATCTCAAGGATCTCATTGTGGCTGACAACACCAGGGTTTGTGAAGTTCCAGATCCCCCTCAAGTTTCGCTTCGCCATCTCAATCGAAATAGGCAGAAGTTCATCCAAGATCGTCATGCTGTTTGGAATGTTGACCACCTTGCTATAACGAGAGATCTTAGTGATGAAGTTTCGTGGGTTGTTCAGATCAGATGAGATTGGCATGCGAACCCTGAGAGTACAGACATTGTCATATTCCCTCAGAAGCTCTTCAACCTGGAAAAAACAAATTCAGGAGTCACCCCATCAGGATTTCATATTAGAACTATCATCTATAGTTTATAATGAACACAAACAGTGTCTTACCATGGCCTTGGTTTTGGAATAGAAAGAACCAGTGAAATTAGGCTTGTCTTCCTCTTTAAATCCAATGCCAGAACCCTCAGGATGTGCTGCATCATACTCAAATATACACCCAGTGGCGTAGTTTATCATCAACAGGCCATGCTCTCTGCAGACATCAGCCAATGTTAAAGTACCAGCAACATTGGTGCGGATGGTTTCTGTTTTATGAGATTCGCACCAATCAACATTGGGTCTGCCAGTGACTCCTGCTGCATTAAAAACATGAGTTGGCTTCACATTCAATATATCTGCCATGAGAGATGCACGATCCTGTAGCCGCCCTTTTCCATACTCATATGGAATCCCTTGTTTCTCACATAGTTTCCCGAGTAGTCCCCCAATCCAGCCCGTTCTACCGTAAATCAAGAACTTAAAAGCAGGTTTCTGCTGTGAACCAGCACTCCTGGGTGATGGAACAAGCATTGTAAGATTGGTTGAGCCATAAGATTCAGATTTCTCATCTGCGGGTCCATCAAAAAATTTCTCCACTCCACCAGGCATCATCAGCATCCTTGGATGAGGAAGCAATGCTCCAGAGACGTCACCCCACCAGTCAGGGTTCTTAGTATACCATTCAATGGTCTTTTTCAACCCCTCTTCCCATGTGGTCCTCTCGGACCAACCCAAGTTCTTCAGCTTTTGATCATCTAGAAAATACCTCTGATCATTGAATGGTCTGTTATCAACAAATTTTATGCTGGTTTCTGGGTCCTTTTTAAAAAGAGCACATATATCTCTAGCTACATCGATAACTCTCCTTTCCTTCTTAGTACCGATATTGTAAACATGACCAACCTCTCCCCTGTGAAGGATTAATTCAAAAGCCTCGGCAACATCTTCGCAATATAAGTAACTCCTCACATTAGACCCATCCCCATGGATTGGAAGAGGCTTTCCTTGCATAGCCAAAAGGATGAACTTTGGAATTAACTTCTCAGGAAACTGATTTGGCCCATAAACATTGTTTCCACGGGTTGTGATCACCGGTAGCCCATATGACCTACCATATGCCATGACAAGCATTTCTGCTCCAGCTTTTGTTGCAGAGTATGGGTTTGTTGGAAGAAGTTGAGAAGCCTCATGATTTCCCACCACAGCGTCTTCTTCTGTCTCCCCATAGACCTCATCTGTGCTCACATGAATGAACCTTTTGACCCGACCAGTGACCTTGCAGGCTTCCAATAGGACATGAGTACCATAAATGTTATTCTTTGTGAATTCAAAGCTGTTACCAAATGAATTGTCCACGTGGGTCTGAGCAGCAAAGTGCATAATTGTATCAATGTTCTCAGTTATGAGAAGGTAGTTGACAAGGTCAGCACTTCCAATATCGCCCTTGACGAATTTGAAGTTGGGACATGATTTTGAAGGAAGGAGATTCTTCAAATTAGAACAGTAATCAAGTTTGTCCAGCACAACCACCTTGTAGTCAGGATAGTTCCGAATCATCCGGTTGGCAACATGAGATGCAATGAATCCAGCAGCCCCAGTGATGAGGATGTTCTTGGGGGTGTGAGAAGCCATATCAAGCACTGTAAAGGAAGCACAAGCAGAAAAGTTCATTTTACTAAACGATAACAACATAAAAACAAAACATATAGGCTATAGTAGCCTTAACGACAAGTGCAAATATCATTATAAATAGAAACAACATCATATGAAAAAGCAGACTGACATCTGTGGGGAGAAATTGAGTGGGCAGAATTGTGAGGAAATTTCTCATCTACAGGAAAATGGTCCACAAATAACTGTTCTAATGCTCATCAGTACATTCCTCCAACGCTCATTGGAGCTCCAAGATAAAGTGAAGCAAAGGAAAACATTTTCATTATTCATTTCATTCAGATGAAAAGGGAAAAAAACACTGTCAACAGTAATCTGCAATCAAATTATGAGAATGAGAAAAAACAACAGAGTACATGAAGCTTCGGCTTTTCTCTCTATTTAACCTCTTTCTAAGAGATAGGAAGACGGAAATAAGCGTTAAAACCCAGATTGCGCTAAAGCCTTGCAAAATGCGGGAAACTTTACACAATCAAACACAACAAACCAGATTCAAGATGTACTTGAAACTACATATAGAACCCATTTTGACGTTCAGATCTAATTTTCCAGCTTGAACTTTCATGAAGAGAAAAGTAGTAAGTACATAGACAAATTGAGAACAGCGTGCTATCACAATGACGATCAACCTCACAAGTACCACGGATCCAAGAAAAATGGGTAACACCGAGATCAAAGAAAATACACATGACCCTACATTTTAATTCTCTTTAAGGCGAACAAAAAATTTACAGAAGGGAAAATTGGCAATATCCACATCATAAAAGAAAAAGTAACAAGGACCACAAAAAATTGTAGAAACAGAGAGGTAGATCAACTTACAAAAATTGGAATGAGATTCGCTCCGATCAGCCGAGGAAGCTAGCAAAGAGAACAAAAGAAGAATGACCAAGAAAAAAAAGAGACTCTTGAGAGACAAAAATGGGAAGAGAAAATCAGATGAAACGGAGTCCCTTGAAGAGGAGGAACAAGGCGGAGGCTGTTGCGCTTATATACGCGTTTCGATAATCATGTGAGACTGTTAAGGGGAGCCAGAGGTTCCGTGGAAATTACCTATTTTGTCCTCAGTTCTTCACGAAAGCACATAATTGACGGTGAGTGGAACCACGAGGGTTCCCGTCTTTTCAAGTGATTAAGATTATAATAATGCTAATAATAATGGTCGACAAGGACCCTGTTAGTAGACGAGTAGTAAATAATAATATTTTTGTAGACGCTCTTGAAGTTTAGGGGCATTTTCTGATCCTAATAAACTTGGACCTAACTTACCTAAAATATATGATTGTTCTAAAAAAAATAATAATGGGTTAATTTTACACTTTTTTTTAAATAAAAAGGCACAGGACTTGGGTGGGACCCGCGGGGATGAGAGTGTGATCACGTGAGGTCAAGACGACCGAGGCACAAACTGCCCCCAAGATGTCACAGAATCCCGCTTCAATAATCAATATCATTAATATTGATATAAAAATACAAAAGTTTTATATTTTATATTCTGATTTATTGTTTGGAGTTAGGACTAATCTATATTTATATATTCTATAATACTCATATTAATATCGTTAAATTCCTGTTTTGATTTTAAGTAACATGCTTTTATTTTTATATTTCTTTATAATTGAATTTTGTTTTATCTCCATAACTTGCAAATAGCTATCATAATTTAAAATTATATATTTTTATCAAAAAAACATTAAAAATACAAGGAGATTTATTTTAGATTCATTAATCAATAAATATAATCTATTGATGATTATTTTCTAATTTTTTTTATATTTCTCTGTAATTGAATTTTTTATCTCCTTATTAATCAATAAAAATGATTTATTAATTATTATTTTTAAATTTTTTCCCCAAAAAACATAATAAATACACAGGGTTTTTTCGGTTTGGTAATAAATACCAGGGAATTTAGTTTGGATCCATTAATCAATAAATATAATTTATTGATAATTATTTTCTAATTTCTTTTTTTATATACCTAATTTGATTCTAATTTGACTGGATTCTGTTTTTGAATTGTGATTCATTATAAATGTTTGAACTTGAGTGTAAAAATATTAATTTAAATTGAAATAATTTCAAAGTCTTTATAAAATTCAATTTCTCTCTTAATATTGTATGCTTGTTGAAAAATACAAGTGAACAAAATTTAAAAAGAAAGATATACATAAGTGCTCACAACTATAGCTAACTTTATATAATCTGATTGATACATAGATATGAACTTTCTCATATAACACACGAGCACCAATACTTATTTATGTAAAATTTCTCAATTTTTGTTAATTGGAAAACATATGGAAAATTCTGATCTTCTAATGATAATAATCATAATCACACATACATGTTATGAAAAACCGAACTAAGCTAAGTTGATGTTAAGAATGGAATTAAATATGAAAAAAGAAGAATGACATCTAATCCATTTTTAATAAGCCTTTTCCGTCCTAAATATAATTACGAAGGGTAAAGGTGTACCTAAGAGCCCGAATTATTTTTGAAGGGGTAATAAACACCATAAAATACCCCAAATGTAATTAAATAGGAGCGATTTTTCCTCCTATAATAACGGAGACAAACTGACGTTAAGTGAGAATGGGAAAGCGAACAAGTGGATCAGAAACTTGGAGGAAGAGAAGTAGAAGCATTGATGGAGGAGGGAAGAAGGATGAGAGTGAGATTGAGAGCCAAAGGGGAGGCTTATCATAGCTGAGTGTTGCTCACAAGGGGCTATAATCTTTTTATTCCTTACTGTCTGTCGAAACAGCTTCAACCTCTTCCATCACACACACACACATCAAATTATTGAAGAGTTAAAATCAGTGTTCCTGAATCCGGACCGGACCGGCCGGTTCGGCCTGAAAACCGGTGAACCGGCCAGTAAACAGGTCCGGTCCGAGTTCACATTTAAAAAATTTTTTTTTTAATTTTTCCTTTAGAATTTCATACTATAAATCTAAAATTTTCAATTTCTCATCAGTTTGGTCCTGATTTAGCTCCGGTTTGGCCCCGGTTTAACTCACTGACCCTTAACCCAGTACCCCGACCGGTTCAATACTCAGTCCGAATTTTAATACCTTGGTTAAAATTGCTCTAATTTAATTATATTAGGAATAAAATTATACCTATAAATAATACTTTAGGATGTTTATTGCCTCTCTAGAGATAGTTCGAGCTGCTGGGTGCACTTTTACCCTAATTAAAATCTCTGTCATGTCTTAAGCCAAACTAGGCTCACATATTTGAGAATACTAAAACTCAGTGAGAGTAACTTTCATAACATTGTTTTCTATGGACCCGACTTAAAATCTTGTGCTTACGTGATGGAAGTCCGATCCCTCCAATTAAGATTAACGCATGTTGATTAAAAAAATCTTTTTTGGTAGAATATTGATTAATTGATTAGAATATTTTGTTATAGCGAGAGATGGACTTGCTTTGCACACATGCCTCGTGCAATATAAATATATATATATTGTATCAAGCAATATGTGTGTGTGTGTATTTAATTCAGAAATTTCAAGATTGGTAGTTTTCGATTTCGAACCAAAAAAAAAAAAAAAGATCGGTAGTTTTCGTCTTTTTCTCCATGGCCTCGTGTTAATCGCGCCAAACTCCAAAGGCTGTGCTTCATTTTCCAACTCTTCCTGTATTTGGTTTTACTTCAACATACTTGTCGAACAGTTACACAACGTAATTTCTTTTTTCTAGAAAGATGTTAAATTCAGTGCTTTAATCTTTAATTAAAGTGAAATTACATAAAGAATTAAATTAGTGCAAGTACTCTTTTAGTACAGTATAACTCTGTATTTGCATGCTTTAAATTAAGCT
Organism: Inga oerstediana; assembly: GCA_963210345.1. Taxonomy (NCBI): domain Eukaryota; kingdom Viridiplantae; phylum Streptophyta; class Magnoliopsida; order Fabales; family Fabaceae; genus Inga; species Inga oerstediana. The sequence continues at coordinate 17,683,096 of OY723406.1, forward strand.
TGAATTTACATATTAATTGATTTGCTTGTCAGCCAAAAGTCTTCATGATAGTAGCTGTAATCTTAATTAATTAGGCGAAGAATGTTATAATATTAATTTAGTTTTTTAATCATTAAGTTCTTTGATATGATCCAAAAGTCCAATTGAGTTTCAATTTAAGCAAGTCCCGCCAAAATTCTACCCGTGGTTATGTTTTCTTATGACAAAATTTAAACTTAATTTTTTTGACCATGAAATTTAAACTTAATTTAACGTAATAAAAACTATATATTTTACATATCACTTGACATAGACATTGATTACATTTAATATGTCAGTATAAATTAATTCAGATGTCAGGGATTTATTTTTTGCCAGAAAGGATGAAGCAACATTTTTTCATCAATATGATTTATATATCATAACTCATAATGAATATGTTCTGATTCATTAAACCATAAAATCTATCTTGATTTCAGTTATTCTTATTATGCTTAGTTTGCCTTCTTAGAAATTAACTAATAGCAATTCAAAACGCACTTAATTTCATTTTGGATTAATATAATTTATGGTCTGTAACACCCTAAATTTTATTCATCAAGAGTATATTGTAATTATTATATATATTCAATAAAATAGTGAATATTTAAGGATAAATGAATTAAATATTGAAAATTGAAAAGTGAATGGTGTTTTCAGTGAAATCGCTTACGAGACAGTGAGCTTGTCATGTAGTTTTGGAAGACCAAATGATTAGGAAAAATTATGAAATTTTACAGGGTGAAATTAGACATCATAAGCTTTAATTTTATAGGTCATATGAACCAATTGAAGCTATATACAAAAAGATATGAATTTTTGAAGTTAGTCTAAAAAATCTGAAAAGTTTCTGGAGTAGCGGTCAAAAATTGAAAATATGGAAATGATATGATCCCAGCTAGTAAAATTTCATATTTTTCCTTGAAACTAGACTCAATAATGGTTCCATACCCTTTGGAATCACTCCAGAACGATGTCTACAAAATTAGTTATGTTTTTTCAAAGTTAGGGCAGAAAATCTGTCAGAGTTGGCATTATTCCAAAAATTGAAAACAAAATGTGTTAAGAATTGATTAATGGAATTAAAATGCAATTTTCATGATCATATAAGGAGGGGATTAAATTATAATGGATTTGTATGAGCACATGTCAAATTGCATTAAAATAATACTATATGGACAAATAATGATGATAATGGTACACTACATATATGTAAGGTTGAGTGTACACTATATGTATGCATGGTGGAGTGCATGAAGGGATAGCTTGAGTGAAGGGTTGGAATTACCTTGAGTGTAAAGTTGAACTAATTGGAAGAGAACTCATATGATTAGGTGATGAGATATTTTAAATGGGCATCATCATATATTTGCTCTTCTTCTTCTCATATTTACGTTGGACCTAAAGGAAAGGAGAAAGAAAAAGTGTTATAAGAGGATAAAGCCAAGTACACAAATGATGTCATAAATCCAATATGCCACCATTTATTAATTAAGAGGAAATGGTGAGATATTTTTTTGAAGCCATGCTTCATCATTTCCCTTCCACTTTCATGTCATTCTCCACCAAATAAAGATAGAGAAATGGGATATTTAATTAAAAGTCTTCATCAATGTTCCTAAACCCGGACCAGACCGGCTGGTAAATCGGTCCGGTTCCCGGTCCGGTCCGGGTTCACATTTTAAATTTTTTTTTTTAATTTTTTCTTTAGAATTTCATATTATAAGTCTAAAATTTTCAATTTCTCACCGGTTTGGTTCCGGTTTAGCTCCGATTTGACCCATTGACCCTTAACCCAGTACCCTGACTGGTTCAATGCCCGGTCTGAATTTTAATACCTTGGTCTTCATCATCTCTTTCCCTATTTCATTTTCACGCATGACTCAAAAGAAATAGAGAGAAAGAGAGCTTCAAGAACCTAGAGAGCAAGAGAGAAGCAAAAGGGATCAAGAGCAAAAATTAAGGTAAGTTGGGTAGGAAATTTAAGAGTTTATGCTTTCAATTTCATGGCAAACCCTCCCTAACCTCTATGCCTTCTTGAAATACATGTTTAGCAAGCTCAAAGTCAAGAGGAAGAGAGAGGAAGTGGGATGGTTCTAGAGAGAGAAAGTTAAGAGAAATCAAGGTAAGCTTGAGAATTTGTCATCTCTTGATGAATATAACTTCTTGTTGGTGTTTGGCTAGATTGTTTGGTTTGTTTTCATGATTTTGTAATTTTGGGAATGACAAACCCTAAGAGGAGGTGCTGTCCAAATTTAATCTAATCATGTTTAGAATGTGATTAAGTAGTTAAACAAGTGATTAAAGATGATAAGAAGGTGTTTTATGGATTGAAATCATAAAACTTCATTTTCTCCCATTTCTATAGAATTTTGTCCAGATCTGTTTTGAGCTGTGTTTGGACTGGATTATGGTATTTTTGATTATTCTACTATGTTTAGAATGGAAAATTGTGTAGGGTTCATATTCGGTGAGAAGTGAGAAAAGCCCTAGAAAGTGAAATGACAAAAATAACCTTAAAACCCTCACATAGGGGCTGCCAGGGGTAAATTTGTAATTAGGGCTGGATTTTCGTGAAATGGATGATTCCATTGGATTTAGTGGGCAAAAATAGGTGGGGTTACAGTTGGTCACTTTTTCAAAAAAGGCCGAAAAAACATAATTACGAAAACGCTTCTAAAACCCTAAATCAGGGCTGTCAAGGGTGTTTTCTTAATTTGACACTGAATTTGGTGATTTTAAGCCCGAAAATGGATTCATTTGGTGAAAATATGTCAGAATAGCCTGGGTCAAAATTTCGAGAAAAGTACGGTCGGATCGGGTACGGTCGGGCCAAGTCGGGTTCCCGGGGGCATTTTAGTCATTTTTCAATATAGGCTCATATAACCCCCAGAAGCACTATGGAAGTGTCCAAACTATACATTTGACGTTTCAGGACCGAGTAGAGAGCCCGAGGGATTGGCACGCAAATCGAGGCATGTTATTCGAGGATAAGGGAAGGGCGATTAAGGTAGGGAACTTACCTCTCTTGTATGTATTTGATATTTGTGCTGGCGTATTGATGCATGTTATTGCTTTGCTTAATTATTTGAAACATATATGAATAATTGAAGCTCTATTTCTGTTTATACTATGGCCATACGTATGTTGATTGAAACGTTGAGCACACAGATATGTCATTGTGTGAGCATGAGTTATGTAATGCAAGCATGTCATGCATTAAGTACTTATCTTGTATGTATATTGGTATTGCTTTTCTACTGAGATTCCCCAGAATCTCACCCTCCCCTACCAACAATTTAGACAGGAGAAGACAGAACGTATGCTGAGAACAAAGAAGAGAACCGTACGAAGGGATTGCAGTGGTGGAACGAAGACTGAAAGATTTCTCCATTTCACTAGGACGGGTTTAAACACCCACGTAGCGCTGCAAGACTACGTTAATTGAAATTATCAAGTACGAACCCCTATGGGGAATTTCCGTAATCGTGCATATAATATCAATATATTTATGCTATCCTTGTGTTGCCTACCGAACTGTGTATCATTTTCCGCAAATACTCTGAAATAGGTGAAAATAAGATGAAGGTGTGACATGGTCTCTGAAGTTTATCCTCATTTTGGTTTTGATTTCTCAAGTTTCATTTTCTTTGAAACATTGATCCTTATAATTCAATAACAATCTGGATTATTTTGTCCTACAAGAACTAAAATCAATAGTTTGAAACTTAAAAGATCAAAATCAAAATGAGGACAAATTTAAAGTATCAAAGATGATATTAACCATTTCATTTTATATGAACATTAATATCTAATCTTTTATCTTATCCTCTGTTTTGTAAATCAGTTAAACTCTCTCGCATCAAATGGGAAGCTTAGTTATTTCCGGCATGATTTAAGGACCATGCTTTTTGTGTTGGTATCTCATACTTTTTTTTTTTTTACTTTATATAGAAAAAATAGTTTGCTTAATTTTTTGTGGTAGGAATATTGATTTAATAGACTTTAAAATGGGAGGTCAGGGACCTCTTCCCCCCTTCCCATACTCTTCCCCTTCTTTCCTTTTTCTAACTGGTCATATTTAATTTTGTAAATCATTTACAAAATATTTTTAAAATTTTTCAGTGTGTTTTAAAACTGTTGAGATCAAATTGTATTAGTTTTATTTTAGTATCTATTTATTTTATAATTTAATAGTTAATAATTTATTTTACAATCGTAGTTGAAGTGTCAATCTAATAGCCAGAAAAAGAAAAGGAAGGAAGAGAAGAGGAACACCCCTAAATAGAACTAGTGGTCAATATATTAGGTGTCAATTTTGAAATTTTGACATTATAAAATCATTATTTTCATTAATTGACAGAAAGAATGTGATGAAAAATAATTCCTTGGATTAGTTAAATAATTCGGTATATGTGGCTTTGAAATTCAGTTCAATGTGTGCTTTGATTGAAAAATAAATTTATCAAAGTTATTATGGAGCTTGTTACTGTTTAGTTTCAACAAAGGGTTAAAGGGTAATTTTGTCCGGAAATTTTCACCAAAAGACAATTTTACACAGGCAATTTTACCAGAAGTTTTAAAAATGGAGTAAGCAGTCCACATGTCATCTATGTCATTTTGTTAAGATTCAAATTTGCCGCAAAAGTCTATTTATCATCTACTTTATTTTTTATAAGTTATATGTACAACTTTTGAGATAAATTTTCACCTTAACAAAAATGATATGGATGACATGTAGACTATTAACTCAGCATATTTGATTAACTAGAAATCAAAATTAACTTAGATAACAGCCAAAGTAAAATTGCCTCCTTTCTAAAACTTTCGGATAAAATTGCTCTTTAATAAAAACTTTCGAGACAAAATTGTCTTCTAACCCTTTAACAAAACATGTATCAAGTTGTGCTGCTACACATGTTGCATCCGTACATTTTTTTAAAAAATGTATGTAGCATAATATTTTGTTAATATCTGAACTTTCATTTGATTAAATTTTAAAATTTTGAAAAAAAAAAATTATTAAAAATTTTGTTCACACATAAGCATGTTTTTTTTCCAGACCCACGGAGTATACCATGTCGACAATAAAGTTTAATCTCTCTTAAACTATTTGATTGAGTTGCAAGTTGCAACTAAGTGATAAAGTTTGGACCAATGAATTATACAGTATTAAAAATTAAAACTGAAACTTGGAGGATTAAGTTGGACTGAATTGAATTTTAGAGATAGAGTTATAGCTGGTGAGTCAAAATTAACGACTAAATCAATATTTTTTTTTGAGAGAATTGCCTAAAAATACCTTTAAAATAAATTAATTGCCGATTGCTATCAAGCGTGCAAGCGAGTTTTCATGTGTGCAAGTGATTTTCAGTTTTATGCAAAAATCCTCCATATAAATGTACAAATAATCTTCCATTGTGTATAAAATATCTTCCGTTATGTGTAACAGATCTTCCATAGTAACATTCAGCAATTAATTTACCAAAAAACTATTTATCATCTCTCCCTATTTTTTTTCCTTCAAAATTTTCTTGGTTGTCATGTTTTAAAATTGTAGAAACTTAAAAGAGCGCAAATTATTGTGTAACTTAACTTTTAAGAAAGGTGTTCTACACGTTCGTATGTTTGGCAATACCTTTGCTTTTTTTCGTTTTTGATTTATGTCAATTCTACATTTAGTGATTTTCACGGAGTTGATGAAATAAGAAACCAATTAATTAGTGACTAAGAAATCCACAAATCACATACCCTTTCATGGAACACGTTTCGACCGTTTTTGGATTTTAGCAAGATCATAAATTTACACACACACACACACATATAGGGTTAAAGGCCATTTTTGTCGGAAGTATTCAATTGAAGCCAATTTTATTTTGGAAGTGTCAAATTTGGAGCAATTTTGTCTTTACCATTAGTTGATCAAATTCAGGGCAAATTTGCTCCGAACTAAAACCTTCCAAGGTAAATTTGTACTTTAACAAAAATGGTATGGACAACAAAATGCTCTAGAAGTTTTAACTTAGGAGCAAATTTTTCCAAGAATTAGTCAACTAACGGTAAGAGCAAAATTGCTCCAAATTTGACATTTCCGAAGTAAAATTGGCTCCCAAGTGAATACTTTCAAAACAAAAATGGCCTTTAACCCATATATATATATATATATAATTGTTTTTATATAGAGTAGGTGATATTTGTCATTTTTTCCAATTAAAAAGAATAGTTGAATGAAAGACACATGGCTAGTTCTCTCATCATTTTAAAAGCTATTTTTTTGGGAGAATCACTCCCAGGTCCCAAACAAACAACATATTATCATAAAGGTCCCTATTTACAACTCTTCTATGTGTATTAACAACCTGTTGAGTGTATTTTACAACCTCGAGGGGCCTTTCTGATAATATCTCCCTTCCTTAAGACCTAGGAGTGATTCTCCATAATTTTTTTTGTCATTCTCTGTTTTGAGGTTTTGCTCAATTAGCTTTTGTGGCGTGGAGAGATTAACTACATAACCAGCAAATTAATCAAATGAAAATTACCATAAGGTCCCAAGATTACAATTAAGTTGTAATAACAAGTAAGTATTAAAGACTTTTTGTTATTTAACTTTCTATACTAGAACTCATCATTACATACTGTTTAAAACAAGTGAATAACAAAAACTTTTTGATGATTACATTCCTTCCTTAAGAACATTATAGTGATTCTCCCATTAATCAACATTTTTTTTGGATTTATACCCAATTTGCCTCTAACATGCAATTTATTTTATTTCTTCAACTCTAAACTTGCCATTGTTGATTCTCCGGCCTCACAAATTTGAGCAAGCTTCCTCGGGCTACTAATAATTTGTTCACAACATATTTTTCAAGGAAGCAAATCCTCACATCATCTTATTTTCTTATCATCTTTCATGAGTCCATCTGAATCGTTGATTGAGAAGAGGAACCCATCTAGACTGTTGATGGGGAAGAGAAGAGAAAAATTGAAGGAGTGAGAACTTGATGACGTGGCTCATTTTTTACCTTTCAGATTGATTGGACAGATATAATGTAATATCCCATTTTTCGATTAAGGGTTAAGGACTCCAAAAATGGATGTGATTATTGATAAATGAACACTTTTGGAGAATGTGATGTGAAATGTGATTCGAATGTGTTATGAGCAGTGCCGAAATCCTGTATTTAAGTTCAATTGTGGATTAATATCTAAATTAACTTAAAATAGAGGGAGGGCGCAAATTGTAGTGAAATAGAATGATATGTTGTGTTTTGTGGTGATTCAGTGAGAATTACCGCAATCAGGGGCAAAATGGTAAAGTTACTTACCAATTGGTCAGTTACCGAAGAAGGAACTCATTGATAACTTAAAGATCCATGATTAGGATTGATTTGTGTAGGAGATCAAAGGGTGGAATTATGTGTGTGTGCGCCTATGTGAGCTTATGGAAGATGGAGCAAGAGCGTGATACTTGGCACTTTGTGAACCATTGGATCTTGGTCAAAGTGTCAAATATTACTTTTTCTCTTCCCTCTTCTATATTGGTCGGCCAAGAGAGCAAAAGAAGTCTAAAAATCTGATTCCTCTTCATCATCTTCTCTCTCTCCTCTCATCTCTATGGATGACAAGATTAAGGGAAGAAAGAGAAAGTTTAATGTGAGATTTTGGTTGGTTTGTTGACCTCTTATGCTCAAATATCCTTCTATAATGTTGTTCATAGTTATGAAAGCTTCATCTCTATAGTTTTATATTTGTGAAAGAAGGTGTTTGAATGATTGAAGAATTTGGAAAGTAGAGGAATCAAGGAATTGACTTTGGAAAGAGGAAGATGTGAGTATTTGATCCATTTTGACCTAATTTATGTAATCATTGATTGAGTTTTGTGAATTATGGAATTTGCCCTAATTTTGGTATATTTGTGAAATGGAAGAATTGGTTTGTGTATTGTGGTCACAATGGTGTCATATTGTGTTTTGATGCCACTGAAATTGGTTGTGAATTGGAAAAGGATTAAATTGGAAATTGATTTAGAATAGAGAATAACCCTATGTCCTTACTTTGATTATAGGGTCTGTTGTCGATCTGATCGTGCGTAGCCGGTGCTAGAGCACATGTGGAAAGAACAAGTGTAGGGAACTTACCTCTCCTGCTTGTATTTGATATTTGTGTTGGTGTATTGATGCATGTTATTGATTTGTTTTATTATGTGAAACATATACGAATTATTAAAGCTCTGTTTCTGTTTGTGTTATGGCCATAAGTATGTTGTTTGAAACATTGAGCTTGCAGATATGTCATTGTGTGAGTATGAGTTATGTAATGCAAGCATGTCATACATTAAACACTTATCTTGCATGCATATTGATATTAGTTTTCCACTGAGATTCTCTCGAATCTCACCCTCCCCTACTAACAATTTAGACATGATAGGTGGCTTAAGGAGGGAGCAAGCAACCAAGGGCAGCAAGGACTCCCTATGGATATTTGATTTGGTAGTTGGTTATCAATGTTGGTTGGGATTATTGTATATATTTTAGATATGTATTTGGGATGTATATTTGGATATGTATTTGAAACGATATTGTGTAATCCCCTATTTTGGAAAAAAATGATAATGGGCAAATGTGCCCTGCGAACCCTTTAGTAAAGGTATAAACCCGGGATTGCCGGTAATTATGTTGTGCACTATGATATTAATGAATATGATTTATCTTCGAGAAGTAATTGTATTCAAAATATGAATATGAGATCAGGTGTATTGTATTTTGAAAGGTATTTGTGAAAACTTTACCTCAAGAATGGGGATTTTAAATAAGTTTTGTTTGTCTATTGGTCTCTAATTTATTTTGATCACGTATTTCGAATAATAATTATGAAGGGAGTTACATATAACTTAGAGATTATGAGAGATAATAAGAAAATGGATAATGAGAAAAACCGGACCCATTTTTCAATGAAGCCGGATTGGTACTTTTGGACTTTTCATTATTTATTGAAATCAGTCCTTCTAAGTTCTTCATTATTCTTCCTAGAGCTAGGAATACGGGTTAGCCCTGCCCTTCACGGGCTCAGGCCTAAACGGGTAGGCCCGTTTCCTAAAAAAACCCCCAATTTTTAAAGCCCGCGGCCCTACAGGGCCGACCCTTCACAGGCTCAGGCCTAAACAGGTTTAAACTTATTTTAATTAAAAAATATTTTTAAATTTTACAATTTATTTATTATTTTACCTTAAATTGAGATACATTATTTTTAAAACTCATAAATTTTTAGTTAAAATAATCATTTAAAATCTAAATTAGCCTTTTTTTTAAAGTTTAAATGAATAAACCATTGAAAAAAATAAAATAAATCAAATCATTTAATAAGTGTTTACCTGTTATTAATACTTTATTAGGTACTTAGATGTTTCTCATATTGATAATTTTGATATAATGATATTATATATATTAATTTATTTTTAAAAAATATTAAACGGGCCTAAAAGGGCCGGCCCTTTTAGGCCCGCTTCCTGTTTTAGCCTCTAAATCATAAGCCTAACCCTTGAAGGACTCGGGCCTCAAAGAATTCCCGGCTCTAATTCTTCCTTATGATAGAGGTTTAATCATCCCTAATAACCAAATCATCATACTATCATAATTTTTATAAAAAAAAAAAAAACTTTATGGGAAGAGGATTAACAACTCATTATTATATTTGGAATAACTTATTTTTGGGAAATAAGTATTTATTACGTAAGTCGAGATAAAACTCCTTTCGTATACATACATTGTATACCGTAAATCATGAATTATAAACACTTATAAGTAAAAAATAAGTTATCTCAAACGAGATGTCTAAATCTTCAACATACATACATTCATATATATTATAGAGTGGTTTTAGTCCACAAAATCTAAAATGAGCTGTAATTTTTACAACCCAACCGTTTGCTTTCAGATAAATCTTAATTCCTGTGAACTTTATGAGGGTATATATGGCATTTTTTAAAATTATAAAAACCTTAACAAAAAAAAAAAGGAATCAATATCATTATTAAGTCTATTAATGTAAACAATATAAATAAATTATACTATTTATAAATTATAAATAACATACTGATTTATTCCTCACAAGTAGTTTTTTTGTTTTTTTGTTTTTTGCCCACAAGTAGTTAGATAGACGAATACTTCTCTCATAGTATTTATAAGGTGGAGAGAGAAGAATTTATATGGTCATAAAAGGCTGGGTCATATTTATAAGTTACAGAGTATACCATTAATTTTTCATGCGCATGTATAAAATTATCTTTAATTTATTATTGTATAGACTTTGTTCATAAGGAACATATAATATATATATATATATATATATATTCCCTTTGGTCTTATTTATAAGAAATATTATTGTGAAGTATGAACAATCTATTTTTTCGGGCCCTACTTAAAAAATAATAACAAAACAAAAAATAAGAGAAAATAATCTCATTGATGATGGTTAAGATCCAAATTGGCAATCAATATTAAAGAAGAAAATAAAAAAATAAAAAAAATAGAAAATAAGAAAATTTTCTTATTGATAATGATTAGAGTCTAAATTGGCAATCATCATTCATTGAAGAGGAAAATCAAAAAATAAATTAATTAAAAAAATGAATGAAAATCTTCTCATTGATGATGATTTGGGTTTAAATTGGCAATCATCATTAAAGAGAAAAATCAAAAAATAAAAAATAAAAAAAATAAAAAAAATCCTCTTATTGATGATGATTGTGGTCCAAATTAGCATTAACATTTATGAAAGGAAAAAAAAATAAAAAACAAAAATGCAAAAAATATCTCTCATTTTGATAGGTTTAAATTGGGAATTTACTTATGGGAAAAATGTAAAAAAAAATGAAAATTAAAAAAAAATTCTCATTGATGATAATTAAGTCAAGTTAGGAAGTTTTATTAATAAAAAATACAAAAATGAAAAATAAAAAACAAAAAATAAAAATAAATTTATTATTAATGAGGCAAAAACCTAAGTGATACCTATTTAAAGGGGAGTAGAAGAAAGAGTACGTCAAAAATTTTGAGAGAAAAAGGAGACAAGAGAGAAGGTAGAGAATTTTCTTTTACTACCTCCGGTCCTAAATATAGGACAAAGTTTGTAGTGCAAATTGCACTACAAACTTTGTCCTATATTTAGGACCGGAGGGAATATTTTATTTCTATATCTTCTTCGTGCCCCCAAGTCTCATCACGATGTGCTCACCCATTTCACCTTACGTATTGCAATTGTCTTATCATTGATTATCAATACTTGCTCCTTTCCTCAACAATGGGCACACAAGCATTGGACATACTATGTGCGCTGCTATTAGTTTTTGGATTGGTATAACTTTTGTTCCTGGCGATATTTGTTAGATGATATGCTTATTGGTGATTAAAAAAATTGGTACATACATTCTCTCTCTTTTGATTTGAATAAATGGCATTGATGGTATAAGCAAGTGATTAAGGTATGTGCTCTATATACTTTTGAATCTTTTGTTATAAATAATATGTTGATTGCATTATTAATGCTTGTCTTTGCTTGCTTAATACCTGTGAATTCACTTTTCTTATAAACCTAACAAAATATTTCTTTTCTCAAAATAAATGAATTTATGTCAAAAAGGGATATTTAATCCAAAATATTTTTTTAGAAAAATAAAATAAAGAAACAGCCTTTTTTAAAAAAATAAAAACTTAAAACTAACAAAAAAAATCATTTTTCTGAAAAACAAAAGAGGTACTTTTTCCTAAAAAAATAAACAAAATTACATATATTTTTACCCGAACTACGTGAGCTTTGATCTCTCTAAAGAGTATGTAGGTCCTAGCTCTCTTCCTAGATCAAGTTCAACTTTGTAAATAAACAAATTTTTCTTTATTAATTTCTTATTTTTTGTAAATATTTTCTTAATTTCTTATCTTCTTTGGGTAATTATAATAAAATTAAAAGCCATCTTCATTTTTAAATAACTGACTTAGGGTAATTGTTCTTATTAATGGGTGTTGTAGGGTGCCTAACACATTCTCCACATAATCAACTCCCGAACCTTATATGGTTTTCATTTCATTTTTTAAAAAATGTTTTCAAAATTATTCTTTTTTAAATTTTGGTGGTAACTCTATATTTTTCAAATTTCAGGCTCTACAATCCTCTTTTATGGTCTTGATCCTATATATAAGCAACAATTTTGCTTTGTCTAACAATATAATGCACTTTTCATTTTTAGCCCTAGTTAATATTGCATATCTCTCTCATCTCATTTTCTCCTTCATTATCTCAGCATTTTTCTCACTCATCCTCTCTTTCACTCATCATCTTCATAAATAAAGGTATGTTTGGAAAAAAAATTAATATATCTTACAAATTCAATACTTTTAACTAATTTTAATCACAAGTTTATTTTACATAATTTGGGTAGTTGTTATTCATAAAAAGGATTAAATGGAGTGTTAATTATGGATAAAATTGAAAAGTTGTTAAATTTTAAGATAGAATTATTAAGTTTTTTTTTTTTGTTTCGGTAACATTTACTGAAAGTTACTTATAAATAAGATTATATGACCAGTGTATATGTGAAAATAAGGACGAAGGAAAAACACAAGTGGATGTAGTTCCCTTGGTTCTTAGACGATACTCATGATAAGGGAAAAATAAACGAACATAACAATAAATATGCAGAGAAATGAATGATGGAGATTGGAGAATGTTGAAAGAACTCCGTCTTATTAATGGAGATGACCATCGTATTTATGAGAAATAAACTAACTGACGTGATGGCTAAAGAAAGAAAGAAAGAAAGAAAAGAAATAAACTAACTGACGTGGACTCTTTTCTGGCCAGCAAACAGACGGGTATTTGGTGTGTGCTCTTATTATTATGGGAAAATCGTTTTAAAATATTTTTAGGGTAAATTAATTGTTGAATACTATTAAGTGTGTAAGTGATCTTCTATATGTAAATGATCTTCTGTTATGTGCAAACAATTTTCTGTGTGTGTAAAAATCTTCCATATGAACATGCAATCAATCTACCATTGTATGCAAAATATCTTCTATTTTGTGCAAAATATCTTCCGTTCATGTGCAACAAATTTTCTAAGGTAGCATTCAGCAATTAATTTGCTAAAAAGGTATTTATTCACAATTCTCTCCATTCTTGTTTTCTTAAATGTGAAGCAAGACTCTCTCCTCCTATTTATAATATAAGTTACTTCTAGAAGAATGATTTGGTTCATAATGTGTTACTTGGAGAATATTTAATACTTATTTATTAATTTTTCCACTATAGTTAATGTTTAAATATTATTCATTGTATTTTTCTCTCTTATTCAAAACCTCATTTAATATAGGTAAATTTAGAAATTTCTTTCAATTTAAGATAAATTTAATGAGTTAACTATCATTTTTTAGTTAAAAGTCCAAGTTCAAACTATTTTTAACTGATGTAATTCCCTTTTTCAGCAATGCACAACTTATCTTTAATTATATATAAAATGAAAGACATTAAAAAAAAAATATTTTGATCCTATTTATAAGTCACATAATTAAACTATTCATATGAATGTACTCCCCTGAACTTATTTCTAAGGCATATAAGAGGTTTTTTTTGTTTTATTTATAACTCACTTTATTAAATTTTTAATATGAATGTAAAATTTTAACTTTATTAGGAAGGAATTGAGTAGAGCGTGGCCGCATTTGCAATTTCTCCTTAGGTTTCTTCTCAATTGGAACTATGAAAAGTTTTGTTCCCTTGAGAACAAGTATTTTGGGTATTTTGGACAACAAATTTTTTAGGGAAAAAGACATATAAATGTCATCTCAATTACTAAAACCCCAAAAAGTCTGTTAGTATTTACAAATGATAGAGAAGTGATTAGGGAGGAATTTGGGTTTTGAATGTTTGAGCATTTTTACCAAAATGCCTCCTTCTCTCTCATCTTTTACCCCACCTACATCGCCTTTTCCTGTCTCATATGCAATCTCATAGTTTCAAGAAACTTTGTGGCAGAGAAGGTTGAGATGGGTGAAGTGATTCTTCCTTAGAATAAGGGTGTTGGTTTTGTCTTCAAGTCCCACACCCACCACCGGTGAGAAGGTATGGTCGTGATTGGCACTCAGCATGGTCGAAGGTAAGGCCGTAAGCCATCTACCCCACTCCCCTGTCTCCCTCTTCCCGTCGCCATAGCCACAACATCAGTGGTGAAGTTCCTTCTCTCTCCTTCCCCTACTTTACCATATTCCTCCTTCTTCTAAACCTAATGGTGAGAGCAAGATCGGATGTGAAGTTCCTTCTCTCTCCTTCCCCAACTTCACCACATTCCTCCTCTATCTGAAACCTGATGGTGAGAGTGAGATCGACGGGAGCGAGATTAGCAATGGTAGTAGTGACAGAGAGAAGGATGGAGCCACGGTTCATTCTTCATCCTCGTTTACCTTGAACCATGGTTCACTGTTCATCCATCGATTGACTAAAAGAGTAATAGTTTTAACAAAATCCGTAAGTACTAACAATATGTGTAAAAGGATTGACAAAAAGTTTTGAGTTGTGGACAACTGAGTAATAGGATTGACGAAATGAATAGTGGTGTTGACAAAATTTGTAATGATTTTGACAAAATCAATAAGTACTGATAAAATGTATGAAAAGATTGAGTAAGAGTTTTGGGTTGCGATCACTTGAGTAATGAGATTGATTAAAAGAGTAATGGTTTTGACAAAATCGATAGGTACTGACAATATGTGTAAAAGTATTGACAGAGAGTTTTGAGTTATGGCCAACTGAATAATAGGATTGACAAAATCAATAAGTACTAATAAAATGTATAAAATGATTGACAAAGAGTTTTGGATTGTGACAAACTAAGTAATGAAATTAACTAAAAGAGTAATGATTTTGACAAAATCAATTAAATACTGACAATATGTGTAAAAGGATTGAGTAATAGGGGCTTTTCGGTCTTTTCTCCCAAACATGAAAAACCCAGATACCCACCCCATCCCCTCTCTATCCTTTGCATGTGTTAAGAGGCTTTTCTGGGTTTTGAAAGTTGAAATGGTATTTATATGTCTTTTTCCCAATTTTTAATTAGAGATTTTTTAACAATTTTTTCAAAAAAAAAAATTCTAATTTTCAAGGGGAATAGTTCAATGTATTAACAGAGGATAGGGGGTAGCTGACTAGTTGTTACCTCACGTGACATGGCGGTCCATATTGCATGATCCTTAATAAAAGCCTAAGGTAGGGATGAGCAAAAAACCCGGTAGTCCAAGTAACCCGGTCTGACCCGAGGTGACCCAGTCCAGTCCGGTTTGGTGAAAAGCAGCCTTATAACACAAAAGGACTATACCAGACCAAACCAGACCAACTACTCGGGCAGGATATGGTTCAAGACTAGGTTCTTAGTTTACATGGTCTAGTCTGGTCTGACCCAAATCATTTATTTTTTATTAAAACAAATCAATTGGGCTTGGACTTAACTCCACCCTCATTATACAAAAAAAAAAAAAAAGGTCTCACTCAATCCTCTCCATTTAACTCACGTGAACCACACACCCTCTGACCCCTCACTTCTTTTTTTATTGATCTGACACCCTTTTCACATTAGACCCTCTTCAATCTCACCTCCCTCACTCATATCAAATCCACTTCATCAATCTTACCTCCCTCACCATAAAAAATCTTGCTCAATCCTTGCTTCCTTGCCTTCAATCTCGCTTCATCCTTGCTTACTCAATCTCGTGGCGTTGCTATTTCCACCTCAGTGTTAATCACTTCATTATTGCTTCCCTTACCCTTAATCGCATAGAAACTCCATTTTTAATCACTCACCACGGCATTGATCCCTATGGTCCTCCTCTCAGCGTCAATCCCTCTGGTCCTATGCTACTGCTAGTTTTCCTCTCGACGTCGATCCCTCTACTCCTGTGCTGCTCCTGGTCTATCTCATCATCGTCTTCTTCTTCTTCTCCTTAATTTTTGTACAATTATTCTTCTTATTTTTCAACTGGTGTGAACAAAAAAAAATAGATATCTTGGACTACCCTAACCACTCCATCCATCCGGTGGACCAAGTCAGGTCTAACCTAAATTCAGGTTGTTATCAGACCAGACCTAGGACTGCCTTTTTCAGCCCAAGGTTTTAACTAGACCAGACCTTAGGCTATCCTCTAACCCGGTCCAGTCCATTCCGGTTCGATCCATGATCATTCCTAGCCTAAAATAACACTGGTGTCAGTTTGGTGGATGAGGATGAGTTTCTCCCCCATAGATAAAAGCCCATTGGTGTCAATTTGTTTGAGGATACTGGGGAACATGGAAACCATAACTTCAGTTAAAAAGAACTCTGGTCTACAATACCAGACATTTTTAAAAAGAAGACATGGTTCAGAATATAAGTTACTTTCAGTTTAATTAATGTTCTTTTTTCTATTTTATCACTATGATTAATACTCATTTTTCAACTTTAACCATTCATTATATCCATTCTCTCTCTAAAATAACACTCCTAATGCAACTAAACACATTTCTAAAGAAGGGTAAAAAAGGAAAAAGTTTACATTTTAGGACATATTCTTGTTTCCCATAATATAGTTGAAGTACTCTATATTATAGACCGGAGGGAGTATTAGAATTGAGGTTAAAAATTTAATTAATTTTCTTACTTTTTTATCTTATATACTCTCTTTAATAAAAAAAATTATAATTATAGTTATCTATTTTTTTTCTAAGCATAATTTTCTTCCTATTTGAGGTATTGTTGGGCACTAAATATGGGCACCTCTCCCAGTGGAGCTTCAAACTTTGGTTTGTCACGTTTGTGAGGGACTAGCCTATTCTGCTAGACCTAACCCTGTTGGTATCTATTTCTTAAATCGAACTCATAAAAATTTTCCTTATGTGCGCTCTGTAACATCATAAGTTTTATTTTTAGAACTTAAATAATGTTAGGAAGAGATTAATTCATGGTAAATGAAATATTACCATGTAATTTATTAAATAAAGATAATTTATCCAAAACATCATTTATGAAAGTAAAGGAAAAATAAATAGAAACAAAGAAAAAAAAAAGAATAAAATTGATTATTATTATTATTATTATTATAAGGAAATAAAGAAAATTGAACTTTAAAAAAAAAAGGAAAAGAAAGGCCCATGGCCCATAAAAGATTTTAAAACCCAAAAAAAAAAAATTCAACATGCCAAAGGGCCCTTGGCCCTTCTGCATATTGCAGACACGTGAGGTGTTAATTTAAAGGGAAATCCCTGAAAAATATTATCAAAATTTGGAAAAAACAAAATAAGGGGGTTCAATATCTAAAATCCCAAGTTAAACTGTAAGAAAGAATCTGGGATTTTCAAATCTTAGCAAAAGACCAATATGCCCCTATAATGAAGTTCTTGCATTTCTCTGCATTTGAGTTTCTGCATTCATTGTTGGACCCCGTGGCTTTCGAGTTTTGATTTTTCATCAATGCACCCTGCAATGTCGCAAAAATTTCCCCAACCCACTCTTCTTTGGTGATGCAAATCCCACATTGTAAAAAGTTTGTGCTTGCTTCCGTGAGTGAGATTTAGAATTTTCTTGCTTCCCCTTTTCTGGCTCATGTTGAGATTTGTCTTAAGGATTAAATTGTTTCTTCACGGGTTCAATCTAAACAATCTAAGCTTGTATAGATTTTTGCATTCATCATTATGCTGAAGCAATTTCTCATCAAGCTTCCGCAGAAGTCATCCAAATCCAACTCGAATGAGTAAAATCGGGGCGTTTATTCTCATTCCAATCCCTCTTAGGACACTTAAGCACATATTAACGAGAGAAGCAATCGATAAAATAGTGGGAATTCTTCCATTTGACACAACAGTGCCAAAACACTTCTTCTTCAACAGTTTTTCTGGCGAGTATGGTCTCTGGGATGAACCCCTAGT
The DNA here is from genome assembly GCA_963210345.1 of Inga oerstediana. Taxonomy (NCBI): domain Eukaryota; kingdom Viridiplantae; phylum Streptophyta; class Magnoliopsida; order Fabales; family Fabaceae; genus Inga; species Inga oerstediana. The sequence goes on from OY723406.1 coordinate 17,701,060, forward strand.
TCCGTTCAAAGATGTATCCAATGTGGAGAAGACGAACCAGTTTGTGAGCAAATTAAGCCTTTGTTGTGTTACTTTTGATTTTACTGACCCTGTTAAAAATACCGTTAAGAAAGATGTCAAGAGGAAAACTTTGCTTGAACTAGTCGATATTGTGGATTCTAGGTCGATGAAATTTAGTGAAAACGCTATCTTTGCGATGTGGAAAATGTGTGCCATTAATCTCTTCAGAGTTTTCCTGCCTAATTATCGGCCAAATGGCAAGCATAAAGAGAATGGTGGTGGTGGGTACGAAGATTGACGGCGACTTCAAAGGGAATTTGTTCTCCGAAAGCAATAGGGAGAAGTAGAGAATAGGCACAAACCAGCCTCCTAAAAGCGACCTTGCGACGGAACCCGGATGAGACTTGCGAGGAAAGAGGAGTGGCTTGTGGCGGGGATGCGAGGCAGAGAATGAGAAGAGAAGCTTTATGCGGAGCCATGGCGGCTGATGGTAAGAATGAGAGGAGAGAGGAGAGTGAGAGATAAAAAGTGAAAAGGGTATCAAGGTCTTTTGGAAACATTTGGAAATGCCAGATTCCTCCTTGTGATCTAACTTGTGATTCCATATATTAGGCCCCCTTATCTGTCGTTTCCCAATTTTAACAATATCTTTTTGGGATTTTCCCTAATTTAAACACCTCAACCCACGCGTCTTTCATAATTTCCAAAGGGAGGAAATCTGAAATAGTGAACTCCAGGCCGCCATTTTTTAATTCTCACATAGGGCAATCTTTTGGGTTCATTTTGGTAAAGAAAATCACTTCTTTTTACTAAAGTCTTTTCATAAACATTGTTCTACTCTTTTAGCTGTTTCTAATGGATTTAGTTTTGAGGTGATTAGAGAAAATCTTTGGGATAGAGTTTGGAGTAAGTGTTGAGTTTAACAATATATGACCAGAAGATTGTAGAGATAGTTTTAATAGTCAAGTTCTATGGGTTTAGATTTATCTATTGGTTGTCTTGACAATTTAAGAGTTTAATTTGTATTTAAAAAGTTTAGGACTTTTGATATATATGATATTTTCACCGACTACATTTGAGTTACATGATTGATTTGGGTTTGTTCGAGATATTATTGAATTTTTTATGATTTATTTTTGAGATTTAAGCTTAAAATTTGAAGGTTGGAATTCTAATGGAATTTTAGATTTTGAGAATTTTGGGGTTTTTCTTAAAATAAGCTATTTGGGAGTTATTGAGGATTTAATTAAGTGAATTGAGTTTTTAGAGAAAATAAAAACTTGTGTTACAATGATTAGTTATGGCTCGTGGGGGATTTGAGAATTTTCTTTACTTGAAAAGTACAAACTTTAACTATATATAGAGTTAAGTTGTTTGAGCTAATGAAAATATCAAGTTATGTTGGGATAATTAATGAAGTCTGCCCTAGAGTGGAATTGGAAACTTTAGAAGGGATCAAGTCTCTAAGTTGTTATTTATACCACTCAATTAGTTGATAAACTAATATGTGGTGATGTTGAATTGTGTAAATTGCTTTATGATTGTTGATGTTAAGCACAGGGCTTTAATTGTGGTAAGACTTCCTTGTTTGACGAGAGATAACTACTTTTCACTTGTCATAAATGCTAATGCCTTGCTTTTGATATATTTTGATAATATGAGATGATGAAATGAGATATAGAATTTTTATTGGTATGGCATATATATTCTTAATTTGAGAAAATTATCTTGTGGGACTTGTGATTTTGAAATTAAATTGGAAAAGTATTGGAAAAGAGTCTTTACATTGGTTATTATTTTTGTAAGAGCATGACCATGAGTAATCATGAGATAATTATATTGCATGAGTTGTTGTTGTGATGTTAATTGATTGTGATGAATAGAGAGTAGTTAGAGAATATTACTATCACGTGATAAGACCTCCTATTAATACACATGAGGTTAGTTATTCATCCTTGTTGGGATAGGCCTTTATGGCTCATTCGTCCTACAAAGAATGATAGGCTCTTATAGCTCTTTCATTCCTAAGAGAAAGGAATAGGCCTTGTGGCCTATGTGTGAGAAAAATACTATAACGTGATAAGACCTCCCATTAGTGCACATGGGGTTAGTTATTGTCCCTATCGAGATAGGCCTACATGGTGTATTCATTTCTATTGGGATAAGCCTACATGGCTCATTCATCTTAGCGAGAGGGACAAGCACTGTAACTCTTTTAGTTTCTAACAGAAAGGAATAGTCCCTTTTAGTTTGTGTGTATGTCTTCATAATGACAGAGATAAACCTTCTTAGGCTTCTATGCTTGCATACCTCCTTTGAGAGAGACTCAAACGAATTAATTTATATATTTATGGGATTACTGAAATGACATTATATGATTTGCTATATATATGCTTGCATACCTCCTTTGAGAGAGACTCGAACGAGTTAATGTATATATTTATGGGATTATTGAAATGACATTATATGATTTTCTATTTTCTGTCCCACTTAACACCTCACTAGTACATGTTAGTATGTATGATGAGTTGAAACTTTGGTTATTGAGACTTTGTCTTACCTCATTGTTCTTAATATTTGCAAGTGATAATTCCCATGTTGAGACTTTAGGGACAGCTCTTAAGGTTTTGTATTGTGATATCTATGTATAGCCTCTAGTATTTATTTATGTGTTGAAATGATGTATATTGCCACCTATAAGGCTCACATTTTATAAACTATGACTGATTCATATTTTGATTAACTGTAGCTAGCTAATGGGCTAGTAGAAGGCCAGATGATTTTAGAGTTTTCTTAAATGGTGATTGTGGATCCACATATGCATGGTTTGGATATTTTCTGATGTTTGAAATGTGTTTGGTATTATGTGGAAGATAGTTCCATACTTGTGTTTATGGTTGGATGTTATATTATGGGCTTTGAGAAGTTCAAGACCCAAGTGTTGTGGTCATTTACGGTAAAGAAGAGTTTGGATTGTGAAATGATTGGAATAGAGTTTTATTTTCCATGATAGCTTATCTCTTTTCTATCATGGATAAATTAACTACGTGATTTTAATCCTTTTAACAATGATAGATGTTTTCAAATGAGTTAGTTAAATTCTTGTCTATCATGGTTTGCTTCAATTTGGGAACAAGATCTTTTTATAACAATATTTGATGTTTGAGAACCTTATATGGAAACTTTCTACTATGATAGCCCTTGGGTTCAAATCTTTCATATTTCGCCATAGTATTGTTGATTATCCAGAGATTTTGAGTAAAGTATCTGGATACTGGAAGTTTAAGGAAATGATTTTACCCACTCTTCATCTCCATTTCTCTTGTGCTCAACTAGACCTTAATAGTGAACCTAATAATTTGAATTGTTAGGGTTTAATATTTTATACTCCTATTTAACTCTTTTTTTCACTAAATTTTTAATTTTCTTAATTATAAGTTTTGAAATTTGAACGATTTAGATCAACTGTACACTGTTTGAATTTATTTATTATTTAATTTTCAAAATTTCACATTTTCACAACGATCTCGTCCCTTGTGAACATGAGTGATAAGTAATTTTTTCAAATAAAAAAATGTAGATACTTTCTCAAGTTTGACCATAATGGAAGGGTGCCTATTTAGTTAAGCGGTGGGAGCTCATGTAAATTTGATTTAAACTAAAAAAATGATTATAAATCCTGATTGTCCTGTTTGAGTAATTTCTTTTTAAGAATCATGATCAACCCTGATGAATCGTGATTTCACTCTCCAACTGCACGTTGAGCATAAGTGACAAGGGGGTTGCTTATACGATTGTAAAATCCTGATTGAAACTTCCCCAACAACAATTTCTCCAATTTACCCTCTGATCCGTTATCCAAAATTCTCTCCAAATATTATCTACATATATCTTACATAATATTTCTTAACTAAAGTAGTTCAAATAATATTATTTAAAATATTGTTTTGCCCATTCCTTAACATGAATTTTTAAATTATTTTAAATAATAAAAATTATAAAAAAAACATATTTAAATATTCATGTCATTTATTAAATGATATTTAATAATAATTATTAAATATTCAATTATCTTTATTATTAAATATAATCATGAACATGTAAATAGCTGTATTGAAGAAATAAACTTAGACCACATAATCTAGTGCAATCCTAGCAAAATAATTAGCTATCATATTTATCAATTTATTTTTCTATTTAAAAATGAAATCACTTGATAATGATAGGTCTCATAATATGCTCTCTGAAATATACTTCAACATGTATAATTTTTCTTTCAGTTTCATTTATTTCCTTTATTGAATATAACTAAGAAATTATTGCATGAACCGGGTGCACCACATCATCTGTGCACTATGTAATAAAATCACACCACATTGGTCTTATTAAATCCTATATATTTAATTTCTCTTCTCTTTCCTCATTTATGTCATTTGACAATGTCTCTCCAATCTCCCCTCTCACTCCCACATAGGATTTAATGAGATTGATATGATATGATTTTATTGGATAGTGCACAGATGACGTGGTGCACCCGGTTCATGTAAAATTTCTCAATATAACTTAATAAAATTCACACCCTTTTTAGTAATTATACATTCATAAGTGTTTTTTAATAAATTAAATTCAAACGTAATCATAATTATTAAAGTCACTTGTGAAAAAAAATATCGAAATAGAAATTACAATTGACCAACATCACTTTTAATTAATGTCACTAATACATATTATGATTACGATTGTCCACTGCTGATCCAAACGGGCACTAGTTTAGAGTTGAGTTTGAAAATCTGAATAATTTTGTATTTAAATTTAATTTTTTTCATTATCATAATATCTACAAAAATTCCAAATTACAAAAAAAAAATAAATAAATGTTTAAAGGATTAAATTAAGTTCTACATTGAATAATACAAATATACTGTTGGGCTATTTGCTTCTCTGGTTTTATGTTCCTGTTAGTTTCTTTTGGGTGTCTCAATGTTTGCCGTGGGCTATCTTTGTAAATAGGCTTTTTTATCTTGTATTCCTCTTATCCTTAACTAGCATAGAGAATGTTATTAAAAAAAACACTTAATTTTCATATAAAGAAATTCACCACACTAACATAAGTTGAGGCTATTTCTTCCCTACATTCTCTCCAGTCGTTCTCCAGTGGCAAATGGCCAAATAGTCATTAACTTTTTGAAGCAACAACCTTCCTTCTCCTATCGCACCAACATCTAACAAATGAGAAAGAGAACAAAGATGGAAAAGCAAGAGATTTGATTTTAGTTGAATTTTGATTGAAATTTTCAAACAGCAACCTGGTTATACAGAGCATGGAGGCCCACGCCCATCAAACGCACAAGATCGTCTTGATATGAAGCCCGAAGCCTTTTTTCCCCCCCTAGATGAAGCCATTTTAGCTATGTGAAAGTGATCAATGGTGAGTAAAGCCGATGTTTCTTTCTATATATAAAAGTTAAATAAATTATTTAATTACTACATGTGTGAGATGTTTCTCTAAGATATTTTTTTATATAATATTAAATTATATACCATTTGAAAGTTAGGCAAATTATTTTAAAGAAAAATGATAAATATAGGGTTAAAGGCCACTTTTACCTCAGAACTATTCGCTTGGAGTCAATTTTGGCCTGGAAGTTTTTCGAGTGCCAATTTTACCTCAAAAGTTTCAAACATGGAACAATTTTTCCCTTATGTTAGTTGACCGTGTGTCGACCGTTAGCCGGGTTTAGTTAACCATGTGTTGACTGTCATTAGGGCCGTGATTAGTATTTAAATACGTTTTATAGTTGAATAAGAGATCCGAGATAATTAAAAACTTTTTGCAACACTTGTACAACATGATCTCCATTCATTTTTAAATAAAAACAATTGACCTATTCAGTTTGTCACATACACAATATCAGAGTATTAACAAAATTCCCGACATTCATTCTGGATAATATCATTAATCCAAGAGTTTTATAGGGCATCATCGCCCATCTCAATTTCCCATACCGGGGATTACACAATAACTACAAACCTATGGTCAATCCAATATATACATACAGTTGTCCAAATGATAACAAAAAACCAAAAAGAAACTAAGACTACCACTGGCAATCCTAGTCGTCCTTGTTCACTTGCTTGCCTCGAGATCCATTTGCCCTGGCTAAAAATGTTATTTGGAAAGAGCGAGATTCAAAAGAATCCCAGTAACAACAGTTTACGAATATGATGTATAATTAAACAAAGCAAATAAGCATATATCACAATGCAGCATAACAATATTCAAGGTCGGGCTAATCGCCATGTCCCCTAAACAATATTCAAGGCCGGGCTCACGCCACGTCCCCTCAACAATATTCAAGGCCGGGCTCATGCCACGTCCCCTATTCAAGGCCGGGCTTCCGCCACGTCCCTTTGCTCATTCAATGAATAATACAAACAAGCAATGCATTATACATGATATAGGATAAAGTGTCACTACCTTGTTCTTTCCGTTCTTGTTCAAGCGTATGCCTTCTATGTTCCGGGAAAATATCAAATCCTATAATCATTAAGGACGATAGGTTATCACTTATTCCAATACTCAAATGACTTCAAAACACTTAGTTTTGGTTATCATTAAAGTCCCTTAAGTAGGTATGAAAGTCTCTAACAATCGCCTAAAAGGATTGGGAAGTACTAGGTTGGAAATCACTTTTCAAAATCACAAGGTGCTGAAAACAGGGGTTGGCTGCAGCCAAGAAACCTCTGGCTGCGGCCAGAAACAGCACAGAAAGTTTCTGGCTATGGCCAGGAAAATTATGTTTCTTGGCTGAACTTCAAAAAATCATAACTAATTCTAGAAAAATCAAAATGAGGTGATCCCAAAGCCCATTGAAAGCCATTTAAGTGATATTTACTATAAAAATATGGACCATTACCAGAAATCACCCCAAAAATACAGAATTTAAGAAATGTCCACACTGCTCCAGAATTATTCCCAGATTTAACATCAAACTTTGGACAGTCATAACTCCTAGCCCACAAATCGAAATGACATGAAATAAATGTCCATTTTGAATCTTGGCAAGTGAAATTTAAGACTGGAAAGTTTTAGAATTTTCCAACACCATTTACTATTTTAAAACGTCCATGCAAAGCCACTGCCAGAACAGAGTTTTTTACTAATCAAGACTTGCCACTTTTAAAACTAAGTTCCCAATGGTTCAAAATTCATATCCAACATTACTCCCACACAATTTTCCACAAGAAACACAATGGAAACATCAAAATAACCAAATTCTCATCCCATCTATATGTTCTGTTTTTGTCCTATGTTCAACAAAAATCCCAAAATTGTCAAACTTGGCATTTTAGTTTCAATCAAATTCTATCTATCCAAGATATATCTCAAAGTATCATATCCATGACAATAACAACTCAAACACCACAAGACCCTAATTTTCGAAAATAGGGTTAAATTCCCAAAAATTCCAACTAACCAAATGACCGCAAAACTTATATCAAAATGCTCAACTTACTCACCTCTTTAACTTTCCCAAAGGAGTTCCTTGGTTCACCAAACTCTATATTTCCTTGAGAGCTCAAATCACCACCAATGGCAAATCTAAAACCATAGAATTGAAGCTCTCAAGACAAGGAACAAGATTGAAGAAGAGAGTTTTTCCATTAGGGGTCATTAAAAGGGTCAAATGGCTCACCTATTTCACCAAGTTCTTCCTCCTTCTTGGGCAGCCATGGAAGCATGCATGAGAGAGGCAGAGGAGAGATGAAGAGTGATGATGAAGATGAAGTTGAGGGCAGAAATTCTGCCTTCCCTTGTCTCATACGCATAAGAGAGAGGGAGAGAGAGACAATGAGAGATTGAGTGTATGGAGGGAAATGTAATAATAATTCTTTGACTCCCATACTCCATTCAGCTGAATGCAAGGGAAGAGGGAGAGAGAAAAATCATTGCACCATGCCCTTGACTTCTCCAAACACTCCACCATCAAGTAAAATTACCACTTGTCACTCCCTCATACAATCTCCTCATAATTAATCCTCCACTAGTTATACTAACAAATTCCATTAACCCATTGGCTACATATCTCATTTCTCCTTAGTTAGAAATTAATCTCTCCATCAATTACTAACTAATTAACCATTAATTTTCCATTTCTTCAATTCTTCCACTAATTATGACATATTAACTTAAATTGCCACATAACCCATAATAATTCAAACTTTAATTCACAAAATATTCTCAATAATTATCATTAGCCCTTAATCAAAATTTGGGGCGTTACAAATACTACCACCAAGATTTGCATTGGTGGCTGCTCCGCCCGAGAGCAGAAGTATGCGACCTATACCCAGCCGTCGAGGGAAGCCTGCCTGATAGTAGTAGCAAATATTCAAATGAGAACTTTGAAGGCCAAAGAGAGGAAATGTTCCATGTGAACGATACGTGCATATGAGTTAGTCGATCCTAAGAGACAGGGGAAGCCCGTCTGATAGCGTGCAGCATGCGTACTTCGAAAGGGAATCGGGTCAAAAGTCCTGAACCGAGACTTGGTAGCTGATAGTAACGTTAGTGAGTCTGACGACATCGGTAGGGGCCTCGGGAAGAGTTCTCTTTTCTGTTTAACAGCCTGCACACCCTGGCTCAGCTGGAGGTAGGGTCTAGAGGCTGGAAGAGCAATGTTCGATGCGCCCGAGTAACGGTCATTGGGTTAAGGTGCAATTTTGCTCCTGAAGTTTACTTGTTTTAATAAATTTGACCTAATATCAAAAATAAATTGAAAAATACATATACACCTCCCCCGGGGATGAAATGTAACTACATATAAGTGGAAAAAGCATAAGTTACAAAGTATCTTAATAGGATACACACACCCTTTAGAAGGTAAGACAGATTCCAAAAAATTATTCTTTATCCTAGTAATGATTTTTATATGGGATTTCTTAACAAGTTTACAGTGTATAGGAAATGTACTAGGGTGGTCAATGTATTATTGTCTAAGTATGAAAGTCATAACATCCTTTAGTGTCAACAACTACGGTGAAGGACTTTGAATTTTGTTTGAGGGATAAATAACCATTCACGGAAATGATTGTGACAAAAAAACACCATAATTGACATGCTTCTTTGGCCTCTCTCTAATTTAATAATAAAAATAACATCCTATTGAGGAAAGGAGCTCTATTGATAATGGTGCCTCTCATCCCCTTGCATTAGCTGTTCATCTAATACACCGCCATCGGGACATTGTTGAGATAAGACCTGAGATATAACTGCACTTGTTCGAGCTTGAGCCATCCTGATTACTTGTTGTGGAGATATTCATATACCTGCATGGCATACTTGATTTCTAGCAAACCACAAGGATTTAAGAAATTGGAAAGGCAAATATGTCATGGAATTACTAGAATCTTTGTGGTTTAACAACCATGTGAGTATCCACTATTGCAAAGATTTGTCAGAGTTGTTATCAATTCTAAAACCAATAATACTGCCAAACCAACATCTCTGGAGAAAGAGCATTATAAAAGTAGGTGTTCTAAAGATTCAGAATTACTATACGGATATAACATACCTTATAATCTACCATGTATCTATTGAGAAGCAAATGCGTTGTGGGGAAGATGCGTCTAACTATTGTGAAGCAAATGTGTTGTGGGTAAAATGCGTCTAACTATCTTCTAAAGTAACATTTTTAGTCTAAGGGGTAGGAAGGATTTCTAAATCAAATGGCATACCCCATTTTCGGCAGCATTGGATTGTCCACGTGTGCATTGAAGCAATCTATAGCCATCTCAGATAGTATACACTCTAGAATTATTACCTTCCCACCTAATAATATCAGGTGAATGAGATAGAGGAACCAAGTGTTTGGCGAATTGCTGAACCACTAGCCTGGGATAGAGTGAGGATAAGAAAGGAAAATTCCAAGAGCCTTTAGAACGCAGTATAAGGTCCGACACCTTCAAGTCAGGGCATGCCAAACCAGACTGCTGTAAAGGCCACCATAGCCGACAATTTAAAGATATTGAAGAACCATCACCTACCTGCCAGTAGGGGTGGAAATAAGGTAGGCTTTGTCTAAATAGGTCTGGGCCTGCAACATAGATTCAAAGCCTGAGCCTGGGCCTGAGCCTGTATGTAGGCTTTTTTTTAGGCCTGAGCCTGGGCCTTCAAAAGGCCTGACAAGGCCTGAAGCCTGTTTAAAGGCCTACTTAAATAATGTAGGCTTTTAAATAACCTTTAAAGTCAATGCCTCTAAATTTATATATAATCCTTCACAATGGAGGGTGCAAATTGAGGGAGAGTAAGTGAGTTAGTGTTGTCATCTTGAGCGATCGAAGAGAAGAAAGGCAAGAGTGAATGATTTATGTGAAAGTAATGGTTGAGTGTAATGACGACAGGATGTGAAATTTAGAATTAAGGTTAAGTTAGTAAATTTATAAATAATTTATAAAATTATTTAGATTATATTATATATACTTATGTAATATTATACATTAAAAAAAGCTAAATAGGTTAGGCCTGTAGGCCTATAGGCTAGGCTTTATGAAAATAGGCCTGGCCTGTTTATCTAAATAGGCCTAATAATATGCCTGAGTCTGAGCCTGACCTATTTATTAAATAGGCTAGGTTAGGCTTTATGTAGGCTAGGCCGTAGGCCCCTGTTAAGGGCCTGGCCTATTTCCATCCCTACCTGCCAGGTAAGGTGTTCAGTCACCACTTAACCCAACTTGATTATATGCTGCCACATAATTGAGTTGTTGTACACAAGTTTAAAAAAATACTGATTTTGATGATCCAAGTACTTTGTAAGCATCACTTTGCTTAATAAGGAAGATTAGTTAGACACTACTCTCTAGAAATGCTTAGCTAATAAGGTAGAATTAAAAGCATCTAACTGTACAAGTTATAGGCCACCATTACTTCTCGGAAGGCATAATTCATCCCATCTGAGCATATGAGCCTTCTTTGAATTTTCTGAACATCCCCAAAAGAAATTGGCCATCTTCATTGCTATGGTACGACATAAGTGGCTAAGGAACTTCACACACGAAAAAGGATACACTAACAAGGAAGACAAAGAGTTTTTAATTAGTACAAGCCATCTTGCCTAAGATAGGAGATTGCTTTTACACCCAACGAGACTCTTTTCAAGTTTTCCAAATACCTTATTATATTTTCTTTTCTTCGATTTTGGATCATTAATATATGTACCTAGATACTTTCCCAATCATGAATGGAATTTTATTTCAAGTATTTCAGACAATTTTCACTTTATATGATGGGGTACTAAGGGGCTGCACACCATAGATGATTTCTGAATATTAATATTTGCCTTGAGATTATAAAGTACCTTCTAATCAAAGCCTTGACTATACGACAGTCTTCTTCTACTGCTCAACAGAAAAAAGGGTATCATCAGTATACATCAGATGTGTCAATGGTAATACCTCACGAGAAACACGTATACCCCTCCACCAGTTGTAATTCTTAGCCTGGTGAATCATGCAAGATAATACATTTGCATAGAGTAGAAAAAGATACAAGGAGAGAGGATCCTGCATGAGGCCTTGAGATGGATAAAAAGGCTTTCCTGAAATCCATTAAGTATCACTTGATAAGAGGCTGTTGAGATGTATTACATGATTAGTTGGATCATCCAATGAGGAAACCCCATTTTTCGTAGAATTTTTTGCACAAAATACCAAGACACCTTTTCATCAGCTTTAACGATATCTAACTTAATTGCACACCATCCATCCTTGCTTTTTTGCGTACCTTGAATCTTTACCATACATTCTGAGGCCAGAATAATATTGTCAATAATAAGTCGAACCTTAAATGAAGGCATTTTGGTTAGGGGTAATCAAATCACCCAAAATCTCCTTTAAGTAGTTGCACAAAATCTAGAGATTAATTTATACAAAATATTGAAAAGGCTGTTAGGTAAAAAATCCTTAAAAGTACACGGATTATTGCACTTTAGTAATAATACAATGAACGATCGATTTAACTCGCTGAGAAGATATCCTCGTAGACAAACATGATATATTATTGCAATGATGTCTTGTATAAGCAATTACCATAATTTCATATAAAACCATGCATGAAAACCATCGGGGCATGGAGCACTATCAGCTTTCATTTCAAAAAATGCCCTTTCAATCTCTTCAACGGTTACTTGATGATTCATATTTTCAATATGAGAAGGAGACAATCTTGATAAGTTGATGTTGCTCAGAGTCTGATCAGCATATTTGTAACCCCCTGCCTTATTAAACGTAATTATGATTGGATAATACGTGATTAAATGGATTAGAGACCAATGGATAGTTTAGAATTCATTTTAAACTCCCACATTGGGGTAGGATTTTTCACAAGTTTATTATTTCTTTTTTTTCCAAAGCTTCTTCTCTATCCTGGTCTCACATTCAAATATCGAATATAATTACCTCTGCAGTTATATCACATTCATATATCAGAGTGTACAACAAAATCCCGGCAAACCCCGGGTTTCATACATATACTAAGGGTTTACAAGTCCCAACTAGGGGATTACATAACGAATATCAAGCGTAGTATTTACATCCCACAATATACAGTAATCCAAAATCCAAGTAGATAACCAACAATCCCATATTTCCCAAAATCCCTAACCGCTCTTGGTTGGCCGCTTCCCTCTTAAGCCACTTGCCCTATTTGAAATCTTAGTCATTAGAAAGAATGAGATTCAAAAGAATCCCAGTAGTAACAAATTCACTCATGCAATATGTAAACATATAGCAGGTAAGTAAATCACAACCAACAGCAACAATCGAACATGCTTTTCACCACAAACGACAGCACTCATGGCTGTATAATAAAGTCACCTGCTTTCGCTGTATACACAAGTCACCAGCTTTCGCTGTATAATATAGTCACAAGCTTTTGTTGTATACACAAGTTACTAGCTTTCGCTGTATAATATAGTCACCAGCTTTCGATGTATACACAAGTCACCAGCTTTCGCTGTAGAATATAGTCACCGGCTATCATTCGCTGTATAAGCAGCAGCATCACAACTTCATCACAACTCATCACAACACATGACCCACATACATACAATACATTTACACAAAGTATAAGGGAAGTGTCACTACCTTATTTTTTTCTGGACGTTCTCTGGTACTGTTGGTTCACGAGTAGGGTAAATGTCGATCCCTATAAACCAAATCAGGGACAACCAATCAATCTCTTTTCCAAGTTCTTAATTCCATAATACTTTAAGTTGGTTATCATTTGAACTCTATAGGTGGCTACTAGAAGCCTAGACATTGCCTAAAGGATTGGGAGATACTATACCAAAAACCACCTTTTAGATATGCAAAATGCTGATTTTTGGGTGTTGACCACGGTCCATAACCTCTGGCCGCGGCCAAGAAAATTCTGTTTCTTTGCTGAACTTCCAAAAATCATAACTAATTCCATAAAAATCAAAATGAGGTGATTCCAAAGCCAAATGAAAGATATTTTAGTCCTTTTCCTAGAAAAAATATTGGTGATTATTAGAAATCACCACAAAAATACATAATTGCACAAAACTCAAAACTGTTCCAAAACAGAGTTCAGTTTTCATTCCAAACTTTGGACAACCATAACTCTCAGTACACAAGACAAATTGATACAAATTATATGTTCATTTTAAAGCTTGGGATGTGAAATTTAAGACTGAAAAGTTTCAGAATTTTCTGACATCATTAGATCATTCAAAACGCCAATACAAACAGAATGCCCAGAATAGACTCTGAATGGGCAGCATTTCAGTTTTGCACCAATGCTTCCAATAGTTCCCAAATTCATATCAAATACCATTCCAGCATAAATTTGCATAAGGAATCCATTGAAATCATCAAAACAACCCAATTCAACCTCCATTGACATGTTACACAATGACCACCACATGTCTTACCGAGAACCCAATCAAACCACCATATTGCAAACCAACATTCCAGATCAATTTCAAATGCTCAAAGACACACTATGACACCAATTTAATACTAAACACTAACCAATTCACACATTTAGAAATTAAGCCAAAATCAGGGCAAATTCTATAAATTCTCAAGACTCAACCAATGGTCTCAAGTTTTAGGTCAAATTGTAGCAAATTCTTACCTCAACTTATTCCCAAAGCTAATTCTTCAATTCTTCCACTTTCAAATTTCCTCAAGCTTCCCAACACCACAAATCAAAAATCTGAAACCATAGGAATAAATATCTTGACACTATGATCAATGTTAATGAAGAACACTTGAGCATTTAGAGACAAATACTCACCCAAAACTCAAGCTTTTCCTTTCTCTTTCTTGCTCAAGGTTGGACGACCATGGAAGAGGAGAGAAAGATGATAGGATGAAGATGAAATCAGATTTTTGGGGGAGAGGGAGCTCTTGGCCGACTTTTAGAGAAGAGGAGAGAGGAAAAATAGGTTGAAAAGTTGACTTAATCTAATGGTATCACACTTGGACACTTGGCAACATCTTGGCCCTCTTTTCCTAACCTCACATAACAAATGCACACACACAACTCCTCTCATACTCATGAATCCTAACCATTGATCTTAAAGTTACCAATGAATTTCCTCTTCGGTAACTAACCAATTGAGCGGTAAATTACCATTTTACCTCTGAGTATCACAATACTTATCAAATCACCACTAAACACATTGTTCTCCTTCCTTTATACCATAACACGCCCTCCCCTCTATTTTCATTCAATTTAGATATTTATCCAATATTGAACTTAAATACAGGGTTTGAGTTTTGGCTATAACATATTTCGATCATAATTCTTGTCATGTCCTCCAAAAATGTTGGTTTAACATTAATTACCTTTACTTTCGGAGTCAAAGTCCCTTAATCACAATTTGGGATATTACAATATTCATCGTCAAAGGATCCAAGATCTTTATATATTTGTTTGAAATGATTTGTGGCCACATTGTGAATTTCCTCTTGATTCTCAATCCATTCACCGGATTCATTCTTAATATAAACTATCCATTTTTGCATTCATCTAGAAGTGGCAAAGATATGAAAGTATTTTGTATTTTTGTCACCTTGCAGCATCCAGTTTTGCCTTGCTTTCTATGACCATAGTATTTCTTCACAATCATACCAAAATTTGAGAGATGATTTTAGGAAAGAAACTTCTTATTCTTCTTCAGCGGATAGAGATTCCTTGTTATGCCACACCTAAAGCACATTTTCTAATCCCTTTATGTTAGAAGAAATTCGGCCAATAGATAATTTATTCAAGTTGATAAGAGCATTCCGAATAAATTTAAGTCTGACCATATCCTTATATGTCCAAGAACAATGTATTTCTCTACACTACACCTGACGAACAATGTCATGACACAGAGAGAAAGCAAACCAAAAATTTTCAAACCTGAATAGCTTTGTTCCCTTCCTTTCCCAATGCATCTAAAATAATATTAGTGAATGATCTGATGTAGCAATTGGTAAAATTTGCAACATTGATATAGGAAAGGATTGTATCCAAAGTAAGTTGCAAAGTGCCCTATCAAGTTTTTTTTTTTTAACTCAATCAACACCATGCCGATTATTGCACCATGTAAACCATCTATCATAAGCCATGATGTTAATAATGTTACATTCATCCATAAAATTTTGAAAAGAAGATGTACCTATAATAAAAGAAGAACCACTAAGTTTATCACATAAACCAAAATATAACTAAGATCACTAATAATCAACCAAGGTTCATTGATAGACTAACCAAAGATAGAAGCTAAGACCACAAAATATAATAATCTTTAACAGCCAAAAAACCATAGACAAACGTAATATATATATATATATATATCATAATTATATAAATATTACAATTCGTAGGAATCCAGTTAGGAGAAGCATCTAGAACTGTACAGGACACAAAAGAAGATACACCCAAAAAAAGCCTTCCTTTTCTACCAACTGGATCGATAACAAAAAATCAGAAAACGAAAATCTACGGAACCTCTTAGATATATTACACTGCTTCATAAAGGTTTCTGTTAAAGTCAGAAGCTCTTTCGGTGCAAGCAATATTGCTGACTTCCTTCTTTCTCTTAGTCAATCACTCTCTATTTGTCTCACCATTTCTCCTGTTAATCACTCTCACATTGTCTCTATTTTTTGTCTATAAATACTGTGTAAATCCTTTCATTTATATATAATCAATTAATTCTTCCTATTCTCTTCATGGTATCAAAGTGTAATGAGAATAGTTAAGACAATTACCTTCTGCGTGCTATCTGTGTTCTCTATTTTGTCAGAACTAGTATCGACACACTCTAAACTCTTCTTCTCTTCGTCCCCATCAGCCACCAACTTTACAGGTGAGCTCTGAGTTATCGAAGATACCCAAGAACCAAAATAACCCATAAGGGAATTCTAATGGGAAGCAAGTGAGTTCATCTTTCCTTCTTCCTATCTCAGTCACCGTTTCCTAGTTCTTTAGAATCAGTACCGACGACACGAGAAAGAGAGTCCACCATTGACGGCCAAACTTGGGCCATAACTTTGGGAGCTTGGACCGAAGAAAAAGTAGAAGTTTAGAGACCATAGAATCAAACGAGACTTTGGATCTCTCGGAGAAGAGAGTCACACCGCCTTCATTCTCTTCCTCTGTTTTCAGCGACAATAGAGCACCACCGCCGTTCCTTCATTCTCCATCAACCACCAACCATCGAAACACCATCATCACTGTCAGCCTTCCTCCGCCATTCCCACCACCACAACCGTGACGTCCCACATCAGAAGTAGAACCATAGTCACCTCCGATCTCACCATGACTTGATTTACTCTGCTGCCAGCGACACGTCACCACCGTTACTTCTCACTCAACCATCGATCTCCTCTGCTCTGCCATCGCCCCCTCGCCGCTAGAGTCCTTCGTCGTTCACTCGACACCATCCCAGCTCTCTAATCACCAAGAAAATCTCCTTTGCCTTTAGGCTTATTGAGAGGAAAAAAAAGGATGAAGGAAGAAAGAGAAAAAAAATGGAGGGTACTGTTCATTGGTCACTGTTCATGCGTCACTATTTAGCACTGTTCACACGTCATTGTTCACTGTGTTCTTAGTCAATGTTCACAGATTAATCAATACGTCTACAATTTCTGATGCCTCTTCCTCTGTGCCATGATTTAGTTCTCATGGCATCTCTACTGTTCGATCCACAAAACAAAGAAGTTCTAAAGGCCGTCCATTCTGTGATCATTATAAGAAACAAGGGTTCACAAAAGACACTTGCTGGAACCTCTAAGGTAAACCTGTTGACTGGAAGCTAAAAAAAGGGAAAGAAAGAGGTTACTTGGCTAAAGCTTACAGGGAATCAACCCAAAGTGACCAAGTGCACAAAATCATAGAAATGCTAGCCACACTACAGACTACGACAAAGCCTACTGCTATAGTAGTTAGGAGAGGTAATTTCTTTCAATTCTTGGCTGTGATAAAAGAACTATGTATAGGGAATTGTTGGATTATTGACTCAGGTGCCTCAGATCATATGACTGACAATAAGGCTCTCTTCTCATCCTATACTCCTATCACCAAAGGAGTGACTATGCAAATTGTGATGACTCTAAGTCTGTTGTAACTGGAATTGGTTCCATCAAAATCTCAGCTACACTTACTCTTCACTCAGTATTGCATGTTCCAAAGTTGAAGTATAATTTACTATTTGTGAGCAAATTAGCTAATGATGAAGGTTATCAAGTTAACTTCTTTGCTACGCACTGTATTTTTTAGGATCTGCTGATGGGGACCATGATCAGGAGTGCAAAAGAACTTGATGGTCTCTATTACCTTGATGAAAGTGATAGTAATCGGATTAAATCTTGCAATAAAATGTCTCTCCCTAGCACTAGTAACTTGGAATTATGGCACAAGCGTTTAGGTCATCCAAATTTAAATTACATGTCTCAAATGTTTCCATCCCTCGTTCCTCATAAAATCACCCCTGATTTTCATTGTAATTCATGTGAAAAGGCTAAGCACATCATACATTCACCTCCATTACACCAATAAACTTGAGCCTAAAGCCCTTTGGTTTATCTTCCTTGGTTACTCCCATTCCCAAAAAGGATACAAGTGTTGTGATCCAGTCTCCAAATGTGTATTTGTTGTAACCCCCTGCCGTAATTAATATCCGGATTATGCAATTAACGTGAAATAGAGACCAATAAGACAAAACATCATTTATAAACCCATCAACCAGACAGGGTTTTCACAATTACATTTCGAAATTATTAAAAACACGGTCTCATATTTACACTCCGAATATAATTACTATGCGAAGATAAATTACATTTATACAAATATCAGAGTACGCAATATAAATTTTCGGCAATCCCGGACTCATATCTTCGCTCAATAAACATAGGGCACATTAGCCCATACAATTCAACCAATAGGGATTACACAACCTACTCGAATACATACTCCAGTATTGATCCATATAAACAATTACATAATCCCAATTACGCATTGATAACCAACTACTAAGCTCTCACCCAGAAACGAGTCCTCTTCGTCCTTGGATGCTTGCTTCATCCTCAATCTTCCTTCCCTGTCTAAAATGTTGATAGGGGAGGGTGAGATTCTGGGGAATCTCAGTAGGAAACACATACCAATATGCATGCAAGATAAGTATTTAATGCATGACATGCTTGCATCACAATAACTCATGTTCACATCATGATATATCCGCATGCTCAATGTTTCAACAACATACTCATGGCCATAGCATAACTAGAAACAGAGCTACAATCATTCATACATGTCTCACATAATCACGCAAAGCAATAACATGCATTAATACACAAATACAATTATCAATACATGCAGGAGAGGTAAGTTCCCTACACTTTTTCCACGTAAGCTCCAGCACAGCTGCTCACGAACAAAACGAACACCAAACCACGATCAGGGCGACTATCCAACCCTATAACCAAACAAGGACATAGGGTTAATCCCTTTTCCAATTCCTTAACTCTCAAACACTTAAGTTGGTTATCATTCACGACCTTTAGGAGGCTAATTAAAGCCCAAACATATGCCTAAAGGCTTGGGAAACACTTGACCAAAGATCTCCTTTGAAAAGTGCAAAACACTGATTTTTGGGGGTGGGCCGCGGCCCAAAATCCGTGGGCTGCAGCCCAGCATCCTCGGGCCGCGGCCCAGAAAATCCTGTTTCTTGGCTGAACTTCCAAAAATCATAACTAATTCCACAAAAATCGAAATGAGGTGATTCTAAAGCCAAAAGAAAGGCATATAAGTCCTCTTTCAAGGAAAAATATAGCCCTTCACTGGAAATCACCACACAAATACAGAATCACCAAAAACTCAAGACTGTCCCAAAACAGAATCCATTTTCGACCTCAAACTTTGGACAGCTATAACTCACAGTAGACAAAACGAAATGGCACAAATTATGTGCCCATTTTGAAGCTTGGGATGTGATCTTTAAGACTGGAAAGTTTCAGAATTTTCCAATACCATTTGTTCATTCAAAACGCTCATACAAAATTACTGCGCAAAACAGAGCTTACACCAAACAGATTTCCAATTTTCTACCAAAGTGTTCAATAACTCCAAAATTAATAACCAAGCTTATTCCCACACAAAATCACTCAAGGAACACAATGGTAACCTCAAAATGACCAAATTCACAACCCATTTATATGCCCTGTTTTGACCAAAGCATAAAACCAACACAAAAAGTGCCAAACTTCACATTTAAGCTTCAATTCAATACCATTCATTCAAAACACTTAACAAGGCACTAATTCCATGACAACAATAATTCAAACACCACAAGACCCTAAATCACGAAATTAGGGCTAAAATTCCAGAAATTCAAGGCCTAACCAATGGCCACAAATCTTATATGAGAAGGAAGCTTTCACTCACCTCAACAACTTTCCCAAAGGCACTTCATGATTCTCCCAAGTCCATAATTTTGTGACTCCTCAAATCACCACCAATGGAGAATCTAAAACCATAGGATGAAAGCTCTTAGCTCAAGGAACAATGTTAATGAAGAGCATTTTGGCATTAGAAGTCATTTGCTCACCTTAATCTCAAGCTTTTCTTTCTTCTTCTTTGGCCAACAATGGTGAAAATGGAGAGAGAAGAGAGAGAGAAGAGAGAAATGAGAGTGATGATCAGAATTTCTGCCCCCCTTGGCCCCTTCCATGCGCATGGGAGAGAGAGAAAAGAGAGGAAATGAATTATTTTGTCCTCTAGTGCCTAATCCAAAGGCCTCCACAATGCCACATGTCACCATCTCATCCACTTCCACTATGAGCTCACATAGACACAATGTATAGGATTCCGACCCATCAATAATGAATCTCAACCCTTGATCTCAAATACCACACACATTCATCTCAAATTTACATCATATTTCTCCCAAAATATTTAATTACACAATTTTATAATAAATCTCAGTGCCATTAGCCCTTAATCGAAAATCGGGGTGTTACATTTGTCACCTTTGATGTCACTTTTCTTGAAAATATACTTTATTATGCCTTGTCTGTAATTCAGGGGGGAGATAGTGAATTTTAGACAAAAGAAACACTAAAGAATGACCAAACAGTCACAATTTATATACCTACCCACACAGAACCTAATCCTGATACTCCTGATAACAACCTTGATGTCCCTAATAATCTTGATAACCTTGATAACTCTGATAATGTGCCAGATCTAGGGGGAGAAACAAATATGTGGGGTAATACCTATATATAATGACACAAAAAAGGTAATGTGTCATAAGCTACTAGCACTCACCAGGAGTCGGTACCAAATGCAGGTCCAGGAGAAATTGATGGTTCTGATCTTACTCTTTCCATAACAGTGCAAAAATAACCTAGACAACCTAAATTATCCACTAGATATCCCATTGAGAAATTTTTCTCCTATAAGGCCCTTTCATCCAAATACAATGTATTTGTATCTCATCTTGATAGAATCAGAATACCAGAAATTATTGATGAGGCTATGGCTATACCTGAGTGAAGACAAGTTGTCTTAGAGAAAATGGAAGCTCTTAAGCATAATAAGACATGGGATGTAGTTGATCTACCACGAGGAAAGAAGCCTGTTGCATGCAAATGGGTATTTACTCCTAAGTATAAAGCTGATGGAACTCTTGAGAAACACAAAGTTAGACTGGTAGCAAAAGGCTTCACGCAAGTATATGGGGAAGATTACACTGAAACATTTGCTCCATTAGCCAAGTTAAATACCATCAGAATTCTCTTATCTATTGTAGTGAATTTAGATTGGAATTTGCACCAACTTGATGTAAAAAATGCTTTCCTCAATGGAGAACTCAAGGAAGAGGTGTATATGAAGTTACCTCCAGGGTTCTCAGGAAAAAAGACTAACTAAGTCTACAAATTAAAGAGGTCGTATATGGGTTAAAGCAATCTCCGCGCTTGGTTTGAAAGATTCACCCGGGTTCTGAAGAGAAATGGTTTTACTGAAGTGTAGAGCGACCATACTTTATTTGTCAAACATCATAAGCGTAAGATGGCTATTCTGATCGTATATGTTGATGATATAATCCTTATAGGAGATGATGAGGTAGAAATCAATCAAATCAAGAAGGCCTAGTATGAGAATTCCAGATTAAAGTTCTTGGAGAAATAAAGTACTTTCTTAGGATGGAAGTTGCTCGATCCAATAAAGGAATTTATATCTCCCAAAGGACGTATATACTCAACCTTCTAAAGGAAACAAGGATGACAAGTTGCAGACCCAGTGACACACTTATACGGATTGATAAAATAGATGAAGATGCAGATCTCGGTAAGGTAGTAGACTTAGGGAACTATCAACGGATGGTAGGCAAACTAATATATCAGTCTCATGCCAGACCAGACATTGCCTTTTCAATAAGTGTGGTTAGCCAATATTCTCATGATCCTAAACAGAAACATTTGAATGAAGTCTACAGGATACTTCGTTACTTGAAATGACCTCTAGGACGTAGCTTGCTATTTAAGAAAATTGACAAACAGATTGTAGAGTTATTTATAGATGCTGATTAAGCAGGTGATAACGATGACAGAAAATCCACATCTGGACTTTGTACATATGTGTGGGGTAATTTGGTCACATGGAGAAGTAAAACCAAAGTGTAGTCGTGAGAAGCAATGCTGAAGCTGAATACAGGGCAGTAGCACTAGGAATCTAGGAAGGCATATGGATAAAATGTGTTCTTGAAGACTTGAGGAAGTCTATAAATCTACCAATCAAGGTCTATTGCGATAACATGGCTACAATCAACATTGCTCATAATCCAGTTCAACATGATAGAACTAAACATGTCGAGATAGACAGACATTTTATAAAAGAAAAAGTTGATGATGGTATTGTTAATCTAAGGTACATATCCTCTAAAGAACAAACCACAGACATCCTCACTAAAGGACTGCCCAAGGACAGGTTTGAGTATCTGATTGGCAAGTTGAACTTGATAGATATTTATAGTCCAACTTGAGGGGGAATGTTAAAGTCATAAGCTCTTTCGGTGCAAGTGATATTGCTGACTTCCTTTTCCTCTCAATCAATCACTCTCTATTTGTCTCTCTATCTCTCTCGTTAATCACTCTTACGTCTCTATTTTTTGTCTATAAATACAGTGTAAATCCTTTCATTTATATACAATCAATTAAGTTTTCCTATTCTCTTCAGTTTCACTAATAAATAAAAGGTTAAGGGAGTATTTACAAAACAGATTTCTAAGTCATTGAATTGTTGTGTCTTTAACAAGACCACGACAGTTCCATTACAATACATTCATGCCCCTAGGCAAAGTTTTTTTGGCAAAAACTCCGCTAAAACCTAGAAAAGAGGAGTAAGTGTCAAGTGGAATTGAAGCAGTCGGCGCTCCTGCATTCTCATGTCGAGAACGCTTCTTAGCCAGGGAACTGGAACCAAGCAAAACCATAGAGCAATGAGTAAATGAAGAACCACCAGAGGCACACCCTTCCTGATGCATGTGAGTCTGAATATCATTTTGAACCTGAAGCATAATTCTCACATGTTTTATAAATAAAATTATAAAAAATTAAAGTGTCGTTCATGTCACTAGGATAGGCCACTTGAACAAGAGGGTGAAGCAGATCAGCCAACACTTAATTCCAAATGTCTTCAAAAGGTGGAGATTCTCTTCCACGCCATGTATTTGAAGGGTTGAACCCAAAGGAAGACAGCCCAGTAAAAATACTATTTAGACAGGCCTAATCCTCATCCAAGTTCAACAAGGCAGACACAACAATTGGTTGGCCTTCAATAACCATGAAATCAGACCAAAATCTATGGGTCTGAATAGAGCTAGTAACTAGGAACTTGCCCACTTCAATATTAAGGCGTGGAACTCGGTCCAAACTCCACTGCGAAATAACCTGCCAAACCCTAAGAGGGTTCACTTCAATAACCATGAAATCAGACCAAAATCTATGGGTCTGAATAGAGCTAGTAACTAGGAACTTGCCCACTTCAATATTAAGGCGTGGAACTCGGTCCAAACTCCACTGCGAAATAACCTGCCAAACCCTAAGAGGGTTCACTTCATTGAAGGCTAAGCATTCCGCCAAGTCACGCATCACACAAACTAAACGAAGATCGTTAGGAGTGCAAACCTGATTGGTCCTGAAGCTCAAAATCCGATGCAACTAGGTGAAAATCGTTAGGAGTGCCGTCATTTAATTATGCTTGGTTATATCCCAAGAAAAACGCATTTAGAGAAGCAACGTGCGCCAACTCATTATCTGCCACATGAGCATGCTGAGTACGGAAAATTTCTTGGTTCAAATCATGGCGAGGGACCTCATTCACAGGGACATGTGTTGCTGTATCAGCGCTCAGGGATATGATTGCCTATCATGAGGAATAAAATTGGTCAGAGTCGATGCTGGATTTTCTGGGTTTTCAGTCGCCGGAAATTGCCGCTCATGAATGTCTTCTTGCATACGGTGAAACTCTTCAGAGATTATATGAGAAAAGGACTTGGTGATATTTGGTGATTGATCTCCAAAAGAATCAGAGGATGCCGATAATTGTCGTGAATGTTCAATTCCATGTGCTCTATTCTGCTAAACTTGGACTGAGTATGCACCACCATTTAGAGATGGCACCCAAGAGACAAAAGCGGTTCGTCGTTGATGAGATTTGTGATAAAAAGCGATGTTTTCATGTGAGACCATAGGATTATCATAGTCCTTGACGAAATCCGAACCGAACCTTGATATAAGTCTGGCATTATACACTGTCATACTAAAAGAAATTAATTACACATCCCAGTCACAGTCCAAATTAGTATGACCTATCCTGCCACACGTATAGCATATTCTAAAAATTCTTTCATACTTAAACTGTACCCATTCTTGTCTGTGACTATGCTCGAACTATACATGGCAACCCATGATTAAAGGTAATGATGGATCAATGGTTGCACGAACCCGAAGGAAACAAATGTTCTCCAAAGCTTCTTCTTCCTCTTCAAAATCAGCAAAATCACCAATGATGTCACCCATAAATTTAGCCGTGGGTCGGGTATGATAGTCAATAGGTACACCCCATACTTGCACCCACACTTGAGTTTTCTGAAGAAGATTGCCTCCAAAATAACATCGATTTGAAATTGAGAGACAATAAGAACCGAGTTTTTAATAGACCAAGGACCCATTTGATTCTTGTAGTCTCGAACTTGCTCATTCTGAATATGAATAAGAAACCTGTTCTTACTCCGACCACGAACAGTAACTCGTCCCTGAAGCTTCCAGGCATTATTTAACTCTTCCTGTAGTTCATGCTTGTACCAGGTTTTACTGTCAAGGATGAACCTGAAAGCACACAACTGCAAGACCTATCGTCTGTTCTCAGTGTATTGACTGTGAAGCAGAATAGATGGTCCTTGACGTGGAAGACGAAAACCATGTAGACCTCCCCCCAAGAGAATTATCGACATTGAAACTACTGGAAAAGCTCCCTCCAAAAGAGGTACTACTTTCTTCCAAATTACATTCAAGATTTCAACGTAGTGGCTGCACCATGCTGACAACCCAAATCTTTACAGTTTTCCACAGCAGAGCCAAAAAAGTTACACAAATAAAGAAAGAAAATGGCCAAGTTAATAGTCACAAGAAGGAGGTTAATCAGGCGAAATTGAGGAGAAGAGGAAGTAAAAGAGCACAGAAAGGATTCCAGAGGTAGTCGGTGTTGCAAGAGCAGAGAGTACCACTAAGGGCCAGCCCGAGATTCGGTTGGGTTGAAACCCGATTCTATTCCATGTTATCAAATCCTGCCGAAAATGAGGTATGCCATTTGATTATAAATCTCAAATCCAAAATATAAATTATCTTAAATTTTAAATCTCAAATCCAAAATTAGATATGTTTTTAATTTAAGTCATCATCTTCATCTTCCGCGTTGAATGATAAACTTGGGCTAAATGAATCTCTTGGAGATAAGTATAGAATACAGAGACGAAATTGAGCATATACTTTCGTAAATTAATCATTCAACTCCATCATGGTTTTCACGAACTTGATAGAATAATTCAACTTAAAATGATGTAAATTAGGAATGAAGAAAAAAATATTAGCAATTTCACAAGACTACGTAAGGAAGATATGATTCAAATAAAAAATTTGTTAAATGTGAAAACATAGTATTCAAGTGGAAAATTAAAAAAAAATGATTTATAAATAAAACTATAAAAAGTTTGGTGATAACAAAAAGTTTTATATTTTCTTACAAGAAAATGTATCCTCCTATTGGATTAAAGCTAGTTTTGTTTGAGGCAATGTCGAGCATCACATTTGGGCACTTCTAATAATGAGGATTTAAACCTTAATTCATTATATTGTGAAGGATTAGCTCATTCCATTAAACTCATGGTATGCATGTCCAATTTTATTGTTTTTTTATTTTTTTGCTTTTGCTACAAAGGTCAAATTTTATTAAAATTGTAAAAGGAAAACTTAAAAAAGCCCAAGCATGCTAAAGGGCTAGTAGTTCTACCTGGACTCGAACAACACACAAGAACCAAAAGAAAAGGTCAAAAAAAAAAAAAAAAACGTAAAGGATAAAAAACTAAAGCCCAAAGGGCGGTTCTTGTGGCGTTCGGAGGAGTATATCTTATTTGATTTTGGAGGAGAGGAGGGAAAGTAATGTTTAATGACATCTTGCTTAATTCAAAAGAGGTGGGAAGGTTGGTAATAATTAATTTATCATTCTGTAATTAAATAATTGTTAACATATGCATAAAAAATTTATCATTCAAATTGCGTAATTTATGAGAATGAAATCTCATCCCAACATAATGTTTTTAGAAAAGCAGTCTCTAGTTAAATCCCACATTGCAAGATCAAGTATTGGTTTTCGTGGGTTACATGTGAAAATTCATATTTATATTATATCTCAATTAGGTTATATGAAATTGATTATACTACGCACTTATAGATGCCTTTTCTTTTTATTTTGCTCACCCATATTTTTTTCAAGAGCATACATAGTTAAGAGAGAAAGAGAATTTTATAATAATTTTGAAATTATTTAAATTTAAATTAATATTTTTGCGTTCCAGTTCAAACACCTATAATGAATTACAATGTAAAAACATAATCCAAACAAATTAAAATTAAATTAGAAATATAAAAAATAAATTAGAAAATAATCATCAATAAATTATATTTATTGATTAATATATCCAAATTGAATTCCCCAGTATTTATTATGTTTTTTTTTGAAAAAAAAAAATTAGAAAATAATCATTGATTAATGGATCAAAACCAAATCCCCTAATATATGTTATGCTTTTTGACTTAAAAATATAATTTTAAATAATGAGAACTCCTTGATTTACGAAAATACAACAAAATTCAATTATAAAGGAATATAAAAACCAAACGTTGTTATTTAACGGAATTAATGGTGTTACTTAAAAACAAAATAGAATATAATACTGTTATTATGAGTATTATAGAATATATAGATATGATCTAATCATATAGGCATATGAAAAAACTTATTGTTAATATGTAAATAAAAACTAATATAGCGATGTCACACATAACTATAATGTATATACTACATATAATAATAGTAATAATATCATGTTAAATTGCCAGTGGAGTATATCATAACCATATCATAGAATTGGATATATGTATCATCGATCATCAAGTAAGATTCAATTTCCATGTGAACATGTTTAACTTATATTATAATTATAATAATTTTTTTTAAAATATGGTAAAGTTTTATACAATGAAAATTATATATTAAATTTTTCGAGACAATAAACTTTTGTTATATTATTAGAGAAATGATCAAAGGGAGATAAAGTATAATTTTTTAAGGGTTAAGGTGTAAATTTAGTAACGAACTATTTCTCTCTAGGCACCCATCAGAATTAACTATTTTCGGGTGCAAAAGTATATATAATTAATTTTTTTTGTGGTATATATAACAACATCGTTAACCTTGATTAACTTCTATTACTTTTGCATTGTAGGTTCCACCAGTTTTCTTAGTCTCTACTATTTTAATATTATAAATCAAAATTTTAAAAAGAGTTAAATTTAGGGAAAATTCCAAATAAATGCCATTTGAACTTGAAAACCCCCTAAAAAATATGTTAACACATGGAAATGACAAATAGTCTCAAGGGATTACTATGAGATTTTGAGATATTGCATTTTTACCAAAATGCCCCTCAAGTTTTTTTTTAAAAGGAAAAACCCTCACCGGTGCCCAATCTTTGTCGTGCCGCTTCAGCGCCCGACACCACCACACTAGCGGGACTTCATCCGCCGTCATCTAGAGGTCCGGTGACAAGTTGAATAATGAGATTGACTACTTGAGCTCTTTAAGCCCTATCAAGCATTGTTGATAAGTTGAATAAAAGCAATGACAATTTTAGTATTGACAATGACAACTTAAGTGTAGTGATAAGTAAAATATTTACATATTTATTTTCCCTTATATGATGATTTTATGGACGATATTTGCGTTTAATATAATAAATTTGGGTGTGATTGATAAATAAATATTGTTTTTGGAATAAACAGCATTTAAAAATATAATAATAAAAAAATAAAAAATAAAAAAATTTAAAAATAAAAGCACTGTAGAAGGTCAACAACACTGTAGCAGCCGCCAGGGGGCACTGTAGTAGGTCAACGGCACTGTAGCACCCGCCAGATCACTATAGCAGTACTGTAGCACACGTTTTTTTCTCCTATAAATAGAGATCAATGCCAAGCTCAAAAGGAGAAGGAGAGGAAGAGAAGCAGAGGTTTCTTTCTCCGACCGGGAGAGGTCCTTCTTTGACCGGGAGAGATCTTTCTCTAACATTTCTGAGTTCTTTGTGTTGTTTCTTTAGATTTAATTTCATGTATTGCATGCCTCCATCTTGGAAGGCTTAGGATTGTATTACTTTTTGCATGCCTCCATCTTGGAAGGCTTAGGATTGTATTACATTTTGCATGCCGCTTACATGGAAGGTTTTACCTCCTAAATGGACGGCTTGATTTCTTCATCTTTCATTCATCTTTTGGTTGTATATTTATGTTTGAGAATTTAATATTCAAGTTTATGCAGTATTTCTGAGGCTTTCATTCTAGCTTTATATAATGTCAATTTATTTTGGTTTTGTTTTTAATTTCATCATGTGCTAAACTTTCATTTTCCTAGGGTGATGACGTAGCTTACTAATGACGGATTGAATCTTAACTTATTAAATCTAGTTTGAATTTCTCCTTCATGATTTAGTTTTAATTGTTATTCTTAATGTTTTTGATTGACTGGCCATCTTTTGAATGATTTCAATATGCATGTTGAGACCGGAAGGAGATACATGTGTGTAGACCCTATAATTAAAGCCATGACTTGCATATGAAATAAGAATATATTCATATGAGTTGTGTAGTCTTACTGAGTTCCATAAATCTTAATGCATGATTAATTGCTTAAATTCATATAGAAATATATTGGATTAGCAATTGATTATAGAATTGCTTGACCTTGGAAGAAACTAGTAATTAAATTAGGAAAACTCGACTATTAATCATGTGGAATAAATTGGGCTAGAATAGATAAGTGATTCAATCCGGAATTTGTTAGGTGAAATCTAATCCCTAGGGCTTTTTTTTCATATTTGCTTTCATATCATCTGCATTCATATTTAATTGTTTTTCTTTTATTTTGTACTCTTAATCTAATCGATCGACTAAATAGAATTAAAATTACCTATTTTGGTACTTAGTGCTCAATCCTCGTGGGAACGATACTCTACTTACTTCTATATTACTTGATTACGACAATGTACACTTGCACTATTTAATTGATCATCTGAACTCGTATCATGTAGCAATTAATAACCCCAAGAACACAATTTGTCAATCGCTATACTTAAGTTGTTATTGCCTTTATTCAAATTGTTAACGACATCGAATAGGGTTTATGGAGCTTAAGTAGTCAATCATATTACTCAACTTGTAACTGGAGCTTCGGTGGCCGACGCCAAAGCTTCGACGTTCGGCCGTTGGAGTCCTGCGAGAGTGGCGGTGCCCGCCTCTGGAGCTCCGACGGCGAAGCTCGGGCCACCGGCAATGGTTCTTTTTTTTAGAGAAAAAAAAAACTTGAGGGACATTTTGGTAAACACAACATTTCAAAATTCAAAATAGCCTCTTGAGAGTTATTTGTCATTTTCATGTGTTGGGGTTTTCCAAGTTCAAATAGTTTTTATTTAGAATTTTTCCTTCAATTTCAAGTGTTATTTGTAACTAATCAAAATGTAGTGGGGGTTCTTTACAACTGTTCAAAATTCAGATGGGGTTTTATGAAATTGGTAATTTACATAAGATATTACATGTAATCTTATAGTCTAATATGATATTTTTTGTTAAAAAGATAACGGTCACTTAACTATAGAAGATTAATAGTTAAAAAATGAAAGATGAGGGGTTCAAATTTAAATCTTGAAATATCGGGAATTATATACAACTAAACCAAAATTTAAGAGGTTTTGTATAATATAGCAAAAAAAAAAGGATAATAGTAACGAGATTTCTTGAAGGCAAGCAAAAAAAAAAAAGTTAATGAAATTTCCCAAAAAAAAAAGATAATTTAGCCCAGACTCTTGTCCTACCCTTCCTGTGGCGTCTTCTAGGGCCTGTTTGGTTTAAAGAGAAGGGATGGAATGGGAGGGGATAGATGGGAGGGGATGGAAGGGGAGGATGGAGGATCACCTTGTTTGGTTTGGTTGGAGGGGGAGGAAGGGAAAGGTTTTTTAATGATCCTTTGTTTGGTTTAAGGGAGGAGGGGAGGGGAGGTAATATCTAATTTACCATTTTATCCTTAGACATTAGTTTATATATTTTTCCTTATATAAATGATTTAAATTAATTTACACCTCAATATAATTATATAATTTATAAAAAAAATGATGAAGATATAAAATGGAAATAGTTTTCAATTCCTCCCAACTTAATTTCTCGTTATATGAATATTTTAGCAATTATCATGTCAAATTAAATGAAAAATTCCTTCTATTGAAAAAAAAAATGTAGAGGACTTGAAAAAAAATGGTAGAAAAACTTAAAAAAATTGTTTCTAAGTGGTAATATTTAATTAGGTGTAAAATGATAATTAAAAAAATGAGCATGTGTCTCTATCCTGCACTAGAGAAGCATGCACTAAATAAGAATAAACACTCTAAAACAACATAATAGCCCAAGAGAAAAAAAAAATTTCTGCAGCAGATAAATCACTTATCACTAGGTAAATCTGAGTATGTATATTTCCGCTAGTGAGGAAGAAGAAGTTATATTTTTATTGAAGACTCATAGGATATAATTGGAAATATGAAAAGACTATGGGGTAAAATAGTCAAAAATTTTAGGCTCTCTCCAAAACCCCCTAAATTAGAAAGAATCAATTTAAGGGAGTGGGAGAGATTTAGAACCCTTTTTTTTAAGTCGCTCCCTCCTATTTTTCATATCAAAGGGGAGGGGGTCATTTTTCATCCGCTCGACTAGGTATCACTTGTATGTGTGACGACCTCGTCTAGCCGCCGTCTCGCTGTTGGCCCTTCTTCGTTTATGTGAGTTTCCCTCCGTCGTCCCTTCTCATTTCTTCTGCCGGAGATTCTGTGATTTGTGTAAAATACACGAATCAAACTGTGCTCTCTGTGCGTTTCCTCTGACTTGACAATTTACTGAAGGAACGATCCTTTATCACCGCTGAAAGAAAAATTTGACGACTTAGAAGTAGGGTTTTAGGTTGGGATTGCAGGGAACTGCCATGGGAGGAGGAAGAAAGAACTTGCTGCGGGCAAAACAGGAACTGGACGTGGCCCTTCAAGACGACCAAAGTATCATGAAGGTCGTCTCTCTTCGGGGTTCTAATCTCATTGAGGTATTGACTTCACCCCTTTCATAATTTTCAGGTCTTCCAGGGCTTCCTTTTCTGCTCTCATTTTTATATCTTTGATTGCTTCTAGCGACATTGCATATTTGATCATCATTTATTGATTAGTCTAATTTCTTTCTCTGTCAATAACCATGAGAGTGAGGGAAAGAGAGCGGGGAAGTTGTTTGTATAATCTTCCTGGGCCTCTTTACTAGAGGAAATTGATGCTGCAGTCTTCATTTTATTTTCCCCTTGTGATCCCCGATTGTTGTTATGGTGCATACTCATATCTCTATGTTCTGACTTTTCTTTTTTTTTTTTGGCCAAATATGTTCTAACTTGAAACTTAGATATTTTTGTGTGTCTTACCTGCACTAAATTGATGAGAACTTTGGCTTCTTGCTTGTATGTTCATTTATACATTTTGGACCTGAAAGACGTGCGCCATGGGTAATTGGTTCATGAAAGGTTCTTATTTGCCTTATTTTTGCTCTAGTTCTGACTGATGAAGAAACTTTTGAGTAGCGAGTGCAAATTTTTTCAAGGAATGACGAGTACTTTTTAGACTCATTGATCGAATAGCTAAGGCATGCTTCTTTTACAGGGACAAAAATATGTTTTCTCAATTATAAAACATTGTTTCTTAGCTTGAGTAATTGAGAAAAACAATGGAGGTTGTTTCTATCAAAGACTGGTGCTTCACGAGACTTGGGATAATGTGACTGCCCAATGGGAGAAAGCCACATACGGAGATTCAAATGGGAGAACACATTATCTGTGTATATATTGACAAATTTGTCATAATTATCTGAAAACTGGAAATTGAAATACCAAGCAAATAAGAATGAACCTGCTCATATGAGGAGTATTTATAAAGTTAGAATAAAGATGAATTACAAGATACCATCTCTCTGTTCATATACATGCACACACAGTCCGGATACTTTACTGTCTTTATCAGTGAACATGTTTCAAATACACACAATAATTCATGTTTCTGATTCCATATTTATCTGTATGTTTCATTAGGTAATGGATGCACGTGGTGAGAATTTACTAGCTCTATTTCCAGCTAAATTCCAGAAGAGCATGTGGATAAAACGAGGTTTGTTCTGTGTATGAAGCAATTCAATTAATTGTTTCTGGTTTAAGGAAAAGGCTGCTGGCCTATAAGAAAATGCTCTGCTAGCTGCATTATGTCTTTGTGTCGGACTCTTGGCGATCCAGTTACTTTGCATCATTGATGTTGTTTTCTAAGTATCTTGGATTTAATCCCTTCTAATGCTCAAATGGAACTTGAGAGCAATTACAGCCTGCATATTTCTCTCATGAGTTGGTCCTCTTATCACCAATAGCTATTCTTTATCTCATGTTCTGCCTCTTCCATATGATTATTATTGAATAAATTACTATATTGGTCATTGAAAGGTACCCATGTCATCAATGTCATTCTTGAAAGTTCACTGCCAACAATTTAGTTCTAATATTTTGATGTATACGTCATTGTAGTTGTGACCCTGAGTTGGAACTAAGGCCCTGTTTGGTTGGCAGAAAAAAATTGAGGGAAAGGAAATGAAAGGAAAGGTAAAGGGGGATAAGGAAAAGGAAAATGTGATTGGTGAATATGATGGGCAGTAGGGTCATTTTTCGTATCTCTCCCACCCTTGAAAATTTCTCCTGCCAATAATGAAATGAAACACCTCTGCTTCAATTGCTGGAAAAGGGTCTCCTGTGGCAGAAGTGTTTCTTTCCGTTGCTGCCAACCAAATGTGCTAAGGCCTAGAAACTAGTCTCCTTTCCTTCAGTTTCCCCTGCTTTTCATCCTACGAAATGGGGCTATATCGATGGCAGTAGTAAACTTACATGAAATAAATTATGGTGGTGTCTTTTAAGGACCAATATGGTAGTTTGTTACTTTATTCATTTAGTGGTGTAAATGATTTGTGGTACTTTATTAGTCTATACTGATTGAAAGTTGAAACATAGATTGGTGAGCTGTTTTCATGATTTTTACTGGGAATTCAATATGGAACCATCTGATCATCTGCATTTAGACAACACCAATTCATCAACTGATGAAACTGATTTTCAGATCAGGAAATCACAAAATTAAACTGGAAATTGCTTGGCTTTTGAAAACTTTTTTCTTGCTTGAATTCTGCCTTTATTTTATAATCCAACCAACTCAAGGTTCTTTCTCAATGTGCAGGGAATTATGTTGTCGTTGATGAAAGTGGGAAGGAAAAAGCTCTTGAATCAGGTAGCAAGGTTGCATGTATTGTCACCCAAGTTCTATACCATGAACAAGTTCGGGGGCTTCAGAAATCTCCACAATGGTGTGCTTGTGTTCATACTTCTGATCTTTCCATCTACCAAGAATGATAGTGAACAAATATGTCACTACTTTCCTCTCTGTTTTTTTTCCGGTTTAAAAGGATTCTCAGTTTGACCTTCAGGCACAGGCTGTATCTGCCTTATTTTCCTTTGTAGAAAAGTCCTATTTTAACTTTTGTCATTAAAATTATTTTCTTCCTATAAATCATGTACTTTATCTGATGATCATTGTTTCCTCTAGGCCTGCAATTTTTAAATCTGGGGCTACAGATGAATCAAATGAAAAATTGAATGGAAACACCTCCCAACCAGAGATTGAGAGAGACTCTAGTGATGATGATGATGGACTACCCCCACTGGAAGCCAATACAAACAGGTTGAGACCTTTTGAGTTGCAAATGGAGGAAGATTCTGAGTCCAATTCTGATAAAGATGATTGAATCATTTAGTTTGATTTTGATATCTTCTTCAATTGAGGAGAATGGATGAAAATTGATAAAGTGAAAAAAAAATTCTCGAAAATATTGGTGTTAGGATTTTATTTTCGTTTCAATTCATTTTGCTCATTCTAAACACACCATTAATGTCTGACTTGGAATGATCGGTATGTGAAACATGAATGATCTTTGTCCAATGGGCTTGCTGATTTTGCAGAATACCCTCAAGTTCTTAAAAGATTGTGTTTGGCAAACGTTAAGATTGTGAGATCGAGTTTGCGTTAAAATGTCAAAAGTTTTTACATACAGCAATATAAATTAATTCTATTTTATAATATTTTAAAAAAATTAATTATTAATTATAAATTTTAATGTCCTTGCCCACCTTGGCAGTAAATATTGGCGTTATTTCCCCTAAATTTAAAGCGATTCCACATTGATATTAAATTAATATTTTTGTCTATTATTAATTATTAATAAGTTGATATAATGAATATCCAGTTTCAACTAAATTCCTATTTGGTAAATTAAGTGTGGTTATATTTCCCTTGATGAAATTAAAACAAGCAGGGAAAATTGAGGATAAATCCCTATTTGGTAAATTAATTGAGAAATGGGACCTAGAATAATGTAAGGGATTGAGATCTTTGAGTGTTATTAAGTGTGATAGGAAAAAGATCATATTATCCTTATGAAAAAAAAATTGAACAAAATGTCTCAGAAGACTCTGATCTAATTATCCTTGGCGTTTGGCCCCCGTCGAACCACGCAATCTTCACAAAGGCAATGTGGTCCTTTTCCTATCACACCTTAGAATGTGTTTAGATTAGTTTTTGGAAAAAAAAGTAGGGAATAACTTTTGAAGAATAAATTTTGAGCAGAATAAATTATGAAAAAAAAGTTATTTTGATAAAATGAGAGTGTTTGGGTATTGTGATCAGAATAACATTTTTTCATGATCAAATTACTAAAAAGGACATCAACTTTAGTGATAATTACATATAATGAATAAGATTATATTTTATATATTATTTAAGGGTTAAGGTCCAAATTTAACATCAAAGTTTTTTATGAGGGGCGTCTGGTACAAATAAGTTTTGGAAGATGCAAAAATAACAATAAACAATTAAAAAGGATATAAATTTAACAAAACTGTTAAATTTGACCGTACGAAATTAAATTATAAGAGAAAAAAAATCCCTAACGACATTAAAAATGATGCATCTTAACCTATTATTTAATATTAAATTTCATAATAAATATAAAAAATGAAATAAATTTATTTATATGTAATTTTAATTAACTTAACTAATTTTTCTAATATAATTAAATTAAATAAATAAGCTTTATATTAACAATAAAAAGGAGTATTAAAATTTTAAAATTCTTAAAAAAAACAAGGATTGAAGAGAAAAACGATGAAATTAATAAAAAAGAAGAAGACGAGAAAGAGTGTGGTGTGGGGCCGCATTAATGAAAAATGACT
Organism: Inga oerstediana; assembly: GCA_963210345.1. NCBI lineage: Eukaryota > Viridiplantae > Streptophyta > Magnoliopsida > Fabales > Fabaceae > Inga > Inga oerstediana. Next base: position 17,736,800 of record OY723406.1, read on the forward strand.
AATTAGAGAGAGTTGGTGGGACCCACATAGGAAAAAAGCAAAAAAATTGGATTTTCTCAAAATCATGATTTTGAGATTCAAACCTTAGTTTTGTAAAAATTGAGGTGTTTGAATGATTTTTACAAAACCATGGTTTGAGATCAAATCCATGATTTAACAAAAAAATTGGGTGTTCGGATTATTTTTTACAAAACCATAATTTTATCTCCAAACCATGATTTTGTTTCTCATCTAAACATACACTTAATGACACTCAAGGATTTCAATCCCTTACATTATTCCAAGTCCGGTTCCTCAATTAATTTTTCAAATAAGGATTTATCCCCAATTTCCCCAAAAAAGTATGGCTATATTTAAATATTTTTTTTATAAAAATAGTAAAATTAATAAACATAAATTATATTAAATTAATTAAAAAATAAAAATTATATTTAAAATAAAACTTAAGCATGTAGTACTAAAAGTACACAAAATTAATGGATTGAAAATGAAATCTCGTACAAATTTAAATGATTAAAAGTATACTTTAACAAATTATTTTTATTTAGACTAACATGTTATTAAATTTTGGAAGGGTTTAGGGGTAATTTTGTAACGACCACTCTTAATTATCATATAATTAATCTCTAAACCAAGTAAAATATTACATTTTACAAAATATAACATATTATGGGGTTCCACCCACAATACAAATCCCAGTATGTAGTGAAGTATTTAACATATGCAACGTAAACCAAAAAGACCATTTAGTTTGGCAATATACATTATATTCATGTAACCAAATGAAACATACGATTGGGATCAAATCAAGTCTCGTTTGCCTTCTCCTTGGTAGCACCACCTAAACTCTCACCTACAAAATTTTAAATATCGATAGGGTGAGTCACATGGACTCAGTAACTACAATTTCATTTAACAAGTATGTAAAGAATGATTATAAGATAATTAAGCGGGCAAGATATATATTCATATAACATAAAGTTTAATCTTCCCAAAACATTATTATTTCAAGAAAAGAATTCAATATGCATATAACTCCCTCAACCATCTTTATAACCTCCTTAACCTTTGATAGAACCCATGAGCTACAAATAATAGGATTAGTCTCTTTGACAAAACTTCACCAAGCTCTCCAATAATGAGATGTAACCCGGCCAAAAGCTACAGAATTCATATCAAATTATGGATTCCCGTTCCGTCGAAAATGAAAAGGTGTCACCTGCCCTTAAGCTGACCCTTAACTCGGCCAAAGGAAAGGGTGATACCAATGCCCCTGAATGCTAGAGCCATCCACTGCGCACACGGTGGTGGCTATACCACGTGGTATAAAAGAATCAAATTTCTCTTCAATCACAACTTACCACATTCAACATCTTAACATCATAATCTTCCATATCAATAATTTATTCATATATTTCATATTTAATGCTATGCATCATCAATCATTAAAATAAATCATCCAAGCCCACTTAACTAAAAGTTTACTAAAAACATGATAATATTGTCATTGTACATTTTTTATATATAAATTACTATAACATATTTATAGCAATTAAAAATATCAATATACGCTTATAATCATTTCAACAAGCGTACAAAATAAATTGAAAAGTGATTATCTCAAGTTCTTAGCACAACTAAACTTGAGAGAATTTAACTCCAACAAGCCCAAATTCAAATTCACTCTACAATAAATATATATATATTTACACGTTATTATAATTTATAATAATTGTTAACTAATACAAAATAGCAAATAATAATCCCCATAATTGGTTCAATTCTCTTAAAAATAACAACAATTTATCTATTTCTCAAATTCCTTTTAAATCAAAATTTCTAAAATTTCTTAACTCTATTTCACTCAATAAAATATTTAATAACTATAATTCTCTAACTATAATATTAAATCACAATTTATAATTTCACATAATTCAAAATCTGTAAAAGCTAAACCAATTAAAATTTCAATAATACTTCCAATAATTCAAATAAATTTTTTAATCCAAATTTAATAGGTCAAAAAATTTCTTAAAGCATAATTTTTGATTTATTTAAGAAGAAATTAATTATAAAATCATAAAACAACCAAATGGTAAATCTAAACCGATTAAAATCAACTATTATTTATTCTCTACATATCTATAACTAGAGCTGGGCAAACGGGCCGGCCCGTGACGGGCTCGGGCCTAAACGGGCCGGCCCGTTTAGGCCCGAGTCCTAAAAACAGCCCTTATTTGACGGCCCGGCCCGTTTACGCGGGCTTCAGGCCCGTTTAGCGTTTTCCCTCTCCTTTATGCCCCTAATGACTAAAATACATAATCTAACATATAAATATTATTAAAACTACTTAAAACATATATATAGCATCCATATTCAATAAAACATAAACACTAAAACCTAACAAACAAACCATAATTAATATCCATAACCAGTCAAACATTCAAACAAGTTCATAAACCACAGATAAAAGCCATAATCAAATAAGTCTACAAGACCACAATCAAACAAGTTCACAAACTACAACCAAAGAAGTTCATAGCTATAACCATCTTTTGTAAAAACTCAAAATTCTCCCAAAATCATAACCCCAAAATTCTCGCTAATCAGTATAATATTACCACCAATAGAAAGATAAAAATATATAGAACAACTTTTATGAAGAAAGTTTGATAAAAAAAAAGTGATTTTAAGTACTAAAATTATCATAAATTTAAAACATAATCTGTTAAAACTGTGTTCGCTCTCCTTGCCTGCTCGTGAAACTAAATGAGAGAAGTGAAGGGAAAGGGTATTAATAATACTTTCCCCATCACTTTTTCTCAAACGGGGCCCACATTTGTTTTTTGAAAAAGCTGTCGACAATTTTTTTTTAAAAATATTACAAATTTTGCCTTGAAAATTTTTCGGGGTAAAAAAGAGAGCAGATTTGCCTTGGCCATTAACTTAGTTAATTTTGATCATTAATTGACCAAATATGCTGAGTTGGTAGTCCACATATCATCGACATTATTTTTGTTAAAGTATAAATTTGCCATAGAAGTCCATATGTCATTTACTTCATTTTTTTTCAAAGTTAAATTTAAAATTTTTGGGCAAATTTGCACCTTAACAAAAGTGACGTGGATGACATGTGAACTGTTAGCTCAGCATATTGGGTCTGTTAACGGTCAAAATTAATTAAGATAACGGCTAGGGTAAAATTTTTTCTCGATGAAAACTTCCAAGATAAAATTGTTTCTTAGCCCATTTTAAAAAAACAGTAACTAATGTGGGTGGTCCCTTAATGTTAAATTGTTTTAGGCCAAAGTATACTTTGAATCTTTAACTTTATATAAAGTTTGTTGACCAAAAAAAAACTTTATAAAAAGTTTCATTTTAATCTCTTAATTTTAAAATGTATTTTTTAATCATTTAACCCAAATAGTCTTTGATATTTATGTTGATATTGAAATTTTAATATTGATAAAACATCATTAAATGCTAACATATAAAGATTAATTTTTAAAATAATAATGACTGTTACAAAAAAAAAGATCTTTTGATAGTAATAGTATTAGAGTTAAAAGACATAAAAAACATTTTGTAAATTTAAACGACCAAACTAAAACCTTGTACAAGGTAAAGCGGCAAATGAATATTTTTGCCAATGTTTTGTTTATTCATGGCTTCATGCTTGCATGAGCTAGGCAACCGTCCCTTTCCTAATATGTCTTCTAAAAAGTAGATTAGGTTAGAGTTTAGGGTTTTCTAAAAAGGAACAGGGAAAACTCGCCTTTCGATCCTTGTAGTTTGGGTTACTTTTGGCCAAGGCCGCTGTAGTTTTATTTTAAACGAATTACTCCCTCAAATTTTAAACCGTTTGGCCATTGGTCCTTCTGTTTCGGTGATGACGTGGACTAATGGTGGCAATAATAATCAAGGGTCATGATTATATGGCTATAAATAATGAATTGGCATTTTAAATAGAAAATCTGGTGCGGGAAAAAAGAAAAATGAAAAAGAACAAATGCGGATAAGTAGAGCCGGGAAATCGGGTTGAGCCCGGCGGGTCAGCCCTTTTAAGACCTGTTAAGTTTCGAGTCGGATTTATAAATTGGAGCCTCCAAATGAAGTCGGGCTTAAAAGGGCTAGCCTTGTTGGGCCGAAGGCCCTGTAGGGCCGGCCCGTTAGGCCCTTTTAATTTTTTTGCCCCTACCCCCTCCCTGCCCCTTATCAAGTCGCCTTTTGTCTAGAAATTCTTGATATTTTTACTCCTCAAGTAGAGCATACTACACAAAGTGAAACACAATCAAATATCCTTAAAATTGATGATTGTGGTAAAGAAGATGAAAATGATAGTTGTCATACTAATGTTGTGTAGAGGTTAGAGTGTTTAGTTTTTTGCTTTCTTATGCTTTGGTCTTTATGTGAGTTTTAATTACATGATTTTACTTTTGATTATGTATTAGTAACTGTGTTTGTTTCTTGCGTGAGACATGTTTTAAACTTTAATGTTGATAACATTTATGTGTTAAATTAAAACTTTGTATATCTCTCTAAAAGAAAATACGCACAAAAAATAGTTAAATATTGTGAAAATGACTTCCTGGCCCTGCGGGTCGGCCCTGGCCCTAATGCTCTCGGACCGGGCTTTGAAAAACTGTAATTTTCCTGACCCCGAGCCCTTTAGGGCCGACCCTTTTAGGCCCTGACCCATCAAGGACTAACCCTATAGGGCCGGATCAGCCCTGATTCCCAGCTCTACATATAAGAGAGGGAGATTGACTAAAGAAGAACGATGAAATAGGTGAAGGATAAGTGGTCGGAGAAACCAAAAGAAGGAAAATCAATTAAAGCAAGCAAGCACTAAGTAGGTTTAAATCTTAGAAAGAAAAAGATTTAGAAGCACTGAAAGATTTCAAGCTTGATTGAAGAGAGAGGGAGAGATGTGAGTGTGAGTGTGAATGAGTCACAAAACAAAGGAAGAGAGAGGGAGAGATGTGAGTGTGAGTGTGAATGAGTCACAAAACAAAGGAATGTCTGAGAGAAGAATCAATCAACTCTTCTTTGCCGATCACCTTCTCCGGTAGGATGCTTCGTGCGTTCGGGTCTGTTTCTTTTTCTTTTTCTTTTTCCCACAAGCTTTTCTAATTTAAAAAGCCGAGTCATTAATTTAGCCTAAAAGATGCCAACTCGTTGTTTTTGGCCACATAACCATGCCACGCGATTATTATTGCCCCATTAATCCATATCAGCACTGTAAATAAAAGAGCCATTTTTTTATGGGTTTCTCTCTAAATATAAAATCCTTTTTGAGTTTATCTCAATGATAAATATATATTTTTTATTTTGATATGAATTAATTATTATACTACATACATTTTCTTATTATTATTATTCTCTCTTTCATCTATTCATAAAAAAGGGTATTTTTAAAAAAAAATTTAAACTTTCTATATAATTATTATATTTACTTACTTTTAACCATTGTTCTTAAACCCAAATAAGATCGGCCAGTCCATATAGGAAATCGACATACTAGCCTGTCTGGTTCGATTTTTTTATTTAAAAAATCAATTTTTTTAAAAAATTATCTTTAGAATTTTATATTAATAATGCTAAAATCTTCAATTTCTTACCGGTTTAATCTCAGGTTAGCTTCAGTTTGACTCAGGTCTGATCTATTGACCCTTGAACCAATACCTCGACCGGTTTAATTACCGTTCTAAATTTAATTATCTTATTTTTAACTATTTTTTAGAATCTCATAATCCGGTTGAGAAGCATTAGCTCAGGTTAAGAGATACGGGCATTTCTTTTTGTCTTTTGTATAACTTTCTAAAAATATGATTCGGCCAAGTTTATCCATATTATTAGGATTTGGGCTACACGTAATTGAGGGGTTTTGTTTATTTATTTTTCCAATTGAGGGGTTTTATTTACACTACTAATTTAATCTATTCTAAATTATACAATGTCCAAATTTCTTGCCTTGCAATGTCAGGACAATTTGTAGCCTCTCACAGATTTAATGATTGGAAGAAGTAGTTGCATAATTTAATGATGGTAAATAAGATAACTTATATATGCCTTTGTACAAGTATACAAGACCTACCTCAATTATACTCCTATATTATATATCTATAAAATCTTATATAAACTTTATTATTCATCAGTTACAGGCAGTGCTATTTTTCTTGTAATTTTTTATTCACACATCTTAATACCTTACTCGGCGAGTGTTAATAGAAAATTTGCTTTGTTTTAAATGAAATACCCCAATCGGCTTTGCTAGTAAAATTTATAACTTTTTTTTCCTTAAATCACCCTTATTCATGGTGTATGTTAAGAAATTTTTTTATCAAGTAGTTTTCAATGTAAATGATTAAAAATGTACTTTAAGAAAACAAAAATACATTTCTTACACATAAATAAATTAATTGATTTTATTAATTTTTAAAAATTAATTATATAGTTCTTATATTTAAGATCAGATGAAATATTTTTGAATCTCATACCTTTTCTATTCTACTACTACCATTATTAATATCTTATTTGTACTTTTTAAATCTTTTTTCCTAAAATTTTGTTCAAAATAATACTCTCTCACATCCTTTTTGTAATTAAAGTTTTGCTTAAAATTAGTTAAAAACAACACATGTAGATGCATTTTTTCCAGTTATGTCATTGCTTTTGAGGATAATGAATCAGAGAGAATGAACCGGAATATAGATAAGAGAAAATAAGCGAGAAAAAAAATATTAGAGAAACATATAACTAATTGAAAGTAAAAACTAAAAAAAAAATGTATTAAATGTTTAAACAAAGTTACCTCATAGTTAGGCCCAGTCACATGCAAGAGAATCTTATTTTTCGTTTAATACTTTGGGTCACTCGGCGTGAGTGCTTGTTTGGACCATATCAGGTATTTGAGCAACAAACTAATCCCCTAATCTCTAATGTTTGAAGCTTTTTTTGAATCCTATTATAAAATATTTAAGCAACCAACTAATCCGGATTAGATTTTGCGATTAGAATTAAGCATGTTTGTTTTGATATTGAGGTTTTTTATGAGCTGTTTTTCACATAAATCAAGACAAAATTCTTTTCACATTTTTCGTATACTGTAAATTACGTTAAAAAACTGTTTTTAAGTATTCCAATTATTATTTCATACAAGGACAATGTGCTTGTTTGGATGAGCGATTGGAATGCTTAAAAGCAGCTTTTCAATCGCAATTTACGGTATACGAGGTAAGTATGTAAGAGGAGTTGTGTTTCAATCTACGTGAAAAACAACTTATAAGCAATCTGATCGCTAAAATAAACATGCCCAATGTTTCTTCACAAGAATTTTTTTAAATAAGGTGGGATTCAAATTTATTTCATCTACTTTATAGTTTAGTTAACCGTTAACGGAATAGGAGCGATTGGAGATTTGGAGGTACTAGTATTAGTATAGTATTTGGGAAAAACCAGGGAGAAATTGAAATAGTGAAATGCTCATCGAGGCAAAAAGCAATTTGAATTTGAATTAGAATATTCGCATGGCGTGTAGAGGATAATAATCTTCATGGGATCATCATCATCTAAATCCTTGTTGGAGCCGTCATGGATCTTCCCTAAATTCCAGAATTGTCGCAATCTCTCTACACCTCAGCTCTAAAATCATCCAAAGTAGGCTCCACGCTTTCTCTCTTTCTCACACACTCCTCCATCGAGCACGCCTCTTCTATCAACTTGTCTGTGCAATCGAACGTCTTCACATAAATAAATATAACTCCAAATCGTAGAATTTTCGTGGCTCAAAGTTAGCAAGCCAATTACAGGCCGCGCCATTGTTATTGTCCTTTCTTTCGGGTCCCTGTCATTTTCCGGACAGCACTTATCAGGGACACTAATTAATTACCTGGCCCTCCAGCTCGGACATCTCGAAGGGGCTCCGATTTAATCATTTGAGTATTTAGCAAACGTGGGTTTTATCGTTTGTTTATGATTTGAAAGTTATAAGACGGAAGATCTTTGTGAAAGGAGTCATATATTGCAGGTGGTGTGGGTCGCTTCAGTTATTTTATTTTGATGTTATACATGGAGGGTTTGGTTTGATTTCTGGTGGAATTTGTTGATTGTTAGATTAATGTCTGTTGCTGCTTCGGATTCCATCCTCACAGTTTTGAAGGATGCAGCTGGAATCGTCGGTACTTTCTTTTCCTCTGACAGATTCTGGATTTTCTTGGTCAGCCAATGAAATTAATGGCCATCTTTGAAGTTTTGTAGGGCTTTCTCCGTAGATTTATCTTCCTTGACTTCAATTATTGCAATGCTCATTTTCAGGGAACATCTGTGCCTTTGGGTTATTTGTGTCGCCCATGTAAGTTTGCTTGACAAACTTTGTTGTGCTCCGAAGAAATTATTCTTTTCCCCTTTATTGACGCCTCACTTGTGCTGAATTTCAGACCCACTTTCAGAAGAATTATCAGAAATGGGTCAACAGAAATGTTCTCAGGCTTGCCCTATATTTATGCTCTATTGAATTGCTTGATCTGCTTGTGGTATGGCACGCCTCTCATATCTCCTAATAATTTTATGGTCCTGACGGTTAACTCAGCCGGGGCAGTCTTTCAGTTTGTGTACTTAATCCTCTTTGTGACATATGCAGAGAAAAACAGAAAGGTTAGAGTTCTGATAGATATATAATTGGAAGCATTGATGAACTTGTTATAAATGCCTGATAGCCTCGTGTCATCATCTCTAAACTTTTTCACACTCTTTGCTTCAATTTGATAGGCGAGAATGATTGGATTACTGCTGGCTGTTTTGGGGTTATTTGCAATCATAGTATTTGGAAGCTTGCAAATAGTCGATCATGTCATGCGTCAAATGTTTGTGGGATTCTTGAGCGTTGCTTCTCTTATTTCAATGTTTGCCTCTCCTCTGTTTATAATTGTAAGTTTGTTTTTCCCCCTAGAAATATATCATTTTGAGTTCTGCAACATCCTGCATCAGTTTGCTTTTGTGCATTGATTGATTTAACAATCTCAATGTATAATTTCCCAGAAACTGGTGATCCGGACAAAGAGTGTTGAGTTTATGCCGTTTTATCTTTCGCTATCAACCTTCTTAATGAGTGTCTCCTTCTTTCTTTATGGACTGCTCAATTTTGATGTGTTTATTTATGTAAGCTTTCTTCCACCTCTGCTGCATTTAATTTTCTTCTTAGTTGCACATTTTAGCTTGAAATGAGCAAAAATATCTGCGGTTCATTTTGTAGGTACCTAATGGAATAGGAACAATATTGGGAGTAGTACAATTAGTGTTGTACTTTTATTACAAGGGTGAATCGACAGAAGAGTCCAGAGAACCCTTGATAGTTTCATATGCATGATCAATTCAAGTGGCAAAATAAAGGTGAAGGAAAATACTCAATCGTCAATAAGATCTCTGGGTTTTTTTTGGCCCTTCAGTTCAGAGGTTGTGATCTGAAGTACAAGTGTATGGGATTTCTTAAGTGAGTCCATTTATGTTTTTAATTAATGAAGTGTCTGTTCACTTAAGAAAAGCAATGATGAAGCATTATCCATGATGATGATGAGTGATTTTTACCATTTGAGTACTTTCATTTTCATCATGTTACTTCATTTCTGGGATTTCTTCCCTCTCTAGTTGGCACAAGCCTATAATCGTGTTCATGATATGAGGGGATGACACACACACACACACAAATTGAATGATGACATTAAATCCCACGTGGATACCTGGAACTAGGAACCGTGCTCTTCTGCTAATGTGGAAAGTCCTATCTCCTTAAACATATCCTTTATCTTCAATCTTCTGTGGTATTATTATAGTTGAGTTATAGTCCCATTTGCAAAATTTTGAAGAAAAGATCCTATAAAATCAATTACTTTGGTCCATAATCACTTGCTGGTAAAAGGATCAAGAGGTGTGAGTTCAATTGAGACTCTAATTTCTTTCTTGTCCTGTCTTTTCTTTTTCGAAATGCTTTGTTGCCTCTGAAATTTTGAACCAATCTCGTGCCCTTTGAACTAATGATTTTCAATGCTGTCTTGTGATTAATCAGCCGGCCTCAGATTTCAGAAAAGGCTACAAAGCTGATCCAGCAGCTGTTTCCCAACCCCTCTTTCTTTATGTAAAATTTGGATTTAAAGCTAGTAGTGTTGGGAATCTTGATGGGTGAGTGTGAATTAGTTCCCATAAATTTGCATGAAGGGCATGTTCTAAGAAAGTAGAGATGCATATGGAGATATACTAAGTAATAAATAAAGGTCTGCTACTTCATTTTTCATTCTTTATTTTGTCACTTAAAACTATTTGTGCATTTTACAGAACATTTCTTTTTCTTTTTGTATTTTTACACTTTGCCTGGATTTAGATCCTCTCAGTAAAATAGATGAAAAAAGTGCCTGTTTTTTTTTTGGAGATGGAAAAGTGTTTTTCAGGTACTGATATAGCAACACAAACAGTGAGAGTATATGTGGCATCTTATTTCTCTGTTTTTATAAGTATACTCTCTGTTCCTCTATATTTAAGCAGTGTATGGAAAATCGAACCGGACTGGCCGGTTCAGACCGGAACCCGGTGAACCGGTTGCTGGTCTGGTCCGGTTGGGCAAAAAAACCGGTGAACCAGCCTGAATTAGACTAGTCACGGTTTGGGGCTTTTTTTTTTTACTCCAAATGAAGTTCTTTTGGCTTTTTTTTTAAAAGAAAACATTTTCCTAACAGTTTTTTATTTATAAGGAGCTTTAAAAGGATTGTGGAATACTTTTGGCATTGGTTGAGGAAAAATCCTTATGTACTTAATGATATTTTTGTAGGTATTAGGTTCAGGAGGTTATATTGGACAATTAGTTGAAAAATAACTCATATAATTTTTTGAATGGTATCTATGAACATTTAAATTATATATATATATATATTTTTAATTGACCCCGGTCTGACCCTCGGGTTGACCCCAGTCTGAACCACTGACCCTTAACACAGTGCCTCGGTCTGTTCAATATCCGGTCTGGTTCTCAATACTTTGGTTGAAACAAGTTAACTACAAAATCTTTTCTTTTGGTTTTTTTTTAAAAAATAAACAACAAAAGTACTTGGTTGTTAAGCAGGGAACCTTAATTTAGGGGGTGGCCTTGCATAGAATTTTATTGGAATTGGGCACCTTCAACAAAATTGTAGCTGATTAAAGCGCACGTGAGCAATAATTATGCGGATTAAACGTGGTCCAAAAGTTAAGATTGAAGACTTGTTAAAAGATAGCCACCACAAATTATAATTAGTATTATGATAATCTTTATCTAAACATTTTTTAAGGAAAATTACTGTTGGATCATGTGTTACGTGAAGCAAATCTTTTGAGTGTGATTCTGAATCATTGTCTGTATGTTTTCTACCCTCTTTCATTGACTTTTCTATTTGTTCAGTTAGGACTCAGGAAGCTTTATTCGGTAACGAAATCTATTTGTTCAAGGCCACAATTTCTTGATATTTACTATTTGCAGTGCCTATTTGTTTTAATTTTTAAAAAGTGTTTTTATGATTTATAAGATAAATATGTAAAAAGAGTTAGATTTCAATTTATAGAATTTAAAACCACGGTTTGAGAATTTTTCACACATGCACCTAAACTAAAATAAACCACATGTTTTGTCTATGGATACGTATGAAAGATCATTAAGCGGGCCCCCTCCAAGAGATTAAGTGCGCACACTCATTTGAATTTGAAGATATTTATAATTACAATTAGCTTGTGGGGTGAGGTGGGGCCCTTTTAAAAAAGCACGTGTTTTATTTTAATATGCCTCAACGATTGGGGTTGTTTTCTTGGGACTGAGCCTTGATCGATTTAATCTACTAAATTTTCTTTTAACACATCCCTACTGAAATCTCAATGCTGTCACTAGGAAGGAAAAAGGACAACATTATTAGATACTCCTACTAGATAATAGATAATTAATTTATAGATGTTAAAAAAATTAATTAATTTAGTTATTTATAAGAAATGTGGAGCCATTTTCTTAAATTATTTTATTTAATCATTTGCATTGAAAAGACTTCTTAATAAGTGCAATTAAAAGGAACAATTTACTGAAAAAAATTATAAATTTAAAAGATAAATTGAACCAAAATCTTACCTTTAAAGTCATAGCAAACTGTCGAACCCTCGTTTAGATCAAATTTAAGTAGAGTGTCATGTCTCAATTGAAAAGTTCAATGTGATTCTTTATCTATTACGATTAATAAAATAAATATGTGATAGGAGTTTTGTCTCGACTTGCAGAAAAAGGATTTATGAAACCATGTTTTCGTGATTTCCCAAACATTCACCAAGTCTCCTATGATTATATTAATTGCCAAACGGTATATATTAAGAAATTATTAGATCGACATGGCCTACGAAAACTAAGTGAACCAGGATGATAATGAACAAACATATGAACATATCAAACTAAAGTGAATTCTCGATTGGTTTAGTCTGTTAATCCTTGTGCAGCGACCTTAAAAATTAAATTCTCTGAACTCTAACCCAATAACAACAATTACAACAAAATATTCCAAAAAGAGTAATCAAATTAATAACTTGTTTCTTACGGCAGTCAAAGACAGAAAACAGCATCAGCAAAGCATAGTATGAAAATCAGGAGGTGGCCACATTGTTTTTCACTCTAGTTCTGCATCTTGGAGGGCCTTGGTACCATCATCAAGCCAAAAAGTGCAAGCTTAATCAACTTGGTTGCATCTAATTGCAATATAAATTAGCAAGAAATCAACTTCAATAATTCTGGTAAACAAGTGAAACCTAATATGGATATGTTGGAATCTACTAAGTCCGTCCTTACCGGATTAGGGCCCAAATCCATTGCTATTGGAGCATAAATAAGAATAAGAAAAGTTTACGGCTCTGTTTGGTTGGAGGGGAGGGGATGAAAAATGAGCCCCTCCCCTTGTTTGGTTTGAAAAATTGGAGAGAGGGGTTCCAAAAGAGGGGCTCCCAATCCCTCTCATCCCCTTATTTTTGTTCACCCCAAATTGGGGGGTTTTGGAGGGGATGAAAAATGAGCCCCTCCCATTCCATCCCCTCCCTTTAAACCAAACAGGCCCTACAAGTCACACGAAGCATATAAAAAGCATATGTGGGAGTCGGTTTTCATATACGATGAATAACTCCTCCCTCAGTTCCCTTCCTCTCGACGAATTAGGACCTACAGGTACACCCTAAATCCTTCAGGATAGCTATCACATGTCCCCAAGCTCAGTAACATTATAGGCAGTGAATCCCATGAACTTAACATCACAACCTATGAAATTAATATAGACTTTTTACGTGGAAGAGAGGTGAAAAGAAAAAAAATATCAATGGGAAGCTTTTCTTGTGATCTTTTGATCTTGACTTGTCTAAGTGCACATAAAGTCAGGATCATTTCCCTTGGAGAGAATCACTTGTTCACTGGTTCTAAGCGTACACTATGCATTTAATCGCTAACTGAGCAGAATCTAAAATACAGATTTGAACCTGCTGTTAACAAACCAAGTGACCAACAATAAGTTTAAACCTGCCTACATTTCATACATGACAAATTATGTCCCTGTGTTACCATCATGTTCTTCAATAGAAACATAAGAAACAGATATTTGTTTATAGTTAAACACTAAATTATTTATCCACTTTACTGGACAACCTGATAGTAAACACACACACACACACACACACAAAAGTAACTTTAGCCAAGTCTTGGAGAATCTTGCAGCTAACTTATGCAGGTTAACATGATTAACAGGATGCTGGCTAAAGGTTTTGTGAGGCTTCATGTCAGAACTTTTAATGTGTCTGAGGAAATATAGAGGGAAAAGAATTCTTGTTGCTAAATTTCACAAGAACAGAGAACAACTCTCCCAACCAATCCCACTATATCAGCTTTACTCAAACATTAAATTAAGACTAAATATAACAAATAACAAATAAAGCAAAAGAAAGATGATGTAAGAGCCTATGTAATGATGGTTCATTATCTCTAAAGCTTACCAGAGGCCAATGAAATTAAGATGGGCAGTTCTTTGTTTTTTGTTTTCCCCCTGCCAACTAATGGCCACCCCTTATTCTTAGCACTTGTTAATGACTTACTCTAAGAAACTAAAAGCAATGTTAAAAATGGATCGTACTATAGATAATCTTTAAAACATAGGACAATGTTGGAATGAACAAGAGTTTTCAGTGTACAGGAAGCTCTTTATTAATTATTGACCTGTTGTGTCGCTATGTCCAAGCTGAATTAAAGCAAACAAGATGGTTATGAGCCAAAAGGACCGTACTGAGAAAACTCTTCTATAGTCAAGACATAATAGTAGTTCATACCCATACCTTAAAAACCTTTCCATTCTTCAATCACCTAGCTTGATCCAGTTTTGTGCGATACAACTCCAATAACTCATTTGCTACTTCTTGCCCATGACAAAAGACAAGGCTCCTTATAAAGTCCTTTTCAGTAAGCATAAACTTTACAAGAGAAGTTTTACTTTTCATCAGACCCTTTGACAACAGAACTTGAAGGACAGCAGCTCTTGGAACAATTCGTTTTTTCAAACTATATCCCAAAACACTAGGATATTTGCTAATACTGGAAGGGTTACAGCCCAATTGATTGACAAATAACTCTAATTTTGCATCAATCTGATCTTCTGACAGTGTCATACAGACAGGCCACCTTCTAAATGCTGTAACAATGTCGTTGTCAGACCAACCCCACTTCTTATATACATCAGCCTTTTTATCCCTTGTGGATTTTTTCAAGCTGATGCATACATGAACAGCCACTAGAAATTGAAACGTCGAAGGATCAAAACCAACTTCTTTCACTTCCTCCACAGCCTTCTTAACTCGACCGGAATTATTAGCCAATGTTTTAGAGAAAAACTGCAAATATTTGATGATATTTGATTGAGGAACTCCTGCTTCTCGCAGTAGCTCCATTTTAGGCATTACAGAGGTTTTAGGATCAAGAAGAATGGCCGAGGAATATTGAAGAGATTTAATGAGCTTCTCATCAGATTGAAACAAATCTCGAAGGAAATTAAAGGAAGGAATGAGGTGCTTGCTTAAGCTTCTTCTCATGATGTTAGGAGAATAATAAAACAGCCTAGGGATGTGTGAGCTCGAAATGCCTCTGGATTTGAAGAATTCAATCTTGGGCAGAATGGTTTTCTCAGTATCAAATCGAAGAAGCTCTGGAACATTTCTAATGAGACGAAGAATCTGGGGTTGTGAGAATCCATGACTTTTGAGGAACTTGATAACCAGATCTGGCTTATCTCGCGTTTTGAGGCTGACCCGCTTAGAAGCTGCTTCAGCTTCTTGGGGTGAGAAGCCACATGAATCAATGAGATAAGAGACAGTGAAAGAATTCCCGTTTGAGGCGTTTGAGGAGGCGTACCTCACAGAAGGCCACTGGGTTTGGAGACAAAGTTGAAGCTGAAGTGTTGAAGAAGGAGAGATTGCGTTGATAATATGCCTCCGATAAGGGATGGCTGTGCGGATAAAAGGAAACATGGATTCCGGCATCTCCTGCAGGATAAACGAAGCCGGAGTCTGTTGACGAATACGGCTGAGCCCGTGGAAAACCTAGACGTTCTTTTCACTCCAAATTTTATTCATGTAATTATTTTATTTCTGCCTAAATTGTTTTTGAGAAAATTCTTAAAAAAATACGATTTAAACTTTAAAATATTAAATTAGTGATTTGATAAAAACTTGTGTTATCAATCTCATTACTCTTTTTCATAATCCGATTACGTTTCTTGTTAACGGAATTTTAAAGTTCAAATAATATTTTTGTAGAATTCTCCCATTATTTTTTCAAATTTAAAGATTCCAATATTACTCAATCAAGCAAATTTCAAAATCCTTCAATTGAGAGGGTAGCTCAGCAACATCATAGGTGGTGAGTCCTTTGAACTTAGCATTAAAATCACTGATCTGTTTAAGGCTTAGTGGTGAAGGGTTTAAAAATCAAACAAAAAATTAATTAAATTAGTTATTTATAAGAAATGTGGAGCCATTTTCTTAAATTATTTTATTTAATCATTTGCATTGAAAAAACTTCTTAATAAGTGCAATTAAAAGGAACAATTTACTGAAAAAAATTATAAATTTAAGAGATAAATTGAACCAAAATCTTACCTTTAAAGTCATAGCAAACGGTCCAACCCTCATTTAGATCAAATTTAAGTAGAGTGTCAGGTCTCAATTGAAAAGTTCAACGTGATTCTTTGTCTGTTACGATTGATAAAATAAATATGTGATATGAGTTTTCTCTCGGCTTGTAGAAAAAGGGTTTATGAAACCATGTTTTCGTGATTTCCCAAACACTCACTAAGTCTCCTATCATTATATTAATTGCCAAACGGTATATATTAAGAAATTATTAGACGGACATAGCCTACGAAAACTAAGTGAACCAGGATGATCATGAACAAACATATGAACATGTCAAACTAAAGTGAATTCTCGATTGGTTTAGTCTGTTAATCCTTGTGCAGTGACTTCAAAAATTAAATTCTCTGAACTCTAACCCAGTAATAACAATTACAACAAAGTATTCCAAAAAGAGTAATCAAATTAATAACTTGTTTCGTACCGCAGTCAAAGACAGAAAACAGCATCAGCAAAGCATAATATGAAAATCAGGAGGTGGCAACATTGTTTTTCACTCTAGTTCTGCATCTTGGAGGGCCTTGGTACCATCATCACGCAAAAAAGTGCAAGCTTCATCAACTTTGTTGCATCTAATTGCAATATAAATCAGCAAGAAATCAGCTTCAATAATTCTAGTAAACAAGAGAAACCTAATATGGATATGTTGGAATCTACTAAGTCCGTCCTTAGCGGATTAGGACCCAAATCCATTGCTATTGGAGCATAAATAAGAATAAGAAAAGTTTACAAGTCACACGAAGCATATAAAAAGCATATGTGGGAGTCGGTTTTCATATACGATGAATAACTCCTCCCTCAGTTCCCTTCCTCTCGACGAATTAGGACCTACAGGTACACCCTAAATCCTTCAGGATAGCTATCACATGTCCCCAAGCTCAGCAACATTATAGGCAGTGAATCCCATGAAACATCACAACCTATGAAATTAATATAGACTTTTTACGTGGAAGAGAGGTGAAAAGAAAAAAAAATATCAATGGGAAGCTTTTCTTGTGATCTTTTGATCTTGACTTGTCTAAGTGCACATAAAGTCAGGATCATTTCCCTTGGAGAGAATCACTTGCTCACTGTTTCTAAGTGTACACTATGCATTTAATCACTAACTGACCAGAATCTAAAATACAAATTTCAACCTGCTGTTAACAAACCAAGTGACCAACAATAAGTGAAAACTGCCTCCATTTCATACATGACAAATTATGTCCCCGTGTTCCCATCATGTTCTTCAATAGAAACATAAGAGACAGATATTAGTTTATAGTTAAACACTAAATTATTTATCCACTTGACTGGACAACCAGATAGTAAACACACACACACACACAAAAACAAAAGTAACTTTAGCCAAGCCTTGGAGAATCTTGCAGCTAACTTATGCAGGTTAACATGATTAACAGGAGGCTGGTTAAAGGTTTATGAGGCTTCATGTCAAAACTTGTAATGTTACGGTGGAAATATAGAGGGAAGAGAATTCTTGTTGCAAAATTTCACAAAAACAGAAAACTACTCTCCCAACCAATCCCACTATATCAGCTTTACTCAAACATTAAATTAAGCCTGACTATAACAAATAACAAATAAAGCAAAAGATAGATGATGTCACAGCCTATGTAATGATGGTTCATGATCTCCAAAGCTTACCAGATGCCAATGAAATTAAGATGGGCAGTTCTTTGTTTTTTTGTTTTCCCCCTGCCAACTAATGGCCACCCCTTATTCTTAGCACTTGTTAATGACTTACTCTAAGAAACTAAAAACAATGTTAAAAATGGATCGTACTATAGATAATCTTTAAAACATAGGACAATGTTCGAATGAACAAGAGTTTTCAGTGTTCAGGAAGCTCTTTATTAATTATTGACCTGTTGTGTCGCTATGTCCAAGCTGAATTAAAGCAAACAAGATGGTTATGAACCAAAAGGACCGTAGTGAGAAAACTCTTCTACAGTTAAGACATAATACTAGTCCATACCCATACCTTAAAAACCTTTCCATTCTTCAATCACCTAGCTTGATCCAGTTTTGTGCGATACAACTCCAATAACTCATTTGCTACTTCTTGCCCATGACAAAAGACAAGCCTCCTTAGAAAGTCCTTTTCAGTAAGCTTAAATTTTACAAGAGAAGTTTCACTTTTCGTCAGACCCTTTGACAACAGAACTTGAAGGACAGCAGCTCTTGGAGCAATTCGTTTTTTCAAACTATATCCCAAAACACTAGAATATTTGCTAATACTGGAAGGGTTACAGCCCAATTGATTGACAAATAACTCTAATTTTGCATCAATCTGATCTTCTGACAGTGTCATACAGACAGGCCACCTTCTAAATGCAGTAACAATGTCGTTGTCAGACCAACCCCACTTCTTATATACATCAGCCTTTTTATCCCTTGTGGATTTTTTCAAGCTGATGCATACATGAACAGCCACTAGAAATTGAAACGTCAAAGGATCAAAACCAACTTCTTTCACTTCCTCCACAGCCTTCTTAACTCGACCGGAATTATTAGTCAATGTTCTAGAGAAAAACTGCAAATATTTGATGATGTTTGATTGAGGAACTCCTGCTTCTCGCAGTAGCTCCATTTTAGGCATTACAGAGGTTTTAGGATCAAGAAGAATGGCCGAGGAATATTGAAGAGATTTAATGAGCTTCTCATCAGATTGAAACAAATCTCGAAGGAAATTAAAGGAAGGAATGAGGTGCTTGCTTAAGCTTCTTCTCATGATGTTAGGAGAATAATAAATCAGCCTAGGGATGTGTGAGCTCGAAATGCCTCTGGATTTGAAGAATTCAATCTTGGGCAGAAAGGTTTTCTCAGGATCAAATCGAAGAAGCTCTGGAACAGTTCTAATGAGACGAAGAATCTGGGGTTGTGAGAATCCATGACTTTTGAGGAACTTGATAACCAGATCTGGCTTATCTCGCGTTTTGAGGCTGACCCGCTTAGAAGCTGCTTCAGCTTCTTGGGGTGAGAAGCCACATGAATCAATAAGATAAGAGACAGTGAAAGAATTCCCGTTTGAGGCGTTTGAGTTAGCGTACCTCACAGAAGGCCACTGGGTTTGGAGACAAAGTTGAAGCTGAAGTGTTGAAGAAGGAGAGATTGCGTTGATAATATGCCTCCGATAAGGGATGGCTCTGCGGATAAAAGGAAACATGGATTCCGGCGTTTCGAGCAGGATAAACGAAGCGGAGTCTGTTGACGAATACGGCTGAGCCCGTGGGAAACTAGACGTTCTTTTCACTCCAAATTTTATTCATGTAATTATTTTATTTCTGCCTAAATTGTTTTTGAGAAAATTCTTAAAAAATATCATTTAAATTTTAAAATCTTAAATTAGTTATTTGATAAGAACTTGTGTTATCGATCTCATTATTTTTTTTTAAATTTAATTACGTTTCTTGTTAACGGAATTTTAAAGTTCAAATAATATTTTTTTAGAATTTTCCTTTTATTTTAACTGAAGTTCCTATATAGTGACCAACATTTAAATTTTAAAATGATTAAACTTTAGACAACTAAATTTTATCAAGTTAAAATTTGTGTGTTAAAATTCAATGAAATCAAAATTATATGTATTAAGTTGTAACTAAGTTACCAAATGATTAATTTTTTTTTTCATTTTTCATTTTAAAATATATGTTATACATTTTATTGGGGGATGAAATGTCTCTTGTAAATTTTTTTGGGAAAATTAGGGAGAAGGACTAAGGAAAGTAAATAGTTATCAATAAAGATTATAAAAATTGTAATTATTTTAAATGACCCACAATTAAAATATAAATATTTAATTTTGAAGTCAGTAGTTCTAACCAAAGTCTCTACATTTTCTGATTTTCATGTCACATGCGTCCTTAAATTGGATTTTTGGCTTTTATTTAGGAATTGATGATCCCAAGATATTGACAGTTTATTTAAGAATTTCTTGTTTAATAATTTTAAATTTTAGTATTTTTTTATTTTTATAACATACTTCTTGGGGTGCATCCCCTTTGTTTAAGTTTTTTTTTTTTCCAATGGAAAATCACATATTTTTAATAGAAATATATTATACATTTTTTTGTTATTTTTTAAGTTTTTAAAAATAGTAAAAACCTAAAAAAGGTAGATTTCTAATTAATTATGAATTTTAAAGGCTAATTTAATTTGGATAACTTTTAAGATAATTATATGTGTACCCGAGAGAATATAATAAAAAACACATTGAGTTGCATATAGATATTTTATTATCAAAATATGCGTGAAAATATCATCAAATTTGATGACTTAAAAGTCAAATAGTTGAGATAAAGTTAGAAAAAATTAATTTTGTAATTAAAAATTTAAACTTTAATTTATTGTTCTTAAAAATAATTACAATTTTTAAGATTTTTATTAATAAATATTTCGTTTCCATGATCTTTCTCCCTAATTCTCCCAATTCCCCCCCCCCCCTTCCATTCTATGTTCTACTTGACTGTTTTTTTATTGAATATTCTTTGGTCCTTCTAAAATTCCACTTGGGAATCTCAGAACTTTGAATATGTTTTTACTATTTCTGCCCCTAATTAATTATATTCCTTCCTCTAATCTTTTTCCCATACTACATTCTTTTTCTCATTAATATCATATTTCTCTCTCTTATTTACTCCCTTATAAATATAGGCATACTTAAAAAAAAAGTAATTCATCTCTTACATATTTATCACTATTAACCAATTTTAATCTTTTTCTTAAATTGTGTAAATTAGTTATGGAGCTTAAATAAATATTAAAAAAACAGAGGAAGTACCTATTTTCTTATATTATTACTTTTATAATTTAGTCATTGTCTCAATTAAAATGAGAAAACATAACTATGAAATTACATTTGCACATCAAAATAAGATTATAGCTTATGCTTATCCTACAAGCATACAAGGTTGATGACAATAATAAACCTATTCAAACAATTTAAAAGGTTCAACCCAAAAATTATTATAGTTACTATTGTAATTAACTTTAGTTAGGGTAGGGTTATAAAAGAAAACCAGGGAACATATCATTACAGAGAAGTCCAAAAGAACATGGAAGGTGAGTACCATGAAAGTGTTGCGTGTACATTCCATAGTAGCTTGTGTCACTTCTGTTCTAGTGGTTAGCGTGCTGGCCTGCACCACTTAGGTTTATATTCAGCCCATTTGCAAAGCATATGGAAATCCCAAAACCAGTGAACTCTCATGATTCTTTCACACACTCCCCCCCCAAAGCTCAAGAAGACAATGTACAAGATTATAACACAGCAAAGATGCATCTCCAAATGGAAAGGCCCTGAATGATTCAGAAACTGAATTGTTATCCAGTTATATGAGGTTGGTTATATGAATCACACGACGCCATTATATTCTATCTGATGAACATTAGTAACCATAGAAGAGACAAAGAAAACCTAACAATAATCCATGGAATATTTAACTTGATACTGTGTGTGAAAACAATCAAGTACATATTTTCTTCAGATGATAAACTCTTTTGAGCTGAATGTTCAGTTAAATTGGATCACTTGCAATTATACAGTCATGCATATGGAGAGAATGTGAGACATAGAATGAGTCTATAAATAAATAAGGTTCATTTTCTCTCTTCAGATCTATCTTTTCTCTCTATTTCTCCTCAAACACGTATATTAAATCAGATTCTCTGCATTCAAAAAATTGAATGCATATGATATATTCAAGGGAGGTCTCTTCAGATTTATGAATACATGAATATAAATTATCTAATTTGACATATATGCAATTAATTTGAGACTACATAGATCAAGATTCAACTTTAGTAGTTGGATCAGTATTATATCAAGGCACCAAAACAAGTGAGTCAGATGCCGAATAGGATATACAATCTTCAGTCTTTGGATTAAAGGACTTCTTGAGGAGGAACTTGGATAATTACAAATGGCACACCTCACCAATTTGTACGTGGACACAAACTTAGAAGCACTTTTTTAAGTGTTTTTACATAAGCTGAGATAAAACTCCAATCACATACTTACCTTGTATAATGTAAAATCACTTCCAATAAGCTAATCCAAACAAGTTTTACTCAATTTTCTACTTCATTTTCTCCTCGATAAATGTCACACCAATTTTTTCTCATAAGAGCTAGCAATATAGGTCATCCGGATCAAATTTAAAGATTCCAATATTACTCAATCAAGCAAATTTCAAAATCCTTCAATTGAGAGGGTAGCTCAGCAACATCATAGGTGGTGAGTCCTTTGAACTTAGCATCAAAATCACTGATCTGTTTAAGGCTTAGTGGTGAAGGGTTTAAAAATCAAACAAAAGCTAAAACATTATCTTCTTTATTTTTTGAGTAGCACCCTCCTGGGTGCGGGCTGGGATCGAACCCGAATGTTGAGGCACTTAGGCCTCATGCCTTACCAACTGTGCCATAGTGCGCTAGGCTAAAACATTGTCTTCTATACATGAGTCTTACTCCAAAATGCCTTCTCTAAAGAAACAAAAACAATGTTAACGCTGCATGGTATACAGATACTTTAAAACTTGGGACCAAATTCAAATGGACAGATTCCAGTGTAATAGGAAGGAAGCTCTTTACTTACTTGATAAGTCAATTCCAACCTAAATTAAAGCAAACCACATAAAAATAATACTGTGTTGCATCTAAAGAAATGCAGAGAAAACAGTTCTACAACTGCTAGGTATTAGTCTCCATCCATAAATTAAAACCCTTCAATTTTTCTTTCACCTTGCAAGATCCAATTTGGACTGATACAAATCTAATAATCCACTAACTTTCTGCCCATGATAAGCCAGAAACTTCCTTAAAAAGTAAATTTCAGAATACTTAAATATTGATAATGAAGTTTTCCCTTTCATCAGACCCTTTGACAACAGAACATGAATGACAGCACCTCTCGGAAGAATTCGCCTTTGCAAACTCATTGCCAAAACTGAAGGACATCTGTTGATAATGGAAGACTCATAGCCCAACTTGCGGACAAGAAACTCCATTATTGCATCAATCTTATCCTCTGAGACCGTCATACAAAAGGGGTACTTTCTAAATGCTGCAACAATGTCATTGTCAGACCAACCCCACTTCTTATAAACATAAGCCTTTTTTGCCCGTGTGGATTTGCTAATGGATAAGCATACCCTAACAGCCATAGGAAACTGAAACTTCAAAGGATCAAGCCCAATTTCCTTCACTTCTTCCACAACGCCCTTAAACCGAACAGGTTTTCTAGTTAGTGTCGTAGGGAAAAACTGCAACAATTTCATGATATTTGATTCGGGAACACCTTCTTCTCGCAACAGCTTCATATTAGGCAAGACACGTGTGTTAAGGCATAGAAGAATGTTCGAGCAATAAGTGAGAGATTTAATAAGCCTCTCATCGGATTGAAACAAATCCCTAAAGAAATGAAAGGAAGGAATGAGCTGATTACTTAAGCTTCTCCCCATAATGTTAGGGCAACTACATAAGAGCCTAGGGATGAGTGAGCTCGAAACACCTTGGGATTTGAGAAACTCAATCTTGGGGAGAAAGGTTTTGTCAGGATCATATCGAAGAAATTCAGGGTCATTTCTAATGAAACGAAGAATCTGGGATCGAGAAAATCCTTGTGTTTTCAGGAAATTGATAACAACATCTGGCTTATCTCGCGTTTCGAAGTTGACACGCTTAGAAACTGCTTCAGCATCTTGAGGGGAGAAGCCACATGGGTCAATTAGATATGAGACTGTGAAAGAATGGGCATTAGTTGAGGCGGTTGAAGTTGCGTACCTCACAGAAAGCCATTGGATTTGAGCAGAAAGCAGATTTTGGAATGTTGTTGAAGGAGAATTTGCGTTGATAATGTGCCGCCGACAAGTAATCGCTCTGCTGAGAAAACGAGACATGAACTTTCCCTTCGATTTCGAAATCTCAACCGATGAAAACCCTTTGACGGTGGGGCACCACTGTAAAAGTAAAGCTGAGACGCTATTCTTTTATCCTCCATTCTTCTAGTTTTCTTTTGCCTTCTTGACATTGTTATGGTTTGATACTCACGCCTCCTTTTTCCAAGCTTCAAATTCTCGGCAATTCTCGTAAACTTCAAGTAGCTAAACGGTGAAGCTCAAGAAATTGGTTAAACGTAATAAATATAAAAAAATTATTTTTATTTTTTTAAAAAAATACCCTTATTTATTTACCAACCGTGAGTAGAGCCGGGAAAACGGGCCGAGTTCGTCGGGCTGGCCCTTTTAGGCCCTGGCCTTTCAAGGGTCGGGCTTGCAAATTGTAGTTTCAAAAGGAAGTCGGGCCTAAAAATGCCAGCCCTGTAGGGCCTCGGGCCAGCCCTTTAAGCCCGTTTATTTTTTATTTTTTATTTTGCTTGGATAGGAACCATGTTACATTTTTGAATTGCCTTATTGAATCTGTATGTCACTCTATCCTCATATTGTATAGAGTATGATTTTTGAATATATTGTTTTGTCTAATTGAATCATATTGTGATTTTTGAGTATATTGTTCTGCCTATTTAGAATAAAATCATATTATATACTATTCTGCCTGATAGAGTATGATTTTTTATGGAGGTTGTGATTATTTGACTACTTGAACTTACTCTTCAAAGTGAAACACAATCAAATGTCCTTGAAATTGATGATAGTGGCGAAGAAGGTGAAAATGATAGTCGTCATGCTCATTTATTTAAAGGTTAGAGTATTGAGCTTCTTGCCTTCTTATACTTTGGCCTTTGTGTGAGTTATTTATGGACATGATTTTACCTTTGATTATACATTAGTAACTGTGTTTGTTTGTTGCAAGAGACGTGTTATCTAAACCTTAATGTTCACAATATTTATGTATTAAATTAGAACTTTAATCGTTGTTATTTATTAATTATATCTCTCTGGGGAAAATACGCAGAAAAATAGTTAAATATTGTGAAAAGGGCTTCCCGCCCCTACGGGCCGGCCCTGGCCTTGATGCTCTCGGACCGGACTTTGAAAAACTGTAATTTTCCTGACCCCGAGCCCTTTAAGGCCGGCCCTGATTCCCAGCTCTAACCGTGAGTGAGGGAAGGATAATGGAAAAAATATGGGAGAAAATGAATTGGAAAAAAAAAAAGGATGAAAAAGACATAAACTTCCGTGGTCTTACATAAGGGATTAAACAATCTAAATATCAATTTATTTATTTTTATCATTTTTTTCTCCAAACTAATTAATCTGACTTATAGACTAATATATAATCTAATGATCTATAACATATATTATGATTACGTAATTTATTTAGCTTCCTTAATCTCTCTAAAAAAAATTATTTATATATCATATTTAGAACCGGAGGGAATAATTAATTAGGGATAAAAATTTAAAAAAAAAATGCATTAAATATTCATATATCTCTGTAATTTATAAAAAAAAGGACCAAACCCATTTTAAAAAGTAAAGCTTAAATCTTTATTTATAAGCTAATATTTATAGGGAGAATTGGGAATAAATACTTTTTTGGTAAATTAATTATTGAATGCTATCAAACATACAAGTCATCTTCCATATGTGCAAAAGAACTTCCGTTGTGTGCAAATACTCTTCCATATGTGAAAAAATCTTTCATATAAATGTGTAAATTATCTTCCGTTGTGTACAAAATATCTTCCGTTAAAATGCAACCGATCTTCCATGGTAGTATTCAACAATTAAATTGCCCCAAAGGTATTTTTGGGCGATTTTCCCATCTTTATATCTTGAATATTTGTATTTTATTTTATTTCTGAGGCACAAAAAATGCTATTTGAAGGAGAGAATCTAATCTTGTTTAGAATATTGACAGTAAAAGATAGATTCCTTTTAAGTAGATCACTTGTTTGTTTCATTGAGGAGAATCCCTATCATAAATAATATATAACTTATTCTTCAAAAAGTAACTTAAATTTCTTTCCTGTCATTTCCCTTTTTTTCCTACACAATCTTGTTCATCTCTTGCTTTGTCTAGGCATATTGAAATCAATTGGTTTTCTTTTGAAATTTATTTCTACTTCGTTTTGTTTTTCATTATTTACAAATATATGTAATTTATTCTTTTCTAATTTTTCCTGACGAAATATAAAAATATCTATATCTAAATAGTAACAAAAGTAGAAAATGTAGGTTTTATTTATAAATGCACATATATTAAAATTTTTTTAATGAATTATCAATGTTAATTAAAGAAAATATTTAAGCTGAGGCAATATTTAATTAAAATTAAAATTCATATAACACGTTTATTACCTGGCATATAAATTTAAATATGTCTATCATCACTAGATGGGAAGCCACGTTATTTAAACATCTGATAAAGATTAAAATAATAACTTTATTCATTTTAATTCAATAAAGTAGGCTAGGTTTCAGCCTGATCTCTTGAGAACAAAATAAGCTTACTTTGTGTTTATCTAAAGGAGATTAGGACCATTGATCATTTGAGCTGAATACAACCCAAATCCCACCCTATTATTTTGATGAATTTATGAAAATCAATGACAACTAGTAGATTGGCTAGATTTTAACAATAGGTGTGTCAATGTATATATACCATTTGATGAATTAATATAGCTTAAAATAGAAAACATTCACAGATTAATTCCATGTTTGTTTTAGTTTTTCAGAAGTACTTTTATAATTTACAAAGTAAGTATGTGAGAGAGATTTTATTTTGACATGCGAAAAAAGACGTCTGAAACTATAGTTTGATTGTTTTTCAAACAAAAAGTGGAAACATAGCTGTTAAAAACAGTAAAGATGGTATGGAAAATTACAGTTTTTCATATGAATTAAAAAAACTGAGAGAGACTCAAATGCCCAAGTTATTAAATCCAGACCAGATTGGACCGATTTTCAACCCATTTCACCGTTTTTTTTTTAAAAATTTTTTTATAGAATTTTATATTAATAATCTTAAAATCTTCACTTTCTCATTAGTTTGGTCCCGGGTTAGCTCCGATTTTACTTCTGACCCTTGATTTAGTACTTCGACTAATTTAATAACCAGTCCGGGTTTAATTACCTTACAAAATACACACACACGCACAAACTTATTAGTATTATATGAACATGTGCATGTACAAGAGCAAGTCAGATTGAAGAACAATTACTTGTTTGATTCTATTATCTGTTTTTTGTTTTTAGGAATAGTTTTATAAAACAGTTTTTAGAAACAAGTTTTTTTTAAAAAAATAATTTGTTTAGATGATTGTTTTGAAAAATTTGTTTTTGAAGCGACGTGAAGGTGCGGTTGCCGGTGGTGACATGATGGTGGTTGTCACTGTTAGTGTAGTGTTGATAATGGATAAATGACAGCCTCAAAAAATAAAAAACACTTGAAAACAAAAACAAGAAAACAACTAAAAACTGTTTTTGTTTTTTTGTTTTTAAAAAACTTTTTTTGAAAACTTGCCAAACAAGTTTTATTGTTTTTAAAAACAAAAAAACAGTTTTTAAAAACATAATCGAACTGGCTCCAAATATCTCCAGTTTGCTCTCTAACATGGAGGAAAGTAGCTTTAAAACAAAACACAGTGGACTTGCACAAAAGAACAAGAAAATCTAAGGGACAATCTATCAGAATTCAGTAATTTACTACTCAAATGCAAGACACCATAAGAAAATAATTGGTTACAGAAACTGTCAACAGCCAAGAGATGGGAACAAAAATTGAACCATCTGGCATCGTAATATACCTTCTTGCATCTTATAGCACTGTAAAAAGTGGGAGAGGGGCCTCTCCATTTCGCTTACCATCCACTTCCCTCCACTTTTTTATTCTCACCGTTAGATTAACTCTGAATGGTTGAGATTTAATATTCTATAAAAATATTATTATAATATTAAATAACAAAAATGTATATAAATAAATTTAAATCATTAAAATTTGATATAACTATTCGTATCTTTATTCTTTTGTTAAAGTATTCTATGTATAATTTTTAATTTGTATAGGATATTAAATCTCAACCGTTTAGAGTTAATCTAATGGTGAGAATAAAGAAGTGGAGGGAAGTGGATGGTAAGGGAAGTGGAGAGGCCCCTCTCCCGTAAAAAGTAAGCTGGAAATCATCTTCAATAATTTAAATTTCCAAACTGTAACCTAAGATAGAGAATTGGATCTTCATAACAGAAGGGTCTCATGTATAATTCCATTGAGCAATTTGAGCCGTCCAGATTTCAAATGTCCAGCAAGAAAAGTATTTTTTGTGCTTCTTCTTATAAGATTTTATATACTAGAAATTTGGATCAAATTTTTGACAATCCCCATATTCCATTCTGCAACTAACAAACAAAATCCTTCAACTGAGAGGATCAAACTTCAGATCACCAAGCTCAGCAACAATATTGGAGGTCAATCCTATGTATTCTATTGAAACCCGCCATGAACTTAACGTTACAACCCCGACCTGTTTTTCCCAGCTACCACGTCAAAAGTTTAAACCATATTTCAGAGGGGACTCTGCTTATATATAACAAAACCTAAGGTCCATGTTAGTCACCAAGTTCTTCAATAAAAACGTAATGAACAAATATTTTTTGTTACAGCTACACACTACATTTATTTGATCAATTAATTTTCTACTCCCTCCGTCCTCAATATAGGACCCACTTGGAGAGTTGGTTTTGAGCATAAAGATAAGACCTATTTTTCATATTTGTTAATATTTTCCTAATTTAGCCTATTAATGCTTTATCAACAATAATCAAGAAGAGGGAAAGAGAGAATTAAGGATGATGACTTGGGTGTTTTAGAAAATACATATTATATTAACTAACTAAACTAACTTCCTTAATTTAATCAAATTAGGTAAATAGGTCTCATATTAAGGATAAGAGGGAATATATGACAACATAAAAGTTAATAATGTGATGCAACAAAAGAAATGTAGTGAGAAGACCGTTCTGTTCTACATCTCACATCTTAGTCCATATCCATACCATAAAAGCTTTACAGTCTTCATTCACCTTGCAAGATCCAGTTTAGACTGATACAACTCCAATAATCCACTGGTTTCATGCTCATGACAAAGGACAAACCGCTTTAAAAAGTGACTTTCAGTACATCTAAATGCTGAAAACAATGCTTTCTTTTCCATCAGACCCTTTGACAACAGAACTTGAAAGACAGCGCCTCTCGGAATAATTCGCCTTTTCACACTCAGTGCGAAAACTGTAGGATGTAGGTTAATGGTGGAAGGCTTACAGCCCAATTTGTGGACAAGAAACTCCATTATTGCATCAATCTTATACTCTGAGATTGTCATACAAAAGGGGAACTTTCTAAATGCTGCAAGAATGTCATTATCAGACCAACCCCACTTCTTATAAACATCACCCTTGTTTGACCATGTGGATTTGCTAAAGGACAAGCATACCCTAACAGCCATAATAAATTGAAACCTCAAAGGATCAAACCCAATCTCCTTCACTTCTTCCACAACATCCTTAAACCGACCAGTACTTATAGTTAGTGTCCTAGGGAAAAATTGCAACAGTTTCATGACATTTGATTCAGGAACTCCTTCTTCTCGCAACAGCTTCATATTTGGCACGACATGGTTGTTAATATCAAGAAGAATGCGCGGGTAATATGTAATAGCTTTAGTGAGCTTCTCATCAGATTGAAACAAGTCCCTAAAGAAATCAAAGGAAGGAACAAGCTGATTGCTTAAGCTTCTGCGCATGATGTTGGGATAACTACACAATAACTTAGGGATGCGTGAGCTCGAAAAGCCTATGGATTTGAAGAACTCAATTTTGGGCAGAAGGGTTTTGTTAGGATCACATCGAAGAATCAATGGGTCACTTCTAATGAAACAAAGAATCTGGGATTGAGAAAGTCCTTGTGTTTGCAGGAAATTGATAACTAAATCTGGCTTATCTCGGGTTTCGAAGCTGACACGCCCAGAAGCAGAAGCAGCTTCTTTAGGTGAGAAGCCACATGCGTCAATCAGATATGAAACTGTGAAAGAATTGGCATTTGAGGCGGTTGAATTTGCGTACCTCACAGAAAAACATTGGATTTGAGCACAAAGAAGATGTTGAAATCTTGAAGGAGAAGTTGTGTTGATAGTGTGCCTCCGAAAACCGATCGATCTGCTGAGAATACCAGACAAGGATTCCATCCGACTCGAAGGCTCAAGCAAAGAAACCCGTTGACGGGAACCCCACTGGAACGCTGCAA
Organism: Inga oerstediana; assembly: GCA_963210345.1. Classification (NCBI taxonomy): domain Eukaryota; kingdom Viridiplantae; phylum Streptophyta; class Magnoliopsida; order Fabales; family Fabaceae; genus Inga; species Inga oerstediana. The sequence continues at coordinate 17,767,208 of OY723406.1, forward strand.
GTAAAGAATTAAACCCTATGTCTTTTTTTTTTTTTTTAAAATGCACATTCTCTAACCATAATAGTATCATGTTTTTTTTTTTTTAACTTAATACTGGAATTCATTAATTCATCAAACGATTAATACAAGAAGGCGACCCCAATAGAGGTCCAAAAGCTCCTTCATCAAATACTGCCTATTGATAGAGCAAGTGGTGGGTGATCAAGGATGACAAAAATCTCCGTATTACTATGAGCAAGTCTAGCTAAGAAGTTCGTTTGACTATTTTGCTCTCTAGAGATATGGCTTATAAGTACACACCATTCTCTAGATAACCATAGCCTAGCTTCTTCAATGACCTCCCTAAAGGGGTGATTTTCATCACAGCTCCTCATGAGTAAATGCATTGCTTCAATACAAGTAGTAAACAGACTAATATTCTTAATATTTCTATGCCAACAAATTTGAAGGCCCTGTATGATAGCAATAATTTCTGCCACCACCGAAGGAACTTGCATAAGTTTACACATGTATCCACACACCCATTCTCCTTGTTCCCCTTTTATAATGCCAGCGCTTGCACTTTGCCCTGATTGAAGAACTAAACCGTCTGCTTCTAGTATATGAAATCCTGGCCTTCTCGTTTATTGTCCTTCTCCTCCAGTAACCACTTGTGTGTAAAACTTACAATGAGCGCTTAAGTCCATGTCCCAGCTTGCTCGAAAAAGGCTAGAGTTGTCATTTGGATGACCAGCGTCAGTTTCTTCACCAAACAGCTTTCTACATCTGTTAACCCAGATATCCCAACAAACGTATCCAAACAATGTTGCCCATATGATCTTCTTAGTGAAATCCCTGCCAGCTTCATATTTGAGGTTCCATTCAATCCACTCCATTTCCTGTAAATTAAGAAAATTATCCTACAAAGTAGGTTTAATAATGGAGATCCATATTTCACGAGCATTGATACAGTCTCTCAATAAATGCATTAAGCTCTCATCCTGCTCGCAAAGAAAAGGACATGTTGCATTGTTCGAAATTCCCCTCCTCTCTCTGAGTTCTTCCGTATGCACCTTACCATGTGCCACAAGTCATATGAAGGATTTAATCTTCTCTAGAATATCCCATCGCCAAAGCAGCCTCCAGAATGTTGTATTAGAATTAGACGACCCTGCAGAGAGAAAATGATAGGCAGAACTAATAGAAAAACAACCATTAGAAGAGGGTCTTCATAAATACTTATCTGTTCCTCTATTATCATTGGGGGGTTGAACATATGTAATTCTATCAACCACGTGAGAGTTGAACCATCTACCAAGCATTGACACATCCCACTCGCCTCCAGGGCTAACATAGTCCTACACTCTTTCATTCCTGTCCACAAAGGCTTCCCAACCCGAAATTAACTCTATTAAAGGTTGATTTATTTCCGACCAGTTGTCATACCAAAATGAAGTTAAATGACCATTGCCAACTTGCACCTACACTCCTTTATGGAATTTGTCCCAAACCGAACATATACCCCTCCAAGTAGCAGAACAATTCCTTCGAGGCACCAGTCTATTTATCTAGTTCCACTTGTACTTCTCTTTTAGGACCCGAACCCACAATTTTCTAGTATTATTTAAAACATGCCAGCACAATTTCATAATGAAAGCTTCATTTTGTCTACATAAATCATGAATCCTAAGACCTCCCTCTTTCTTGTCTCTTGTAATCTGGTCCCAGGAGATGAGGTAGAGTTTTTTCTGATCATCCTGCTCATCCCATAAGAACTTCCTACTCTTCCGCTCCAATTCCCATAGAACTCCTTTAGGAATAAGCAACGTCTGCATCTGGTAAGAAGGCAAGGCAGATAAGACTGATTTGATGAGAGTGATTCTACCTGCAAAGTTTAAACATCCTCTTTAACATTCTGAAATCTTTTTTAGAATTCTTTCCAGGAGGGGTATGAAAGTGAACTTGGACACTCTTTTATGAATAAGAGGAATGCCTAGATACTTCCCCAAATCTCCAGTTAAGCAAACACCCATCTTTTGACTCAAATCGTAGGCTCTTGAAAAATGAACCTTCCTTGAAAAACACACCTTAGTCTTATCTTTGTTCATTTTCTGGCCTGACATATTACAAAACATCTGCAGACAATTTAACATAACCTCCACTTGGTTTTGAGAAGCCTCCCCAAATAAAATGAGGTCATCCGTAAAGAATAAATGAGAGAGTTTAGGACCATTCCTACTAAGCTTTATCGAAACCCATTCTCCTGCCTCAATAGCATCTTGGATTATGTGCCCAAGACGCTCCATACACAGCATGAAGATGTACGGAGATAAAAGATCACCTTGTCTGATTCCATGAGAAGATCTAAAATTCTCAGTGGCTTCACCATTCCATAGGATTTGAAAAGAGGGACTCGTAATACATGCCATAATCATCTGACGGATTTTTCCATCTACACCCATAGATCTAAGTATATCATCAATGAAAGGCCATTCAAGACGATCATAGGCCTTCTCAAGATCCACCTTAACGGCCATCCAGCCACTTCCCCCACTTTTAGTCTTCATAGAATGGATCACTTTTTAAGTAATAATTATATTATCAGTACTCTGGTATCCCGTAATAAAGCTACATTGCTCATCACCTATCACTTTTCCCATAATATCACAAAGATGACAACTCAGGATTTTAGTTATGATTTTGTAACTAACATTGCACAGAGATATAGGCCTGAAGTCTCTGATAGACTCTGGGTTTTCCAGTTTGGGAATTAGAACAATGTTAGTTTTGTTTATTTCTCTTATATGTTCTGGATCTTAAAACACACCCATAACTAGACTAGTTATATGCTCTTATAGGGTATTCCAATATTCTTGATAAAACACTGCCTGTAAGCCATCCGGTCCAGGAGCCTTAAAGGCTCCTAAATCGAAGGTTGCCACTTTGATTTCTTCTTTAGATAGCGCATCATTGATCTTCTCAAGATCTGTAAGAGGTATCGCCGGAAACCTATTCATCGTACCAATAGGGGTGAATTGGTTAGCTCACTTTTGAAAAGTCCTTTATAGTAATTGATAGCCATATTCCTTCAGGATGCCTGATCAAAATCCCATTCTCCATCATTGTTTTCAAGACCATCAATCCTATTACGCCTTCTTCTTATCACTGCAGTAGTATGAAAAAACTTACTATTTCTATAACCCCATTTCAACCAGTTACACCTTGATTTCTGGTACCATAGAAGTTCCTCCTATGCAAGGACTTTACTATATTCCTTCTATAACTCATTCTCTGCTTGTACAAGATATTGATTATCCCGTCTCGCCCTCGCTCGATCAATGCCTTCAATTCTTTGAATAATTTTCCTCTTCTTACCATTTAAGTTACCCACCTTTCTCACATTCCACTCACGAGCCTCTTTTACGAAATTTTAACTTTGTCATTCCAGAGGCCCCTACTCCAGGATTGTTTGACCAAGTCCCCAAAACCTTCTTCTATAAACCAGGCAGCCTGGCATCAAAAGGGAGGTTGTGCCCGGCAATAAGATTACGAAGGAGAAGATTTGACCAGGATCGGGCGATGGTCAGAACCAAAATTACTCAAGTGATAAGTCTTCATTAGAGGAAATAGACGATTCCATTCATTGTTTATGAAAGCCTTATATATTTTTTCTTTTAAAGTTCCGCGTTCCCAAGTGAATCTCTCACCCACAGTTTCCTTTTCAATGAGGTGAGACCTTGAAATACATTCTTGAAATTGTCTCATCGAATTGAGATTAGGAATCGACCCTCCACTTTTGTCTTCACTATAGAGGTAAGCATTAAAATCCCCCACCACTAACCAAGGAATATCAACCATACAACTCATCTCATTAATTTCCCCACAGAGTTTGGCGAAGAATGCGAGTAGGCTTAGCATAGATACAGGAAAGAGTAAATTATGTAGATTCTCTAGCCACTACAACCTTAACATGGATGGCTTGGGTTGAAGATGACATATACTCCAGCATCAGATCATCACTATTCCACAGAACCCATATTCCTCCAGCATATCCCGTCGCTTCCAGCCGTAACCAGGTATTAAATCCTAACTTTCGAATAATTTTATCTGCTTTACTCCCACTAATCTGAGTCTCAGTGAGAATTAGAATCTTGACATCCCTGCCCTGAATCATGTTTTGAACCTTTCTGGGGAAATAACTAGAACCCACTCCCCTACAGTTCCAAGCTAAAATATTTATACTAATCATAAATAAAAATAATAAGGAAAGGGAAAACAAACCTGGGAACCATAGCATCACTCTCCCACTTTTGGTGTTTCCATACAAATGTCGGCTGCCAATTCTTGATCAACATCTTCCATTTTTTGGTTCGGATTCTCCTCGTCATTGGTCATCCCTGCTTGGTCAGCATCTATATTAGCTTCTTCAGTGATACCAATTCTCTACTCCTCTACGTTCATGCCAAAACCCTCTGGGATCTATATCGTGGCCACCATGTTCTGTTTATTTATTGCATTTCCTTGTTGGTGACATTGTGTGGAGTCATTTGATAGTTCTCCTCCGCATTGGTTCTGTTCTTCTGATGTCGACAAAATCAGCCATGAGACTCCCTCCTGCTCCATTAATTTTTTGTTCCTCATTTGTTGTATTTCCACTTGGATTTGATTCAATTTAATGGACTCATTATTGATAGACCCAAAAACCAAACTATAGGCCCTTCCACCTGCAGCCTTTTTGGATTTCCAAAGAGAGGTTGTTGTTGGTTTCTTTCCCCAAAGGAATTGCCCATTCTCCTATTTTTCTTTATATTTAAGATTGGGCTCAATTTGGTGTTTTTGGCCAGCCCATACCCTTTCTCTACATTTCCTATTGATTCCTTCACTCATTACAGCTTTCGACCCAATCTCCCTTGATTTAATCTTCAAGGGCTCTTTCCCACGTGATCATTTCCCATCCTCTCTTTCGAACCTCCACCTACCGTCCTCTATTCCAAGCTTCTCTCCTCCGGCATGATTTTTGTGCCGCTAGTCTCTCTTATCCCGAATTTCGAGGGTGAGGCTTCTAGCCATTGCTTATGCTTCTCATCGCCCCCATTTGAGCTTAGTTTACCTGCTTCCTTCTTCTTCCATTATGCTTTTTGACCCTTTTTCTTAATTGACGGCGATCTTTCCCTTGATAAGACCTCTTACCCATAATATTACAGAGCGTTGAATCTCGAGCCGCTCCTTTTCTCAGCTTCTTTGGTGCTTGATCGGACCGAGGGTGACATTCTCGGCTGCAATTTTCTGTCCGTTTTAGCAGGATGTTGGCGCGCCTTGCCCCTAGGCCTCACTAGCATCCAGTTTCTGTACTCTTCCTAGACATTGTTACCCGACACAAAGACTAAAGGTAATTTTTGGTTCTCTCTATCTTCGTTCATCGCTGCAGAAGATGTTGCCAGATTGATTGCTGTTGCATCTGTGTTCTGTAGCACTACATCTGAATTTTGTATTCCAATCTTACATTTTTCCAACGTATGGCCGTAGAAACCACACTTAAAACAAACATCACTTAGTCCCTCATACTCCACTGTATATATATGATTTCTGAGGATGAATCTGGATTGCAGCTTTTTATTAAGGTTCACTTCCACACTGACTCTTGCCAATTTTCCCCTTTCCACTGACTGTACATTATTGCCTCTGTGGGCTAGCGTGTTCATGTCCACTTTTAGTGTGTGTCCTATTAGATTTCTAATTTCAAACATACACTCTGCTGAGTACATATGTAATAGAAGAGTGGGAACTCTTATCCAAACCGCCACTCTTCTAAATTTGTTGCAGCATGGGTTGAAGTTAGGACTCCACCTCTGGATTGCTAAATAGTGCCCCTGAATCAACCATGGGCCATCAAACAACAGCTTGGAACATAGTGACTTCTCTGATGTTCTGAAAATGAAGTAATTATTTGGGAGGTCGATTAGCTCAAAATTGTCTGATCTGAGAAGCCATTTAATTCTGTCCTTCATCATATGCAAATTAGTATTTTTCCCCAGAACCGTTAATATTAACGCATCTTTCCACGGTCTGCATAGTTCTTTCAACTTCTCATTTGGTAAAACCAGAGAAGATATAGAGCCTAGCTACTGTCTCTGTTCTTATGATAAAAAGGGGGCAACTCTGCCTCCTCATTGAGCCATTCCTTCATCTGATCATCAAAATCCTTTTCCAACTCTTTCTCCTCCTCTCCCAGAAGTTTGGCTTTGTATGATATTTGGCTTTTAGGAGTGTTTGATCTTATCTGTGTCTTTTGGCTTTGCTGAGCATCAGGAGCTGTGGCACTCATATCTTCCATTATGACATTCGACTGCCTTGTTCCCTTCTCCTCATTATTCAAAACTGGTGACATTCGTTTAATGTTCTTCCTCATCAAGTCGTTTTCTTCTTTGGATAAGCCCGCGCCTCCATGCGGCTCGGTTTTAGCATTGATCAAGGAAAGCATTGATCCAGAGTTCTCCCAACGTTCACTTTTCTCTCCTATCCTCACTTTTCTCGGTTTGTTTTACCATAATAGTATCATTAGTTGCAAATGACTGGATATAAAGTAGATTTTTTTAAATGACAGTCGTGAAATGTTCAGATGAAATTTTAACAGTGTAAATTTATTTATATATTTTATAAGTGAAATTAAGAAAGTATTGTTTATAAGTAATGTTCTGAAACCCGAACCAGCCATTGAACTGATCAAGGTATTGGGTCAAGAGTCAGTAGGTCAGATCTGAGTCAACCTGGAGTCAACCCAAGGCCTAAACCAATGAGGTATGAAAAACTGAAAAATAATTTAATTTCTCATCACACCATAAAAAATTTCAAATATTATATATCATTTCCATACATTGAATCATTAGCAAAATAATCATTTACTCTAATACTTATCACATATTCTTTACAAATTGACATCACAACATCATACCACCCAACGACACCTGAATGTGTAATCAATAATAATAAAATATTCATCATAGCAAAATATAAAAAACAAGTAGATGATGACAAAATATTCCCATATGCATGATAACAAAGATTCCCACCTACATGATAACAAAATATTCCCACATTTAATCACTAAACTAATAATCATCATCATTGAAATCATCATTAACATTATTCAACTCTCTAGGTATTAAGACATCGGGAGGTGGAGTTGTAGTAGGAAAAGTAAAGGCACTGGAAGCAACATGATCATCATTTAAAGATGAAGGCCCAATACTAACATCATCACCACCTATATATCAAATGAATAGAATTATTAATACTTATGTAAAAAAATATAGTTATCTTCTTTTGTGTAAGAGTATAATCTAAAATAATAGAAGAGATAATTAGAAACCTCCAAAATCCCTCACCCATTATTCAAATTGAAGATTTGTCACTTCTACATCATCAAATTCAGGAGTTGGATCCTTTTCAAGCACCCAAAAGTCTAGTTTATCAATTGATTTATAATCAATGGGATCATAATTATCTTTCTTCTTCTTCCTTTGATTCCTATAATGCCAACATGATAGAAGGCCAACATTAATGAAATGTATAGTGATATACGTAATAAAACTATAAATTATAAAATAAACAATTAGAAGTCATGAAGAAGATGAAGTTTACCTAAACTTTAACCTCATATTGTAGTTAGTGAAAACTAAGTCAATAAGCATTTGATGCTCAAATCCATTTCTTCTTTTAATGTGGATACGCTCAAACAAGCTCTAATTTCTTTCATAGCTAAAAGAAGAAGCTTGACTAAGAACACTTACAACAATTTTTTTGCAATTCTGGTATTGAACCCTGGTAGTACAACTACCAATCATCTGCAAAATAAAATAAAAGACATTTAGTATGTATTAATATCTCAATATGTGCTTTTGAATATGAAATTTAATATACTTATGAGGGACTAATTTATGGGATATTTTTTCACATGAAACTTTATCAAAGGATTCTTTATGTTCACACCAATTTGCTTAATCATTGTAACATAATAATTAGCATTGCCAGGTGAGTTTGCCTCAAACAAATCGATCACAGCTTCTAAACATCGATGTTTTCTAACAAAATCAGGACTATACAAGAGTGCAGGATTCAACAAATGTGTCGCTGCATGAAGTTCATTTTTCAAATGTTTATCCCAACGACTTTGAATAATATTTGTGTAAGGCGTGTATTGTTCCTTTTTCATATGAAACATGTCCTTGATTATATTTTTAGCCCTCTGCATGCCTTTATAGACATAAGGCATTGAAGGCTTCTCATCCAAATCAACAATCCTCAACAATCTTATCAACAGAGAAACAAGTCTCACAACTTGAAAGCAATCATTCCAAAACCGATTATCTAGAATGATTGCATTGAAAGTTTTCCCGAATTCAATGGTTGCTAACTTGTGTTGCAAAAAATGGTTATCAATAGCCAAAGCTTATAAGTCATGTTTGTTCGAATATATGTTATAAAGGGTGATGAATGTGGTGACAAATCTTGTTGCACCAAGATGCACAATTTCCTTCTAATTAGGTCTTTTTCTTAACCATGAAAAGATAACCAAATGGTTATATGCAAATACAATGATTTTGGAAGGCTTCTTTGTAAGGTCTGACACATGAGGCATAGATGCAATGTCTTTCAAAATTAGATTCAAACATTGAGCAACACAAGGTGACCAATAAATGGTTTTATATTTCTCTTTTATCAATCTACCACATGCTACGTAGGTAGCAACATTGTCAGTCACAACATAAACTATATTTTTAGGACCAATCCGTCAATAACTTCTCTGAATAATGAGAATAATGTATTGGCATCTCTAACTAAATCTGAAGCATCAATAAATTTCACAACAACCATGCCATGTACTAAATAGACTAAGAAATTAATCAAAGTTCATTGTCTAACATTTGTCCAACCATATACAATGAGTGTGCAACCATTTTCTTTATATTTAGCTTAATGACTATCAATTATAAGTTGACATTCTTTTTTATAATCTCTCAATATGCTAATTTTGTACTCATGATAACTAGGGACCTTAAACCAAGGCCGAATTGCAGTAGCAGCATAAATAGCTTTTTGAAATAAGGGACAAGTCAATGCATTAGATGGAACACAATTCACATAAGCTCATTGACAAAAACTATTTTCACATTATATTGGGCTTCTTGATTTGCCCATGCACTCTTGATGCTTGGTTAAGTACCATAAGTTGTCCTATGTGCAAAACAATTTTCAATCCCCACAATGCTAGGAGCTTTCCTTTTTGAAATAAGTGGTTCTTCACTTTCTCTTGCTGCATTGCCTTCATCTACATTATCATTACAAACAAGATTTTTCTTCGAACCTTCTACCAAATATTATTTCATTCTAGCACATACATCATGTGAAACTTTTTTTACAATAACTCACTTGACCACTTACACCAACTAAATGTTGTTTCAACTTATTTATCCCACCTCTCCTATAGCTTGAACCACATAAAAGGCATGTAAACACATTTACTTTCCCCTCATTCTTAACAGAAACATATTCCCAAGTAATGTCTGTTTTTTTTACACTCGATTGTGTTGACGTTGAACTATTGTTGGGAGGATTGCTAGACTCGGTATTGGGGGTAGTAGTATTTTGAACACCTGCATTATTAATATTTCCCCCTATTAACAAACAAAAAGCAAACCAAGATCACCCTCTTACTCAACACAGTTCAGTTAAAAACATTCAAAACCACAGAAACCAACCCTAGCAACAGAAAGCAAGCCAAAAATCAGTTAATAACATCCAACTACAAGGAAAGAACAAAACAATGACATCTAAAAGTCAAAAATAGAGGACCAGCAAATCCAAGTTTAGCTACAAAGTTAACAAACACAAGTTCACAACCATAAAAGGAAACAAAAAAAATCAATAATTAAAAACTAAAGCTACACAAAGTCATAGATTGAGCTTCAGTACAATACTACAGAGCAATGAACTGAAAGATTCCAGCTTTCAATAAACGCCTCTAAACTATATCAACGAACCCAAAGCTTCTAGCTTTCAAAAAACGCCTTTGGACCTGACCAACAACCCCAAAGCTTCCACCTTTCACAGTAATAGGGCGAAGAATAGAGCTTGGAGCCATGTAGTCCAAGAGGGGAAAAAAATTAAAAACAAAGCTCTCAAGTCTCAATGAAGTGAAGGCAAAATTGAAAAAAAAGACTAAATGGAAGAACGAAGCAAAAAAAAATCCATAAACTGATAGAGTTACGATGACCGAGCTCTGCAACCTTTCATGGCGAAACCAAAAACAGAAGTCAAGCTTTGTAACCAGTGACCCATTCTGGAACTAAAGAACGAGACAAAACAACAACCTTTGAAGGCAAACGAGGATGACTATTGCTCGCTGAAGCTCCTGAAACTTGGCACCATGGATGGAGAAACTAAGCAAGACATTTTGGATAAAGTCAGAGGGAGAGGGTTTGGCAAAGATTTCGTTCGTTTCTCTTCTGACTAGTTTTCTGATCACTCATCACTCATGAGTCCTGAATTTCAGTCAACTTTGAAATAAAAAAAGGGTAACCAACGAAATGACGTGGTTTCATCTAGTGGAGGCTGAAAAACCTAAAGAGGTGACTCAGTAACTCGCTCAACTTGACCGAGTTGACTCGGAGTCACCTTTAAACTCGAATTAGTAGTCAAACTGGACCCTTTCTTTGGTTGGTTCGCTAGTTTCCGGTTTGAACTGGCCGATCCGATCTAGGTTCCAGAACCATGTTTATAAGATGTTTAATTTGGATTATCGAAACTTTTAATTCAACAGTGACAAAGAGAAGAAGAGGTAAAGGAGAAGCAATAGATAGGAGGATCCGGCTACAGTCCTTTTCTTGTAAGAAAAGGATGATCTTTTTCTCAATCTGGACCATTGGATTAAGATCTCTACGGTCCAAATTTAATAATAATAATAAACAACACTACAAATTACATTGATCCAAGAAAAGGACTAAAGCAGAATTCTAGATAGGAGAGACTAAGAGAAGCCCAACCCGATTGATTCTACCTACAATAATTAATATATGATAATTTACATTACAAACTAAATCATATTATAAGGATCAAATCTAGTACTTTTTTTTATAACAACCATTGTTATTTTAAAAATTAAATTTAATATGTCATCTTTTAATAATGTTTTGTTAACAATTAAAATTTTAATGTGATCGCTTTTTATTATAAATAATGTGAAGGTTAAATGTCTAAAAAGACACTTTATAAAACTAATAATTAAGAAATTGAAATGAAATATTTTTTTTTTTGGCTAGCAACCAATCAATCATCAACTATATCCTTGAAAACTTGTAAAAACTGCTTTCGTTAAAAATCACATGGGTCAATTCGGGCCTAACAATCAATATTTCCTATTTTTTCCTTATTAACTATGATTTTCACTTTTAATGATAATTAATGCATTGATTAAGATTTGCAGCTTATACGTAATTAATGGCTACTGAAAATTGTATTTTCAAAATACTTTAAATGGCATTAATGACACGTTATTAATGATTTGCAATCTCTAATCCTCTTATTTACCAGTAAAAATTGTTCCTGACATATAATTTAATTTCAGTTAGTTTACAATTTAGTTTATTATTATTGAATCATCTTGCGTTGAACTTCCATTATTTTTCAAATCCATATAGAAATTTGTTTTATTACTCTTTAAAAGCTTTAGCAAAGTATTTCTGCAAAATGTTTCTTAAATTGTAATATTTCAGGGAAATATGGCATGCAAATAAAAATTTTTTGTTTGGTATATGCTTTATTTTTATTACCATATCGGTGTCATACTCATATATGTCATGCTTTATTTTTGTGCGAAAAAAATTACTTCCTTGGGGAGAAGGGTCACTTGAGAATTGAGATATAATGTAGAAAATCTCTCAATTTTGGGTTCCAATTCGGCCTCATAGGAAGTATTTGATAACTACTACTTCTTTCAACGATTTGAACATATTTTAAAGGGAAAATCCCTAAAAAAAAACCTTTAAATTATTAAAAGACGCAGACGTGCGCGGAAATATAATATCCCGTATCAGTACGAGTATGTTAACTGGAATATTTGAATTGAAGGTAAAATGACAAATTTGTCCTCTGATGAAAGAAAAGAAGTTGATGACAAAAGAAGGTGATGCGAAACAGGGAGAGCGTCATCGCGCGGGAACGTAAGTGGGAGGCGATACAAACAGCAGTGAGGTATGTACTTTATTAGTCGATAATGTTCTTCCCCGGGTGGTCGAGCTGAAGCAAAACCATATTCGTCTTCATTTGGGTGGGAAACTTTGCGGGGTATTTGGGTTTGAAAGACGTGAATGTTAAAGAGTGGTATGGCGAAAAATGCAGATGCTGCCTGAATCGGGGAGGAGGTTGGGATGGTTAGTTTCATGGTTGTGGTTGAAGAGAATAAATGAGGTGGATTTTGTAAGAAACGATTAATATGAAGTTGAAAAACCCTAATATAGATTCGTGAAAGATTGAGGTACCCATGTAGTTTTGTGTTTGTCAACTAACAGTGTGTTATTTATTTGTTGCAGGATGCGTAAAAAAATGGATGGTAATATTGGTTCAAGCTGTGCAAAGGAGTTGTTTTGTTATTTTCACGTAGGGGGAAATTTGAACATAATAATGACAGTGAAGTTAAATATATCGGAGGCAGTGTGAGGGTAAAGGTACTAAAAGATGGGATAAGAATGGAAGATTTAAGAGAAATTATATCAAGATTGACAGGTCATGAAGGGAGCAGTTGTGACATTAAATACACAGTAATGTTTGATGAGAGGACATTAATTGAGCTTGACAATGATAGTGAAATTGAAAACCTTTTTTGGTTCAATGAAAGCAGTGCGTATATGTTTGTAGCCCATATAGAGAATGGCAATGAATCCTTGCCAATGAATAATGCACATCTGTAAGTTAGTAATATTTTGTTCATTCCCAAGCTGATAATATGTTATAAAGTGTTGTAATTGTTGTATGCAGGAGCCACAGATTATTGGAATGGTCACCGGAAGCAGAGGTATCTCCCATGACACATGGCAATGATCTTGAGGTTGTGTCATTTGAAATTGGTGGTGGGTGTATAACTTATGAGACAGATCAGACAAATTTTAGTGACACTAGCTATTTGAAATGGTCAGGAGTAATTTCCGGGGTCGGGCAGCATTTTCCTCATGCCGATGCATTAAGAGAAGCCTTGTACAAGTATAGCATTGCACATAAGTTCATGTATAAATATGATAGGAATAGCAAGGATAAGATGTATGTCACGTGTAAAGTAGAGGGTTGTCCTTGGAGATTATGTGCGTCTGCAGTAGGCAGGAGTTTTGGAATACCGTGTGTGACAAAATTCATCAAAGATCATGTTCATTCAGCTCAAGATCATTTGCAAGTGAGCGGCCATGGTGCAAGATCTACTTTGACATCATCAATAATAATCGACGAGATTAGGAATCACACCGAGAAGCGTCCAACTGAGATTATGAAGACACTGCAAAGGGAGTATGGTGTGAAGCTAACATATAAACAGGTATATAGGGAAAAGGAAAAGGCAATGGAAGACATACATGGAAGACTGGAACAATCATACATGTTAATCCCATGGATATGCCAAAGGTTGAAGGAAACTGATGCTAATACAGTTGCTGAATGGGTAGCACATGGTTGTAGGTTTGAAAGAGTTTTCATTGCATATAGGTCATGTGTACAGGGTTTCATGGGGGGTGCAAGGCATCTACTATATGTTGATGGAACTCATTTAAGTGGGCCTTATAAGGGGACTCTACTTGCAGCTTCAGCCTATGATGCGGATAATGAGCTGTTGCCGTTTGCCATAGCAATTGTGAAGGGAGAGACACTGGACGATTGGACTTGGTTCATGCATATGATTAAAAGAATTGTTGGTTCTATGGAGTTGACAATTGTGTCAGATCGTCACAATGGCATAATAGGTGCTGTGGCAGCAATATTTGGAGGGCATCGTCATGCATTCTGTTATAGACATGTGAAGGAGAACTTCAGTGTAGAGATACTGAAAATAAACAGGGGCAAGAGAAAGACTAGTAACCGGTCAAAGGAGGATGCACTGATGCTTCTTGACAAGATTGCATATGCAAGGCGTGTGGATGACTTTGATAAAGCAATGGAAAAGATGCGGGAGCACTGTCAAGAGTTATATGACTGGATTAACAATCATGATGACGTTGATAGGTGGGCTCTTAGCAAGTTCCCATACAAACGATGGGATAACATAACAACCAATATCGCCGAGTCATTCAATGCATGGATGGTGAAGGAGAGGAAGTATAATGTAGCCCAATTAATTCACGCACATCGTGAGAAAGTAGCAAAGAAGATGCATGCCTCTTATGTGGCAATGAACAAGTGGAAGAATTGTGTTGGACCAAATATAGATGCAAAGGTTATGGAAAATGTGAGTGGATGTGAGCATATGTGGTGTGAAGATTATGGGCAGGGTAGATTCAGTGTGCATACAGTACGTGGAGACCATGGTGTTGACTTGCGATCACGACAATGTAGTTGTGGGGCATGGCAGATGAGTGGGATTCCATGCACACATGCGTGTGCAGCTGTCAAGGTTGTGCACGGCAACATCTACGATTATGTTGAGGATTGTTATAAGATAGAAGCTCAGCAACGGATCTACCAGCACAGCATGCTTCCGGTTGTGACAATAGACATGCCGAACGTCAATGATTATAGGGATTATCACATGGAAAACATGTCTGAAGCTACGTTCCTCCACCCTCCAATCACAAGTCGACCTCTTGGAAGACCAAGAGTAAGGAGGCAAGAATCACAGTTCCAAAATAGAAAGATCTACCATTGTACACGGTGCCATGAAGCAGGACACACAAGAAGGACGTGCAAAAATCCCAACCCATGTTGAACTCTAATGATCATCTTTGATGCTTCATCTTTTATGTTGTATATATGTTTTGGTTTGACCCTTCAATGGTTTTTGGAATGAAGGGATGGGGTGCAGGGGAAGCAGTTTTTATATGTAATGTATGCAGTGTCGTGTCATGTCAGTGACAAAAAAACATTAAGAAGCAGTAAGATCTTAATGTTCTGTTGTCACTGAAAGTTGAAAGTTTATGTAAGTAGCCACTGCTTTTGTACACAAGTATAGTGTTGATTATGTATAGTTTGGCAACTATTTCTCAAGTTGTAATCAATATGGAAATACAAATGTATAGTTTATCTGACTGCTCTGTGTTATCTAGTTCTTATCAGTTGGTTGGAATGCTGCTGCTGTGTGGGTGGGAATGAATATGAACATGGAGCATTTTTATATGTAATGTATTCAGTGACAAAAAAACATCATCTTAATGTCCTATTGTCACTGAAAGTTTCTTTTGGCAACTATTTCTCAAGTTGTAATCAATATGGAAATACAAATGTATAGTTTATCTGACTGCTCTGTGTTATCTAATTCTTATCAGTTGGTTGGAATGCTGCTGCTGTGTGGGTGGGAATGAATATGAACATGGAGCATTTTTATATGTAATGTATTCAGTGACAAAAAACATCATCTTAATGTCCTATTGTCACTGAAAGTTTCTTTACCTAGTCAGTATTTTGTACTGAACTATATCGTTGATTATGTACATTTTGGCAACTAATTATGTACTGTGAATCAATATGCGAATACATATATCCCATACAGGATCAAGATCATTGCCATGTGACATACTTGACCACAGCACCTATGCGACCAAAAAGATCTGTGTTCATGACCTCCTAAGACATAGTTGACCACAGCATCTATGGCACCATAAACATCTGCTATCATGACCTTATAAGACATACTTGACCACAACACCTATGCCACCGAAAAGATCTGTGTTCATGACCTTGTAAGACATACTTGACCACATCATTTATGGCACTATAAACATCTGCTATCATGACCTTCTAAGACATACTTGACCACAGCACCTATGCCACCAAAAAGATCTATGTTCATGACCTTCTAAGACATACTTGACCACAGCATCTATGCCACCATAAACATCTGATCTCGACACAGTAAGACATACTTGACCACAACACCTATGCCACTAAAAAGATCTGTGTTCATGACCTTCTAAGATATAGTCCACCACAGCACATATGCCACCAAAAAGATCTGTGTTCATGACCTTGTAAGACATACTTGACCACAACATCTATACCACCATAAACATCTGCTATCATGACCTTTTAAGACATACTTGACCACAGCACCTATGCCACCAAAAAGATCTGTGTTCATGACCTTGTAAGACATACTTGACCACAGCATCTATGCCACCATAAACATATGCTATCATGACCTTCTAAGACATACTTGACCACAACACCTATGCCACCAAAAAGATCTGTGTTCATGACCTTCTAAGATATAGTCCACCACAGCACATATGCCACCAAAAAGATCTGTGTTCATGACCTTGTAAGACATACTTGACCACATCATCTATGCCACCATAAACATCTGCTATTATGACCTTCTAAGACATACTTGACCACAGCACCTATGCCACTAAAAAGATCTGTGTTCATGTAATCCAATGTTAGTACACAGTGAACTGGTGATTAATGAGTGATGTACATATAATGATGTTTGGCAGATGATACTTCTTGCTGATATTCATATAGCCTTTGTGAAGTATATTGTTTGTGCATCAATGTACCCTGCTTCAGACAATCCGTTCCACAGGTGGAGGGTGGGATGACAATAGTGTTTTTATTTACACAACTTTAAATCATATCAAATTTCTTCTTCCAAACGGAGATAATCTGTTAATAACAACACTTGATGTCCCAATTTATATTTCAAATACTTGTGGTAATACAATTTGCTATTTGGATGGGGATGGGAAAAGCAGGCCCATGGCTATTGATGCTACCGACTTTTTTTTCAAACTTTCTTTGCTCAGGAAAAGGTATGATCTTGTTATGAATATGATAAGAGTAAGTGATAACTCGAGTTTGATGGAATAGAAACTCGAGTTGTACGCATCACTGGAGGGTAACCGAAGAGTTATCGTGTGTAGGAGAGCAGAACTCGAGTTGGACAAAGCTCACTCCAGTGCAATACTGTGTTCAGTCGACGTGTGGACTCGAGTTGGGCTATGACAAACTCGAGTTGTACGCATCACTGGAGGGTAACCGAAGAGTTATCATGTGTAGGAGAGAAGAACTCGAGTTCGACAAAGCTTACTCCAGTGCGATACTGTGTTCAGTCGACGTGTGGACTCGAGTTGGGCCATGACAAACTCGAGTTTTACGCATCACTGGAGGGTAACTGAAGAGTTATCGTGTGTAGGAGAGAAGAACTCGAGTTCGACAAAGCTCACTCCAATGCGATACTGTGTTCAGTCGACATGTGGACTCGAGTTAGGCCATGACAAACTCGAGTTTTACACATCACTGGAGGGTAACCGAAGAGTTATCGTGTGTAGGAGAGAAGAACTCGAGTTGGACAAAGCTCACTCCAGTGCGATACTATGTTCAGTTGATGTGTGGACTCGAGTTGGGCCATGACAAACTCGAGTTGTACGCATCACTGGAGGGTAACCAGCCAGTTAACCTATCAACATAAGCAGAACTCGAGTTGTAGAAAACTCACTCCAGTTACCTCATGCTGTCAATTCACGATGCTCACTCGAGTCAACCACTTACAACTCCAGTTACATTGCAGCACTATAGGGTAACTGGAAAGTCACGAACCAAAAGGGGAATACTAACTCGAGTGAATGAACTATAACTCGAGTTAATTAGGATTCCACGCTTTAAATCCCTCAATCACCAAACATTTTTGTTCACTCCACTCGACCTCCGACTACATGAGCCCTCGAGTTAACTGAGGAGAAATGTACTATTAGTCAGTTGAGTTCTACATAACCGTAAATCCCGTTCAAACAACCGTGGCGTAAAAGCTCCATTCCCCCTAACCCTCAGTGAGTCAAGAAGCAGAGTTTGGACTAGCCCTAGCATCGCACTTTGTCATTCTTGCATCTGGTGCAATGGTGCGAACCAAGGGCTCCGACAGTGGGAAGAAAGATTCTCGTGATTCACAGAAGTTGCCATCCAAAGGGAGTAAGCCGTTGAACAAACCGAGGAAGACTCAGCCAAAAGTTCAGGAGCGACTACCACCAGAACAACCGAGCAGGTCACAGGGGGTTGTGATAGCAGAATCACAGCAGAAATGGCCAAAAGTAGCCTCTCCCATTTTGAAGGAACTAGTCGTGTCAGTGCCTACAGAACATTTGGCCTCAACCTCCACTGATAAAACAGAAGAAGACTTAGAGCGGAAGATAACAAAGATTGTGACTCAATTGGTTGATCAGACATTGCATGCACCCACAAAATCCAGATATGGGGGTGCATCAACTTCAAATCAAAAAGCAAAGTGTAATGTACCTCCTGAACTGGAGGATGAGCTTCTGGGACCACCACCAGATTTCAATTTAGAGACACTAGAGCCTAATGATAAGAGCAGGTATGACGATGATTTCGCTTATAGATCATTATGTCCTGTGGTTTATCTGGATCTACAACATATTAAGGAAACACTCGCTTTAGATCTGTACACTTGGTTTCAGTACTATGAACCTTGGTTGACCATCAAAACGTCATATAGTTCTTCTGTAGTGAGGCACTTCTACTGTAACTTGGAGGTGGTTGAGGTTTGTGATGAGGTGGGCGAACTGATAGAAGAAATATTAGAGTCAACTGTTAGGGGCCAAAAGATTCAACTATCTCCTGCATTGATTAACACTTACCTTGGCATAGACAATCCTCCAACAGGGCCTGTAAAAGAATTCAGTGATGTAGAAATATGTCAGATTCTGAACCCAATGGGTGGAAGTAAAACTTTAACTTTCAAACCTAGCTCCTTGAGTAATGTACATCGGATTGTGTGGTACATATACTCACGATCTATGGTCAACAAATCGAACAATTTTACTCACTTCGTGGGACAAGATTACCAGCTGATGGCCTCAATTCTGTCTAAAGAACAGAGGAACATAGGGCAACACATTTACAATGAAATAAACAGATACAGGAAGTCTTCCACAAGGAGTACCCCTCTACCGTTTCCCCAATTGATCTCTCACTTTCTGACACTGCACAATATCTGGTACCTCGAACCTAATGAGCAAATTGTTCGTATTCCAAGGTTTGACAGCATTCACCTGAGCAGAATGAATATTAAGCTGCCAGTGGGTGCTTCTACAAGTATAACAACAAAGAAAAGGAAGGACATGGAATCTGAGAGACCCAAAGTGGATGACGGACAATTCATGGCAGCCACAATTTAGACCTACATCTAGGATGCATTGAAAACAACCACAGACCACATAAAGGTCTCAAATGCCTATCTGGTCGAAATGGTTGACCATCAATTCAAACGTCTGGTTATTGGCATTAATGAGAACTTCGAGAGGCTATTTCAAATGCAAGATGCTCATACTCAGCAGTTGAGGGAATTTAATCATCGCCTTGATACTTATGAAGCTGTCCTCAGAGAACACTTCAACTTTCGTCCTTCTGATATGCCGTCATAGTCTAATGCTACACCTGTTCCATCTGGACCATCATCTACAACTCCTGTAAACTTAGTCACTCAAAATGCTCCATGTGCTCCTACGTCAACCAATGTTATGTTGACACCCCCGGATCCTGCCACACTCTCAAAGGTTCCCATCCCTCAGGACCCAGAAGCTATTCCACAATCCAGTTCTGAGCCCTCAAGTACCAATCCCATACAGGACCCCTCTTGTACATGCTCTGGCTCCCATGATCAAACCTTTGCCCCCATTGAACCTGCCACTGCAGTTACACCCTATACACCAACTTGTTCTACCACTGAGACAGACCCTATTCCACCAGTAGCTCCTCTTCGCATTCCACCGTCTTCCTCTGCAACCTTCAAATTATGTACGACATTTACCCTTCCAGATGACGACAATAAGGGGGAGACATGACCGTGAGATATATTCCTAGTGGCATAATGAATACAGATCTTAGTCTGTGGAAATTGTATAAGTTTTGTCATCATGAATACAGATCTTTTTAGTGGCATAGGTGCTATGGTCAAGTATGTTTAGAAGTTAATGTAATTACATGTTGTACCTCTCATTATGTGACTACTTAACTGGAGCGTGTTATTTTAAACTCAGGCTCGGTGCATCTTCACACCATAGGTGCTCTGGATATAATATGACCTTCAGTTCATTAATGTGCATAAATTAGTAATTACAAAATATATACGCATGGCTATCACAAACACATTCAATTGTAAAACAAAACACAGTTCAAACACAAAACGGAAGGAAAAAAACATGCAATACCATATAAACGTTACATGCAACAGAACAGACTCACATTACTATTTTCAGTCATGAATGCGAAGCACTCTGGTAACCGCCAATGAACCCACAACATCAAAAGGCGTACACCACAATCAACCAATCAGCACAACCGCCACGTTCCACCCACCACCACCAACAAAACTAAAACACACGATAAAATAAAACGGCTAAGCTTGGTCGTGCACTAAAAACTACAAATAGTCCACACACCCAATTATTTAGGGCGCAGGCAACAAAATAGTCTTGCAGGAACAAAGACGCACGAACATGGCTGACTTCCCACCAGACCAATCCAGACATAGAAGAACGACCAGCAACGATGACTCACCGCTTCTGAA
The DNA here is from genome assembly GCA_963210345.1 of Inga oerstediana. Taxonomy (NCBI): domain Eukaryota; kingdom Viridiplantae; phylum Streptophyta; class Magnoliopsida; order Fabales; family Fabaceae; genus Inga; species Inga oerstediana. Next base: position 17,787,960 of record OY723406.1, read on the forward strand.
GCTTCCGCAAACAATATTAATAGAACTGATGTGCTACATAGCATCATCAAGTTTGAAAGACTATTATCACTTTAAGAATTCATGCCGCATCCTAAGGATAGCAGGAAATTCAACAGAATTCTTTAAGAACATGCCATTGGAGAACTATGATCATCTAGGATGGACAAGAAGCGAGCAACAGATTCATTTCCTGCTGACATGTTTCCATAATGGTAATCCATTTAGTCTATTCATTAGAGGCCTTAAATACTACACCAGAATAGCAGATACAGGAGATAAAGGACTGTCACAAATACGGGAGGCTGCAGTCCTAAACAACTGTGATGTAAGTTTCTCATTTGCCATATTAGTGCTTGCAAAATGGAGTAAGTTTAAGGATACACCAGAAGGGAACGAAGCAATACACAGACTTCAAGCCATTATTGACTCAGGCCAAATATCTTCAATTAAAGAGCGACTGACACGACACCTACAATCAATGAACTGGGGACTGAACAGGAACATATTCGACCGTCCCAAACATAGATTCTGTGAGAACCAACCATGCCAGGCCGGATGCAGAAATTGCATATACGACACAGAAGTAAGCTGGCTGTACCACATTATGAACGAACCAGAAGGACCGAATGTTCAACCACAGGCGATTGAAGGAATTGACGCATGGGAGGAGGAAGAAATGAATGAGGGAGTCGACAACGATGAAGACGTTAATCCAGATGCTTAGACGACGATAGTCCCCACGTTTTTTTTAATTCTCGTAACATGCAGTTCAGCAAAGAAATAATTTTAGAGTAAATGTTTCAAAGATTTCGTCCATGCGTCAGGTTTAACATGCATATGGTTTATCTTTTTTTTTTGCTACGGACTCCAAGTATGACCAATTACGTCTTGCTTTTTGCACATTACTTATGCACATTTAACAACAACAAACACAATCACCATCGGGTTACCCTGCAGTGATGACGATAACTCGAGTTGTTCATCGGACAACTTGAGTGAGCTTCGTAAGTCATCCAAGAACGGCGGCGAGTGACCTTCTACGCAACTCGAGTTCGGTGCCGCTTCTCACAATCACTATCAGGTAACCCTCCAGTGATGACGACAACTCGAGTTGGTAATCGGACAACTCGAGTCCGTACTTGTAAGTCTTGACGCAAGCACTGTGTGGAAACCGTCCAATTATGCAAGTAACTCGAGTTGTAATCCTCAAGTCGAGTGGAGATGCGGAAAGAAACGCAAGGCTCTAAAGAATAACTCGCTTGTTACCGTCCAGTGCTGATATCAACTCGACTGCTCAATGGCCATCCTGACTGAGACACCAAAGCACTGTCTAGGTAACATCAAGTTATGACCGCGCTATAGTGTATATGCCTATGGATTTGTTGCCGCCAGTATTAATCAGAGTAATGGCAGTTGGAAATGGAAGTGTCACACTTGGTTAGCAGGGTGTATTGACTGGACACAATCATTATGTAATGTGTGTATCATCATTGTTCACTATGGATTGTTAGCAGTGCTGATCAGATTATTGGCAGTTGGAAATGGAAGTGGCATGGAAGTGGCGCACGTGCGTAGTATCCTTATGTAATATGCGCATAATTCAACCCTAAATAGCATATTATTCATTATGACTCATTACATCAGCCCTTTCTGTTAGGGATATTAGTTCTCTTAAAAAAATTTTTAACCTGCCTCTCATGGCAAGGACATAGTTACGTTGCGAAAGGGGAACACAGATATTGTTGGTGGCATACAAGTACGTTTTAGAAGGTCATGATAGAGGAGTAAACTGGGAAACATTGCATCCCGCAATTGCAACATATATGTCATTAATGTACCTTAAATTGCATGTTCTGTTGTCAGTGCACTCTACCGTACATTACTCTATGACGTTAACACTACTTTACATGGACAAGTGTTGACATTACTATATCGCGGGAACAGAACCTAAGCACGTCTTTTGCTGGACTTTTGTCCAGAGGGAATGAGGGCCAGAGCTGTGTCCCGCTTTAAATTCAGCGGATGATTAACTAACCACCACATAATGTCGCTCCGCAATTGCTGAATTTGATCCTGCAAATAAGTAATTCTCTCAGTGTCAGGTTCAATAGAAACCATAATGGAAATCACAAGTAAATAAGAATGCGTACAGAGGGAAATCTAGACCACTTACATTTTCATAATGGAAATCACCTTCCGGGGTCCACTGGCTCAACCAAATAATAACATGAACACCACAGTCCCTCCTGTACTCTCACCCACATGAAAACGTTGTGTTACTTCACGAAACAATGCAAGCTAAATTGTAAGAGGCTTGTGAAGAAGCTTACAGATTATTCTGTTGCACAACTGGAGGCCACACAATATTTGACATCTTCTTCTTCCCAGCCAGATGCGGGTTAATAATGTGTATGATGTCATGAACCTATCTCTCTGAAAAAATAACATTTATGCGTCTTACGATATGGGTTAACTGAAGTAAACCACCTCAACTACAGCAATGGAGTCAGGTGAACTTACAATTAAGTTTAACACAAATATGTAATCATCTGTCACACCACCCTTCCTCGTAGTCTTCTTTCTGCCTACATCAGGTTTCATTGAGTCCAGCACGTAGAAGGTCATAGTCTTTGTCTCTAACGCAACACAGAACCAGTGGCCACGGACAAGTGCCAGACCCATTATCAACTCACAGTCGCCTATATTGTAACCGACGGTTTTGGGAGAGAATTCTTTACTCGTGGAAGACACTTTCCACCCTATTGGGTTACCTACCAACTTTGTCTGCATAAAAACACATAGTCATGAGTAATGTGCACATAATATAGTCAAATAAAATGTTGTTCCACTACACAACAAAGAAGTAATTACCATGAACCATGCATCAAAAATATGGCGCTTCGGCTGTCCTCCCTCCACGTTGAAGTGATACATTAAAGCCTTACACACAACCGACATCACCTACAGCAGCAAAGAAACCATTGCATCAACTACAAATAATATTCACCATAACTTAATGAAACCATTCTCCACGTAAGCTGTTATCCATACATACCGTATTACTTAGTCTTTGAATTTCCCCTAGCGTATACAACTGGTCTCGACACATTTCTTTATCCAAAATCTGAACCAACGGCCTACAAAAACATTTCAAATGCAATGCCAGTTAGTTCATCGCTTCTCGTGTTGTGGTAATATACTAACTATATAACAATCATTCAATCACATGACATTGATACTTACACTTCAGCCTTAGCACCTCTGGCCATTGTGGAAACTATGTTGAACAACGTTTTCTGATCATGCGTTGGCGTCTTCCTTTTTTGACTACCATCCAACTGTATAAATGGATATGTCATCGCTTGCAGTGGCTGCCTCTTTGATCTCCGCAGCTGTTGAGGCCTCTGAATTGCATGGTCATTAGTGGGGACTTTTTCCGCCACCTCAGTTCCCTCTGCATCATCATCTTCATCGTCATCAACATGATAACGTTCTGCGTCTGCATCATCAGAATCTGAGTCGTGAGAAGCATCTGTCGCATCATCATCATCCTCATCTGTATGTTCCTCATCTACTGTCACACCAGGGCCGTCTTGTTGTGCTTTGTCCCTGGCCTCTCGTGCGAGCTGCACATTGAGTAGCTCCTCCACCACTACGTTTACAAGTCTGTTTCGGTTTTCATCGATAACTTTCACCAACCGCGCATAGACCTCCTTCAATTCCTGCAGTGACAGCACAACTTAATTTGTCAATTACATGATTAAATTGTTTTGGCATTTTAAATTAGCTTCCACAGACAAATATCGGGTCTAAATATGGGACATTATCTGTGTCCTCATTCCCTGCCCTAACTTCAGAGCCTTTTCCTTGATACAAAATACCCATATTGCTCATCCTCTCGGTCTTCACCATTTCGTTGATCATTTCCTTTGTCTAGAATTCAATCGGTGTGGTGGACTGTTCGCGAACACTTTGTTTCAAAGGGAAATTTTCCCCAAAGAACAACTGCACCATAGAAAATATATGGATCATTATTTTCAGCTTGAATGATAGCTACACATTTAATGTAAATAGTGACATACAAGGAGTAAGTACAGGCAACCACCCACGTTGCTGCTCCCTCCCCTTTTCTTCTTCTCCCTGTACTCTTTCACATAATCACTCATTTCCTTCCACAAGTCTTTCATCATGTATGTTGCCCAGTCATAATGTTCAAAACGGTCCATTGTGCAGAACATAACCCTCAACATCCGGTCACTTATGAGCCCACTCGAGGTAAGGCATAACAAAGTCCCTAAACTGTACAGCACAAACATAAACTCAAATTTATCGCCAGCTGCCCCAGATTTTATGTGCTTCAGAATGTCCGTATATTTCTTCCTCCCATACTCCCTCTTCGACCACTGATATCTTCTATTCGAATCCTCCACATCCACCTTCACCTCCTCCCCTGAATCAGGTATACCGAGCAACTTGTGCACATCTGATGCTTCTATTTCTTTTGTCTTCCCCCTAATCCTGAATTGATGTGTTGTTGGGTCATATGCTCTCAGCATGGACACAATCAGGTCACGGGGGAGTCTGTCCAATTGCACCTTCAATAGGTTTCCAAATCCTATTCTCTTAACCCTCTCCTTCAAATGTTCTTTACCGTTCACAAACTGCACCAACGATGTAAATCCTCCCAGTGAGCAGCAGGTATGAAATGGCAGTTCCTTTTTCCTCATCTCCCTTTTCGGCCGTCCTTCCATAGCTTTATTATTGTACTCCTTCTTCTTCGCCTCTGGCAACTCACGCCATGCCTTCCCTGCTGACCTACTTTCATCTGCCATCCTTTTCTTCTTCTCCCCTAACTTGGCCATATACTCGTTTCTAAACACCATAAACCCACTCATCACTGGTTTAATCTGTTCACCATCACCCTTTACTGCCTCGGACTTTTCACTTTCTCTTGTTACTTCTCTACTCTTGACACTTTTTTCCTTTACTTGTTCTGCCTTTGATGTCTCACCTTTGTGTCCCCCCATCTCCTTTTACCTGCACAAAATTCAGTTTACACTCATCAACTATGGATTTCAGCACATTTTATAACATTTTTATTCGTACATGACAAGTTAACACATCTAAGCTACGTCATCGCAACTTCTCATACCATTTTACAACCTTCCCATCACAACCACAACTATTGGAAATATCTATTTCCCCACAGTTAAATAAGGTCTCACAACTTATGGAGAAAAATTCACAACTTCTGCATAAGGATTCACAAGTTCGTCTACGAATTTCACAATTTCCTCACCTAAATTGACCTCTACACATATTTACCAACTTTTCATTACACTTTCACGAACTTCAATAATGTTTTTGTAACCCCCTGCTTTTAAACACGTAATTATAGTTCGATATCACTTAATTAAGTTGGTTTAGAGACCGTCGAATAGTTCAAAACTCGTTTAAAACTTCCTTTTATGGTAGGGACTTTACAAAATTTTCAAAACTCCTTTCCTACTCCGGTCTCAAATTCAATTATCGAATATAATCACCTGTGCAGTTAATTTACATTTAACATATCAGAGTAGGTAACAAAAATCCCGGCAACCCCCGGGTTCCATTCATTCACTATAGGGTTATAATTCCCATATAGGGGATTACACAACTGTATTCCACTAATATGTACAATCCAAAAAAATAATTTACAGAACACTATCCAAGATAATTAACCAACATATCCAAAACAAACGCCCCTACAGGGTTCTATCCGCTCCTAGTAGCCCGCTTCTCCTTGGAGCCATTTGCCCTGTCTGAAATGTTAGTCAAAGGAAAGAATGAGATTCAAGAGAATCCCAGTAGTAACAATCTATTCATACCACACATAAACACACAGCATGTAAGCAATCATCATATAGCAGCAGCACGAATCACACTCCACCCTCATCCCCTTTTACCACCGGGAAGGCACACCATCCTAACCCGAACCGTTGTTAGCGACTCAGGGACTATTGACGTGGCAGTGCATACACATAGCCTTATAGCTCATATAGCTATCTGGCTTTCACAAATGGCCCGTCGGCCTTCACAAATAGCCTTTCGGCCTACATAATCACAAATATCACACCCTATCCTCATCCCCTTTTACCGCCGGGAAGGCTCACAGCTCTTACCCGAACCGTTGTTAGCGACTCAGGGACTATTGGTATAGCGGTGCTTACACATATCCACAATCATTGCAGCATTCAAATTCATCACAAATCAATGATAATACACACATACAATGCATTACATATGGTACGAAAGAAAAGTTACTACCTCGTTCCTTCCTGACGTTTGCTGGCTCAGTGGGCTCACGAGGACGGCAAATGTCGAATCCTATAAACCAAATTAGGGACAATAAATCAATCTCTTATCCAAGTTCTTAATTCCATAGTACTTAGGTTGGTTATCATTTAGACTTTTTAGGTGGCTATTTTAGGTCCAAACATATGCCTAAAAGGTTGGGAAAGGCTATACCGAAAACCACCTTTGAAAAGTGCAAAACACTAATTTTTGGGGTTGGGCCGCGGCCCAAAATCCATGGGCTGCGGCCCAAAACTGCCCAGAAACATTTGGGCTGCGGCCCAGAATCCTTGGGCCGCGGCCCAAAGCTGTCCAGAAGCGCTCAGAAACATTTGGGCTGCGGCCCAAACTCCACGGGCCGCGGCCCAAGAAAATCCAGTTTCTGGCTGAACTTCGAAAAATCATAACTAATTCAGGAAAAATCGAAATGGGGTGATTCCAAAGCCAAATGAAAGCTATTCAAGTCCTCTTTCAAGGAAAAATATTGGACATACCTAGAAATCACCACAAAAGTCCAGATTTACCAAAAACCTAACATTGTACCAAAACAGGGTCCAGTTTTGATGCCAAACTTTGGACAGTTCAAACTCACAGCTCAAAAATCGAAATGACACAAAATTTATGTCCATTTTGAAGCTTGAGATGTGAACTTTAAGAATGGAAAGTTTCATAATTTTACAACATCATTTGCCCAGTCAAAACGTCCACACCATCTGACTGCCCAGAACAGACTTACATTGGACAGATTCTCTAGATTTTACCAATTGGTTTCCAATGGTTCCTAATTTCAAATCACATACTATCTTCACACAATTTGGCTCAAGGAACACATTGGAGCCATCAAAATGACCATATTCATTATCCATGAGCATGTTCTACCACAATCACCACATGTCACCTTAACATCTCCAATCAACACACACATTGCAATCCATTCCAACCCAAAATTCCAAGCCAATTCCAAATACACAAAGACACTCTATGACACTAATTTCCACACTAAACACTAACCAAATCATGCTTTTCGAAATTTACCAAAAATCAGGGCAAATTCCAAAATTCTCAAGACCCAACCAATGATTACAACAACTATACCAAAATGCTTCTAATTCTTACCTCTTCTTCCTAAAGCCAATTCTTCACTTCTCCAACTTCCAAATTTCCACAAGGTCTCAAACTTCACCAACCAAAATTCTGAAACCATAGAAATATAGCCCTCAACCTCATGAACAACATTAATGAAAGTAAATTGAGCATTCATGGACAACTTCTCACCTTTCTTTAAGCCTTCTTCTTTCTCTTTCTTGCTCAACTTGAGCGAAAATGGAGAGAATAGAGAGAGATGAGAGATATTGATGAAGATGATCACCTTTCCTCACACATACACACATAAACCGTATAGGAGGAGAGAAGAAAGAGAAAAATGGTTTGAATATTTGACTTCAATCCAAGGGTCCTTAGTTTGACACTTGGCACCATCTCCTTCTCCCTTCCATGATTTCCCATAGATTCACATGCACAAGATTCCACCCCTTGTTCTTTCAATCCCAGCCATTGATCATGATTACCAAGGGGTTTCCTCTCCAGTAACTTACCAGTCAATCGGTAAATTTACCGTTTTACCCCTGATTAGCACAATGCACGATATATACTTCAAAAGTGCTCAATTAACATTAATCACATCATTTAAAGTTATTAGTCCTTGATTACAATCCAGGATATTACAGTTTTCACAGGATAACATTCGATTTTCAAATGTTATCTTAGGGATTCAGCACTTCACTTAAAACAATCCACACTATCCATAACATTTTCACTACTGTGAAATCGGCGATTCCTATATCTACAAACCCTTTCACAACTTCTACTCACATCCACAACTTCATATGCTGTTTCACAAGTTACCAACGTGTCATTATCGTTTTCACATATTCTTCTTTTGTGTTCACAACTTAACATGCAGTTTTCAGAGGTTTTGTTTCACAACTTCACTTAAGCCATTCGCAACTGTATGTATAACATTTTCACAACAATAAAATCACAATTCCCTACGTCTGAACACCTTGTCACAACTTCACAAATTGACACGTTCATATGCTGTTTCAACGGTTTAGAAATTTCAAAAGTTGCAATTCAAACTTCCCAACTTAACAACTTATTTTCACAACTTCCCCTCAACGATTCCCAACTTCGCACCACTTCATAGCTTTTATCCACATTTCCCAAACTAATTTTAACCCAACGAAATTGAACCCCCATTCTAATCAAGTGGATAAGTTAAAATGAAATACAATTTTAAACACAACCACTTACCCAACTTTAACACCGGAGCTCAAATTCGCAGCCGCAAACTGGTGCCTCTGCAACTGTCCAATGCCTTTCACCACAACCTCTTCTCGCCTTCGCTCCTCCTCAAATCCACCCCAAATTCGCCGCACAATGTCGCTGCTACTATCCTCTCTCAACGCCACGGAACCATGCTCCACCAACGACAACGACGACGCCGGAAGAAGATGAAGAGTCCCGACAGAGTTTTCGCGCAATTTCGCCCTTCTTATTTCCTCAACGTTTTTCAATTTTAAAACTTCCAGGGTTACGCACGTCATTTTGTCTACAATTTCAATATCCCAGATCAGGTACTCGCACTTTTGTGGAAATATGGATTTTCGGAACACCTTTCCGTCTTTTGCTAATTTAAAAGTTCTTTTTGAGGGATTTTCCCTATTTTAAATCTATAGTGTAATATGGTTTTGCAATTTTTTGTCACTCCTCCTTTTTTATGGCAAAACTGTGGGGTTTCTGAAAAACAAATCTCTTGTTATAATATTATCCTTATCTTTACTTCATGAACATGCCAATAGAGAAATCCCATTAAAAATTTTCAGCAACACACATCCCTCAATTTTGGGAGATCCAATTTATTATATTTTACTATATTATTTTCATTATTTGATTTTGTCTTTAGGGTTATAAAGTTTCTTGCAATATTTCAATCATTAAATTATATTCACGTCTGGCAAGGCGAGAATAAATACTCATTGAAATGAAATCTTATGTAAAGTCAATCTTCATTTAAGAAATTAATTAAGAAATAAGTCCTAAGGATCTAAAGGACCTCATGGCTTTCATCTTTTTCATAGGTTCCATTCCTTAATTTTTCAAATAGGGATTTATTCTCAATTTTTCATTTGTCTTGTCTTTACCTATTGAAAGGGTTAATATAATTTTTTGTTCTGAAGTTTGTCCTCATTTTGGTTTTGATCCCTCAATAGACAAAATGGTCCAAATAATTATTTGATGATAGAGACCAATATTTTAAACAGAATGAAACTTAAAAAGCCAAAACCAAAATGAGGAAAAACTTAAAAGACCAAAGATTATATTAATTTTTGTAGAAAATTAGTCCAGGAAAAATATGTAAAATATCGCTTTGAAAATTTATTGGTCCTGAAGACCTTGCATTTTTTTATATAAAAAAAGTATTGATATTTTGCAAGATTTTATCAAATCTTGCAAAATAAATTTATATATAGAAAATACCAATAATTGAATTCAGTTCCTCTGGTCAAAAATATTTTTAAACAAACCGATTTTCCCATTAGTCTAAGGACCCAACTGAGAAGCTTTGTTTATAGATAATTTCTGCCCAGGATCCTCCAAAAAGCAAAAACATGTGTAACAACTAACAAGCAAGTAACAACCGAAACACCTTCGAGTTTGATTTAAACATCAACCCATTTATTTCTATCTGATACGTCATTTTTCAGTTACAGATTTAACGGAATTCTTGATAGAATCGAGCTAGATACAATAATACTACAATCTCATCAATCTCAGCCAAAACATAGTGCTACTTCATTTAACCACAATTACATCTCCATCTGTCTAACTTTCAACAACTCTGAACAAAGATGGACAATGAACAGCCACACATATAAAGCAAGCACATCATGCTACATAATGTTTGATATCTTTTGAAGTGTATTAGCAAATATTATTCTTCAAAGAGAATTAAGAAAATTAAAATACACTTTAACATTATTATTTGAATGTTCCCTCCTCTACTATTCTTCTCTCAATCATGATGCCAGCCAAACAAGAAAGAGAGCTGGGTTCTCATTTGGATGCAAGTACTAGCAACTAGAGGGATCTTGATAATCACAGGGAGCGGGAGCATGGGATTTTGCAGGTTCGACTGTTATTGGAGGAAGTGGCCCTGGAAAACCCCAAACAAAGTCACAGAATATGGTGTCAGAAAGGTTAAAGTCATTGTTGCTCAGGTGAAGGTGTAAGAATACCCATGAACATCTATCAAAAGTGCGTTTAACACCATATACATTTTGGAGGTGCAAAAATATACATCTGTATTCAAAATAGGAGCAAAAATGCCAACACCGTTAAATTTGACTCAACATTATTACTTTTTGTAGTAGAACCCACACTCTTTTTGCACATGCATATGTGATAGTGCAGTGTTGGCATTTTTGCTCCCATTTTAAATATTTATAGGTATTTTTGCACCTCCGAAATATATATGGAGCTGGACGCACTTTTGGTAAAAATTTATAGGCATCTTTGCACCTTAACCCTTATTGCTCTAGTACCATATCGCAACGCGGTGACAAAGCAACTTCCATTGATGTGCATATCAGGTTTCTATGCAAAAAATAAGCTAAATATGGCGGGAAGAAACTAAGAGAATAAGCTAAAAATGTAAAGATGATACAGCTGAAATACGAATGTTTGACAAGAATACAGGAAAGAGACTCGAGGAAAAAATATTTACCAAGTAAGAAAGCAGAGTTAGGAAGTGCACCATATATCTACTTCCTTGCATGCAATTGAATTGTATGGTAGCCAGAAATCAGCTTCAAATAATTCAAATTTACAGGTGTGGCCTAGGATAGAAACTTGGGGTCCTCTTTCTTGAGAAATGTGAACCGTGCAAGTATGAAGTTTGCAATTAAAAGACTGTTTTAATTTTATGTTGTTGGTTCATTCAAAAATTATATCTGTATCATAATACATAAGAAAAGAACTGGCAATATAGATTATCCGGATTAAATTAAAATAGATGGTGAATCCTATGTATTCTATTGACCCAGCCATTTTACTCAGTTGAGCAATTTCAAAAAATCCTTCAATTGAGTGGGTTGCACAGCAACATTATAGATGGTGAATCCTATGTATTCTATTGACCCAGCCATGAACTTTAAATCCAAATCACTGATCTGTTGTTACCAGTCAACACATGAAGTTATCAACAGTAAGCTTAAACCATTGTATTTGGAGGGGACTATTATTATATATGACATAAAAATGCTGCATGTTTGTTATCTAATCCTTCAAGAAAAATTCGATACTTTTAGAGCAACACAGCAATTGTTTGTACAAAGTTCTAAACAACTTTATCAAGATCGATTTAGGCAGAACAATTTTCACTCATAGCATAACGTTAGTTTTGAAAGATACGTCCAGTCCAAGCTAAAAAAGAGCACACAACATAGAAGTTAATAATGTAATGCATGAAGAAATCTAGTGAGAAGATAGTTCTACAATTTGCCATGTCTTTGGTCCAAATCCATACCTTAAAACCTTTCCAGTCTTCATTTACCTTGCAAGATCCAGTTTAGACCGATACAATTCCAATAATTCACGAGCTTCCTGCTCATGGCTGAAGATATGCCTCATTAAAAAGTCCTTTTCAGACAATTTAAATATTCCAAGCAATGTCTTCTTTTTCACCAGACCCTTTGACAACAGAACTTGAATGACAGCACCCCGGGGAACAATTCGCTTATTCAAACTCAATGAAACAACTACAGGATACTTGCTAAAAGTGGAAGAATCACATCCCAAATTATTGACAAGAATCCCCATTACTGCATCAATCTTATCCTCTGACACTGTCAAAAAAGCGGGGTACTTTCTAAATGCCGTGAGAATGTCATTGTCAGGCCAACCTCACTTCTTATAAAGATCAACCTTTTGATCCCGTGTGGATTTTTTCAAGGTTGAACAAACATGAACAGCCATAATAAATTGAATCTTCAAAGGATCAATCCCAATTTCCTTAACTTCTTCCACAATGTCCTTAAACCTATTAGGACCTTTAGTCAATGTCCTAGGATACAAATGCAACAACTTGATGACATTTGATTCAGGAACTCCTGCTTCTCGCAAAAGCTCCATATTAGGCACAGCAAAATTATTGGGGTCAATAAGAATGCCAGAGCAATATTGAAGAGCTTTAATGAACTTCTCATCGGAACGAACAATATCTCGTAATAAATCAAAGGAAGGAATGAGCTGCTTACTTAGGCTCCTTTGCATGATAGTAGGGTAAGAACATATGAGCCTTGGGATGTGTGAGTTCGAAACGCCTCTGGATTTGAAAAACTCGATCTTGGGCAGAAGGGTTTTCTCAGGATCAGATCGAAGAAGCGTTGGGACCTGTGTGATGAAACGAACAATCTGGGGCTGTGAGAATCCATGACTTTTGAGGAACTCGATAACCAAATCTGGCTTATCTTGCGATTCAAAGCTCACACGCTTAGAAGCTGAAGAAGCTTGTTTGGGGGAGAAGCCACAGGTGTCAACGAGATATGAGAACGTGAAAGAATGGCCATTGGACGAGTTTGAATAAGCGTACCTCAATGGAAACCACTGGGTTTGAACATAAATCAGATGTTGAAATGTTGAAGGAGAGATTGCGATAATAGCTTTGCGTATAGAACGAGACATGGATTCCGTTCGTTTCGAAGCATGGAGCGGGTTAAGGTTGTAAAACCCAAGTGGCCCGTAAGCAGGAAACCCAAATATTAAAGGGAAAATCTGAATCTGAAAATTAAAAAATGATAAATGAGTTTTTTAATCAAAAGTTGATTAAAAATTAATAAAAAAATTCTCAATTTTTTTCTTACGAAACGACTGATTTGTTATTTTCTAACTTTCATGTTCCTTTTCAATTTCAAGTATTCTCCCAACATCAAATGCCTCTTTTACTAAATTTTTTTAATTAATAATTATTTGTTTGGAAAAATATAGAAAACTATCATTGAATTTTAAAAAAAATTCCTAAAATGTCTACCAAATGCAGTTAATGAAACTTTTTGGAAATTTCTCCGGAAAATACCCCTTCCTATTAAACTTCTCCTTTTCTTTTGGAAGCTTATGAATAATGCATTAACTTCATGTCTGAGAAAGCATCATCTTAATTCTTCTGGAGGTTGCTTATTTGGATGCGAAGTAGAGGAAACCTTAGAGCATCTTTTCTTCTCATGCCCTCTCTCCAAATCTTTAAGCTTTGGTTGTTTCTTTGTTCGAATTCCTTTGATGGACTTCCAAGCCAGTGTTAAATCATGGTTGAAAGAAACACTATTTCAATTCATCAAGATGGTCTGGCTCACTTGGCATATGACATCATATGTTTTCACCTCTGAGTATGAAGTACGAATGCCCCCGACTGTCATTGTTAATCATTACTCCGATCCTGTTAATCTTATTTCATTCTCAACCTTAGAATCCATGGGCTCTTCTTGTCATTAAAAAAGGATGTGTATATCATCTACTCCAGAAGCTCCTATTTCTCTTGATACTTCAGGATGGGATATTTTTCTCCACAAATATAAAAGATGCGATATCATTTTTGCCAATGATATATTTGTTACCAAGGAACTCCTTTGATTGAGTTATTATGGAAAAATCAATCTACACCAGGGCTTTCTTTCCTCTCATGTTGTCTATGAGCTTCACTTTTATGGATTTATAACCCTGAACTTCTATAGCCTGCATCCAAGCTTTCTTTGACCATTACTTGTGTCCAGAAGCGTTTCATCAACTTTTTTGTAGAATCATTTCCTGTATATATCCACCATTACATGGCAGGAAATTTTATCTTTAATGCATGATTTCTCTCTTTCTCCGGTTCAAGTTATTTCATTAGACTCCTTTCATAGGCTATTCTCTAATAACATTTGTTCATCAAGCTTTGGTACTTTGTAAAACTTTAATTATGTAATGTCGTTTTGTCTTATTATCCAAAAAAAAAAAGGATCAAATTCTTGAGTTGTTGAGTCATTATCAAACATATTAATTGCAGAGGAAGTATTTTGAAGTTCAGCTTCAGCCGCCTGATGAATTATCCTAAACTAGTTACCAATAGAGCAATTATTCCATTCCATCAGAGAAGTGAAGGTTCTGATCCTTGATAATTATCTTGCCAACAATTCCTAATTATTTATTCACATTCTCTGAATTTGAACCAAAACTCTTCAGACTTTCTGAAATGGGCCTTTTTAAAATCATCATGTTGAGAGAAAATAATGGGGCTGTGATCTGAAGAAGCTGTAGTGAGAGTATTGATAAAAGAACCTGGATAAGAGGATAGCCATTAAGTATTTACAAACACTCTCTATTTTTTCCAATACAAACTGGTCTTCTTTCCTGGTATTCAACCATGTGAAGTTAGGCTCTTTTTGAGGAACTTGTAACATATTACATTCATCCAAGCATCTATTAAATGTCCATGTTCATGAACCCGGACCGGACCCGCCGGTCCAGCACGGAAACCAGTGAACCGGTCAGATCCGGGGTCCAGTCCGGATCACTGTTTTTTTTAATTTTCTTTAGAATTTCATATTAATAAGCTTTAATATTCAACTTCTCACCGGTTTGACCCTAATCCGACCCACTGACGCTTAATCCAGTACCCCAACCTATTTAGTGTCCGATCCGAGTTCATGAACCTTGTTAAATGTAGACATAGCACTATTTTGTCCTTGACAAACAAGTTTATCATGGGATGATAAAATATGATTAAAATCACCGATTAACAACCAAGGAATGTCAATGGATTGAGCATAATTGGTAGTTTCTCAATAAGTCAGTATGAGGCCTAAAGATAAGTTTGTCAAAAATTAATCTTTCGGTCTTATTATTTTGATTCGATTATAATTTAGTCTCTATAATTTGACTTGGTGTAACTCAATTCCTATAATTTGAACTCAATTATAACTCAGTTTTTGAACTTTAACTCATTACGATTCAGTCTCTATTTTAATCATTTTATAATTTAACTTTTATGTTTTAGGAAATGAACCACATATATATATATATATATATATATGTGAGCTAGTATTACGAGAGAAAAAAAAAGCTAGTTTAGCTGGTTTGGTTGGTTGAAATGAGAAATGACAAATCTTTTTTGCCAACGAGAAATGACAAATCATTGGATATTGGTTTCCTCCGCCACTTGCCAATATCTTCATAAGCCACCTCAGATTTAGGCCTTTGACCAACAGAGATCAAAAATTAATTTGATATTGATATGATGATATTGCATAGCTTGACACTAAAGTTTTGACAGTGATATTCTAAAAATGTGATTTGGATTCCAATGTCTTTTTGGTGATGCACCCAAGTTCAATTATGAAAATAATATACTGAAAAAATTAAGGCAAAACAAATATATTTTGTCTTTTAACTTTTCATGTTGGTTATCTAACTTTATAAAATGTTTCTTAATCCTTTAACCCTCATCTGAAATGCGACCAATGAACATTTTGTGAGTACTACCTGAAAGCTCTGCTCATCTGAAATGCGAGAGGAAGTAACCTAATTAGTGGAACAACACAAAGATGATTATTACTGGTGAGTTTTATCAGGTATTAAGGGCAAACTCCTTACTCTCAGAGGTCTTGCTTGTATTGTATATAACTATATCCAAAAAAAGCACAACGGATCTTATCCCCAAAGGAAATTATACGGAAGAAAAGTAAAGAAAAAGCCTGTTCATAGCAGCACAAGCACAACAAGATCATGTCATTGCTGATATTTCATAATTAGAGAGACTAGTGATAATGTCAATGTAGGGCCAAAAACTAAACTTATCTTAAAACATTTCTTTCCCCTTAATTAACCCACTGGAGTTCAAGGATCAAGGATCAAGTGATTGATATAGCCTACATACAGTAACACTACAATTACAATCTAATTTAATCATTGATAAAACATAGTGCTGTTTCATTCAACCACATTACCATCCTCATCTGTACAATATTCAACACCACAAACAAAGATGAACAATGAATAGACATACTTAAAAAAGAAAGAAAGAATCAAATCATGTTGCATGATGCCCACCTTTCTCTACAATTTTTCTCTCAACAATGATGTAATTTACATGGAATCTGGAAGCTACAAAAGCAAAGTAAGCTCCAGTAGTTTCTAAACTATCCTTCTAATTCAGAATACCTTCCTCTAAGAAACAAAATGACAGAAATATCGCATAGCATCACAGATGACCATGTTTTAAACTCAGGAATTAGGATCAAATTCAAATGATGGAGAAATTCCAGTTCACAAAGAACCCTTGGCATATTTGATTCCTTGTATTCAAGCCAAATTGATTTTTTTTTTTGGTGGGGGGGGGGGGTGTTCAACAAAATGAACAGAAAAAGACAAGAGAAATGCACAGAAAAGGGACTTGTTTCATCTCAGTCCATATCCATAAATTTCCATTATTCATTCAACTTGCAGCATCCTTTCAGTTTAGACTAATCCAGCTTTAATTGTTCAATAGCTTCTCGCTCATGACGCAAGATAAATCGATTTTTGAATTCCCTTTCAGCTTAGGCAAATATTGAGGGCAAGATTTCCTTATTCACCTATCCCTTTGATAAAAAGGAACTTGATAAACAGATGCCCTTGGAACAACTCTCTTGTTCAAACCAAATGACAAAACCACTTCATTATCAGATCAATTTCTCAACAAGGTGCTTTGACAGCATCATAACAGAAGGGGAGCTTTCTAAATGCTGCAAGACTGTCATTATCAGACTAAACCTCACTTCTTATAAACATCAGCCTTATTTTTGGAACATTATAGGTGGTGAATCATATGTATTCTATTGAACCGGCTATGAACTTAACATCAAAACCACTCATCCGTTTTACCAGCCAACACATCAACAGTATGCCTAAACCATTGTTTTTGGAGGAGACTTCATATATGACACAATAAAGATGCATGTTTGTCATCTAACCTAATTCTTCAACAGAAGCATAATGAATCCCTATATTTTTTTTGAGCTACGTACAACATTTGTTTTATAAACTACATAACTCTATCAAGATCGATCAAGGCAGCAAAATTTTCACTCACAACATAACATTAGTTTTGATTGAAAGGTTCTTTCCAAGCTAAATTGGAGCAAACAACATGGAAGTTATTAATGTAATGCATCAAAGAGATGTATTGAGAAGACAGTTCTACAAGTGCTTTAGTCCATATCCATACCTTGAAACCCATCCAGTCACCCCTTCCCTCGCAAGGTCCAGTTTAGACTGATACAACTCTGATATAACTTCCGGCTCATGACAAAAGACATACCTCCTTAAGAAGTCCTTCTCAGATAATTTAAATACTCCAAGCAATTTTTCCCTTTCCACCAGACCCTTTGACAACAGAACTTGAATGAAAGATGCCCGTGGAATAATTCGTTTATTTGTACTCAAGTGCAAAACTACTGCATATTTTGGAATAGTGGAAGGTGGACAGCCCAATTTGTCAACAAGAATCTCCATTATTGCATCAATTTTTTCCTCAGACATCGTCATACAATATGGAGACCTTCTAAAAGCAGCAACGATGTCCTCATCAGACCAGCCCCACTTCTTATACACATTGGCCTTTTTTAACCATGTAGATTTGCTTGTTGATGACAATGCATAAACGGCCACAATAAATAGTTAATGTGAAGGATCAAACCCCATTTCCCGATTTTGTTTTTGGTCCCTTAAGTTTGAAATCGGTGGTTTTGGTCCTTGAAGTTTGACCTGATTTTGGTTTTGGTCTCTCAAGTTTGAAATCGGTGGTTTTGGTATTTAAAGTTTGACCCGATTTTGGTTTTGATCCCTCAAGTTTGAAAAGAACTTGGTGATCCAATTATGAAACCCAAATCGGACCGGAAAAAAAATCAAGTCCTTTTCAAACTTAAGAGATCAAAACCAAAATCGGGTCAAATTTCAATGACTAAAAGCACCGATTTCAAACTTAAAGGACCAAAACCAAAATTAGATTAAATTTCAAGGACCAAAAGTTATATTAACCCAAAAAATAATTGATCCTGAGGAAACAGATAAAATGATGAACATGTCCTCAACAAAAAAGATAATTACTTTTCCAGGTTCAATATTTGTATCCGTCAATCTTTTTACATATATATATATATATATATATATTAAGAAGATTAATTCCTAAAAGTATTACTCGTATTAAATCGTTTGAATTCCTTAAAATATATTTAACATACAATTGATATGTGTGTAAGCTTATGGATATAAATTATGAATTGATTTATTAGAAATTATACTATTTTTTGAACAAGAAAAAAATTTTGCTGCATCAATTACCTTAGTTCAATTTGACTTTTGCTTAAAAATAGAAGGATTAATACAATCTTTAATCTCTTAAGTTTGCACTCATTTTGATCCTTCAAATTTTAAATTATAGGTTTTAGTCCCTCAAAAGGAAAAATAGTTTAAGTTTTCATTATATTATAGAGACTAATGTTTCAAATGGAATGAAACTTCGAACCAATGATCTGAAACATGAGAGATTCAAACCAATAAAATTGGGAGATCAAAAGTTGTATTAACTCAAAATAGAACAAAAACAAACCTATGAGCACCCTTATTTTATGAATTAATTGACCTATACAAAAATGAGCTTTTTCAACATATTTTCTTCTTAAATTAATATTTTTAGTGAAGAAGCCTGTGTGTTTCATGGGATGGTTAGTGTTGCTGAACGTTATTATCACCACCATGAATAAGGATCCCAAGCTCATCTACACCCTTCAATCTTATAAAACCAAAATATAGATGCCCATACATAAACAAGAACCTTTAAACATGATTCATTGGATGATATGTTTATATGTAACATTGGCACCTATATATATACTCCTCTAAACCTTAAAGCCCGTTAAATCTAACTTAAAATCTAATTTTTTATTTTATTTTATTTCTACTTAATATACACAATATTTAATGAAAATAAAGTCTAAATAATAATAATAATAAAGGAAGGATAAAACTGTATATTCATATAAAAAATTTAATAAAAAAACTTATAAATAGAACAAAACCCCTCTCACTCTTACTCTACACCTTATAAGTAAGACCAGGATAGTACGTATGTATGGATTATCCTCCTCATTAATCTCTCCACCGGACGCAAACAATCAAAATGGCATCATCATCTTCAGAATCCTATCTTGTCTCTTCCACAATCTTTGTCATAACTTACACTTTTGTCATCGTACCCCTCCGTACTGATCTAACCAATAACATCCCCAAAATAAATTATTATTCATATATCATTTTTTTCAGGAAATGTAACTGCAAAAAACATTTTGTTTTAATATATATATATAAAGGAAATGTATACATATAGAAGGAGGTAAAGCCACGGGAGAAAACAATTAATATATACTATTCTTGTCCTATTTATAAGTCTTTTTTAACTAATTCTCACATACCAAGAAAAGTTAGTTAACTCATTAACTATGGGCTAAATTTTCAATTTCACCCTTATCTATGACTGGTTCTAAAAGTCAACATGAATAAATTCTTTTTGTTTATTACAATTAATAAGGGTAAAAAAGTATAAAACACATTTACTACCCTAAAACTAGATTTATAAATAGGATCAAATTTTTTAGTCAAAAAACACTTATAAATAAAACTATAATGGTATAGGTTTGATTATTAGATTGAAAGGGAAGAGATCACGTGAAGAAAGAGATGAGAGATTAAAAGAAAGAAAAAGGAGTACGAGGGGTATGTGAAGATGTGGAAATAAGAGGGAGAAGGGGAAAAGTGAAGATGTGGAATGGAAGCAAAAATCTGACGTAGGGAGTAAGTGAAGATGTCATAGTACAATTAAAAGGCAACAAATGATGTCATAACTTGGAAAACAAGTAGGACGATATTGGTTCCGGATGACTTGGGAAAAAAGGAAAAGAATGGGATTAGAATGTAATAAATGAAAAAGGATAGGGATGCCACGTAATTGTAAGGTCAGCACATGAGTTCTATAAAATGCTACATGTCTCACTATCAACACAGCACAATCCGTACGATTTCGGGGGGGGGGGGGGAAACTCACACAAAGACCTCTCACTTGTTGCAAGCAAAGTAAGAAACTTCTCTTACTGAGTAATAACACCATGTAAAATACTACTTTCTGATTCAGCTTATTCTTAGTATTTTCTTTCTAAATTAATAAATTTTGTTTATGTCTCTACCATATATTTAAACTAATATTTTTGATTTTTGAGAAAAGTGCCAAATATTGTTGCTGTGTAAAGACCTCTGTGTTCACCCATTAGTACTATGTGATTATTTGTGGATCCACTTTAGGGGACGCCCTAGCACATATATGTGATGAAAATTGATGGGTGCTCAGGAAATAAATTTATATATGCTAGTTTTTCTCATCGCATAAAATCTGGTGTTTTCTTGTTGTATTTTTGTTTCTTGTGCAAATTAGAGACATGGTTAAATATATTTTCTGTTTAAGAGCAGCTGTGTATTATTAGTTGAAAATTTTTATTGTTATTACTCACCTTTGTTTACGTAATGTCCAGATGCCAATCGTTGAGATTACAGAAAGGATCGAATGGGTCCAAGTTGGGGACTTCTAAGTCATACGTAGCATCAATGTTCATACCACCAACCCTATCGATCCTCCGCCTTTCAATCCGAGTCCACCACCATCTTTTAAAAATTTCTATGAGCCTAATGATGACGTGATTGTCATTTCTCCTTAAGAGTTTATGCGTTTTGTGTTTGGAAACTATCCCTAGGATTTCCTAAACCTCCCAGCAAACATTTTTACAACTGAAGATCCGACCAACTAGTAGATTACTAAAAAGCACTACATAGAAATAATATAGAATAAAGTGCTTTAGTTCTATTTTGAATTACGTACCATATGATGGATCTAGGGGCGTATGTTCCCCATTTTTTGTATAGGCTCATGAGAAAAATCTAGTATAATTTATACATTTAGTTTTATCTTCTTTATGATTTATTTAGTTAGTTGTTTTATTATGAGTTGCACTACCACCGAATAAGCAAATAAGAGCATAAAAGGATGGAAGAAAGGAAAACACACACACACACACACACACACACACACACACACACACACACACACACACACACACACATATAAACACAAGAGCATGAGAGAGAAAGAGAGAGAGAATATATATTAAATAAAGCAAGAGTTGTATTCAAAGTGGGCCACGTGAAAACACCCTATGTAAGTAGCTATTATTCCCATTAATATTAAAAGAAAAAAATATGTGAGGGGAGAGGGAAGTGTCAAATAGAAGTATAAGTGATATATATATATATATATATATATATATAGGGGTCTTAAACGAAGTAAAAGGAAACAAGGAGGTGAGTTATGATACAAGGGAAAAAAGCTAGAACCACTAGATATTAAGGTAACCCCTAGAATGTGTCCTCTTCTAAATAAAGGAAATAATTTTTTTTAAAAAAAATCTATGTTGCCAATAATTACTTAATAAATAATTAATGAGTTTTTGGGGTTTTACAATTTATCATCAAAGCAATATAATCCTAAAGTAGTTATTTTATTGAGAATTATAAGGTCTTCTCTATTATAGAAGGAAAATAATATTATAGGATTGATGAATTTCATACTAATGCAGAAAATGGCACTGGGTCAATCCAGTAATAGTCAGGACCGTATAGAAAGTAATTTGTTAAGTGTTGTGGAGCAGATGAATCATACTATGCGTGAGTAAGCAAAAGCAATATCTAATGCCATAAGAGAACAAACTATGGTTACTACACGTATCATCCAATTACTTGAGGGTGCTACATATGAGCAATCGGATCAGGACTAGGAGATGGAGTCAAATGAGCAATCGTTGGGAAGGGGAAATCAAAATGTTCTGAATCCAACTCTAGGTCCGAAAGCTTATGACGAGTTTAGGAAAACCAATTCACCATCTTTTCAAGGAGACTATAATCCAGTTGCAGCTGATGAATGGTTAGAGCATATAAAAAAGATATTTGAAGTATTGGGGTGTACAGACGACTAAAAGGTGTCTTTCGCCACCTATATGTTGACAGGAGATGCTCATAATTGGTGGAAAGAAATTAGCAAGCAAACAAAATACAACAAAAACAGGTATCTTGGGCTAAATTTAAAATTGTTTTTCTGGATAAATATTTGCTGGAAAATGTCAAGCATGAGAAGGACATTGAATTTCTAAGACTCATTCAAGGTACGATGACTATAAACCAATATGTTGCTAAGTTTGAATCCCTCTCTAAATACTCGTCATGTCTCCAAAATAACCATGATATAACTTGGAAGGCTTGAAAGTTTGAAGCAGGGTTACAACTGGACATTCGTCAAGCAATGATTGCTTTAGAAATTCCAGATTTCCCAACCTCTGTAAACAAGTATCGTGCAGTGGAGAAACATCTACTAGAAGTTGAAAAGGAGAAGCAAAAAAAGAAAAATTTCTGGGATAAAAATAGGCATGGAGGGATACAAAAGAAGAACTTTAAACTACCACTTGATAAAAGGAAAGGAAATGGATTTCATTCTACTCCTTGCAATAAATGCGGAAGATTCTATGGGAATCAGCCTTATTGTGGCACTCTACCAAAAGTTTGTTATACTTGTAGGAAGCCTGACCACTTTGCTGGAAACTGCCCTCTCAACCAAAGGAAAGCTACTGAGGAACCTAATCCAGCCCAAAACCCTATGACGAAAGTAAGAGTCTACACCATAAATGGAGAAAATGTTAATGAATCTACGAACTCGGTGCAAGGTAAATGTTCTATTCAAAATGTATCGCTACTTGCATTTTATGACTTTGGAGCTACTCACTCTTTCATAACTACGAATTGTATGACAAAGTTAAATTTGCATGTGTCTGAATTACCTTGCCAACTTCACATTTCTGCACCTACAGGAGAGGAAATTGATACAACTTCTATCTGTCTTAATTGTCCTATTCAAATTGATAATCACTCTTACATTGCTCATCTTTTCTGTTTACCATTAAGACATATAGATGTTATTTTTGGGATGGATTGGTCAACTTAGAATGAAGTAATGATAGATTGTTCGCGGAAACTTGCAATCTTTCCTACCAATTCTGTACTTAGTCACCTCATTGCTTATCCTGGGAATATGGAAGTAGAAGGAAATACTTAAGAAATATCAAATGAAAACTTGGACATTGAACATATACCTATAGTTAGTAAATTTCTAGATGTATGTCCCTCTGATATAACCACTGCCTACCTGAAAGCGAGGTAAAGTTTTCAATAGATTTAATTCCGGGAAGAAGACCCATATCCATCGTACCCTATAGAATGTCTCCTTTAGAACTTAAAAAACTAAAGACCCAAATAGAGAAATTACTAGAAAAGAAATTCATTCGACCTAGTGTTTCCCCTTGGGGAGCTCCCATTTTGTTTGTTAAAAAGAAGAATGGAAGTCTCCGATTATGCATAGTTTATAGGCAATTAAACAAAGTGACCATTAAAAATAAATATTCTCTTCCAAGAATAGATGATTTCTTGGATCAATTGCGAGGAGCTTCAATATTCTCAAAAATAGATTTAAGGTCGGGATATCACCAAATAAGAGTGAGGACAGAGGATATAACTAGGACTGCATTTAGAACTCGTTATGGACACTACAAATTCTTGGTAATGCCTTTTGGATTAACAAATGCTCCAGCAGTATTTATGAACTATATGAACCGTATCTTTAGACCTTTTCTGGATCTCTTTGTTGTAGTATTTATTGATGATATTCTAATTTATTCTAAATCAGTGGAAGAACATGAAAGACATCTCTAAATAGTCCTTCAAACCCTTAGAAAGGAAAAATTGTTTGCTAAGTTTGAAAAATGTGATTTTTGGCTTAAAGAGGTAAAATTTTTTGGCCATGTTATATCAAGGGATGAGGTGTCAGTAGATCCTGATAAAGTGAAGGCTATATCATAGTGGAAAAGACCTCAAACTATATTGAAATAAGGATTTTTCTTGGATGAGTTGGCTGTTATAGACATTTTATCAGAGGATTTTCACAAATAGCCTTACATCCAACTAGATTGACATGAAAAGGTATTCCATTTACGTGGACACAAGAATTTGAAGAGAGTTTTAAGGTGTTAAAAGAAAAATTAACTTTTTCTCCAGTTCTAATTCTTCCTGATCCTCAAATGAATTTTGAAGTATATACTTATGCTTCTAAGAAAGGCCTAGGTTGTGTTTTAATGCAACAAGAGAAAGTTATTGCATATGCTTCTAGACAACTTAGACCATATGAGGAAATTTATCCTACCCATGATTTGGAGTTAGTTGCCATAATTTTTGCCTTAAAGATTTCACGGCATTATTTGTTTGGGGCTAGTTTTGAGGTTTTTATTGATCATAAAATCCTTAAGTATCTTTTTGATAAAAAAGAGCTGAACATGCAACAAAGGAGATGGATGGAGTTAATAACGAATTACGATTTCAAGCTTCGTTATCACCCAAGAAAAGTAAATGTAGTCGCTGATGCGTTAAGTAGAAAATCCCTTCAAGTAGCCTCATTAATGATAAAGGAGAGTCAAATGATGGAGTACTTCAGGGATTTAAGACTCTATGGTAATTCTACCTCACAATTTACAATTAAGTGAATTAAGAATAAGAAGTGATCTGAAGGCTCAAATTTAGGAATTCCAACAGAAAGATCAATTTTTGCAAAATCAAATAGGACGAGAACATTTTACTCACAACCAAGAGGGGACCATTTTGTTTCAAGGAAGAGTGTGTGTACCTAAGGAAAGAGATATAAAGAAAAGGATTCTAGAAGAAGGGCACAAGTTTTTACACCATCTACCCAGGATCAACTAAAATGTATCATGATATGAAGAAAATGAATTGGTGGCTGGGTATGAAAAAGGAAATTATGGAATTTGTGTCTAAGTGTCTAGTTTGTTAAAAGGTTAAAATAGAACATAAAAAACCATCTGGACTACTTTAACTATTACTAATTCCTGAATGGAAGTGAGACTATATCACGATGGATTTTGTTAGAGGACTGCCAAAGACCAAAACAGGTAAAGACTTAATTTGGGTTATTGTTGATCGGTTGACTAAATTAGCTTATTTCTTACCCATTAAAATCAATTCTTCTCTTAATCAACATGCTCACTTATATGTAAAAGAGATAGTGAGATTGCATAGAGCACTTACTAGCATAGTATCTGACAGAGATCCCAGAGTTACTTCAAGATTCTGGGGAGCCATACAAGAAGCTTTTGGTACAATACTACACTTCGGTACAACTTACCATCCTCAAACTGATGGTCAATCCGAATGAACCATTCAAACCTTAGAAGATATGCTTAGAGCTTGTATTCTTGAGCAGGGAGAAAATTGGGAAAAATATATACCATTGGTGGAGTTTGCTTACAATAATAGTTATCATTCAAGTATCGGTATGGCACCATATGAAGCCCTCTATGGAAGGAAATGTAGATCTCTTATAGGTTAGATTGAGGCAGGTGAAGGGAAATTATTAAGAATCGAGTTAGTACAAGAAACCATAAATCAATTAAAGTTGATCGAAGAAAAGATGTTAGCAGCACAAAGCAGACAAAAAAGCTACTCAGATAAAAGGAGAAAACCTCTGGTGTTTGAAGAAGGGTCTCATGTATTTCTTAAGGTCACTCCTACTACAGGAATAGGAATGTCTCTTAGAACCAAGAAGTTAAGCCCAAGATATATTGGACCTTTCCAAATTCTTAAAAGAATTGGACCAGTAGCTTGCCACATTGTTTTACCACCCAGTCTATCTAATATCCATCATGTATTTCACTCCTCTTAACTTCAAATGTCAGTACCCATTTCCATTTCGATATTTGAAGAGTAATAAAGACAGAATTCAATGGGCATGCCAAAAAGTACAATTATACTGATAAAAATATTCGTTTACAATCCCGATATCGTTTGTAGACGAAATACAGAAAATACAGCGGAAGTTTTAATATTTATAAATTTCTTCAAAATATCAAAACATAGACTACATTATAACCATGTTCTTGACCTTACCTCGAGACACGTGCCTCTTACTTTCCGGCATCAACGTCCTTGCCCTTTGCTCCACTAGTACCCGCTGAGGTATTTGTTTAAAAATAGGGTGAGATTCCGAAAAATCCCCGCAGAGACATGATATCATTTATAGAGAATGCGAAAAGTAAATATGACATGCATCAAGGTATGCACAAATTAATGAATAATATAAACACATCATCGTCATGTATACATGAATAGGGTCCAGCCCTACAATCTACATTGGTTGGACTTCTGCCAACTCCCAGTGTAAGTGCACACTAATACTAACGGCCTCTCTCTAGGCAACTTTGTTAATTAATAAAGTACATTTACAAACAATGGCATCCACACAATCATATAACTATGGCAAAATGTATGAAGGATAATGCCCATACCTCAAAGCTTTATAATCCCTTTTTACGGTATGTCGCGTGTCATTCCAACTTTCGAATCGGTCCTAAAATATTAAATGTAACAGAAATAGGTCATAACCTATCCAAGTATCATTTTATACTCTTCCATAGTATTTCTTGTAGTTATATTAGTCTATGGTGAAAATTTACCAAAATGCCCCTGGGACCTCGGCCCAGCCTCGCCGTACTCGACCCGAGGCACGTTTTCCTAAAATTTTGACCAAAGCTATTTTGACTTATTTTCACCCAAGGAATCCATATCACTGCTCGAAATCACCAAATTCAGTGTCAAATTATGAAAATACCCTTGACAGCCCCTATTAAGGGATTTCAATAGTATTTTCATAATTATGCTTTTTCGGCCTCTACTGAAAAAGTGCCCAACTATAACCCTACCTATTTTTTCCCACTAAGTCCAATAGAACCATTTATTTCATGAAAATCCAACTCCTAGTACCAGTTCTGGTCCTGGACAAAAATACAAAGAAAAATAGAAAAAATGGAGCTTTGTGTTTTATCTTCCAAAACTTGTACTTTTCTACTTCTAATCCTTGATTAACTCATTTAAACACTTCATAATCATGATTTAAAGAATTTTGGACAGCATAAACCCTTAGGGTTATGGCTTTTCTAATTTTACAACTCATCCCAAAAATCACAAAACCAAACAACAATCATATGCTATCATAGTTTTAGGATTGGTGAAGTTACCTCTTGAGTTATTTTCCTCTTACTCTCTAAATGCCCTCCTCCCTCTCTCCTTAGGATCAAGATGAGCTTTCTAAACCATGGATTTCATAGGAGAATAGAGATTAGAGAAGAAGCTTATACTAGTTTAGAAGGAAATCTTAAGAAATCACAAACCTACCTTGATCTTTTTCTTCCTCCTTCTCTCCAAGTCTTCAAAGTTTCTCCAAGGCACTTTCTCCCTCTCCTTCTCTTGTGTTATGCGTGAAGTGTATAAAGGGAAGGGAAGAGAAATGCTTCATAAACTTCCTCCCTTAATTATGCACCATTGATCTCATCAAGGAGCCATAATGTGACACTTGTCACAACCTTAGATCCACCCATGCCTCTCCTATTTACTCATGATTACTCCTTTAGTTCCCTTTGACATTTGGACAACATTTTCCTCCTTTGATTAGGCAAGAAAACCATCCCTCCTCTCCTCTTACAAGACAAGTAAGTTCTGTTCCTACTAAGTCCAAGTTTGCGCTCCTCTAAGCACTCAAGTTCTTTCATTCCTTCACTCAAGCTGCTCTCATCATGCACTTCATCATACTTCCCTCTATAATTTCTCCCTTTGACTCTCCTTAACATTGAACTAGCCTTCTCCCTTGGTTAGCTTTTAAAAAAAATGTGCTCCCCCTTCTCATGCTTAAACTAAGCCATTACTCTTCCAACTAGACCAATTCTTGCACTCAAAGTAGCATACCATTTCATCATTATTTGTCCATATAGCATTTTTTTAATACAATTTGACATGTGCTCATACAAATCCATTATAATTTAATCCCCTCCTCATATGATCATGAAACTTGGCATTTTAATTCCATTAATCAATTTCTAACACCTTTTATTTTCAATTTTCAGAATAATGCCAATTCTAGCAGATTTTTTGCCTTAATTTTAAAAAATCATAACTAATTTTGTAGACATCGTTTTGAAGCGATTCTAAAGCCTATGAAACCCTTATTGAGTCTAGTTTCAAGGAAAAACGTGGAATTTTACTATCTGGGATCATATCATTCCCATATTTTCAATCTTTGACCACTGCTCCAAAAATTAGTCAATTTCACTGGGTAAACTTCAAAAATTCATAACTCTCAATCCACAAGTCAAAATGGCTTGTAATACCTATCAAATTAAAGCTTAGGATGTATACTTTTACCCTATAAAATTTCATGCGTTTTGCTCATCATTTGATCTTCCAAACTATATGACAATATCACTGCCTTGCAGGCGATTTCACTGAAACCACTATTCCACTTTCAATTTTCAATATTTAATTCCTTTAGCCTTAAATATTCACCATTTCATTGAATATATAAAATAATTACAATATATTCTTGGTGAATAAAATTTAGGACATTACATCAAACATATATTCATGATCCCTCACATATTCTAGTCAAGAAGTGTAACACCTCAAATCAAAACAATCAAATACTTAACCAAAGTATTTCAAATATCGCTAATAAGGATGTTCAACATCCAAATCATCAAACTGCAAATCAATTCCAATAAAGCTCACGTCTCAGTGTTAAATCAAATCCTCAAAATATTTCAACAAAACAAAATGAAATGTGGAAGTCTTAGGGTCATGGCAAATAAAAATGACATAACAAGAGCTCTAGGAGCACAAAAGAGCCTTCAAGGCTCACTCCATAGGTGCCTTCCCTTGCTCCCTATTAGAACAATCACCTGAAAAGTGTTAATATATAGGGATGGGATTCCACGTTTTAGCAACTACTGAAAGTTTCTACCGTACACAAGCAAATCACATATGATAAAAAGAAAGAACTAATTACATACACACACACACACACACACACACACACACACATACATACATACATACATACATATTTGTATATATCATAATCCTCATACAAGACAAAAACAAGTTTAATAATCATTATGTCAATCTAAATTTTCATCACAACATGTAATATACAATTATGCAATATGTAAGATGCAACTTCCCTTATATCACTGTCTATCCTTATTCCGCTGACTGAAGCCATAGGCTAACACATAGTCCAACAGAAATCCATCCATTTGACTGAATTATCCCAAGCTCTCTAGTTCTTAAGATACACTCGGTCAAAGGTGTAGAGCTTAAGTATGGACTATGGCTCTCTTCCTTAAAAGGACACAACAAGGAGGTGTCACATGTCCCACAGCTCTAATGCAATCCCGGCCAAAGGAAAACATGGAAGAAGGGGCCCTGACAAGTGTTATCCACTGTGCATCGAGTGATGGCATACCATGTGGTAAAAGATCTCAACATACAAATTCCTCCTTACTCCAACCCATCACAAATACAACCGCCATGACAGTTATATTTAATTATCAATAAATATAACATCATTAAATGACAAGGTACAATAAATCATGCTTCTATTCATATCAAATATCATCACATATTCAAGCATGCTAAGAAGGAAATAATAATCCAACAATACATTAATCATCATTAAATTACTAATTATGTGAGTAAAAGGAATTGACTTATACCGTTATTTATTTGAGAATTTACAATACATACATGTATAGATATAATTCAGTCCATTTCTTTTTTTAAAAACAACTAGTCATTTACAATCATATACGATTCACAAGTATATGGAAGAATATTCAGAGTTTCTTGCTAGTCTCTAGCTCACAGGTCATCTCACAAAGAGATACTTCAAAGCTCTTAATGAGAGTCTACAGAGTCACAAACATGAATATCTATTAATATATTTCTCAAAACTACTCTAATACCACTCTAAAGACTAAATCTTCCCATCTAAAAATTAATATTATATAAATATAAATATATATATATATATATCAATTTCCACAGATTCATTTTAAATTTTATGTTTAATTTTTTTAAATAGAAATAATAAAAAGGTCATTATACAGATGTAGGAGATCTAAACATAAAGTCTTTGTGTCTGTGTGTACGCTGGTAAAGAAAATTTTGTCTCTCAAGGGAAGGTATCTATATATAGAGGTAGTCACGGTGAAAAAGAAAAAGAAAACTATCAGGAGATAAAGACAAAAGAAAAAAAAACAAAGAAGTGTGGAGTGAGTCAATATAAACACAATATACATGTACACACACGCACCATACATAAGGATGAATGATTTTTTTTTTTAACAACTAAAACCCAGAAAAGTTAGAATCCTAAATCATTAAACAATAGTTTTTTTTTTCAACGAAGGCAAGTGATGCATATTCAAGTCAAAGATAAAGTGGGTGTGAAAACTATTTATATATATATATATATAATTGACACATACTTTTGTACAGACGCATAGTGAAGTAGAGATGAGGAGTTGGGTAATGATTGTTGAAATAAATGCACTTAGCCAAGAGAAGACGAAAAGCTTGTGGATTCTGGTAAGGGGTAATACACACACATTATGGGAGGAGAGTTGAAAAGACAAGAAGATAAGACATGCTATAGTAAAAAGCAATGGAAAAATGTGGCCAAGACACAAGCAAGAGGAAAAAAAAATGAATAGGAGAATAATAGTACCTCCGGAGTCTGAACTGTGAGCGGCGCCTAAAGTGCAGGAAATGAGAAAGAAATGGAGATTTTATAAGGATAGGGTTAGAGTTTGGTCCCATTAAAATAATAATTGTTTTTTTTAAAAAAATAATAATAATATTATTATTATTCAAATTACTAGCAGCACCCTTTCTTTTTCTATATATATACATATATTACTTATCCTAATGATAAGATACACACATACTTCCATATATTTAAAATAATTATTTTAAGGAGGTATTTTATTTTGTGTGTGTGTTTATATGTATTTTTGTTTTCACTAATATTTAAAACTTGATGCTTCTTTTAAATTATTAATTCATTATATACTCTTGTCTAAATAAAACTTGGGCTTAGGGGTGGAAACAGGTCAGGTCAGACCAGGCTTTTGTCTTAACAGGCCATGCCTGTTAAGGCACAAATTGGCTTGAGCCTGGCCTGTGGCCTGTTGGAGGTCAATTTTTAGGCCTAGGCCTGGCCTAGCCTAAAGCCTGTTAAGGAGGCCTAAATTTTTAAAATTTTTTAAACAAACCAACAGGCCTATAGGCCACACTGCAAAACAAGCTAATAGGCCACAGGCCAACACCAGACCTCCTTAACAAGCCGAAAACATATATGAACCAAAGTTTGATACAGTATGAAAGTAAATTCAGATATGCACCAACATTTATAACACCCATAATTGCTACTGCAATCACAGAATAGAAAGAAAAAATTCATAACACTTCACATAATTGCCAGCAGAACACTTCACATAATATGTCTTCACAAATCAAGACTAGCAAATGGTATTTATTGCCAGCAGAACACTTCACATAATGTCTTCACATACTATGTCTCCGCAAATCAAGACTAGCACACTTATAATACAATGTCAGTAATTAAGCAAAACAGAAATCCGTGCTTACCAACTGATGGAGAGAGAGGAGGGCCGACGGTCACGAGAGGCAGGACGACTTCACAACCTAGAAAAAGTGACGACGGAGATAGAGTGACAGCTATGGATGGAGACAGAGTGACGACGGTGGATAAAGACAGGACGATAGTCACAAGCGAGTTATGGATGACGGACGGTTTCACTGAAAAACCAGAAGAAAATCACAGATATACCAAATGAAGAAGAGGAACTGTCGTGCATGCTGTCACTTTGCTGGAAGAGGAGAGTTGTGTCGTCACTGCTGTGCAAGAATCGAGGGCGTATCGGTGATTTAGCGTAGATGAAGTGCAGAGAATCAAGACTCGAGCAACCAGGCGAAGATGAAGACATAAGTGAGAGTGGGTGAGAGGCTGAGAGAGTGGACGGAGACACAATGACTAAGAATGGGTATGTCGGCTGTCAGCCAAATGAGATTGGGAGAAAGTGAGAGTTAGGGTTAGGAACTTTGATGAGATTGGGCCTGACTAAGGACGAAAGAGAGAGAGTGATGTTTGGTTTTTTGGGTTGCTTACTTTTTTTTTTTAATATAATAACAGGCCAGCCTGTTAAGCCTAAAAGGCTTATTAAGAGGCTTAGGCCTGGAAAAACAGGCTTTGAAACAAGCCTGGGCCTGGCCTGTTTCCACCCTTAAGTTAGGCTACAACTAACTATAAACCCCAAAAATTTAAAGATGTTACAAGAAGCCAGTGCAAATAACAAAAACCTTAAGGTATCATCCAAAAGCTATTGGAATCATGGATACAAATCAAAAGCAACTACGACATAAGACTATTTCTCTAGTAAATGTGTTATGGGAAGGACTAACTCCGGATGAAGAAACTTGGGAATTAGAGGAAGAGATGGTACAAAAATGTCATGAATTGTTTAACTAAGGTATTTATAAATTTCAAGGTCAAAATTTTATTTTTAAGGAGGAAGAAATATAACACCCTCAAAATAAATTGTTATTCATATATGATTTTTTTAGGAAATATAACTGCAAAAAACATTTTGTTTTAATATATATATTTATATATAAAGGAAATATACACATATAGAAGGAGGTAAAGCCACGTGAGAAAGCAATTAATATACATAGGTTTGATTATTAGATTGAAAAGGAAGAGATCACATGAAGAAAGAGATGATAGATTAAAAGAAAGAAAAAGCAGTATAAGGGGTATGGGAAGACATGGAAATAAGAGAGAGAAGGGAAAAAGTGAAGAAGTTAAATAAAAGCAGAAATCTGACTTAGGGAGCAAGTGAAGACGTCATAGTACAATTAAAAGGCAACAAATGATGTCATAACTTGGAAAACAAGTAGAAAGATATGGGTTCCGGATGATTTGGGAAAAAAGGAAAAGAATGGAATAAGAATGTAATAAATGAAAAAGGAAATTGTAAAACCCCAAAAACTCATTAATTATTTATTAAATAATTATTGGCAACATATATTTTTTTTTAAAAATTTATTTCCTTTATTTGGAAGAGGACAAATTCTTCGGGTCACCTTAATGTTTAGTGGTTCTAGCTTGTATCCTTTATATCATAACACATCTCCTTGTTTCCTTTTACTTCATTTAAGACCCCTTTATATATACATACATACATATATATATATATGTGTGTGTGTGTGTGTGTGTGTGTTTGTGTATATATATATATTACTTATACTTCTATTTGACACTTCCCTCTCCCCTCATGTTTTTTTTCCTTAATATTCATGGGAATAATAGCTACTTACATAGGGTTTTTTTCACGTGGCTCACTTTGAACACAACTCTTGCTTTATTTAATCTATTCTCTCTCTCCCCCCTATGCCAGATTCTTGGTTCTTGTGTTTTTATATATATATATATATATATATTAATGTTTTCCTTTCTTCCATCCTTTTATGCTCTTATTTGCTTATTCGGTGGTAGTGCAACTCATAATAAAACAACTAACTAAATAAATCATAAAGAAGATAAAACTAAATATTATACTAGATTTTTCTCATGAGCCCATACAAAAAGTGGGGAACATACACCCCTAGATCCATCATATGGTACGTAATTCAAAATAGAACTAAAGCACTTTATTCTATATTATTTCTATGTAGTGTTTTTTAGTAATCTACTAGTTGGTCAGATCTTCAGTTGTAAAAAGGTCTACTGACAAGTCTGAGAAATCCCGAGGATAGTTTCCAAACACAGAATGCATAAACTCTTCAAGAGAAATGACAACCACATCACCATTAGGCTCATAGAAATTTTTAAGAGATGGTGGTGAACTTGGATTGAAAGGCGGAGTATCGATAGGGTTGGTGATATGAACACTGATGCTGTGTATGACTTGGAGATCCCCAACTTGGACCTATTCGATCTTAACTGTAATCTCAATGACCGGCATCTGGACATTACGTAAACAAAGGTGAGTAATAACAATAAAAATTTTCAACTAATAATACACAGCTACTCTTAAGCAGAAAATATATTTAACCATGTCTCTAGTTTGCACAAGAAACAAAAAACAACAAGAAAACATCATATTTTATGCGGTGAGAAAAACTAGCACAGATAAATTTATTTCTTGAGCAACTATCAATTTCCATCACATATATATGCTAGGGCGTCCCCTAGAGTGGATCCACAAATAATCACATAGTACTAATGGGTAAACACAGAGGTCTTCACAC
Source organism: Inga oerstediana (assembly GCA_963210345.1). NCBI lineage: Eukaryota > Viridiplantae > Streptophyta > Magnoliopsida > Fabales > Fabaceae > Inga > Inga oerstediana. The sequence goes on from OY723406.1 coordinate 17,822,742, forward strand.
AACAACAATATTTGACACTTTTCTCAAAAATAAAAAATGTTAGTTTAAATATATGGTAGAGACATAAACAGAATTCATTAATTTAGAAAGAAAATAATAAAAATAAGCTAAAAAGAAAGTAGTACCCTACAGGGTGTTATTACTCAGTAAGAGAAGTTTCTTACTTTGCTTGCTACAAGTGAGAGGTCTCTGTGTGAGTTTTTTCCCCCCTGAAATCATACCGATTGTGCTGTGTTGATAGTGAGACATGCAGCATTTTATAGAACTCGTGCTGACCTTACAATTACGTGGCATCCCTAAATTGTAAAACCCCAAAAACTCATTAATTATTTATTAAGTAATTATTGGCAACATAGATTTTTAAAAAAAAAATTATTTGGAAGATTACAAATTCTAGGAGTCATCTAATATCTAGTAGTTTTAGCTTTTATCCCTTGTATCATAACCCACCTCCTTGTTTCCTTTTACTTCATTTAAGACCCCTATATATACACACACACACATATATCACTTATACTTCTATTTGACACTTCCCTCTCCCCTCACGTTTTATTTTTTCTTTAATATTCATGGGAATAAAAGCTACCTACATAGGGTGTTTTCACGTGACCCACTTTGAACACAACTCTTGCTTTATTTAATCTATATTTTCTCTCTCTCTCTCTCTCTTCTACCAGATTCTTGTGTTTTTATATGTGTGTGTGTGTTTTCCTTTCTTCCATCCTTTTATGCTCTTATTCGGTGGTAGTGCAACTCATAATAAAACAACTAACTAAATATATCATAAAGAAGATAAAACTAAATATTATACTAGATTTTTCTCATGAGCCCATACAAAAAGTGGGGAACATACGCCCCTAGATTCATCATATGGTACGTAATTCAAAATAGAACTAAAACACTTTATTCTATATTATTCCTATGTAGTGCTTTTTAGTAATCTACTAGTTGGTCGAATCTTCAATTGTAAAAAGGTCTGCTGGCAGGTTTGGGAAATTATGGGGATAGTTTCCAAACATAGAACGCATAAACTCTTCGGGAGAAATAACAACCACGTCATCATTAGGCTAATAGAAATTTTCAAAAGATGGTGGTGGACTTGGATTGAAAGGCGGATGATCGATAAGGTTGGTGGTATGAACACTGATGCTACGTATGACTTGGAGATCTCCAACTTGGACCCATTCGATCCTAACTGTAATATCAGTAATCGGCATCTGGACATTACGTAAACAAAGGTGAGTAATAACAATAAAAATTTTCAACTAATAATACCCAATTGCTCTTAAGCAGAAAATATATTTAACCCAGTCTCTAGTTTGCACAAGAAAAACTAGCACAAATAAATATATTTTCTGCTTACGAGCAACTGGGTATTATTAGTTGAAAATTTTTATTGTTATTACCTACCTTTGTTTACGTAATATCCAGATGCTGGTCACTGAGATTACAATTAGGATCGAATGGGTCAAAGTTGGGGATCTCCAAGTCATACGTAGCATCAATGTTCATACCACCAACCCTATCAATCCTCCGCCTTTCAATCCGAGTCCACCACTATCTTTTGAAAATTTCTATGAGCCTAATGATGACGTAATTGTCATTTCTCCTAAAGAGTTTATGTGTTCTGTGTTTAGAAACTATCCCCAGGATTTCCCAGACCTGCCAGCAGACCTTTTTACAACTGAAGATCCGACCAACTAGTAGATTACTAAAAAGCACTACATAAGAATAATATAGAATAAAGTGCTTTAGTTCTTTTTTGAATTACGTACCATGTGATGGATCTAGGGGCATATGTTCCTTATATGAATATGTAATGTAAATCCCTAATCCCCAATTATATAGTTAGGGATTTAGTTTAGTTAGGGATTTAATTAGAATTAGGGGATAATTACATAATTGCCATTAATGAATAAGGCAATAGGCTCATGCACCTCATTAAGGAATAGGGCGATATTGGCATGGGCTATCTAGGCTGCCTATATAAAGCCTAGAGGATACTCATTATAGTAGAGTTGTTGTGCTTGTGATCAATTCAGATAAGAAAATATTCAGAACTCGTGTCTCTCCTCTCCTCTCTTCTCTTCCTTCTGTCTAGATTCTCTCCTCTCATCTCTCTTCTTCCCTTCTCTTTCTACCTATATTTCCTATTTCTTCTACAAGGTTCTGTCAAGAATTACAGAACCACATCAGTTCCCCACTTTTTGTATAGGCTCATGAGAAAAATCTAGTATAATTTTAGTTTTATCTTCTTTATGATTTATTTAGTTAGTTGTTTTATTATGAGTTGCACTACCACCGAATAAGCAAATAAGAGCATAAAAGCATGGAAGAAAGGCGCACACAAGAACCAAGAACCTAGCAGAAGAGAGAGAGAAAATGTAGATTAAATAAAGCAAGAGTTGTGTTCAAAGTAGGCCATGTGAAAACACCTATGTTAAGTAGCTATTGTTCCCATAAACATTAAAGGAAAAAAAAACGTGAGGGGAGAGGGAAGTGTCAAATAGAAGTATAAGTGATATATAGGGGTGTTCAAATCCTGGACCGGGACCCACCACTCCCGGTCCCGGTTTTTGGCCGGGATGCAAATTGCATCCCGGTCCCGGTAATCCCGGGCGGGACCGGGATCAAACCGGGAATTCCCGGTTTTTTTTAAAAAAAATTAAATTTAAAAAATATTATTATTTTAGTTAAATTTTCTATAATCTAGTGTTTAAAGTAATTATTTAACATCTAATAAGGCCATAATAATCACACAAATTGATCTAGAATTGAAGAATAATATTTTATTATTATTATTATGATCACCTTCATCATTTTTGTTATTATTTTTATACATTATATAGTAGGATTAGTATCACGACATATATAGTTTAACTCCAACTAAATATGTGATACACATTTTATCAAATGGTAACTTAAATTATGGGATAAAAAATACAAAAATAAAACAATAACTTAATTTTTAAGAAGAAAAAAAACCGGGACCGGGATCACAAGATGTGTGACCGGTCCCGGTCCCGGTCCCGTCGGGGACGGGAAATTCCCGGGATCAAAATGTCCGCGACCGGGACTAGACAACCGGGACACTTTGAACACTCCTAGTGATATATATATATATATATATATATAGGGGTCTTAAACGAAGTAAAAGGAAACAAAGAGGTGAGTTATGATACAAAGGATAAAAACCAGAACCACTAGATATTAAGGTGACCCTAGAATTTGTCCTCTTCCAAATAAAGGAAATAAATTTAAAAAAATCTAGGTTGCCAATAATTACTTAATAAATAATTAATGGGTTTTTTTGGGTTTTACACAACCAACCAGCTGGATTACACTGTTGAAATCATACAACGACTCCAAATTCTCCATTCTAGGATAACTCCACAACACCCTATCAGAAATCACTCAATAGCCCTTCATTGGTCTGTTCTTCCCCAAAGTCATGATCCTGAAGCTGAAGTAACCCCTAAGTTTGGTGATTACATCATGGCCTACTCCATAGGAACTAGCCCTTCTTTTGAAACTGCTGGTACTCTTGACACAGGCAGTGACCTTATTTGGCCAAAGTGTGATCCTTGCAAGGAATGTTTCGATCCAATATAAGTTAAGCGTTTTGTTTTTTTGGGAAACAAAATGTTGAGTTATGACAGAGTCATCCAGAGAACAAAATAACAAAACATAGTACACTAGGTACTCAAATGATCTCTATTCCATCTCCTACATTGTAAGGGCAGAACAAATTCAAAATTCAAAGGACCAAACCCAAGTTCGTTCAGTTTCATCACAGTCACCTTGAAATGTACAGTAGCCAGAAATCAGCTTCAATAATTCAAATTTACAAGTGTAACCTAACATAGAAACTTGGATCCCATCAGGTATAGACTCTTCTAATTTCATATGTTGCTTCATTTAAAAATTCCATATATATCAAAATAAATAAAAGAAGAAACTAGTAGCTCAGATTATCCAGATTAAATCAAAATAGCCCACATCACTTCATTCAGCAATTTCAAATTAATAGAGTGGCACTGCAACAATATAGGTGGTGAATCATATGTATTCCATTGACCAGCTGTGAACTTAACATCAAAACAACTTATCTGTTGGTACCAGCCAACACATCAACAGTAAGCTTTTTAGAGGGGACTATTATTATACGACATAACAAAGCTGCATGTTAGTCATCTAAGCTAATCCCTCAATAAAAGTATAATCAACCCTATATTGTTTTTAGCTAAGCACAGTATTTGTTTTTATAAACTATATAACTCTATCAAGGTCGATTTAGGCAGCAAAACTTTCACTCACAACATTAGTTTTGATTGGTTGGTCCTTTCCAAGCCAAATTAGAGCAAACAACATGATTGAAAGTTAATAATGTAATGCATCAAAGAGATGCAGTGAGAAGAAAGTTCCACAAGTGCTACATCTTTAGTCCATATCCATACCTTAAAACCTATCCAGTCTCCACTTCCCTCGCAAGATCCAGTTTAGACTGATACAACTCAAATAATTCATTAGCTTCCGGCTCATGACAAAAGACATACCTCCTTAAAAAGTCCTTTTCAGATAATTTAAATGCTCCAAGAAATTTTCCCTTTATGACCAAACCCTTTGACAACAGAACTTGAATGACAGCACCTCTTGGAACAATTCGTTTCTTCAGACTAAATCCCATAACATAAGGATATGTGCAAATATCAGAAGAATTACATCTCAATTGAAGGATAAAATACTCTAATATTGCATCAATTTTATCCTCAGATCCCTTCATACAAAATGGGAAGCTTCTGAAAGCAGCAACAATGTCATTGTCTGACCAACCCCACTTCTTATACACATTAGCCTTTTTGGACCATGTCCATTTGCTTAGGGATGCTAACGCATAAACGCCCATAACAAATTGATACTTTGAAGGATCAAACCCCATTTCCTGAAGCTCCTTCACAATCATCTTGAAGCGACCAATACTTATAGTATATGTCCTGGGATACAGTTGCAACAGTTTAATGACATTTGATTCAGGAACTCCGGCTTCTCTTAATATCTTCATCTTGGGCAGGACACGGGTGTCAAAAAGAATGCTCGAGCAAGATTTAAGAACTTTAATGCATTTGTCGTCACATTGAAACAAATCCGAAAAGAGATCAAACGAAGGAATGAGCACCTTATCCAAGCTTCTTCTCATGATGTTAGGCTGACCGGACAAGAGCTTAGGGATGTCTGACCTCAAAACGCCTCTGGATATGAAAAACTCGATCTTAGGCAGAAAGGTTTTCTCAGGGTCAGATCGAAGGAATTGTGGGATATCTCTTGTGAAACGAATAATCTGGGCTTTTGAGAACCCCAGATTCTTCAAGAAATTGATAACCAGATCTGGTTTTTCTCGCGTTTCCAAGGTGATATACTTGGAAGCTGAAGCAGCTTCTTCGGGTGAGAAGCCACAAGTGTCAATGAGATATGAGACTGTGAAAGAATGGCCATTGGACGAAATTGAATTACAGTACCTGGCAGTAGGAAGTAGCCATTGGTTTTGAAGGCAAAGTAATTGCTGAGATGTTGAAAGAGAGAATGTGTTGAAGATTTGCCTCCGAAAATGGACGATTTTTCTGAGAGCCCAAAACATGGGTTCGAAAAAACTGAGCAAGCTAACGGAAAGGCAAACCACAAACCCTTGCGCGGGGCCAAACCAGATAATGGGTAAAAAGAAAGAGATAGCTTCCTCGGCCATGAAATTATTATTATTATTATTATTATTTTTTTTTTTTTTGCCGGAGCCTTGAAAAATTACTTATTTTTTTAATAAATTAAAACATTACTTTCTGATTCACACAAAAATATTTTATTTTCAATATTTGTATTTCTAACTCTTGTATTTACACATTATATCATTATTTTGAAAATATATTGAGATATAAATAATTGAATGTTTCGACAATGAAATGAATATATGCAAAACTTAATATTAAAAATTGTTGTTTGTTTTTGGCTTTTTGCATAAAATACTTTATACATAGATATATTAAGAAGATTAATGAGAAAATTTTGGAAAAATACTATGGAAATTTGAAAAAGACAAATTAAGGTATCACTATATAAATTATCATGTCACATTAGAGGGAAGAATCTGAAATATTGAAATGTTTGTAAAAGATGGCCACTTTCCCTGAGTGATATGGAAATAAAATACAACATATTTTCTTCCTCTTCTCACTCATGCCTGCCTGAGATTTTCTCTTTTATCGATATCGCACCTTTTCTCACACATGCTCTCTCCAATCTTCTACTTCTTACTTTGAATTTAATTGATCTGAAACGACCATGACCGGTGGAGATTTCACCACCACCAGCAACGTCGTTGACAGAAACTTTGATCCCATGATTACTTTGATTGTTGTCACTTCAGGGTTGGCGGCCTCATGATCGACTACGACATTGGAATTTCATGTGCATATCTTCAACTTCTCTCTCTTCCTCCTCCTCTCTCAAGAAAATTGAAGATGCTACATAACAAGTCTTTGGTCAAGAAAACTAAGGCTGGAAAAGGTTTGAGGGTCTGATTCTTCTCATAACAGCTGACCATAGCTCATTATTCTGCACTTCTAATCATTTTTTTTGTCAATTGTGAGTCGCAAGTCAGAGAGCACTACCAAAGAGATGATATATACAGTGGAGCTCAATTTCGCAAAACATGCGATACTTTAGCTTCTCGATCACTTGAGTGACTTTACCTCTACAGTTTATGTTGTGAAAAAAAAAGGTGACTATCACAAATCTGCTGGTTTTTAGTGAATGGTTCAACTGAAGTAGTTAATTGCTATTCAAGTGTTGTTAATAACAATGATTGATGGTTAATGTAATTGTGCATATTGTGTTCTTGTAACAGGGCATGGAATTGTTGAATTTGATTAATACTTGTGCGCTTTATGTTGTTAATTATTTACTTGTCCTTGAATCTGCCAATATGGGATTTCCAAATACAAGGTTCAAATTTACAAATTAAAACTCTAGTAGGAAATCACAAAATCAAAGTAGGAACTAGTTAAGCACAAGGAACTCCATGAATTATTCAAGTACAGGGAAGTTCCTAAATCGTTTGTAGAATTTACAGGGGTCACATAGGTAATCATGAAATTAAAGTAGTCAATGGCAAAATTAAAGTAGAAAATGGTTAGACATAGGGGGACTCCTCCATGAATTCTTCAAGTGTGGAGGAGTTCCTAAATCATTTTTGGGATTTATGAAACTCATGTAGTCATTCACAAAACTAAAGTAGTTAATTGTAAAATTATTTGGTAATCAATCAAATTCTCAATAGAAATCAAAACAATAGCAATTCAATTTGAGAAAATCACCATACCTAGCATCGAAATTGATAATCATCCCAAACAAAAAACAAACTACATAGTTACATAGGAACAATTGCAGATAATCTAGAACCCAAATCATGTTCTTGTAATACCATTTCCTTCGAAAGGAAGCATTTTTTTTTCTTTTACAGATTTATATATATTAATTATAGATTTTTTAAGAGAATATTAGAAATTCATCATTTAAGATTGTTTATGTCCATATTAATTAAGGATTTTTTTTTTCTGGGAAGAGAATCTTAGAAATTCATCATTTAAGATTGTTTCTGTCTGATACTTAAGCATACTATGTAAAGAGTATATGGAAGTTTGGGATAGCTTATTTTTGGGTAATAAGTTTTTTTTTTGCCCATTTTTTGGGATGATAAGTGCTTATTACATAAGTTGAGATAAAACTCTTCTCACATACTTACCTCGTATATCATAAATCACGATTTATAAACACTTATGAGTAAAAAATAAGCTATCCCAAACAAACAAATAGTCATTTGATATCTTCGCCCTAATTCAAGTCTTGGATGTGCTTGCAAAAGCCTATGTGGTTTTTCTTGGGAAACAATCCCAATGCAAGGCATTTAGATACAGAGATATCCAAGGCAGAGCTAGATTTGGGCATAATTTGATTTTAGGTCCCGAAGATAACATCGCGAGGAAGCAACTGGTGGGTGTTCTTAGCACTTGAAAGAAGGGAACAAAAGTCTGGTTTCAAGGAAAAGGGATCATTAGGTTAAGCAAGATATACCCCCACCTAATTTTAGAAATATAACAATTTCTGAAAGGGGACCACGATTTCCATTAGGGGAGGAGGAGGAGGAGATATGGAAGTGAAATTCTGATAATTTTTATTAGCACTTAGGCACTTAGAGTTAGTTGTAGTTTAAGTTTTATTTAGTGAGTATATAATATTGGTAATTTAAAAAAGGCATAAGTTTTGAATATCACTCTATAAAAAAATAATAATACAAATAAAATATCTCTTTAATATAATTATTTTAAATTTAGGGGTATGTATGCGTAAGTATATCTTATTATTGAAATAAGTAATATTAAAAAAATGTCTGAATATTACCACAACTATTATTATTATTATCATCATTATTATTTCCAAAAAAATCATTTTAATCAAAGAGTGAACCCTAACCCTAACCTCTCCCCTATAAATACTTTTCCTCTCCCATACTTCTCACACTTCAGGCGTCACATGTGCTCTCAGATATCTGGGTCCATTCTTCTTTCTTCTTCGAGTTTGAATTAGTTTTTGAAAAATAGCTTCTGGAGAAAAAATAATTTTAGAGAATAGATTCTGAGCATAATAGATTCTAGGAAAAAATGATTTTAATAAAATGATAGTGTTTGGGTATTGTAATCAAAATCACTTTTTCATAATATATCCCATAAAAAAGCTATCCCAAACATAGATTTAAAAAGGATATTATCTTTTGTGATAATTACATATAAATATAAGATTTTATATATATATATATATATATATTATAACATTAAATTTCATAATAAATACCAAAAATGAAATAAATTTGTCTACATGTGATATTCATTAACTTAACTAGTTTTCTTCATATAATCAAATTAGATAAATATGTCTTATATTAAGGATGAGAGGGAGGGAGCATTAAAATTTTGAAAATTGTCTTATTTAATATATAGTGATGTATCTGCATGTATCCAAATCAGTGTTTCTTATATATTGCATAATAAAATCTAACAGTCAAAATATCATTAAGCTTATTCTTGAAACTATAATACTTTTAATTTTAATGAAATTAAAATGTAAATTGAAATTAATTTTCAATCACCAATTTTAAAAAGCTGGAAAAGTCTAATATTCTATAAATTAGAATTTATTTATTTATTTGTTATTGTAGTTATGAGATTTTTGGAGTTTAAATTTATTCGTTTACAAAATATTAAATCTGATGAAACTCCAAAAAGAAAAAAAATAATTGAGACAAACCCAACTCATGTCCCATGCTTAGCAACTTTCCCAGGTGGTGAATGTTTCTACCATCCTTGTCGTGGAATCAACCCTCTTCTTCTTTCAGTGTGTTCGACTAATTTTTCAAAACTTAGGTTTAGTTGCCGAATACTTAAAATTTTTTTAAATCTATGTTTTGAAAAAAAAAAAAAAACTATTTTTTTTTTTGTTTTCTCCCTTGTGTATGCCCCACCGTCTCTCTCTCATTGGTCTTTTCTCATTATGTGGACCCCACACTATAAAAAAAACTATTCTGACCACAATACTCAAACACTCTCATTTTATCAAAATAATTTTTCTCATTTTATTCTGCTTAAAATCTATTCTCCACTTTTTCTTCAAAAACCATTCTCCAAAAACTAATCCGAACACACATTTTATTTTACTGTGCCTATGTGTGTGTGTGTGTATTCATCATTTTTTATTTTTCACACCCACTTCCCCTTCTTGAAACTGTTGGCCTGGGTATGTTTGTAAGTACATATATATATATATATATATATATTACTTCATTCACCCTTTTAATTTTTTGTTGGTATGTAGATGTAGTATACATATTTTTATATTTATTTAGCATCCCCTCTTGCCATAATTGATTTGGCTCGATCTTTCTATGAGCCGTTGGATTAAGATCTCAACGGTCCATATTTAATATATTATAAAAATATTATTTTTATAATATATTAAATATGGACCGTTGAGATCTTAATCCAAATGCTCATAGAAAGAAAAGGACAATCCTTTTCTTTGGAGAAAAAGATGGGAGCCAAATCCGTGTATGCATGTGTTTATATATAAAACCCCTTCAGTTCCTACCAACTTCTCCTACCAAAGTTTTTGTGGGTGGGTCTCAATTATTTTTTTTAAGTTCTCCCTTTTTCTTCTACCTCAAAATAAAATCATTTATTTGGGTAGTGTATTCCCTATTCATACTTTTATTATTCTTACTTCACATTAGCCTCAAACTTCAAATAAATTTACTCTAATAAATAGATATATAAATAGATATTATATTTATTGGTGCTTGAATATAATTGTCATAGCGGTTATATTTGTGATGGGTTGGAGTAAGGAGAAATTTGTATGATGAGATATTTACCACATGGTATGCAATCACTCGGTGCACAGTGTGTGACACTTGTTAAGGCCTCTTCTTCTATGTATTCCTTTGGCCGGGATTGCATTGAAGCTGTAAGACATGTGACACTTTCTTAGTTGTGTTTTTTTAGGATGGGAGCTATAATCTAGACTTAAGTTTTACACCTTTAGCCGAGTGTATCTTAAGTACTAGTGAGCTTGGGACAATCTAGTCAAATTGATGTATTTCTGTTAGATTATGTGTTAGCCTATGGCTTCAGTCAACGATATAAGGATGGATGGTGATATAAGGGTGGTTGCATATTGTATAATTATATATTACATGTTATGAATAAGAATAGAGGTTGCTTAATCATGATTAACTTGAAATCATTTTATATGAGGATTGTGATATATACAAATATATATGTAATCATTTCCTTCTTTTTATCATATGTGGTTTGCTTGTACATAGTAGAGACTTTCAGTAGTTACTGAGAAGTGAAATCTCATCTATTATATTAACATTTTTCAAGTGATTATTCTAATAGGGAGCAAGGGAAGGCACCGGTGGACTCTTTTGTACTCATGGAGCACATATTATACAACTTTATATTTAATTATCACGGCACTAGGATTATTTTTATGTTATAAAATCTTTTGATCAATAAATATTTTTTTAAACTAAACTTTTGAGATAATATTTGGAAATATTAGGCTAGTGTTGTCTGGACTTCCGTATATTTGGAACACAATAAAGAAGAACCCATGAATATGGTCTAATGGATTGAACATTAAGTATATTGGTTATAAGGATGGGGAGTTAGAAGACGACATTGCTACTGGTGGTGAAATCTCTGCCAGTCATGGTTTTTGTGAAAATCTCTGCCAATCATGATCAATTAAATTGAAAGCAAGAGGCAGAAGATTGGAGAGAGAGTGAGTGTGTGTGTGTGTGTGTGTGTGAAATATGTGATCAATGAAAGAGAAAATCTCATGCAGGCATGAGTGAGAAGCGGAAGAGAAATTGTTGTATTTTATGTCCATATAACTAAGGGGTAGTGGCTGTCTTTTACAAATATTTCAATATTCCAGATTGCTCACTCTAATCTGACATGGTATTTTACATATTGGATACCCTGATTTGTCTTTGGGAAATTTCCATAGTATTTTTTTTTTGGGATTTTCCCAAGATTAATTCCATAAAGCATTATTAAATTTTGGAAAAATTGCATTTAGGTCTGCGTAAGAGAAAATATGACAAAATGATCTCTTGAAATTTCAAAATTGCAATTAAGTCCTGTGGGACTTTTTTACAATAAATTCCAATTCCACTGATAAATCCATAGATATTCATTAACAAATCCAGATGCATCCACTGATAAGTCCATGGGCATTTAACAATTAAAATTTATTGTAAAAAAATCCTACGGAACTTAAATGTAATTTTGAGATTTCAAAGAACCAGTTTGTCATATTTTCCCAAGACCTAAATACAATTTTCCCTTAAATTTTTTATTTCCTTAAAATATATGTAACATAGAATTGATATATGTGTTAGTTTATGAATATAATTTTTGTATGATAAATCGATCACCTTAGTTCAATTTAACTTTTACTTAAAAAAGAACTAAAACAAACCTTTAAGCACCCTCATTTTATCAATTAATTTTTTTTGCCCAAAAAATAAATTTTGTTAACTATAATCAGCAGAAATAAACATCACAAAAAAGTTTAAAACAAAACAAAGCATAAAAAAGGCTAAAGCCAATCCCTAACACAACAACCCAACCCAATTAATATCACCATCCAAAACCCTAACCCTAATCCAAATAAAGAGGACTTCAAGTGTTGTCATTGCTGTCGTCGCCGTCACAGTTGTCCCAACCAGAGAAGATGAAAAGACACCAAGAATAATGCTAAAATCCAGGGATAAGGATGCAAAGAACCACTCGAACGGTCTCATCCCTTTTAACATACTACCTACCAGCAAAGGAGTAGAGAAACAATACCCATACAATAATGTGGAAAAAAGCAACAACATCATATTAGTCCTCAAAAATATGAACCAACACCATCACATTCCCAAACCACCAGATATAAGAGGCTTAACCAGAAACCACATCCATCCAAACCAGATCGAAGAACAGGAGACAAGAATCCCTATTAGACTAGCAAAATTCCATAGGGCCTTCAATATCTCATCTTTTGCATCATCACCGTCTTTCCCTCCTTCACCAATCGAACCACTCCTCCCGTAAACCACACCCCCAGATCATGACAAATACTAACAAACTCAAAGAAGTAAAAGACATAAACCCCAAAAAGAAGTACCCCATAGCCGAACGACCTCCTCTCCAGCTAGCGTTAGAGAGGGAGGCGCCGGAAAACCGACCATATAAAGTGGAAAACCTCACAAACTCCAAACTTAAGAGAGAAAAGGGGAAAAAAATTATTTTATCAATTAATGAACCACTGCAAAATGAGCTTTTTCAACATAGTTTCTTCATAAATTAATCCTATTTTTTAGCGAAGAAGCTTGTGTGTTTCCCGTCTGCATTACCTGCTAAGCAAATCTATGAGCATCTAAAGCTTTTCCCGCAAAATGACCTCGTTTCAATTACGAGACGCCATATGAACATTTTCTCCTTCTTTGTTCCCTCTTTACTCAGCCTTCCTCGCTCCCCACGTTCAGACCGAAAGGGGTGAAATTCAGTTCCTGGCAAGAGCAAATTTTATCATCGAACAAGCTTAGCCCATTCTGCGGAATTAGATGGTAATACCTCGAGCAAGAGAGAACGGGTCAAGTGATCAAATTATTATCAATGGGGATATGAAGTTTAACTTCATCAGCACATTCTGATAGGGAAAGCTTCACTGTTGTTCGGTCCATGACTTTTTGTTTTGGGTTTTCGCTTCTTGTTGCTGCACTATTTTTTTATGGCTTTTAGTTTTCAAAAACAGGGAATGAAATGAAGATTAGAGAAACAACATCTAAATCCAAAAGAATAAGTTACCCCGACAAAAAACAGAAAGAGAAAAAAAAAGGCTCTCTCTTTTAGTAGCAGAGCTTCGGCTTGTGAGCTGTCTGTAGCTAGGGGGTGTTCATGAAGCCCGCCGCCCGGTGCGCCCATCCTGGCCCAAAAAAAAAAATCATCCTACCCAGCCCAAAAAAAAGTAGCCTAAAAAATTTGGGCACAATCGGGTTGGGCATTTTAGCGGGCAGGGCCGGGCATCAGGCAGGGTATACCGCCCTGCCCATTTGGCCCTACCCGGTAGGTATATAATTATATATATTAAAATATTTGATATAAATATTTTTTTGTGTAACCATTTATAACTTTATGTAATTATATTATATTATATGTTTTGTTTATTAGGCTCCTTTGCTCCTCCAATCTCAAATGTCTAGATCCTTTCTTTCTTAGCTTGGTCTAGATCCGTAGGGTTTGAGGGTTCTATCTGGTATGGTTTTAGAACTTAGTGCTTGTTTTCTTTTCTTTTTTATTCCTGAGCTTGATTTTGTTTTTTTCTGGACAACAGAAGATCGAAGGTTTTGTTTTCAGCATTTATCTGTTGTGTAAGGCTTGTGATTTCTCATATGATTTTCTTTTTTTTTTTCCTGAGCTTGGTTCTGTTAAGGTCGAGGGTTTTGTTTTCAGCAGTTGGAGAAGGAACAATGTAATGGGTATGGTTGGCTAATGGTGATTAGAGGTTTTTTTTTAACTCTCCATATTGTTTATTAACATTGAAGCTGTTTTTTTTTCCCCACATAAGGTGTGCGTAGGGCATCTTTGGTTGTGAACTTATTTGTGCTCCCTTAAAGAGTGGCTTCAAAGTTAGGTTGATAAATGTTGGGCAGGGCGAAGCCCACCCTCGCCTAGCCCGCCCACGCCCAGCCCAAAAATGTCTGGGCTTCACCGGGCAGGGCTAGGCATCGGGCTGCATTTGATCCTTCGGGCAGGGCATCGGGTAAGGGCTTCGCCATGCCCAGCCCTGCCCATGTACACCCCTATCTGTAGCAATAAATAAATACTTATCTGATCATTAACATAAGACATATTTATTGTGCGTGTGTTTAGATTACCTTTTGGAGAATAGCTTTTATGATTTACAAAGTAAATATGTGAGAGGAGTTTTGTCTCAGCTTGCGGACAAGGGCTTTTGAAACCATGGTTTCAGTGTTACTCAAACACTTTAATTTGATTAGATTAAAGAAGTTAAATAAGTTAGTTAATATGACATATATTTTCTAAAGCACCCCAGTCATCTTCCTTAATTCCCTCATTCCCTTTTCTGCTTGATTATTGTTGAGAGAGCATCAATAAAGGTAAATTACGAAAATATTAACAAATATAAAAACCATATTTTATATTTAAAAACAATATCAGCTTTTCAAATATATCTTATATTAAGGACCGGATGATTATTACAAAGGTAATGTGACCCTCGTTTCAACACCCATTTGCCAGACATGATGATAGAAGGAACACTGAGAGGCTAAGCCATTAGCTAAGCTCAGCCAGAACAATGAGGAATAATCATTCATTTACTCCATGACTAACACGGATTCAACATATTGTCTATTAATGAAAACCCTTTTAGAGATAAGTTTGGGTCATAAGCATCATGTTGCTTGCACAGTTGCATATCACGGAGTCTGAACATGGGAACTGAGGATATGAGGGAGGAGCAAAGAAGCAGAATATGTTCAGATTGGGTCTATTAAATGAAACGACGTCATTTTGTAGGATGAGCTTCAGATGCTCATTGATCTAGTTAGCAGGCGACGCGGGCTTGTTTTTTTCATGGTATAGCAAGCTTCCATTGTACAGTGAATGCTGAGTAAGAGGACTGAGGGGACCAAATAATTATCAAATACTAGCTTTGGTCTGTAATATGAGAGTTGACTAAATTGAGTAAAAGAAGTTAATTACGTTAATTATCTGTAATAAATGTATATTAGTTTTTATAAAATACCATCTTTTATCATAAATACCTTTAGAAAAAAAACATATGAATATATGCAATCAATATGAATACTTTGGAAGAAAAATAAAAATTTTGGAGACAAAGTGAATTGAAATCTTATATTTAAAATTAAATCTAACTCTCAAATAGCTTAATATAAGACTTACTGACTTTTTTGAAGAGATTAAAAAAGTTAAATAAATTATTTTAAAGTATTTATATTTATCATTTTTTTTCTAAACTAACATACCTAACTCAAACCGATTTATAAATGTAATCTAATGATATACCACATATATTATGATTAAATAATTTATTTAGCTTCCTTAATTTCTCTAAAAAAATTAATTAGGTCTTGTATCAAAGATCAAGGTAATATTTTGAAAAACATCTTTGTAGACAACATTGTAGGTTTCTTAACATTTTTCCCATGAATAAGAATCTTAGGAGAGTCTACACCCTTCAATCTTAAAAAAGCAACATATAAATGCCCTTATGCAAACAACAACCTTTAAACATGGTTCATCGGATGATATATTTACATGTACCATTACCATATGTATATATACTCCTTTTGTCTTATTTATAACTCACTTCCAATATGTTTCACATTGACAAGGGAAAATCTCAAACCCCATTAACTCTATCTTATAATCTGTTAGAAGTCAGGAAGGCTTTCGGTGCAAGCCTGACATTTTTTACTAGCACCGAAAGCCCTTCTTCCATTTCCTTCAATCTCTCCACTGTCTCTGTTTCTCTTTCCCGCGTTTTCCCATTCTATATTTCTATAAATACCCATTGTAATCTTGTTATTGTATCAAGTAAAATCATGAACTCTTATGCTCATATGGTATCAGAGCTCAGTCATAAGATGACTGGCGACCAGAAACGGTGCGAGTGAGCAAGAGAAACGGCAGAGACAAAAATAAAGGAGGTCTTAGTTGTCTGAAATCTCCATAATGCCGGCGAGTGAGTTTACACCATCCACCCAGGATGAACCAGAGGATGCCGATCGGCCATTCCCAGAAGTTTGGCAGCGTTCTGACCAGCGCGTGAATCATACGCGCTGTCGCAGCCCACTGCACGTGAGATACACGTGCCAGCAGTCACAGCAGCGCGTGAGTTGCACGTGCCGCTGTCTATAGTGATCTCCCTCGACCATTTTTTCTAGAAAATAGATCCTTCTAAATTATCCCCGGTGTTTGGATCTTTTCCTAGAAATCTACCCATAATCGGAGAAACTCCAATGGCACTTATGTCAGGTACTAACGCTGAAACTCAAGACTCTTCTTCTTCTCATTCCTCCACTACTAGCAAAACGGTGATGACTTCAGAACTCTCCGATAGCCAGATTATGGCTATTAACCATAGGTTCAATGGACATAATTACCTCTAATGGTCTCAAATCGTATTAAGGTATCTTCGTGACAAGCGCAAAGAGTAGTATATCAATGGAGCAACACCTCAGCCTGCCCCTGATGACACCCATTTTGATACATGGTTTGCTGAGAACAATCAAGTTATAAGTTGGTTGTACAATTCCATGACTGATGACATCAGCGAAGGATATCTACTTGCAACTACTGCAAAAGAAATCTGGGATGAGGTAAAACAAACTTACTCTTCCCTTGATAACACTGCCACTTTAATCCATCTGAAACGACAACTTCGAGATCTAAGACAAGGTAACTAAACAGTTACTGATTATTATAAAGCGTTGCATAAACTATGGCAACAATAAGATCTCTTTGAATCACTTCCATGGGAAACTACTAAAGATGCCCAATTATATAAGAAGACAGTAGAAGAAGGACGAATATATGACTTCCTCCTGGGACTCAATGACTCATTTGAAGAAATAAGAGGCCGTATCATGGGCCTGAAACCCTTGCTACATCTGTTTGAAGTAGTCAACCATGTGCAATTTGAAGAAAGCAAAAAGCACTTGAATCACGGTAGCTTAAACTCAATTTAAAGGTCAGCCCTAGCAACAAACCAAGGTGGCTCAAGTTCAATTGAAAGGTCAGCCCTGGCAGCAAAACGACCATAAGATGAACGAAGAACTAAATGGTGTAATTATTGCAAGAAGAAGGGTCACACCAAAGAAGAATGTTGGAAGCTACATGGAAAGCCAGAAATTAACAAACAAGGCCATCTTTCTTCTACTGAGCCTGAAACAGAAAATAATGATTCTCTGACTAAAGAGGAACTGCAGATGTTTCGTAGGATGCTAGACAGACAAAATAAGTCTAACTCTACGCCACCTTGTACAATCAAGTAACTCTATTATAGCTCTAAATAATGTACAAGCTAGTGAGAATGCTTGGATTATTGATTCAAGAGCAACTGATCACATGACTGGTAATCGCACATTGTTTTCAACTCTTAAACTGATTCATGAGAATCTTAGAGTCAAAGTTGCTAACGGCCTATACACTACAGTTGAAGGAATTGGCAGTCATTCTCACTAATTCCCTGAAAATTCACAATGTCCTATTTGTGCCCGCACTCACTGTCAATCTTATATCTATGAGTAAATTAACTAAGGGTCAACTGTGCCGAGTCATGTTTGATAACGATGTGTGTTTTTCAGGATTTAAAATCGAGTAAGAGGATTGGAATTTCTAGAGAATGAGATGGACTGTTCTACCTTGAAGAGTCAAACTTGAGATCTGGAGATGCAAGGAAGGCAAGAAGAGCACTGGTTAGCTCTAACTCACAAAATCATGATGTAAACTTGTGGCACTGTCGTTCAGGCCACCCTAGTGTTGATTATATGAAGCATTTGTTTCCGAATTTATTCAATAAAAATTCTATTCCTTTTCATTGTGAAACTTGCCAAATTGCAAAACAAACCAGATCTTCTTACCCCCAAACAACCCTATAAACCTTCCTCGCCATTCACACTAATCCATAGTGACATTTGGGGCCCTGCACGAATAAAAACCCTCACTAATGCTAGATGGTTCGTTACTTTCATAGATAATCACACTAGAACCACATGGGTTTATTTAATGAAAGACAAATCTGAAGTAGCCAAGATCTTTCAAAATTTTTATACCTTTGTACGCACCCAATTTAATGTGTCCATTAAGGTATTACGAAGTGACAATGCCAAGGAATATATGAGCAACATGTTTAGCGAATTTCTTGACCAACAAGGAATTCATCACCAAACCTCCTTCCCATACACTCCTCAACAAAATGGAGTAGCTGAGCGAAAGAATCGTCACTTGTTGGAAGTAACCCGAACCTTACTAATGGAACGAAATGTTCCTAACATCTTCTGGGGTGATGCCGTACTCACTGCAGCTTATCTCATTAATCGCTTGCCTTCTAAAGTTCTCAAATATGACACCCCTATCCAAAAACTACTAGAAAACTTTCTCAGTTGCTCAATTATCACTTCATTACCTCCTAAGGTATTTGGTTGTGTTGTCTATGTCCACAAAAATGATGGAAACAAACTTGGTACTCGTGTTGACAAATGTCTCTTTCTTGGTTACTCTCCTACTCAAAAAGGGTACAAATGCTACTGTCCTACTTCCAAGAAGCTTATTATCTCCAAAGATACAGTCTTCTCGGAAGGGGAAGCAAATTACCCCAGATTACCCATTCAGGGGGAGTCCTACACTGACATTGAATGGCTAATCCTGAACAAACCTGAATCATCACCACCACAACCTAATCCTATACCCATAATTGACTCCGTACCTGCCATAAGCCAACTTACTCCTACCCAACTTGATCAGGAATCAGAACATCTTCTACTTCAACCTGAACTCACGCCTAATGAATTGGAAACAAATGCTGAGATCAATTCAGGGATGGATATCGAAACACAACGAGATGAAGAATCCAGACTATAAGATCAAGATGAACCAAACAATGGTAGAATTATCTCTCTCATTCAAAGGAATAACCATGACTCTAATTCGGGATTAAATCCTGAAGAATTTGGTTGGCCTATTGCATTGAGAAAAGGGGTAAAATCTTGTACTCAACATCCAATTCAACGTTTTGTTTCATATGGTAATCTGTCTGCAAAAATGCAAAGCTTTGTTGTGAACAGTGCAAAGATGAAAATTCCAAACACGTTTCAACAAGCCATAACTGATCAGAATTGGAAACAAGCTGCAAAAGAAAAATTGAGGGCACTTAAGGAAAATTGTTAGAATATTTGGTTGTTATAGTGGGTTGTTAGAGTGGTTGTTAGAGTAGGGTCATTAAAATTATTTTCTATTGAGTCATGATTGTAATTCCCCTGATTCCCTCCTAATGTCCTCCACTCATGTCTCCTCATTTAGCTATAAATAGGATCTTCACATATGAATAAATCATCTGAGTGTTTAATGATCAGTGTTCTTTCACATGGCATTAGAGCCACTACCAAGTTTCGATCTGGGCTTGTTCAAAACTGAGAGCAAGAGAATGTTTGAGTGATAGAAAAGAGTGACAAAGGAGTGACAGAGGGAGGACGCCATGAGTTACCTGACAGGAGAGTGAACTGAACCTCATCGCCACCACCAGATGAACCGACGGCCGCCGACCGGCCAAACCCAGGAGGTCCGACATCGGTCCAGGCTGCGCGTGCTCTTCACACGCCGCCTAGGGCTCTGACTGATGTGCGTTTTTTTCCTCACCACCCACACTGCAGCGACCGACGGACTGAGATCGACAAAACCCCAGTGGTCCGACACAAATCCGGCATGTATGTGATCTTCACGCGCCACCTCTTTCTCTAAGAGTGAGTTCACGCGCCGTCACTGTTCCTCCACGCGCCGCCGTCATTTTTCCACCCAAAACATGGATCCACGTGATTTTCCTCCTATTTTTTGGATCTATTCCTCACATCCCAACAAATTCTAAAGCCATTCCTATGGTTCTTATGTCCGGTACTAGTGCTTCAACACAAGAAAGCACTATTTCTTCTCCATCTATCACTACTAAAAATTCTAAGGTAACATCAGAATTTGCACATCTTACAGACACTCAAGGAATGATTATCAATCATAAACTTAATGGGAAAAATTAACTTCAATGGTCCTAATGTGTTCTGAGATATTTGCGAGGCAAGAGGAAGGAGAAGTATATTAATGGTGAAGCTCCTCAACCGGAACACAATGATCCTGTTTTTGACACATGGTTCGCTGAAAATAATCAGGTAATGAGTTGGTTGTGCAACTCAATGACTCTGGACATCAGCGAAGGCTATCTCCTTGCTAACACCGCCAAAGAGATTTGGGATGCAACTAAACGAACCTATTCTTCTCTTGATAACACTGCTGCCTTGATTCATTTAAAAAGACAACTTCGTGATTTAAGACAAGGTAATCTTTCAGTAACTGAATATTACAATTCGTTACTAAAATTGTGGCAACAACAGGATTTGTTTGAGGTACACCCGTGGGAAAGCATCAAATATGCTCAACTATACAAGAAAATAGTTGAAGACGGAAGGATACATGATTTCTTACTGGGCCTAAATGACTCGTTTGAGGAGATCAGGGGCAGAATCATGGGACTACGCCCACTACCAGTTCTATTTGATGTTGTGAACTTCGTACAATTTGAGGAAAGCAGGAAACTTCTGAACCAGAGTAGCCCAAGTCAAATTGAAAGTTCAGCACTTGCTGTGAGAAGACCACAAGGTGATAGAAGAAACAACAAATGGTGCAACTACTGCAAAAAGAAGGGTCATGTCAAAGAAGAATGTTGGAAACTGCATGGCAAGCAATCCAACGAAAAACAGATCTCCCAGAGTCATCTTACCACAATTGAGCATGGTGATCACCTGAACCAAGAAGTACTACAAATGCTTCGCAAACTCCTAGAGAAGCAAAATAATTCAAACTCCATTCCTAGTACGAATCTTGTACAATCAGGTAATTCCATTATAGCTCTTAATGCAGTGATGACTCATGATCACACTTGGATTGTTGACTCAGGAGCTACAGACCACATGACGGGTAACAAAAACCTAGTCCGCAACCTTAAACTCTGTCATGAAAACCTCAAAGTAAAAGTAGCGAATGGTGTTTTCACACAAGTTGAGGGAATTGGCACGGTCACATTATCTAATCACTTAGAACTCCATAATGTCTTGTTTGTGCCCGCGCTCACTTGTAATTTAATATCTGTGAGCAAATTGACTAAGGATCGTATATGCCGAGTAGCCTTTGATAAAGATATGTGTTTTTCAGGATTTAAGATCGAAGAGGACGATTGGAACGTTTAGAGAATGGGATGGTTTGTTCTATCTTGAAGGATCGAGGCGGAAAAATAAAGATGCATGGAAAGCGAATAGAGCACTGGTTAGCTCTAATTCTCAAAATAATGATATATTATTATGGCATTATCGAACAGGTCACCCTAGTCTTGATTATATGAAACATGTGTTTCCAAGTTTATTCAATAAAAACTTTGTTCCTTTTCATTGTGAGACTTGCCAACTTGCAAAACAAACACGATCCTCATATCCTAAACAATCCTACACACCTTCCGCACCATTCACACTAATCCATAGTGACATTTGGGGACCAACACGAATAAAAATTCTCTCTAATGCTAGATGGTTTGTCACTTTTATAGATGACCACACAAGAACCACTTGGGTTTACCTAATGAAGGAAAAGTCCGAAGTAGCCAAAATCTTCCAAAACTTCCATACCTTTGTGCGCACCCAATTTAACACTTCCATTAAGGTATTACGAAGTGATAATGCAAAGGAATACACGAGCGGAATCTTTAAGGAATTTATTGATCAGCAAGGAATTCATTGCCAAACTTCATGTCCATACACCCCTCAACAGAATGGAGTGGCCGAACGTAAGAACCGTCACTTGTTGGAAGTAACTCGAACCATATTAATGGCAAGGAATGTTCCCACCATTTACTGGGGTGATGCCATCTTAACAGCCGCATATCTTATTAATCGCATGCCCTCTAAAGTCCTCAGTTACATTACTCCTATCCAAAAATTACTTGAACATTTTCCAACTTGTCCACTCCTAAATTCTTTAACCCCAAAAGTGTTTGGTTATGTTGTCTTTGTTCATAACAAAGATGGCAACAAATTTGCTGCTCGAGCTACCAAATGTATATTCCTTGGCTACTCCCCTACTCAAAAAGGATACAAATGCTATTATCCTACTTCAAGAAAACTGTTCATTTCCCAAGATACTGTCTTCTCTGAAGACGAAGCCTATTATCCTATATCACCCATTCAGGGGGAGTATAATGATATTGAATGGCTATTTTTGGACGAACCTCAATCTACAGTCTCACCAGCTACATCATCACTATCACAACCTTCTTCCATAAATAACCTTGACTCATTTGTTCCCATAAACCAGCTTAGTCCTACCCAACATCAGCATGAACCTAAATCTACACCCAATGAACTGAAATAAATGTTGAAATTAACACAGGGGTGAATACTGAGACAAGAAAAGAAGAAGAGTCCAGTCAACAAGAAGAACCAAACTCTAATAGAACAATCTCTCCCATTCAAAGGAACGACCATGACTCCAATTCGGATTTAAATCCTGAAGAACTGGGTTGGCCTATTGCTTTGAGAAAAGGGGTAAGATCTTGTACTCAGCATCCAATTCAACGTTTTGTTTCATATGGTAATATATCTGCAAAAATGAAAAGCTTCGTTGTATACAGTGCAAAAATAAAAATTCCAAACACATTTCAGCAAGCCATAGCTGATCCAAAGTGGAAACAAGCTGCAGAGGAAGAATTAAAAGCACTGAAGAGAAATAGAACATGGGAGATTACAACACTTCCCAAAGGAAAGAAACCAGTGGGATGTAAATGGATCTTCACTCCAAAGTTCAATCCAGATGGTAGCATCAACAAATATAAGGCACGACTTGTCGTAAAAGGATATACTCAGACATATGGAATTGATTATCAGGAGATATTTGCTCCAGTAGCTAAATTCAATACAATCCAAGTACTGTTATCGATTACAGCTAACTTAGATTGGGCACTACACCAATTAGACGTCAAGAACGCATTCCTGAATGGTAACTTGGAGGAAGAAGTCTACATGGAGATTCCTGATGGAGTTTTAGCTCCAAGTGACTCTGTGTGTAAGCTCAACAAATCTTTGTATGGGTTAAAACAATCTCTTAGGGCATGGTTCGGAAAATTCTCTAAAGTTGTAAAGAAACTTGGGTATACACAGGGACAAGCAGATGATACACTGTTTATCAAACGAAATAATGGAAAAATCACTATCCTAATTGTCTATGTAGATGACATAGTCATTACAGGGGATGATGGAGATTCCATTACTCGACTCAAGAAGGACCTGTCATGTAAGTTCCAAGTAAAAGATCTCAGAAAGATGAGATATTTCTTGGGTATGGAAGTGGCAAGAACCAAAGATGGCATCAATATGTCCCAGCGAAAGTATACTCTAGATCTACTACATGAAACAGGTATGTTAGGAGCACAACCTGAAGGAACACCTATGGAAGAAGGTTGCCATCTGGAGATCAAACCAAATGGAGTCCCAGTTAACTCAGAACAATACAGAAGATTAGTCAGGAAACTCATATACTTAACCCACACACGTCCAGACATTAGCTATGCGGTCGGAATAGTAAGTCAATTCATGCACCAACCACAAGAAGAGCACATGGCGGCAGTATACAGAATCCTGAGTTATTTGAAATTGAATCCTGGAAGAGGAATCTTCTTTAAGAAAGGCACAGCCAGAAATATTGAGATCTACACTGATGCAAACCATGCAAGAGATAGGGAAACCAGGAGGTCAACATCTGGATACTGCACATATGTATGGGGAAACTTAGTTACATGGAGAAGCAAGAAACAAACGGTGGTTTCAAGAAGCAGTGCAGAAGCAGAGCTAAGAGCTGTTAACGAAGGAGTGTGTGAGGGACTCTGGGTTATAAGGCTATTAAAGGAATTAACAATTCCACATAAGGGACCTATGCAACTCTGGTGTGATAACACGTCAAGCATCGAAATGACAAAGAATCCTGTTTATCATGATCGAACAAAACATGTTGAGATAGACAGGCACTTTATTAAAGAGAAAGTTGAAGCAGGCATTATGAAACTGTCCTATCTACGTTCTGGAGAACAAATTGCAGATATAATGACCAAACCACTAGGCAGACCAATGTTTGAAGGTTTTCAACGCAAGCTAGGAATAATTGACATATATTCTCCAGCTTGAGGGGGAGTGTTAGAATATTTGGTTGTTATAGTGGGTTGTTAGAGTGGTTGTTAGAGTAGGGTCATTAAAATTATTTTCTATTGAGTCATGATTGTAATTCCCCTGATTCCCTCCTAATGTCCTCCACTCATGTCTCCTCATTTAGCTATAAATAAGATCTTCACATATGAATAAATCATCTGAGTGTTTAATGATCAGTGTTCTTTCACAAAAATAAAACATGGGAGATTACAACTCTTCCTGAAGGAAAGAAACCAATAGGATGCAGGTGGATATTTACCCCTAAATTCAATCCTGATGGCACAATCAACAAAGACAAGGCTAAACTTGTTGCAAAAGGATATACCCAGACATATGAAATTGATTATCAGGAGACATTTGCTCCAGTAGCGAAACTTAATACCATTCAAGTGCTACTATCAATAGCAGCTAACTTGGATTGGTCGTTGCATCAACTGGACGTGAAAAATGCATTTCTGAATGGGAACTTGGAAGAAGAAGTATACATGGAGATTCCAGATGGAGTTTCAGCTCCTAACAACTCTGTGTGTAAACTCAACAATCACTGTACAGGCTTAAACAATCATATAGGGCATGGTTTGGCAGATTTACCAACACAATAAAAAGACTTGGGTACACTCAGGGACAAGCAAATGACACATTGTTCATTAAACGTGTTAATGACAAAGTCACTATCTTGATCGTCTATGTGGATGGCATAGTCATTACACGAAACAATGAAGAATCCATTGCTAAACTAAAACAAGATTTGTCAATTGAGTTCCAAGTGAAAGATCTTGGACAAATGAGGTATTTTTTAGGCATGGAAGTGGCAAGAACTAAAGAGGGTATCAACGTATCTCAGCAGAAGTATACCCTAGATTTGTTGCATGAAACAAGAATCTTAGGGGTACAACCTGAAGGAACATCAATGGAAGAAGCTTATCATCTAAGAATCAAACCGAATGGTGTCCCAGTCAATCCAGAACGATATAGAAGATTTGTCGGGAAACTCATATACTTGAGTCACACACGTCCAGATATTAGCCATGCAGTTGAAATAATAAGTCAATTCATGCATCAACCACAAGAAGAACACATGGCGGCTGTGTACAGAATCCTAAGCTATTTAAAGCTTAATCCTAGAAGAGGGATCTTCTTCAAGAAAAGCACTGTCAAAGATATTAAAATCTACACTGATGCAAACCATGCAAGAGACAGGTAAACTAGAAGGTCAATCTCAAGATATTGCACATGTGTGGGGAAATCTGGTTACATGGAGAAGCAAGAAACAGATTGTGGTGTCAACAACCAGTGCAGAAGCAAAACTGAGAGCTGTTAACAATGGAGTGCGTGAAGGACTTTGGATCATCAGGTTACTGAAGGAATTAGGAATTCCACATGAGGGATCAATGCAAGTGTGGTGTGACAACAAAGCCAGCATTGAAATGGTAAAAAACCCAGTCTATCATGATAGGACAAAACATGTTGAGATAGACAGAAACTTCATTAAAGAAAAGATTGAAGCATGCATTATGAGATTATCCCACATACGATCTGATGACCAACTTGCGGATATTATGACAAAACCACTAAGCAGAACCAAGTTTGAAGGATTTCGGTGCAAGCTGTGAATGATCGATATATATTCTCCAGCATGAGGGGGAGTGTTAGAAGTCAGGAAGGCTTTCGGTGCAAGCTTGACATTTTTTACTAGCACCGAAAGCCCTTCTTCCATTTCCTTCAATCTCTCCGCTGTCTCTATTTCTCTTTCCCGCGTTTTCCCATTCTACATTTCTATAAATACTCATTGTAATCTTGTTATTGTATCAAGTAAAATCATGAGCTCTTAAGCTCATATAATCTCACGCCTAAAATTTTATCCCTACTTGATATGTACAATAATACCCATTGAGAATAAAGTCTACAAAATAAATTATGGGTAAAATTGTACATTCATATGAATTTTTTCATAAAGAGACCTACAAATAGGATCAAATGAGTATGTGTGGGCGTGTTTTTTTTTTTTTGGGCTGTTGTGGATTAGGTTCACTACCATTGAGAAAGTGAGAAAGATCCTCCTCCCACTAATCTCTCCACCACGCAAACTGATGTAACCAACCAGCTGAGCTGGGTTTCATTGTTGAAATCATGCAGACTCTCCAAATTCTCCATTCGATGATAACTCCACAACACCCTATCAGAAATCACTCAATAGCTCTTCGTTGATCTGTGAATCACGTGAGCCATTTCTTCCATGAAATCAAAGTTTTTTTTTAATGATCCTAAAGCTGAAGTCATCCCTAAGTTTGGTGATTACATTGTTCCTTGGGCACAAGACCTTCTTTTAAAGCTGCTGGTACTCTAGATACAATCTAAGTTAAGCTTTTTCTTTTAAGGGAACAAAACAATGAATTGTGACAAGGACATATAGAGAACAAAACAACAAAACACAGTACACTAGAAACTCAAATAATCTCTCTATATTCCATCTCCTACATTGCAAGGGCTGAACACATTCAAAATTCAAAGGACCAAACCCAAGTTCCTTCACTTACATCACATTCACCTGGAAATGTATAGTAGCCAGAAATCAGCTTCAATAATTCAAATTTACGAGTGTAACCTAAGATAGAAACTTGGATCCCCCCTCAAGTATAGACTCTTCTAATTTCAAGTGTTGCTTCATTTAAAAATTCCATATATACACACACACAGGCCAAAATAAATCAAAGAAGCAACTAGTAAGTCAGATTATCCAGATTAAATCAAAATAGCACATATTACTTCATTCAGCAATTTCAAATTAAGGGAGTAGCACTAAAAAAATGTAGGTGGTGAATCACATGTATTCTGTTGAAACAGCTAGGAAGTTAACAATAAAATTTCCACTTGATGATAACCTCTACAACTATCTTGTTCATTGGAAAGGTTTTCCAGATCAGTATGGTCAGATTGTTCACTTTGGACAATGTCTCATTTTTAACAACCTTGTTTGTTGGAAAGGATTTTCAGATTGAAGCACCATTCTGAATTCTGCCATTCCCTCCCCAAATTTGTGCTTCCATTTTAACTCGTCAGGAGCCGAGTTCATCAATTAGGGGAGAAATGATGGAATATATGAATGATATCTTGAAGAATCCTATAGAAAACATATCTTGTGATAGGAGATTTGGAAGGACTTATGCTAGAAAAATAAGACTTTGCTTTTTGTTATTTATTATATCCTTAAGTAGCGCTTCTCACTTTTGCAAGCTGTTTCTGTACCTCACATTTGCAAGTTGTTTCTGTATTTTGCAAGGTGCTTCTGTACCTCACTTTTGCAAGTTGTTTCTGTATTTTAATTGATGTCACTACTGCCAGTAGCTTTATGATTGCAAGTTGTATTGAGTTTCCTTCATGGTAAGGAAATCTCTTCTATAAATAGGGAGCAAAACAGCATATGTAGGCAGACTTGGATTAATGAATATTATGAGTTAGTTGCTTTCTCTATTCCCCCTTTCGGTTCTGTCTCTTTCCCCCTCTATTCTGATATTCATTTTCCCCTCCTTTCTGTTCTGATCAGTCCCTCCCTCCCTTCCACCATATCTGTTTCTCCCACTCCCCTTCACTCTTACTGCTTTTTCCTTGCCTTAATCAGATCTGTGTGTGCAAAACTAAGAGAGTGTGTGAGTGTTTTACATCAGAATCCTTAAATTTTTTAGAGCTACGCACAACATTTGTTTTAATAAACTATATAACTCTATCAAGATCGAGTTAGGTAGCAAAACTTTCACTCACGACATAACATTAGTTTTCATTGGTAGGTCCTTTCCAAGCTAAATTAGAGCAAACAACATAATTGAAAGTTAATAATGTAATGCATCAAATCAAAGAGATGTAGTGAGAAGACAGTTCCACAAGTGCAACATCTTTAGTCCATATCCATACCTTAAAACCTATACAGTCTCCATTTCCCTCGCAAGATCCAGTTTAGACTGATACAACTCAAATAATTCATTAGCTTCCGGCTCATGACAAAAGACAAACCTCCTTAAAAAGTCCTTTTCAGATAATATAAATGCTCCAAGAAATTTTCCCTTTTTCATCAGACCCTTTGACAACAAAACTTGAATGACAGCACCTCTTGGAACAATTCGTTTCTTCAGACTAAATCCCATAACATAAGGATATGTGCAAATATCAGAAGAATTGCAGCCCAGGTTGAGAGTAAGATACTCCAATATTGCATCAGTTTTATCCTCAGATCCCTTCATACAGAATGGAAAGCTTCTGAAAGCAACAACAATGTCATTGTCTGACCAGCCCCACTTCTTATACACATTAGCCTTTTTGGACCATGTCCGTTTGCTTAGGGATGTTAACGCATAAACGGCAATAGCAAATATATACTTTGAAGGATCAAACCCCATTTCCTGAAGCTCCTTCACAATCATCTTGAAGCGACCAGTACTTATAGTAAATGTCCTGGGATACAGTTGCAACAGTTTAATGACATTTGATTCAGGAACTCCGGTTTCTCTTAATATCTTCATCTTGGGCGGGACACGGGTGTCAATAAGAATGCTCAAGCAAGATTTAAGAGCTTTAATGAATTTTTCGTCAGATTGAAACAAATCCCGAAAGAAATCAAACGAAGGAATGAGCACCTTATCCAAGCTTCTTCTCATGATGTTAGGCTGAACGCACAAGAGCTTAGGGATGTCTGACCTCAAAACGCCTCTGGATATGAAAAACTCGATCTTAGGCAGAAAGGTTTTCTCAGGGTCAGATCGAAGGAATTGTGGGATATCTCTTGTGAAACGAATAATCTGGGCTTTTGAGAACCCCAGATTCTTCAAGAAATTGATAACCAGATCTGGTTTTTCTCGCGTTTCCAAGGTGATATACTGGGAAGCTGAAGCAGCTTCTTCGGGTGAGAAGCCACAAGTGTCAATGAGATATGAGACTGTGAAAGAATGGCCATTGGATGAAATTGAATTACAGTACCTGGCAGTAGGAAGTTGCCATTGGTTTTGAATGCAAAGTAATTGCTGAGATGTTGAAGGAGAGATTGTGTCGATGATTTGCCTCCGAAAAGGGACGATCTTACTGAGAGCGTAAAGCATGGGTTCTTGAAGATTGAGCAAGCTAACGGCAAATGCAAACCCTTGGAGGGCTCAGATCAGTTTTAATTAATGTGTAAAAAGTAAAAACTAAACGAGAGAGTTTGCTTTCCCTGCCGTGAAAATATTGAAAAAATAATTTTAGCTATAAATTTTTAAAAAATAATTGATACTAGAAATTAGAAAATAGGTAAAATGATGAACATATCCTCAATTAAAAAAGAGGAAAGAATCACTTTTACCTCAGAAGTTTTATCTTAGTAGCACCGGATACTTAGAAGTTTTTTTTGGAGCATTTTTGTTTCGGAAGTTTACAAAACATAGCATATTCGTCCTGACCTCATAGAAACCTACGGTAACCGTTTAAATGACATGATGACTTTCAAACTGACATGGTGGAGGCCGAGCTGGCATATACGTGGACATAGACTAGCTGATGTGGCTAAAAGGCAACGGACCAATAAAAAGATTCGATTAACATTATTGAAATCACGAGCACCGTTCAATGAAAAAAAAAATTGCCAGAACCAAAAATTAGGCTAGAGTGATTGGGAGTGAGAGAGCAATGAAATTGTGAGAAAGTGGGGCGTATGTGCTATCTGAGTTGTGAGCAAAGATTCATCCTCAATTTTTAGATATGGAATCTTTGAATCACATGTAAAGCATAGTGTCCTTAATCTTTTGGTTTCTTTATGCATTTTCATAGTCTAATGTTGAACTCGCCCATTATCTCTTTGCTTAATGTTGATTTGGATTAATTAATTTTGGGTCAAGATTAAATGGCATTAGAGGGGTGTGGTGGTCCGGATGGTGGTCCAAAGGGTGTTTCCAGAGGGTGGGACCAATGAGGTGTGGGATATCGAGGATGTGGTAGATGGAAACATATATATTGAATGAGGAGAGAGACAATGGAGATAGTAACAAAGGTGAAGAAATAGATTGGGATAAGAGAGCCGCTCATTTACATAATATATTATTGGGATTGAAAGAGGCGAGGAAGGAAGCATCTGAAGAAGATGGGGAGAAACTAATTGATAAACAGTTGGCTAAAATAGGACATACTAATGGAGACAACGATAGGGTGATTCCAAGCGAAGGTGAGGTTGAAGAGGATCTTGATTCTGAGGGTGATAGTGATAGTGACAATTAAAAGGAGCCAAATAGGGATGAAGGTCACCCCTTTTTCATGTTGGGTGGGACATATGCAAACAAGGAGTTAGTTGCAGCCATAAATAGATGTTCTATCATTTTTAGAGTTAAGTTGAAGCTGGTTAAAAGTGAGCCTTTAAGAGTTCATGTAAGATATCAAAAAGGGTGCCCATTTGTGTTGTATGCCTCTAAAGATGGGTCACATCTAGGTCTAAAAGTGAATACCCTGTTATTGAAACATAGTTTTAGCTGTGTATTTAAAAATCACAGGGCTTCTGTGAAGTGGTTGGCTAAGTATTTCAAAAGGAAGGTGCAAGAGAAGCCAAATTACAAAGTTGTAGACATGAAGAAGGATGCAGAAGAGGAACTGGTGCTTTGTGTTAGTATCTACAAGTGTAAGAGAGCGAAAAGGTTAATTGTGGAGGGAATGGAAAGAAGTTACATTGATGAGTTCAACAACCTCAAAGCTTAATGTAATGAGTTGAAAAATTCCAATCCGGGGTCAGATGTATCTCTTGAACTAAGCAAAGAAAGAAGCTCTTGAAAATGGCTAAAGGGTCTTCAACTGGTTGTATATGTGTTTCAATGCCGCAAAGGTAATTGTATCAATTTTTTTTTTGTGGTTTTTCATTGCTGTCATTGTTTCAATTACTGACTCAGCAAGTGTTTCAAAGCTTACTGTCATGTTTTAGTATTTCACTATTGGTTTTCATTGCTGGTTTCAATTACTGCCTTGTATCAATTTTTTTTAGGTTTGTCATTGTTGTTATGGTTTTGTGATTAAGTTTTCATTGCGGCAGTAGAAGTTGCAGTCGAGTCACCCATGTCTTCTTTTCTCTATTCGACCACCTCTGGTTTCATATGTCGACCGGGAATTTTGGCCGCAGGATTTCAAAACCTCCCCTCTGACCGAACCCTTTTTTTCTATAGGTGAATATGACCACTAAATTTGTGTAAGCCCTTTTAATGCCCTAGGATTATAATTTTTCAATCCACTAAATTATTATGTAGCAATAGGCAACCCATATGTATCAAACGTAGAAGCTTGCCCAGCGTTTCTTCCGTCGCAGCAAATGTCTGTTGGGGCTACCATGAGGATAGGGAGAATATGCTATGTCTTGTAAACTTTCAGGGTAAAAATACTCTAAAAAAAAGCTTTCGGGTGCCCAATGAATGCTCCTAAGGCAAAATTTCCAAGGCAAAAATGATAGTTAACCCATAAAAAAGTTGATTATTTCTTCCAATTTCAATATTTATGTTCGTCAATCTTTTTACATAAATATATGAGTGTGTGTGTATATATTAAGAAGATTGATTCCTAAAAGTATTATTAAATCGTCTGAATTCCTTAAAATATATTTAACATAGAATTGATAAGTGTGTAAGTTTATGAATATAAATATGATTTGATAAAAAGTGATTCAAAATATGAATTTAATTTATTAGAAATTACACTATTTTTGAACAAGAAAAATATTTTGCCACACCGATCATCTGAATTCATTTTGACTTTTACTTAAAAATAGAAGGATTAATACAATCTTTATGCCCTATCTGATGAAGCCCTAGGGAGTAGAGACTGGGATTGGATCAAGGATTGAATCAGAATATATCTTTTGGTTTGAGAGACTACGGATAGCTAGGGATTGAGAGTACAACGAAAGTGAGATTGCTATAAAGTTACCTCTCATTGTTGTTGCGTTTTCAATCATGGGATTGCAAATTCTAGAGACAAAAATATCTCTGTTTATAATATTTTCTTAACAAAAACACCCTCTAACAATTTTACCCTAAATTAGTTCAATTTCATTTCGGAGCCTTTTCCATATATTTTTATAAAGTGAGCCTTTTCCAGATTCCTAAGGAGTATTGCTTGCCCCCAAGAAGTATTATGATTCCTCTAAAATGCTTTCCGATTTATCCTTTAAATTGCGCTAGTAAAAATTTTAAGAAAACTCAAGCCTCTTCACATTTCTCTCTGCATCTCCGTCTTCTTCTTCTTCCTCTATATCTCCCCTGTTTTTCCCCCGGAATTTGTTTCTATGCCTCAATAGTTTTGTGCTTGGAATTTTGAGTGTGTGATGAAGTGGTGAACAACGGGAATGTTCTCACAGGAACTAGTGGCAATATAAGTCCAGGAATTTGAATCCTTTTTCTTATCTTTTTTGTGTGAGTAAATCATTTCAATGCTATCAATAGTTCAGAAAATCATATTTCTTTCATTCCTCTAAAAACGTATTGTATATTTTAATTCCATAATTTCAGAAAGAAATTTGTTAAATCGGCGATTCTCAACGCACCAGTCATGAATCAAAAAGCGATCGATAGATTAAATTAAGTATATAGAGAATGGGTATTTTGGTCATTTCATAATTAGTAGTTGTTAATTAAATAAGATTAATGAAATCATTCCCTCCAATTATTGTCTCATACCAAATATATTTTTAAAGCATCAATCTCTCATTCCCAATTACAATCTCAGTCTATCAAAATTCAATGCCACCTACCAAATAGGGCCTTAATTTTTCAAGTTTGCACTCATTTGAATTTTGATCTCTCAAATTTCAAACAATAAGTTTTGATCCTTTAGGTTTTTGTTATGTTGTAGGGACAAATATTTCAAATGAAATGAAACTTCATAGATCAAAATCTATTATTTGAAACTTGAGAGACTTAAACTAAAATGAGAACAAACTTAGGAGATTAAAAGTTGTATTGACCCAAAATAGAACTAAAACAAACCTATAAGCAACCTTATTTAATAAATTAATTGACCCCTACAAAATGAGCTTTTTCAACATCCTTTCTTCTTGAATTAATATTTTCAGTGAAGAAGCCTGTGTTTCATGGGATGATTAGTGTTTCTTAACATTATTATCACCGCCATGAATAAGGATCTCAAGCTCATCTACACCCTTCAATCTTATAAAAGCAAAATATAGATGCTCATACGTAAACAAGAACCTTTAAACATGATTCATTGGATGATATGTTTATATGTAATATTGACACCTATGTATACAAGGTAATTAAACTTGGATCAGTCACTGAACTGGTCGGGATACTGGGTCAAGAGTCAAATGGGTCAGACAAAAGTCAAACCAAAATTAGCCCGGGACCAAACTGGAGAGAAATTGAAGATTTTAGGCTTATTAATATGAAATTCTAAAAAAAATTTTAAAAATTTGATTTTTTAAAAAATAAAAATTCCGGACCGAACCGGTCTACCGACCGGTTGGCCGGTTTTCTGTCCGGACTGCCTGGTCCAGTCCGGGTTCTGTTACCATGATATATACTCCTCTAAAACCTTAAACCCCATTAAATTTACCTTAAAATCTAACAACTTTCCAACTTTATTCCTACTTAAAATACACAACATCCAATGAGAATAACTGAATAAAGTCTAAATAATAATAAGTGAAGGGTAAAATTATACATTCACATGAAAAATTTAATGAGGTGGCTTATAACTCTCTCTCTCTCTATAAAAGTAATACCAGGATAGTACATATATATGGATTATCCTCCTCCCATTAATCTCTCAACCCAACGCATACAATCAAAATGGCATCATCATCTTCAGAATCCCATCTTGTCTCTTCCACAATCTTTATCGTAAATTACACTTTTGTCATCATATCCCTCAGTACTGATGCAACCAACAAGCTGGGTTACACTGTTGAAATCATACAAAGACTCTCCAAATTCTCCATTCTAGGAAAACTCCACAACACCCTATCAGAAATCACTCGATAGCTCTTTCTTGATCTGTTCTTCCCCGAAGTTCAAGCTTTTTTTCCCCCTGATGATCATGAAGCTGAAGTAATCCCTAAGTTTGGTGATTACATCATTGGCCTATTCCATAGGAACTAGCCCTTCTTTCGAAACTGCTGGTACTCTTGACACAGGCAGCGACCTTATTTGGTCAAAGTGTGATCCTTGCAAGGAATGTTTCGATCCAAAATAAGTTAAGCTTTTTATTTTTTTGGGAAACAAAATTTAAGTTACGACAGAGTCATCCAGAGAACAAAATAATAAAACATAGTACACTAGGTACTCAAATCCTTACATTGTAAGGGCAGAACAAATTCAAAAGTCAAAGGACCAAACCAAGTTCCTTCACTTTCATCACAGTCATCTTGAAATGTATAGTTGCTAGAAATCAGCTTCAATAATTCATGCAATTATGAATGACTTATTTTGCACCACAAGAAGAAGATCTGGAGAAGGAAGCCAAAGAAAATAAAGTGTGTAAATAAAGAAGGTTGGTGTAGTTTGGAGGGTGGAGCTTTTTGGAAGCGATGAACCAAGCTGGGATTTGGCGTTTTGCATAGAATGGAATACATGAGAACCACGTCACTGCCAAAAAATTAGACAAGGAAATTCTTGCCAGCTGTCATTCCCAAAACTACCCATCAAGGCCATCGCTGGACCAAAATGAAATGTGTAAAGAAAATTCTGCAGTCGGATAGAAGAGAATTTGCTTCTGGACATACACATTACCATAGTGCTTATGCGTAGGGGTGTACGTGCACTAAGCACGAAATTGACCCAGGTCCAAGGATCACGTCCTCATCAGATGTCCAAGTCTATCATTACTAAGATAGAAACTTAGATCCCCTCAAGCATAGACTGTCCTAATTTTATGTGTTGCTTCATTCAAATATTCCATACGTATCAAAATAAATAAAAGAAGACACTAGTAAGTCAGATTATCCAGATTAAATCAAAATGACCCATATTACATCATTCAACAATTTCAAATTAAGAGTGGCACTGCAACAATATAGGTGATGAATCATATGTATTCCATTGAACCAGCTATGAACTTAACATCAAAACCAATGATATGTTGTTAACTGCCAACACGTCAACAGTTATTATATATGACATAACAAGGTTGCATGTTTGTCATCTAATCTAATTCCTTAATAAAAGTATAATGAACCCCTGTATTTTTTTGAGCCACACACAACATTTGTTTTTATAAACAACATAACCCTATCAAGATCGAGTTAGGCAGCAAAACTTTCACTCACGACATAACATTAGTTTTCATTGGTAGGTCCTTTCCAAGCTAAATTAGAGCAAAAAATATGATTGAAAGTTAATAATGTAGCATCAAAGAGATGTAGCGAGAAGACAGTTCCACAAGTGCTACATATTTAGTCCATATCTATACCTTAAAACCTATCCAGTCTCCACTTCCCTCGCAAGATCCAGTTTAGTCTGATACAACTCAAATAATTCATTAGCTTCCGGCTCATGACAAAAGACATACCTCCTTAAAAAGTCCTTTTCAGATAATTTAAATGCTCCAAGAAATTTTCCCTTTTTCACCAGACCCTTTGACAACAAAACTTGAATGACAGCACCTCTTGGAACAATTCGTTTCTTCAAACTATATCCCAAAACTGGAGGATATGTGCAAATATCAGAAGAATTACATCCCAATTGAAGGATAAAATACTCTAATATTGCATCAATTTTATCCTCAGATCCCTTCATACAAAATGGGAAGCTTCTGAAAGCAGCAACCATGTCATTGTCTGACCAACCCCACTTCTTATAGACATTAGCCTTTTTGGACCATGTCCATTTGCTTAGGGATGCTAACGCATAAACGCCCATAACAAAATGATACTTTGAAGGATCAAACCCCATTTCCTGAAGCTCCTTCACAATCATCTTGAAGCGACCAGTACTTATAGTATATGTCCTGGGATACAGTTGCAACAGTTTAATGACATTTGATTCAGGAACTCCGGCTTCTCTTAATATCTTCATCTTGGGCAGGACACGGGTGTCAGAAAGAATGCTCGAGCAAGATTTAAGAACTTTAATGCATTTGTCGTCACATTGAAACAAATCCGAAAAGAGATCAAACGAAGGAATGAGCACCTTATCCAAGCTTCTTCTCATGATGTTAGGCTGACCGCACAAGAGCTTAGGGATTTCTGACCTCAAAACGCCTCTGGATATGAAAAACTCGATCTTTGGGAGAAAGGTTTTCTCAGGGTCAGATCGAAGACACTGTGGGACTTCTCTTGTGAAACGAATAATCTGGGCTTTTGAGAACCCCAGATTCTTCAAGAAATTGATAACCAGATCTGGTTTTTCTCGCGTTTCCAAGGTGACATACTTGGAAGCTGAAGCAGCTTCTCCGGGTGAGAAGCCACAAGTGTCAATGAGGTATGAGACTGTGAAAGAATGGCCATTGGATGAAATTGAATTACAGTACCTGGAAGTGGAAGGTAGCCATTGGTTTTGAACGCAAAGTAATGGTTGAGATGTTGAAAGAGAGAATGTGTTGACGATTTGCCTCCGAAAATGGACGATTTTTCTGAGAGCCCAAAACATGGGTTCGAAAAAACTGAGCAAGCTAACGGAAAGGCAAAGCACAAACCCTTGAGCGGGGCCAAACCAGGTTATGGGTACAAAGAAAGAGATAGCTTCCTCGGCCATGAAATTATTATTATTATTATTATTATTATTATTATTATTTTCCGGAGCCTTGAAAAATTACTTATTTTTTTAATAAATTAAAACATTACTTTCTGATTCAAACAAAAATATTTTATTTTCAATATTTGTATTTCTAACTCTTGTATTTACACATTATATCATTATATTGAGATATAAATAATTGAATGTTTCGACAATGAAATGAATATATGCAAAACTTGATTTTAAAAGTTGCTGTTTGTTTTTGTATAAAATATTTTATACATAGATATATTAAGAAGATTAATGAGAAAATTTCAGGAAAATACTATAGAAACTTGAAAAAGACAAATTAAGGTATCTATTATGTAAAATATCATATCACATCAGAGAGTGAGAGAAATCTGGAATATTGAAATGTTTGTAAAAGACGGCCACTATCCCTGAGTCATGTGGAAATAAAATACAACATTTTTTCTTCCCCTTCTCACTCATGCCTGCCTGAGATTTTCTCTTTTATCGATATCACATCTTTTCTCACACACACTCTCTCCAATCTTCTACTTCTTACTTTCAATTTAATTGATCTGAAACGACCATGACCAGTGGAGATTTCACCACCACCAGCAAGGTTGTTGACGAAAACTTTGATCCCATGATTACTTTGATCGTTGTCACTTCAGGGATGGCGGCCTCATGATCGACTACGACATTGGAATTTCAGGTGCATATCTTCAACTTCTCCCAAGAAAATTGAAGATGCTACATAACAAGTCTTTGGTCAAGAAAACTAAGGCTGGAAAAGGTTTGAAGGTCTGATTCTTCTCATAACAGCTGACCATAGCTCATTATTCTGCACTTCTAATCATTTTTTTTTTGTCAATTGTGAGTAGCAAGTCAGAGAGCACTACCAAAAAGATGATATATCCTGTGGAGCTTCATTTTGCAAAACATGCGATACTTTAACTATTTATGGGTGTCAGCATAGGTAATCATGAAACTAAAGTAGTCAATCGCAAAATTAAAATAGGAAATGTTTAAACATAGGGGACTCCTCCATGAATTCTTCAAGTGTGGAGGCGTTCCTAAGTCATTTTTGGAATTTATGAAACTTATATAGGCAATTACAAAACTAAAGTAGTTAATTGTAAAATTAAAGTAGGAAATAGTTAGGCACAGCGGGAATCCAACATTAATTCTTCAAGTGTGGGGGAGTTTCTAAATCATTTTGGAATTCAAGGAACTCATATGGGTAATAATGAAACTAAAGTTGTCAATCACAAAATTAAAGTAGAAAATGGTTAAGCACAAGAAGATTCCATGAATTCTTTAAATTTATAGAACGCAAGTAGGCAATAACAAAAGTAAAATAGTAAAACACAAAATTGAAGTTGTGAATAGCGATTTGGCATTAGAAAATATTAACAATGTGAACGAGCTCTAAAATAGTCACACATGTATTATAAATTGAGTGTTACATTCTCACAAGACACAACATCTCTCAACCTTCTCATCTCCAAGCTCATGGAATCTGAAACCAAATTAAATGAACGAAGCATTATCCAGTAATCAATCAAATTCTCAATAGAAATCAAAACAATAGCAATTCAATTTCAGAAAATCACCATATCTAGCATCGAAATTGATAATCATCCCTAACAAACTACATAGTTACATAGGAACAATTACAGAGAATCTAGAAGCCAAATCATGTTCTTGTAATACCATTTCCTTTGAAAGGAATTCATTTTTCATCTTTTACAGATTTATATATATTAATTAATTATAGATTTTTTTGTCCTAGGATTTTTTTTTTTGACCAAGTTTGTCCTAGGAATTGAGAATATTAGAAATTCAGCATTTAAGATTGTTTCTGTCTGATACTTAAGCATAATATGTAAAGGGCATGTCATTTGATATCATCTCACTGATTCAAGAGCCTGTTTGGGTAAGCGGCTGCAAGTCCGAAACGGTGAAGCAGGGAGGTGACCGTTACAGCATCTTCCCCAACTGTCTTCCGAGAACCCATGTCACTCTCTTCTCTTCTGGCGTCGATTCGGTGTTGGTTGTGGTCCTTGGTGTTAAGCTCATCGTGAGTTGTCGCCGGCCGTGGGTTGTTCACGGGTGGGAAGTCGTGGTTCTCAAAGCTGTGCCTTATTCCCTAGCTATCGCCCGAGGTCGTCGGCGGGGTCGTCTCTGGCGGAGAAGCACCATCACAGCAGTGGTTAAAGTATCCGAGGAAGGGAGAGCAAAGGAAGGCCTAGCACTGAGGATACGGGAAGCAAGAGAATCTGAGCAAGAAGATTGTAGAGAAAGAGGGAGAGGGTGAGGAGGCTAGGTGGTGAATGAAGAGAGAGAGAGAGATGATATTACAGGATAATTATCTAATTAGAGATGAAATATTTGAATGATCACAGATATCATCAAATTTTTTTTTTCATTATTAATAAAATATCAAATTTCAATGGTAATAATGTGATGAATATAATGATATAATTGCATATCATACAAATCACATCGTTACTGGCGACAATTACATGTTTTTTTGAAAAATATAAATCTAAGTTTGTTAATATCTGCAAATAATATCACCACATTTCTTATTATTTTTTTCATGATATTAAGGAAAGAGAACTGATAAAGATAATAATGATCCAGTTGATATAGCATCTATATCAATTATCCATAGATTATCTTCAACACAAATGAGTCATATTTATGACACAATCAGAGACCAACTTATTAGCGGTAGATGATTCAATCATGATCCACTTCATATATGCATTATAATATAAATATAAATTTATTCATTTTTAGTGAAGTACTTTGGTGTCTATTTTTTTAATAATAATTGAAGCTTTTTTAATCAAATTTTATTTATGTTTTTTTACTTTAAGTATGTCAATATATACAAATAATATATATATATATATATATATAGTAGTATTCAATAACATCCATGCCCTTTTCAGTCATTTTGCATCTAAACAAGCTTTTTAAACTCTAATCCAAACAAGTTCAAGGTTAGAAAAAAAAAGCCACTTCTGCTACCGCTAATCTAAATATAAATCACATTTACATTTTCACTTTTAATCCTACCTTATTTTTCTAAAAGTCAAATGATAAAAAAAGCCACTTCTCCACCGCTAATCCAAACGGGCACCAAGTCTTGGATGTCCCTGTAGAAGCCTACGTGCTTTTTCTTGGCCAAAAATCCTAATGCAAGGCATTTAGATACAGAGATATCCAAGGCAGAGAAAGATTTGGTCATACTTTGATTTCAGGTCCCGAAGATAACATCGCGAGGAAGCAACTTGTAGGTGTTCTTGGCATTTGAAAGAAGGGTACAAAAAATCTGGTTTCCATGAACTTGAAGTGAAAACAATCAAAGTAATCATGAGATCAAAGTTTCCGCCGACGACGTTGCTACTAGTGGTGGTGGTGAAATCTCCGCCAGTATCAATTAAATCGAAAGCAAGAAGTATAGAAGATTGGAGAGAGAGAGAGAGCTTGCGTGTGAGAAAAGGCGAGATTAATGAAAATTATTCTCTAAAAATTAATCCGAATATATATTTATTTTCTTATAACTCAGGGGCAGTGGTTGTCTTTTACAAACATTTCAATATTCTAGATTTCTTCCTCGAATCTGACATGATATTTTACATATTGGATACCCTAATTTGTCTTTGGGGAATTTCCATAGTATTTTTTTGAGATTTTCCCAAGATTAATTCCATAGAGGATTATTAAACCTTTTGATTTCCTTAAAATATATTTAACATAGAATTGATATGCGTGAAAAAGGCTTTAGCTACTGTGAAGGGGTTTCACGTAGTATTGTGTTCATGATCGGATTTAGCAGCTATATTGGAACTGGATCAGAGTACTCCTATTAATGTAGGCTGATTTTTTTGAGAAATCTCTCCTTTTTTGTATAAAAAAAAAAAAAGAATTGATGTGTGTGTTACTTTATGAACTTAAGTTATGTATGATAAATCGATCACCTTAGTTCAATTTAACTTTTGCTTCAAAAAGAACTAAAACAAACCTTTAAGCACCCTTGTTTTATCAATTTTTTTTTTCCCGAAAAAATAAATTTCATTAAATATAATCAGTAGAAATAAACATCACCAAGAAAGTCCAAAACAAGACAAAGCATAAAAAAGGCTAAAGTCAAGCCCAAACACAACAACCCAACCCAAATAACACCGCCATCCAAAACCCTAACTCTAATCCAAAGGAAGAGAACTTCAAGTACTTTCATTGCCGCCGTCGCCGTCACCATCACATTCATCCCTATCGGAGAAGATGAAATAACACCAAGAATGATGCCGGAATCCAGGAATGGGGATTCACAGAACCACCTGAAAGGTTCCATCCCTTTTCACATACTACCTACCAGCAAAAGAGTAGAGAAACAATACCCATACAACCATGTGCAAAGGAGCAATAACATCATATTAGTCCTCAAAAATATCAACCAACACCATCAAAGCCATCACATCCCCGAACCATCAGATCTAACATGCTCAGCCAGAAACCACATCCATCTAAACCAGATCGAAGAAGAGGAGGCAAGAATCCATATTAGATTAGCAAAATTCCATAGGGTCTTTGATATCATGTCCTTTGCACCATCACTATCTTTCCCTCCTTCACCAATCGAGCCACTCCTCCCTTAAACCGCACCCCCAGATCATGATAGATACTAACAAACTCAAAGAAGTAAAAAACATAAACCCCGAAAAGAAGTGCTCCCTAGCTGGATGACCTCCCCTCCAGCTTGCGCAGGAGAGGGAGGTGCCGGAAAACCAACCTCAAAGAGAGATGAAGACTCCAACTTAGGAGGGAAAAGGGAATATTTTATTTTATCAACTAATGAACCACTATAAAATAAACTTTTTCAACATAGTTTCTTCAAAATTAAGACTATATTTTAGCAAAGAAGCTTGTGTGTTTCCCATATGCATTAACTGCTAAGCAAACCTATGAGCACCTAAAGCTCATCCTACAAAACGACATCGTTTCAATTACGAGGAGCCATATCAACATTTTCTGCTTCTTTATTCTCCTCTTTTTCTCTCTTCACTCATCCTCCCTCGCTCCCCACGGTCAGACCGGAAGGGGTCAAATTCAGTTCCTTGCAATAGCAAATTTTATCATCGAACAAGCTTAGCCCATTCTGCAGAATTAGATGGTAATACCTCGACCAAGAGAGAACGAGTCAAGTGATCAAATTATTATCAATGGGGATATGAAGTTTAACTTCATCAGCACCTTCTGACAGGGAAAGCTTCACTGCTGTTCGGTCCATGACTTTTTGAATTCTGGGTTTTCGCTTCTTGTTGCTGCACTATTTTTTATGGCTTTTAGTTTTCAAAAACAGGGAATGAAATGAAGATTAGAGAAACAACATCTAAATCCAAAAGAAGTTACCTTGACAAAAAACAGAGCTCTCTATTTTAATAGCAAAGCGTCGGTTTTTGAGCTGTACGTAGCAATAAATAAATACTCGTATGGTACTTAACATATGACATGTTTATCTATTTTGATTAGATTAAGGAAGTTAGTTAATATGACATATATTTTCTAAATCACTTTAAGTATCTTCCTTAATTCCCCGTTCCCTCTTCTTCTTGATTATTGTTAAGGGAGCATCAATAGGGTAAATTAGAAAAAGATTAATAAATATGAAAATTATGTTTTATATTTATGATCAAGATTAAATCTCTAAATATGTCTTATATTAAAGACCGGAGAAGTATTATGTAGTTAATGTGACCCTCCTTTTAACACCCATTTGCCAGACATGATAATGGAAGGAATACTGAGAGGCTAAACCATAAGCTAAGGTCAGCCAGAACAATGAGTAATAATCATCCATTTAGTCCATGACTAACATGGATTCAACATATTGTCTATTCATGGAAACCCATTTAGAGAACGTTTGGGTCATAAGCATCATGTTGCTTGCACAGTTGCACGTCACGGAGTCTGAACATGGGGACTAAAGAGTAAAGATATGAGGGAGGAGCAAAGAGAGACAAAAGGGTCTAGCAAAGAAGGAGAATATGATCCGATTGCGTTCATTAAATGAAACGACGCCATTTTGCGGGATGAGCTTTAAGTGCTCATTGATCCAGTTAGCAGGTAATGCAGACTTGTGTTTTTCATGGGATAGCAAGCTTCCATTGTATAGTGAATGCTGAGTAAGAGGACTGAGGGGAATAAATAATTACTCGCTCCGATCTTAATTATAACATAAAATTGATTTTTTTGGAAAAATTAAGGAAACTAATTAAATTATTTTAGATTATTTATATTATCATTTTTTTCTTCAAACTAATTAGTTTGACTAATAAATTAATATATAATCTAAGGATATATAATATATGATATGATTAAATAACTTATTTAGCTTCCTTAATTTTTCCAAAAAAAGTTAACTTTATCTTATAATTAGGACTAAAGGTAGTATCAATAATATAGTAAAAAGAAATCCTATTAATAGGATTTCTTTTTATCATATTCTTGAGCCCCCTTGAATTTCACCGAAATAGGATTTCTTTTTACCATATTATTGATCCCCTAGTGAAATTCAACAGGGCTTAAGAATATGGTAAAAAGAAATCCTATTTGATCCCCTGGTGAAATTCAAGGGGGCTAAAAAATATGGTAAAAAAAATTCTATTATTTCACCTGGAGATCAATAATATGGTAAAAAGAAATCTTATTAATAGGATTTCTTTTTTCTCCGATCCTAAATATAAGACAAAATTGATTTTTTTTTTTTAGAGATTAGAAAAGTTAAATAAGTTACTTAATCATATCATATGTTATGTATCTTTAGATTATATATTAATTTATTAGTTAAACTAATTAGTTTGAAGAAAAAAATAAAAATAAAAAAACTTTAAATTAATTTAATTAACTTCCTTAATTTCTCCATAAAAATCAACTTTGTCTTATAATTAGGACTGGAGAGAGTACTAGCTACAGCCCTTAATATATGAGAGTTGACTAATTTAAATAAAAGAAGTTAGTTAAGTTAGTTATCCATAATAAATATATATTAGTTTTCCTAAAATACCATCTTTCATCATGATTATCTTTATAAATAAACTCCTAAATATGTGCAATCAATATAAATACTTTAGAAGAAAAATAAAAATTGTGGAGACAAAGTAGATTAATGTCTTATATTTAAAACCAAATCTAACTCCTAAATAACTTAAACTGCCTTTGATCTTTAACATAAGACTCAATAATTTTTTTAAAGAGATTAAAGAAACTAAATAAATTATTTTAAAATATTTATATTTATCATTTTTCTCTAAACTAACTTATTTAACTCATAAACTGATGTACAAATATACATAAT
Organism: Inga oerstediana; assembly: GCA_963210345.1. Taxonomy (NCBI): domain Eukaryota; kingdom Viridiplantae; phylum Streptophyta; class Magnoliopsida; order Fabales; family Fabaceae; genus Inga; species Inga oerstediana. Next base: position 17,867,458 of record OY723406.1, read on the forward strand.
ATATGTTATGATTAAGTAATTTATTTAACTTCATTAATATCTCTAAAAAAATTGATTAGGTCTTGTATCAAAGACCGGGGGTAATATTTTAAGAAACCTCTTTGCAGACAACATTGTCTGTAAGTTTCTTAACATTGTTACAATGAATAAGAATTTGAAGCACATCTACACCCTTCAATCTTAAAAAGCAACACATAGATGCCCATATGCAAACAAGAACCTTTAAACATGATTCTCCCGATGATATATGTATATGTACCATTACCACATGTATATATACTCATTCTGTCCTATTTCCAAATCAATTCCCATATATTTCACGTTGACAAGGGAAAACCTAAACCCCATTAGCTGCACCTTATAATCTAATAACGTTCCAACTTTATCCCTACTTGATATATACAATATCCCATGAAAACAAAATCTCCATAATAAATTAAGGGTAAAATTGTATATTCATATGCAAATTTTCATAAAGTGACTTCTAAATAAGACAAAAAAAAAACTTATCTTTCTGCCTTACAAATAGAATCAGATGTGTGTGTGTGAGCGTGTTAGCGTGTTTTTTTTTGGGGGGGGGCGGGGGGGGTTGGTTTTGTTCCGGTTCACTACCATTGAGAAAGTGAGAAAGATCCTCCTCCCATTCGTCTCTGCACCACGCAAACAATCAAAATGGCATCATCATCTTCTGAATCCTATCTCCTCTCTCCCACGATCTTTATCATAACTTACGCTCCTGTCATCATATCAATCAGTACTGATGAACCAACCAGCTGAGCTGGTTTCACTGTTGAAATCATGCATAGACTCTCCAAATTCTCCATTCTATGATAATTCCACAACGCCCTATCAGAAATCACTCAATAGCTCTTTGTCCATCCGTGAATCATGTGAGCCATTTCTTCCCCGAGATCAAAGGTTTTTTTTTTAATGATCCTGAAGCTGGAGTCATTCCTAAGTTTGGTGATTGCATCATGGCCCATTCCTTGGGCACAAGACCTTCTTTTGAAGCTGCCGGTGCTCTAGACACAGCCAGTGATCTTATTTGGTTGAAATGCAAACCCTGCAATCGATGCTTCGATCCAATCTAAGTTAAAAATTCCATCTCCCACGTTGCAAGGCCAGAACACATTCAAAATTCAAAGGACCAAACCCGAGTTCCTTCACTTACATCACATTCACCTGGAAATGTATAGTAGCCAGTAATCAGCTTCAATAATTCAAATTTACGAGCGTAACCTGAGATAGAAACTTGGATCCCCCTTCAAGTATAGACTCTGCTAATTTCATGTGTTGCTTCATTTAAAAATTCCACACACACACACATGCACGCGCCAAAATAAATAAAAGAAGAAACCAGTAAGTCAGATTATCCCGATTAAATCAAAATAGCACATATTACTTCATTCAGCAATTTCAAATTAAGAGAGTAGCACTAAAAAAATGTAGGTGGTGAATCACATGTATTCTATTGAACCACCTAGGAACTTAACATTAACATTCAAAACCACTGATCTGCTGTTTTTGGAGGGTACTATTATCGTATATGACACAACAAAGTTGCATGTTTGTCACCTAATCTAATTCTTCAACAGACGTATAATGAATCCTTAAAGTTTTTTGAGCTACGCACAACATTTGTTTTAATAAACCATATAACTCTATCAAGATCGAGTTAGGTAGCAAAACTTTCACTCACGACATAACATTAGCTTTCATTGGTAGGTCCTTTCCAAGCTAAATTAGAGCAAACAACATGATTGAAAGTTAATAATGTAATGCATCAAATCAAAGAGATGAAGTGAGAAGACAGTTCCACAAGTGCTACATCTTTAGTCCATATCCATACCTTAAAACCTATCCAGTCTCCACTTCCCTCGCAAGATCCAGTTTAGACTGATACAACTCTAGTAATTCATTAGCTTCCGGCTCATGACAAAAGACAAACCTTCTTAAAAAGTCCTTTTCAGATAATATAAATGCTCCAAGTAATTTTCCCTTTTTCAACAGACCCTTTGACAACAAAACTTGAATGACAGAACCTCTTGGAACAATTCGTTTCTTCAAACTATATCCCAAAACTTGAGAATGTGTGCAAATATCAGAAGAATTGCAGCCCAGTTTAAGGATAAGATACTCCAATATTGCATTAATTTTATCCTCAGATCCCTTCATACAAAATGGGAAACTTCTGAAAGCAACAACAATGTCACTGTCAGACCAGCCCCACTTCTTATACACATTAGCCTTTTTTGACCATGTCCATTTGCTTAGTGATGTTAACGCATGAACGGCCATAGTAAATATATACTTTGAAGGGTCAAACCCCATTTCCTGAAGCTCCTTCACAATCATCTTGAAGCGACCAGGACTTATAATAAATGTCCTGGGATACAGTTGCAACAATTTAATGACATTTGATTCAGGAACTCCGACTTCTCTTAATATCTTCATATTGGGCAGGACACGGGTGTTATAACGACTAAGAATGGCCGAGCAAGATTTAAGAACTTTAATGAATGTGTCGTCAGATTGAAACAAATCCCGAAAGAGATCAAACGAAGGAATGAACACCTTATCCAAGCTTCTTCTCATAATGTTAGGACAACTACATAAGAGCTTAGGGATGTCTGAGCTCGAAACGCCTCTGGATATGAAAAACTCGATCTTGGGGAGTAGGGTTTTCTCAGGGTCAAATCGAAGACACTGCGGGGCTTTTCGTGTGAAATGAAGAATCTGGGATTTTGAGAATCCGAGGTTCTTCAAGAAATTAATGACCAAATCGGATTTTTCTCGCGATTCGAAGCGGACATACTTGGAAGCTGAAGCAGCTTCTTCGGGTGAGAGGCCACAAGTGTCAATGAGATATGAGACTGTGAAAGAATGGCCATTGGATGAAATTGAATTACAGTACCTGGCGGTGGAAGGTAGCCATTGGTTTTTTTTTTTTTTTTTTTGAATTGTAGTGACAAGAGAGAGGTCTCTTGGTGGCCGTAAAAGCCAATACATCATATATGGAAATACACTAGAGCAACCAAATGTTAGCTAAGGTCAGCTAACATTTGGAGCGAACAAAAAGCTGGGGGGTGATGCACTGTAGTTAGCTCATTGTTCGAGCTTAAAGCTAATTTTGCCAGATAGTCAGCACATTTAAGTGCTTCCCTGTGAGCGTGATGAATTTCCAAGTCCCAATCAAGATATATTAAGTTCCGTGTTTCCTGCAGTTCCGAGTTGAGAGGATGATCCGTATCGTGCGAATGGAAAAGTAACCGGATGGCCTCCAATGAATCCGTGTAAAGTCTGACCTTGGTGAGCTTTAAAGATTGGCATATTTGAAGTCCAATCCTTATAGCCTGAATCTCCGCCGCTGTTGAACCAACCGAGAAGCCTATGTTTTGTTGAAATCCACTGATCCACGAACCGTGACTGTCACGAACTACTCCACCTACTGCTGCCTGACTCTGATTGTCCAATGCCGCATCTACGTCCACTCTAGTAAATCCTTCTGGGGGTGCACACCATCTGTCTGATGCTCTGTCAGGAATTCTGAAGACTTTGTGTCTGAAACGTCCTTCTTCGACTGCCTCCTGTAAGAAGTGAAGACCTCTATGAATTAGTCTTTGTGGTCGGTCGCCGCTTCCTTCCATTGCCTTGTTGCATCTGTTCTTCCAAATGAGCCAACACAGCGAACCAAATGCCTTCTGCCAAGGCCAGTGACGAAACTTGGAAACTCCCGGGGAGTTCTGCATGTTCCATTTTAGCCATTCCTGCAAGTTACAAGAGAAAAAAGCAGAGTAATATATTGGGTTAATGCAAGATAGCCAGATTTCACTCGCGCTTTCACAGTCTCTCAAAGTATGGATTGCTGTTTCCTCACAACTGCACTCAAAAGGACACACAAAATTGTTGGTCACACCTCTCTTCGCTCTGATTGAATTAGTAGGGATTCTCTCTTGGAACAATTGCCACATGAAAAATTTGACTCTCTCTGGATAGCCATTGGTTTTGAACGCAAAGTAATTGTTGGATTGTTGAAGGAGAGATCTGCCTCCGAGAAGCGACGATTCTTCTGAGAAAGCAAAGCATGGATTCAAAACCCTTGAACAAGCAAAACCCTCGCTCGCAGATGATGAAACGAGGACATAGCTTCCCGGCTTTGAAAATAATCAAAAAGGGACCGCAAACTATGAAAATGTTGGCTATAATTCTATAAATCAAGCTTTGAAGCTAAAAACCCTTGTAAATCATGCTTTTAATTGTCATAAATCTCTCTCAATTATTTGAAACTAATGTTCTTATAAGCACAACCATTGAAATAAATATTCGCAACTAATTTTTAGTAAAATTTAGAATTTAATTATAGATAATAGGGGCATATATTAATTTACAGCTCTCATACTTTACTTATTTGGGAAAGGAATCTCTCTATTTCCCTTTCCCTTGCTTCTCTCCACTTTTATATTTGTATTGTTAAATCAATTCTAATGATTTGAGATTTAATGCCGTATAAATTATTATTATAATATTAAATAACAAAAAATATAAATAAATAAATCTAAATCATTAAAATTTATTCTCAATACTTCATATCTTTAAACTTTTGTTAAAATATTCAATATTTTTATTTTTACTTTTTATATGATATTAAATCCTAACTGTCATATTGATTTAGTGTTCGTTTGGGATAGCTTATTTTTTGATAATAAGTGTTTATAATTCGTGATTCACAATATACGAAGTAAATATGTGAGAGGAGTTTTGTCTTCAGCAGCCTCTAAAGCATAGCCCTGTGCTTTTGGTAATCTCCTTTGTAATGCCAACATATGAATAGTTTCAAGAGGCTCTAAAGGATGATTATGATCTAAAAATAGTTTAGTAATTCTATATCTTTCATTTACTTTTTTAATTATCATTCTAACTTCACACCCAGTTCTTGTCTCCTCTCGAGGCTTCTTAATTTTCAAATCTCTTCTATTTGGTTTTCTCACTCCCTCCTTATGGCAAACATATCTGTAATATATGATGAACCATTTTTCCTACTATTATTAGAGTTTTCTTTTCTAACACCAAATCCCATTCTTCGACCATAGTCAACCCAATATTACCATGCCTCTTCTACATTATCAAATTCAAGACTCAGAGTAGGAGTTGTATTTTTATCCATTACTTAGGAGAAGCTAAAAAAAAACAGAGAGATACCTGAAAAACAAATAACTAATATAAAGCATGAATATCCTAGCTTAAACATATACTAAATTAAAACAAACATAGGAAAAACAACTAGCATATACAAATGACGTGATCAGTATACAATGTAATGATTCCTTCTTCTTTTTTCCATGGTTATCCGATTTTATAAGAAGCAACACAAGCACAAAAAAAAAAAAAAAAAACTCAAAGGGATGCATACAAACTATAAAACAAACATATATAACCAATCAAGAAGCAATCAATAAATGCAAAAGATGAACAAGCTAATACCTTTCTTCAATGATTTCTTCTTAGGTATAGCCTGCAAAGACTGCTTGGGAGGCAAAAATGTGAGTTTCCAACTTAGCATGAGTGTCCTAGGATCTTTTTTTCCCACTAAAGTGTAGATAAAATCTGCAAAGAAACAAGAAAATATTTGATTCGAGTCGCGTCCGAGGACATTGTCCTTAAGAGATATTCCGCAGCCCCCTCAGTAAATAGGAAGCGGCATCTCCCCAGGATTAAACGAACCCTTCTTGTAAGAAACAGGGCGGCAGAACTGGCGGAAGATAAAGTAACTCAGTGAGATATTACCGAGGCTTCTATTTCTCTATTCTAAATGGCGTCACGGTTGGGGTATTTATAAATATGAATCAATGCCTTGAAAAGGTGCCTTTTAAAACTACATCTTTTCAAGTAGAAGTCATAACCATATATTAAATTCATGAACCATGTTGATTTATGAACTAACACAAATCCCTTAATTTATTAGGACATGACTTTTCAAGACACATCTCTTCATTTTAAAATATTCCAATAATATTGGAAAGACTCTTTCTTTGACACACCTATATGCAATATTTACAACAATCCCCCACATGTGTCAAAGAAAGCACACCATTTGCTGAGTTACATCCATGGATATAACGATTGTATTTGGTGGTCCGTAGAACTATGAACCAGACCTAAACCAATAACACTTGATACACAGAAATGTCAGTGAAGCATGCTTCTATGAACTAACAAATCTTGGTGTGTATTAGAGGCATTAAGAGTCAAATTATATCCTAACATTTCTGCTGTTAACAACGGTTTTGCGCGTTATGTCGGCCATGCGCGTACCTGGTGCATAATTAATGCTTTAGAGATTTTGCCAAGATCTCATAGAAGCGGCCACACTCCACATTCATAAAGGTGATTTCATTTAAGTTTGTGCTTGCACTATACACATTGCCTTGTTGAACTTTGAAATCATTAAGAGCTTTGCTCAACCTACAATAATACAGTCTAGCACATTCAAAGTATTATAGGAAGGAACGTAAAATATATTTGTGCTAGTTAGAACTGACGAACGACTTGTTCTTACCCATTGAACCTTCTTCATGGGATCACCAATCATAAAGGTTGGGTTGCCATCGTTTTCAATTAATAGCTGGCTTTAGTTCCATTCCTCTTGACATTTCAACAATCATTTTCCTCCCAAGGGGTTTCGTTAACGGATCCGATAGGTCTATTATTGACCTCACCAAATCAATTGAGATAACTCTACCATAATTCTTAAGCGCTTATTTATATCATATCTCAAACGATTTTCACTTTCATCATTGTTCTTTCTACAATGGCTATTACCATTTGACAATCATAGATCATTGACACTAAGAGCTGGTTTCTTACCAAAAATTTGCTAAGAGGTTTTCAACATTCTTAGCACTTCACCCATTTCCTGAGTAATCAACTTTGACTCACATAATATTTTATTTTTACCACTACTAAAAATGAATTTTCTCACATAAATTGAATTTCAGTCAACATCCGTGTATTTCTCTACAACGGGAATCCACTGTACATGATGTTATCATTTATGACATCCCTTAACTATTTCTTTCTCTTCATGAGAGTTTATATATGCTCAATTTCCACACATCATCTGCTATATCACAGGATTAACATCTATCAATGCTACAAATTCTTAACAATTTGTGCATACATTAATTGAGCTTTAGAGTAATCTCAAGTAGTATCATGAGGAATATTCACATAGTGGTTCTCAGAACCAATCTTCAGAAACATTTCTTATTTATCACTATTCCTTATGATTTAACCATCCAAAATCATATTAATTCTCTCGTGCTTTCAAGTGCATGACATGATATTTTTTACCATGCAAGTCATTAAAATTCAATATTTGTTCACAATAATCATGCATGCATATGCCAAAATAAATATATATATCCACAAATCATGAAAATTTAAAACACCTTTATCTTAACACTAGATAAATAATTAAATTTCCATACCACTATTGCAATGCTTATTTAAAGCAATATGCAAAATTTAATAATTCACATTACAATATTTGCTCTTTACAGCAAATAACAAAGCGTTCATTAAATTAATTTTAATCATAACACAAGTCATATATGGCAATTTTAAAATTTTTCCAATATATCAATATATATATTCCAAGGTGCCCCCACACGATACTCTATTATCTTATGCACCCCCTCACTTTCAAATATTTCAATAAAAACTTCACACTTTTCACAAATAATTCTAATTAAATTAGAATATCACCATATAATCCTCTTCCATTCTAATTAAATTAGAATTTTCTACCCACTAAATCATTTGAAAGTGTGGGGGTGCATAAGATAATAGAGTATCGTGTGGGGGCACCTTGGAATATATATATTGATATATTGGAAAATTTTTAAAATTGCCATATATGACTTGTGTTATGATCAAAATTTAATAATTCACATTACAAGATTTACTCTTTATAGTAAATAACGGACGCGACTCGAATCAAATATTTTCTTGTTTCTTTGCAGATTTTATCTACAATCTTAAGAGATATTCCGCAGCTCCCTCAGTAAATAGGAAGCGGCATCTCCCTAGGATTAAATGAACCCTTCCTATAAGAAACAGGGTGGCAGAACTGGCGGAAAATAAAGTAACTCAGTGAGAGATTACCGAGGCTTCTATTTCTCTCTTCTAAATGGTGTCACGGTTGGGGTATTTATAAACATGAATCAATACCTTGAAAAGGTGCCTTTTAAGACTACATCTTTTCAAGTAGAAGTCATAATCATATATTAAATTCATGAACCATGTTGATTTATAAACCAACACAAATCCCTTAATTTATTAGGACATGATTTTTCAAGACACATCTCTTCATTTTAAAATATTCCAATAATATTGGAAAGACTCTTTCTTTGACACACCTATATGCAATATTTACAACATAAAGTACTGCTCTATTTTTTCCCGCGTTCTCAGGATGCTGCTCTGTTTTTCGGAATCAGCTTGCGTCCGCTGCCTTCAATATCCGCTGCCTGTCCTTTTCCTTAAACGACGTCGTTTAGTAGGGAAATTAAATCTGGGCCATCCGTTTACAACAATTAAATGGACGGTGATAAAAGGCTACTAATTAAAATGACGTCGTTTTAAAGAGTTGATCTCGTCCATTGAATTTCTCACTCAATCTCAGCCGTCCACATATTTTCCCATTACATCTCTTATTTTAGTCACTTGGATCCACGTTGCTTTTTTTCCCCTTCATTTGGCAATTTGGCGCGCGCGCACTGTGCTTCTTCCTCCGCGGGAAAATGAGAGGAGCTTGCTGGAATGGTGTTTTGCCATATTAGGGAAGACAAGCAATCAGCACGGGGTTTGTGGGAATTGGATATTAAATATTGGTGAGTAAAAAAATAATCTTTTGTTAAATACCCAAATATTCTTGATACTTCATATCTAGTTTTTACATTTATGATTTATAATCTAACTTGATAATCTTTAAGATTATTGATATCGGATATTCTTTTTTATTCTAGATATCATTTTGATTAATATATTGAAAAAAATGAGTTTGGATGTAGGCCATATTTGTTATTTTCCATTATACAGTTTTTATCTATATATATTCTATCATACAACTTTTTATTCATATATAATCTTATTTGATAATCTTTTGTTAAATACCTACAATATTCTTGAGCAATGTAGATAATAGGATAATCTATCACATGTGTGTGTGTGTGTGTGTGTGTCTATAATCAGCTAAAAGATTTCTATTTGTGTGTGTATAATTGTTTTTATTTATATATATATACCGTTGTCAATTTTGAGATCACAGTTTATAGTGGGTTTATCCTATTTATTTTTGCAGGAGTTTTATACAATGGATATAAATTTAACTCCCAGACTTAATCTTCAATTTGACAATTTAGAAGAAGCATGGGAATTTTGGAAGGCATATGGAAAAAAAATGGTTTTGGTGTTCAGAAACAAAGCTTTAACAAGAGTAAAAAAGATAAGTCTTTATACACCTCTTATCTATATGTTTGTTGTAAAGAAGGGGTGAGAAAGTCAGACAAAGAAGAGGTGACAACCAAGAGGCAAAGGGATGAGACAAGAATCGGTTGCAATGCCAGAATGAAAGTTAAACTAATAGATGGAAAATACAAGATAAATGAAGTTTTCTTGGATCATAATCATCCTCTTCAGCCTCCTGAAGCTATTCACTTGTTTGCATCGTTTCGGGAACTATTACCAGCTCAATGTTATGAATTAGAAAACGCTGAAAAACCTGGAATTAGTCAAAAAGCAGCATTCAACTTGCAAAGCCAATATGCAGGAGGTCGAACCAATTTGGGATTTACAAGAAGTGATGTAAAGAATTATCTTAACTCAAGAAGGCAACGAGCCATGAAATACGGTGATGCTGGAAGTATATTTCAGTATTTTGAGAAACAATTAGCAGAAAACCCATCATTTTTTCATGCTCACCAAATGGACTAAGATGAGCAAGTGACAAATATATTCTGGGCTGATGCGCGTATGCTGGTCGACTATGTTTGCTTTGGAGAAGTTATTTCTCTTGATACAACTTATTGCACGAATTGTAATCATAGATCTCTTGCAATTTTTTCTGGCTTCAACCATTACAAAAGAGGAGTGATATTTGGAGTGGCATTATTATATGATGAGACTGTTGAGAGTTTCAAATAGCTCTTTGAGACTTTCTTGTGTGCACACAAAAGTGTTAGGCCACTCACCGTTTTTACTGACCAAGACGCTGCTATGTCACGAGCATTACAAGAAGTGATGCCAGATGTAAAGCATGCCCTCTACACCTGGCATATTTCAAGGAATGCAATGAAGCACCTCCCAAACTCAATGGTTAGTGATTTTAACCATTGTATGTATCATTGTTGGGATGAAATTGAGTTTGAAGAATGTTGGCAAGAATTATTATCAAAACAAGATGTGACAAAAAACTCATGGTTGATATCTATGTCCCAAATAAAAGAGAAATGGGCAGCATGCTATATGAAGAACTCAATGACACTTGGCATGAGAAGCACACAAATAAGTGAAAGTGTCAATGCATCTGTCAAAGGTTGCACTCATGTTAAATTGGATATCAATCGATTCTTCCAACAATTTGAACAGGTTCTGGAGGATAAGCGTTATAATGAACTAAAAAGTGATTTTGAGTCACTTGTGTTGGAAATTGTGCCCTAAGGGCCAATCATTGTACTTTAAACATTATTATTTTAATGAGATTTCTCCATTCTGTTATCATATTATTTGCATGTTAACTGTGATAATTGTATCCTTGGATAATTCATAAAGATTGTCCTAAAATGTCTCTGGTCGGTCATCTATGCGGGAGCAGAGATGAAACAAGACCAGTATGACTTTGATAAGATATGGAGATACGAATCAAAGTCTTAGGCACTTGTAACAGTACAAGATGCTGGACCGACCTACTATGAGAAAGCTACATGGATCAAGTCATAAACTTTTCTCATGTATAACCACGTCACAATGCCCTTAGACCTGAGGTCATCATGGATTCCTACATGAGAGTTGCTAAGCTTTGAACTAGTCAAAAATCACTTTTGACCGGGTGATGATAAAGGCTACGATCGGGCTTGGTGGTTTTTCATGTAGAGGAATATGAATGATTAAGATGGAATTTGTCCCTCACATTAGTAGAGAGATATTACTGGGCCCCTCGATGAGTGAGTCTGAGAAATATATGGCCATACTATGATGAAAGGAGTTTCTGTCTCTGTTATCAGGCTACTCAGGAATCGAGAAAGTAATGGTCAGGAACAAGAGGATGACATTTTCCATGCCTTATCCTTGATTGATATATCGTGTGACAAAAGGGATATGACATGGTTGTATGACAGGTTGCATCGTGATAACGATCCTCATATGAATTGGGTAGTCGTAATGTCTTGCTAGAGGCTGCTTGCGACTTTTGGGTTAGTGTAGTTATTGGCCCACTGCCAACTTCATATGGGCCTACAGGGTCGCACACAAGAATAGCCCAATACGAGATAATGTTTGATTTAGGGTGGATGAATTTTATATTTATATATATATATATATATAATATAAAATTCATTAATAATATTATATAGATATATATATATTTTCGAAATATATATCTTATATATATATATATATTATATTATTATATTTAATAATATTATATAGATATATATATTTTCGAAATATATTATATATATATATATATATATGTATATATTTATTATATGATATTATTATATTGTGTTGGTTTTACATTTAATTTATTAAGATATGTTAAATTTAATAACTAACATGATAGAGATATAGTATCTCAGATTTAATTTATGAAGATAAATTAAATCTAATGGCTCTTTATTAAGATTAAATAAATAGGTTAAATTAAAACTGTTGGACAGATTTAATTTAAACTGAATTTATTTAATTAGCTCATCAAAATAATTAATTGTTAATTAATTTCGAAATTAATGATGATTAATTTTGAAATTTGAAAATAACCCTCATGGGTTATAAACTTGATAGAGCTGATAGACTCAGGGTACATCAGAATTGAGAGCCGCATGTTAAACCCTTGGAGACATTAGAGGTGCTAGCATGCAATCTCGGTGGGAGAGCATTCGTGTGGATACTGGTAGAGGGAGCGGACCTGACGTGTTGGCTCCTAGAGATCGTGAAAACTCTGAATCATCAAAAAGGTATGAATCCTTCCAACTTGGTTTAAACGCCGTTGATAGATCCTCGATTAGGATCGGTGAAAATTTTTCAAATTCTTCCGCTGTGCTTACCGGTCTTACAACTTGACAAGTTACCAAGGTTGATATTGCAGAGCTCAAGTATGCTTCGTCAACTTTCATATGTATATACTCGTCCCATTTTTCACTTGTTCCAACGCGAATGTGATCTTCGTGATGCTACATGTATAAAAGAGAGAAAAGAAAGAAAGGTCACCGTACATGAGAATGATGATGTTGTCGTGTTTGATTATGTGATTACTATGGACGGCAGTAAAAGGGAGCATAGGTTGACATATGATCCTTCAACAGAGACAATTACCTGCAGTTGCAAAAAGTTTGAACGAGTGGGCATATTATGTTGCCATGCATTGAGGGTTTTGAATGAACATGATGTCAAATTACTCCCTAAGAAATATATAGTAAAGAGGTGGACAAGAGAAGCACGATGTGGTGTTGTGTATGATAATAATGAAAAACAAATTGAAGTTGATCCTAAATTACAAAGATCAAATCGGTATAGACAGTTGTGTCCCCTACTTGTTAAATTAGCTAATGATGCATCAGAAAGTCCGGAGGCATTTTCTCTTGTTCATGAAGGTGCGTTGGAACTAAGTAAGAAAGTGGCTGAACTTCACATCAAATACATATCCAGTTATGGTATTGATGATGGAGGTAATGGTGGTCGCAAAGTTATTTGCTTGAAAAAGAGATCAGGTAGAAATATAAGTAAACAAATAAAGAGTTCTATTGAAGTCAGTAAAAGAAGAAGGGGAACAAAAGCCTCTAAAAAGCCTCTTCAAGTTTCACAGGTATACTTTTTCTTAATTCAGTTTAATTTTTTTAAGATGTTTATTATATATTTATTAATTTTTTTCAAATGTGTTTTAGGGACACTGTAATGAATTTCAAGCACAACATGATAATATCATGTTGGATAACTCTCAACCAAGTCAAATGACTTTTACAAGTTTGTTAACGGTATGTCATATGATGTTGAACAACATTATCAACTACTTGTTTATGTAGGAAATATATATTGAGACATTCTTTTATATTTCTTGATTGTAGGCACCACTTGACTGTGACATCACATCACTTGAAGCACTGGATTTCAACCAAACATACAATTCAGGTAATCACAAAGAATGATGATAATGGAAGAACATAACTTCGTCACTTTTATTGAAATCTGAAATTTTTTACATATCATTGTCTCATTTCAAGACAGTCGATAATTTCAATACTCTCACTATATATTCATTAACAATACAAGGTTACATTGTGTTGCAAATACAGATTCAATGACAGGCTTAGGTCCTCCTGCATGAAGCCTCTACTCAAACTTATTTTGTGAAGATCCTTTGTACAACTTTTGGCTTCCTTTGAGCTACTCTCTTTTTTTGTCAAAGAAGCTCATCATGTTGTTCCTTTCAGCTGCTCTCTCTTTTTTTTTGTCAAAGAAGCTCATCATGTTGTTCCTTTGGGTTGCTCTCTATTTTGTTCTCTGGTGTTGCTCTCAACTTTGGTCAAGGAAGCTCATTGTTAATATAATCTGTTAGGAAACAAAGTCAAGAAACAGTTATTTGTTTGTATATGGATAAACAAAGATGGTCACTAAACAGTTACAGTCCATGCCATTTACCTGTGTGAATGGAAGGATAAACAAACTGTACATGGATGCAATTTATGACAGTCTGTTACTTATCGCAATCCCCATGAATCCATTCTACTTAGTTAAATAAGTTCACACAAGGTATGTATCTACCAATCTTTTCTTTCCTCTATTACCACAGAACACTTATGTTCATCAGTTTATAGATATGTGTTAATTTGTTCGGATAGATACCAAGCAAGAAAATTTAGACCAGCAAAAACTACAACTAGCTTGGTTTTCCAGCAAAAACTACAACTAGCAAACACTTCTATACCCTAACAATTACATAAAGGTTACCGGGCTACTCTCCATCAGGGTCTGGTCCACCACTTCTATAAACCTTTAAAGTCTCATTGTTGTCTATCCCTGTAAATATGGAAAAAAAAAACCATAAACCAATCAACATTTCCCACAAATGTAAGGAGAAACAATAGCTAATAGACATGCATTACTAACAGCAAATATTTTATGATTCTTGCCCTTAAGCATTCTCAAATGATCGAACTTATCTTGTTGACAAAAGATAGCTCCAAAGTAAGAAATGTCAAAATGTTAAAATTATTCATAACTAGGGTATCCACTCAAATCAAGACATTTTTGAAAATCAATGAGGAAATTGCTCATTAAAATGCATTTACTTAGTATATGTATATGCATCTAGAGAGGCATACATAACAAAATGCATTCAAAAATATCAAAAAATGGTCACTGGCGTGAAATCCAACTTGACTGACTTTGGTCCTTTGATAACCTTTACACCCCTGCAAGACTTGCAGAAGCTCTAGCACCAAGAAAAAAGAGATTATAAAAATTGTAAAGAGGTTATTTGCAGACATTACCAAGCAAAGAGAAAAAGAATAGTTACAACTAAGCAGCATGAATTGTTCATCATATGATTTTCATAACAATGAACAGGTAAAGCAGCAGAAACAACAGACCACAAAGTCAAGGGATATGTTGATTGTTATGAATAATACACATTCACATTAATATCAAATGTACCAAATTCCTCATGGACAATAATATTTTATAATCAAGAACAAGAATTCAATCATGAAGAAGGGATTGTTAGATTACACACACACACACACGACTTTGTACCATACCAATACAATTTTCCTAGTTCCCTTGCATGTGGTGTAGGTACTCTCCATCCTAAATATGCCAGCTTGTACATAATTCTGAAATATATCAAAGAATATCAATTTGACAACTAAAACTAAAGTCTATCACAAGCTCAAACAAAATTAGTTTCGCTTCAAGAAATTACTCACCACACCAGACCTTTTACAGCGTTTGCAAGTTTCAGGTCTTGTTCCAGGAGGAACGCCACTACCACCTGCAATAGCTCAGCAGAACAAAAAGTGAGGCCAAAAAGTCCACTTCTAACTGCATAGACTTTACTAACTAAACCGGATATCGAAGTAACTGTTGACAAATAATAGGATCATTGGACCACAAATGTACAAAAAATAGTTACATGATGGGCATACCACAAACATTACAAAGCACATCAGTTTGAAATGACACGGTTTTGGTGCATCCTTGAACAGCTTCCATAAATGATAGTTCAACAAAGGTCTGTACAAAATATAATATAATGAGATGCTTTATATCAATCAACTTGTTAGCACAACTAGAGATGTCCGAGTGTGAATAAAGACAGAACCTTGACATCCTCTCCACCAACATTTTGATGAAAAAAGTTCTTGACAAAATCCTGCTCACCATAGAAGACCACCGCATTAGACTTCACATATGGGATTCATATATCAAGTGAATTCTAGAGAAACTTGTATTAAATTATAGTGCACATGATTTTTTAGAAACTACAGAAGAGTGCGGACAAAAGAACAAGTAACTTGGCGAGCACAGAGAGAGAAATCTGAACAGGAATGTGATAGCAGAGAGCATAATCGGAATCGCAATCGGAACATAGAAGAAGAAAGTGCGATAGAAGAGGAATACTGAAGATGACGATTCCGAACACTAACCAAGAGAGCTGCTCGGTGCGATCGTATCTGTCGATGTTTCCCTTCTCGGTGGTTCTGCGATCGTATCTGTCGATGTTTCCCTTCTCGGTGGCTCTCCGCGATAGTATCTGTCGACGTTTCTGTGAGGTGAAGGTATTAAACAACCAACGGCCCAGATTATAATCATTGGACGGGTGAGATCTCACCTGGCATGGAGCAAAACGACGTCGTTTAAGGAAAAGGACAGGCAGCAGATGTAGAGGCAGCGGACGCAAGCCGATTCCCTATTTTTCCCCCACCTAGCATCAGTTTTGCCAAGATGTTATTTTGACTTGTTTTTTTTTTAATCAAAACACTGTCGTTTGCTCTGTTTTTTTCCCCGCCTAGCATCAATTTTGCCAAGATGTTATCTTGACTTATTTTCTTTTTTAATCTAAACACTGTTGTTTTGTGTGAATGGAGGGTAAGTGGAGGGATGCTTTAGTGGAGAGGTTTTGGGCCCCTTTTCGTTCTGGATTTTCGCTTCTTGTTGCTGCACTATTTTTTTATGGCTTTTAGTTTTCAAAAACAGGGAATGAAATGAAGATTAGAGAAACAACATATAAATCCAAAAGAATAAGTTACCCCGACCAAAAACAGAAAGAGAAAAAAAAAAAGCTCTATCTTTTAGTAGCAGAGCTTCGGCTTGTGAGCTGTCTGTAGCAATAAATAAATACTGATATGATCATTAACATAAGACATATTTATTGTGCATGTGTTTAGATTAGCTTTTGGAAAATAACTTTTTTGATTTACGAAGTAAGTATGTAAGAGGAGTTTTGTCTCAGCTTGTGGAAAAGGGTTTCTGAAACCATGGTTTTAGTGTTACTCAAACACTTTAATTTGATTAGATTAAAAAAGTTAAATGAGTTAGTTAATATGACATATATTTTCTAAAACACCCCAGTTATCTTCCTTAATTCCCTTATTCCCTCTTCTGTTTGATTATTGTTGAGGGATCATCAATAGAGGTAAATTAGAAAAAGATTAACAAATATGAAAACCATATTTTATATTTGAAACCAATATCAACTTTTTAAATATGTCTTATATTAAGGACCGAATGAGGATTACAAAGGTAATGTGACCCTCGTTTCAACACCCATTTGCCAGACATGATGATGGGAGGAACACTGAGAGGCTAAGCCATTAGCTAAGCTTAGCCAGAACAATGAGGAATAATCATTCATTTACTCCATGACTAACACGGATTCAGCATATTGTCTATTAATGAAAACCCTTTTAGAGATAAGTTTGGGATATAAGCATCATGTTGCTTGCACAGTTGCATATCACGGAGTCTGAACATGGGGACTGAGGATACGAGGGATGAGCAAAGAAGGAGAATATGTTATTGGGTCTATTAAATGAAATGACGTCATTTTTTAGGATGAGATTTAGATGCTCATTGATCTAGTTAGTAGTAGGGTTATGGAAACCGGACCGGCCGGTCCGGCTTGAAAACCGGCGAACCGGCATGTAGACCAATCTGGTCCAGCTCCCAATTTTTAAAAGAATTTTTGTTTTTATGTTTTCTTTAGAGTTTCATATCAATAAGCCTAAAATCTTTAATTTCTCACCAGTTTGATCCGGGTTTGGCCCCGGTCTGACTCACTGACCCTTAACCCAATACTCCGACTGGTTCAATACCCAGTCCGAGCTTTAATACCTTGGTTAGCAGGCGACACGGGCTTCTTTTTTTCATGGTATAGCAAGCTTCCATTGTACAGTGAATGCTGAGTAAGAGGACTGAGGGGACCAAATAATTATCAAATATTAGCTTTGGTCTGTAATATGAGAGTTGACTGAATTGAGTAAAAGAAGTTAATTACGTTAATTATCTGTAATAAATGTATATTGGTTTTTATAAAATACCATCTTTTATCATAACTATCTTTAAAAAAAACATATGAATATATGCAATCAATATGAATATTTTGGAAGAAAAATAAAAATTTTGGAGACAAAGTGAATTGACATCTTATATTTAAAATTAAATCTAACTCTCAAATAGCTTAAACCACCTTCGAACTTTAATATAAGATTTATTGACTTTTTTGAAGAGATTAAAAAAGGGGAAAATCCTTATAAAATACAATTGAAATAGGGAAATCCCTAATCAGTACATTGAAATAAAAAAATCCGGATCAGTCACGCGTAAGTACGGATGAACAGTGCGGGCAGCGTCAAAAGACGATTTTACCCTTCAGCCCTCATTCTCGCCACTTCAAAAATAACAACACGTGATTCTTAATTAACAACTCCGAATTCTTGATTAACAACTCCGTATTCTTGTTTCACAACTTCCTCATTTAAGTTTCAAAGCCTATAACAACACCTCTTTTTTTTATTAACAACATGCTCTCTTAATTAACAACTCCGTATTCTTTATTAATAACTCCGTATTCTTGATTAACAACTCCATTTCATCTTTTTACTTTCACAATAACAACACCGGTGTTGTTATTAACAATACCATATTCTACATTAACAACTCTCATTTCTTGTTTCACAACTTTCTCATCTAAATTTCAAAGCCTATAACAACACCTCTTTTTTTTTATTAACAGCACGCCCTCTTAATTAACAACTCCGTATTCTTTATTAATAACTTCATATTCTTGATTAACAACTCCATTTCATCTTTTTACTTTCACAATAACAACACCGGTGTTGTTATTAACAATACCATATTTTACATTAACAACTCCCATTTCTTGTTTCACAACTTCGTAATTTAAGTTTCAGGGTCAATAACAACACCTCTTTCTTTATTAACAACACCTTTGTAGACAATATTGTCTGTAGGTTTCTTAACATTGTTCCCATGAATAAGAATCTTAAGCAAGTCTTACACCCTTCAATCTTAAAAAAGCAACATATAGATGCCCTTATGCAAACAAGAACCTTTAAACATGGTTTATTGGATGATAAATTTACATGTACCATTATCATATGTATATATACTCCGTTTGTCTTATTTGTAACCCACTTCCAATATATTTCACATTGACAAGGGAAAATCTCAAACCCCATTAACTCTACCTTATAATCTAACAACACCTAAAATTTTATCCCTAATTGATATATAAAATACCCTTTGAGAATAAAATCTACATAATAAATTATGGGTCAAATTGTACATTCATATGAATTTTTCATAAAGAGACCTACAAATAAAACCAAATGAGTATGTGTGGGCGTGTTTTTTTTTTTGGGGGGGGGGGGGTTGTGGATTAGGTTCACTACCATTGAGAAAGTGAGAAAGATCCTCCTCCCACTAATCTCTCCACCACGCAAACTGATGTAACCGACCACCTGAGCTGAGTTTCACCGTTGAAATCATGCAGACTCTCCAAATTCTCCATTCGATGATAACTCCACAACACCCTATCAGAAATCACTCAATAGCTCTTCGTTGATCCGTGAATCACGTGAGCCATTTCTTCCATGAAATCAAAGTTTTTTTTTTTTTAATGATCCTGAAGCTGAAGTCATCCCTAAGTTTGGTGATTACATTGTTCCTTGGGCACAAGACCTTCTTTTGAAGCTGCTGGTACTCTAGATACAATCTAAGTTAAGCTTTTTCTTTTAGGGGAACAAAACAATGAGTTGTGACAAGGACATACAGAGAACGAAACAACAAAACACAGTACACTAGATACTCAAATAATCTCTCTCTATTCCATCTCCTACATTGCAAGGGCAGAACACATTCAAAATTCAAAGGACCAAACCCAAGTTCCTTCACTTACATCACATTCACCTGGAAATGTATAGTACCCAGAAATCAGCTTCAATAATTCAAATTTACGAGTGTAACCAAAGATAGAAACTTGGATCCCCCCTCAAGTATAGACTCTTCTAATTTCATGTGTTGCTTCATTTAAAAATTCCATATATATACACACACAGAGGCCAAAATAAATCAAAGAAGCAACTAGTAAGTCAGATTATCCAGATTAAATCAAAATAGCACATATTACTTCATTCAGCAATTTCAAATTAACAGAGAGTAGCACTGAAAAAATGTAGGTGGTGAATCACATGTATTCTGTTGAAACAGCTAGGAACTTAACAACAAAATTTCCACTTGAAGATAACCTCTACAACTATCTTGTTCATTGGAAAGGTTTTCCAGATCAGTATGGTCAGATTGTTTACTTTGGACAATGTCTCATTTTTAATGACTTTGTTTGTTGGAAAGGATTTTCAGATTGAAGCACCATACTAAATTCTGCCATTACCTCCCCAAATTTGTGCTTCCATTTTAACTCTTCAGGAGCTGAGTTCATCAAGCAGGGGAGCAACGATGGAATATATGAATGATATCTTGAAGAATACTATAGAAAACATATCTTGTCATAGGAGATTTGGAAGGACTTGTGCTAGAAAAATAAGACTTTGCTTTTTGTTATTTATTATATCCTTAAGTAGCGCTTCTCACTTTTGCAAGCTGTTTCTGTACCTCACTTTTGCAAGTTGTTTCTGTATTTTAATTGATGTCACTACTGCCAGTAGCTTTATGATTGCAAGTTGTATTGAGTTTCCTTAATGGTAAGGAAATCTCTTCTATAAATAGGGAGCAAAACAGCATATCTGCATATGTAGGCAGACTTGGATTAATGAATATTATGAGTTAGTTGCTTTCTCTATTCCCCCTTTCGGTTCTGTCTCCTTTCCCCCTCTATTCTCATATTCATTTTCCCCTCCTTTCTGTTCTGATCAGTCCCTCCCTCCCTTCCACCATATCTGTTTCTCCCTCTACCCTTCACTGTTTCTGCTTTTTCCTTACCTTAATCAGATCTGTGTGTGTAAGACTAAGAGTGTGTGAGAGTGTTTTACATCAGAATCCTTAAATTTTTTAGAGCTACGCACAACATTTGTTTTAATAAACTATATAACTCTATCGAGATCGAGTTAGGATGCAAAACTTTCACTCACGACATAACATTAGTTTTCACTGGTAGGTCCTTTCCAAGCCAAATTAGAGCAAACAACATGATTGAAAGTTAAGAATGTAATGCATCAAATCAAAGAGATGTAGTGAGAAGACAGTTCCACAAGTGCAACATCTTTCGTCCATATCCATACCTTAAAACCTATCCAGTCTCCACTTCCCTCGCAAGATCCAGTTTAGACTGATACAACTCAAATAATTCATTAGCTTCCGGCTCATGACAAAAGACAAACCTCCTTAAAAAGTCCTTTTCAGATAATATAAATGCTCCAAGAAATTTTCCCTTTTTCACCAGACCCTTTGACAACAAAACTTGAATGACAGCACCTCTTGGAACAATTCGTTTCTTCAAACTATATCCCAAAACTGGAGGATATGTGCAAATATCAGAAGAATTGCAGCCCAAGTTCAGAGTAAGATACTCCAATATTGCATTAATTTTATCCTCAGATCCCTTCATACAGAATGGAAAACTTTTGAAAGTAACAACAATGTCATTGTCTGACCAGCCCCACTTCTTATACACATTAGCCTTTTTTGACCATGTCCGTTTGCTTAGGGATGCTAACGCATAAACGGCAATAGCAAATATATACTTTGAAGGATCAAACCCCATTTCCTGAAGCTCCTTCACAATCATCTTGAAGCGACCAGTACTTATAGTAAATGTCCTGGGATACAGTTGCAACAATTTAATGACATTTGATTCAGGAACTCCGACTTCTCTTAATAGCTTCATATTGGGCAGGACACGGGTGTTATTATCAATAACAATGCGCGAGCAAGATTTAAGAGCTTTAATGAATTTTTCGTCAGATTGAAACAAATCCCGAAAGAAATCAAACGAAGGAATGAGCACCTTATCCAAGCTTGTTCTCATGATGTTAGGCTGACTGCACAAGAGCTTAGGGATGTCTGACCTCAAAACGCCTCTGGATATGAAAAACTCGATCTTAGGCAGAAAGGTTTTCTCAGGGTCAGATCGAAGGAACTGTGGGATTTCTCTTGTGAAACGAATAATCTGGGATTTTGAGAATCCCAGATTCTTCAAGAAATTGATAACAAGATCTGGTTTTTCTCGCGTTTCCAAGGTGATATACTTGGAAACGGAAGCAGCTTCTTCGGGTGAGAAACCACAAGTGTCAATGAGATATGAGACTGTGAAAGAATGCCCATTGGGCGAAATTGAATTACAGTACCTGGCAGTAGGAAGTAGCCATTGGTTTTGAATGCAAAGTAATTGGTGAGATGTTGAGGGAGAGATTGTGTTGATGATTTGCCTCTGAAAAGGGACGATCTTACTGAGAGCGTAAAGCATGGGTTCTTGAAGATTGAGCAAGCTAACGGCAAATGCAAACCCTTGGAGGGCTCAGATCAGTTTTAATGGGTAAAAACTAAACGAGAGAGATTGCTTCCCCCGCCGTGAAAATATTGGAAAAATAATTTTTAGCTATAAATTTTAAAAAAAAATAATTGATACTAAAAAATAGGTAAAATGATGAACATGTCCTCAATAAAAAAAGGGAAGAGAATCATTTTTGCTTTAGAAGTTTTATTTTAAGAGCACTGAACATCTATAAGTTTTTTTGGAAGCATTTTTGCCTTAGAAGTTTACAAAAAATAGCATATTCACCATAACCTCACGGAATCCTAGCGATGACTGTTTAAATGACACGATGGCTTCCAAACTGACATGGTGGAGGCCGAGCTGGCATATGCGTGGACATAGACTAACTGATGAGGCTAAAAGACAACGGACCAAAAAAAAAGATTCGATTAACATTATTGATATTGTGAAAATCATTCGACGTAAAGAAGATTGCGAGAACCAAAAATTAGGCTAGAGCGATTGGGAGTGAGAGAGCAATGAAATCATGAGAAAGTGGGGCGCATGTGCTATCAGAGTTGCGAGCAAAGATTCATCCTCAATATTCAGGTATGGAATCTTTGAATCACATGTAAAGTATATTGTGTCTTAATCTTTTGGTTTCTTTATGCATTTTCGTAGTCTAATGCTGAACTCGCCCTTTATCTCTTTGCTTAATGTTGATTGGGATTAATTAATTTTGGGTCAAGGTTAAATGGCATTAGAGGGGTGGGGTGGTCCGGATGGTGGTCCAAAGGGGTGTTCCAGAGGGTGGGACCAATGAGGTGTGGGATATCGACGATGTGGTAGATGGAAACATATATATTGAATGAGGGAGCCAATGGAGATAGCAACAAAGGTGAAGAAATAGAGTGGGATAGGAGAGTAGCTCATTTACAGAATATATTATTGGGATTGAAAGAGGCGAGAAAGGAAGTATCTGAAGAAGATGGGGAGAAACTAATTGATAAACAATTGGCTAAAATAGGACATGATAATGGAGACAACGATAGGGTAATTCCAAGCGAAGGTGAGGTTGAAGAGGATCTTGATTCTGAGGGTGATAGTGATAGTGACAGTGACAATTAAAAGGAGCCAAATAGGGATGAAGGTCTACCCTTTTTCATGTTGGGTGGGACATATGCAAACAAGGAGTTAGTTGCAACCATAAATAGGTATTCTATCATTTTTAGAGTTAAGTTGAGGCTGGTTAAAAGTGAGCCTTTAAGAGTTCATGTACGATGTCAAAAAGGGTGCCCATTTGTGTTGTATGCCTCTAAAGATAGGTCACATCCGGGTCTGAAAGTGAATACCCTGTTATTGGAACATAGTTGTAGCCATGTATTTAAGAATCACAAGGCTTTTGTGAAGTGGTTGGCTAAATATTTCAAAAGGAAGGTGCAAGAGAAGCCAAATTACAAAGTTGTAGACATGAAGAAGGATGCAGAAGAGGAACTGGTGCTTTGTCTTAGTATCTTCAAGTGTAAAAGAGCGAAAAGGTTAATTGTGGAGGGAATGGAAAGAAGTTACATTGATGAGTTCAACAACCTCAAAGCTTAATGTAATATTGAAATGTTTGTAAAAGAAGGCCATTATCCTTGAGTTATATGGAAATAAAATACAACAATTTTTCTTCCCCTTCTCACTCATTTGATTCAGGAAATAAATTGAGTGTTACATTCTCACAAGACACAACATCTCTCAACCTTCTCATCTCCAAGCTCATGGAATCTGAAACCAAATTACATGAACGAAGCATTATCCCGGTAATCAATCAAATTCTCAATAGAAATCAAAACAATAGCAATTCAATTTGAGAAAATCACCATATCTAGCATCGAAATTGATAATCATCCCAAACGAACTACATAGTTACATAGGAACAATTACAGAGAATCTAGAAGCCAAATCATGTTCTTGTAATACCATTTCCTTTGAAAGGAATTCATTTTTCATCTTTTACAGATTTATATATATTAATTAATTATAGATTTTTTTGTCCTAGGATTTTTTTTTGGGACCAAGTTTGTCCTAGGAATTGAGAATATTAGAAATTCAGCATTTAAGATTGTTTCTGTCTGATACTTAAGCATAATACGTAAAGGGCATGTCATTTGGTATCATCTCACTGATTCAAGTCTTGGATGTCCCTGTAGAAGCCTACGTGCTTTTTCTTGGCCAAAAATCCTAATGCAAGGCATTTAGATACAGAGATATCCAAGGCAGAGAAAGATTTGGTCATACTTTGATTTCAGGTCCCGAAGATAACATCGCGAGGAAGCAACTTGTAGGTGTTCTTAGCATTTGAAAGAAGGGAACAAAAAATCTGGTTTCCATGAACTTGAAGTGAAAACAATCGAAGTAATCATGAGATCAAAGTTTCCGCCGACGACGTTGCTACTAGTGGTGAAATCTCCGCCAGTCATGGTCGTTTCGAATCAATTAAATCGAAAGCAAGAAGTATAGAAGATTGGAGAGAGAGAGAGAAAGTGTGTGTGTGTGAGAAAAGGCACGATCGATGAAAGAGAAAATCTCGGGCAGTGGTTGTCTTTTACAAACATTTCGATATTCTAGATTCCTTTTCTATAATCTGACATGACATGGTATTTTACATATTGGATATCCTGATTTGTCTTTTGAGAATTTTCATAGTATTTTTTTAGGATTTTCCCAAGATTAATTCCATAAAGGATTATTAAACCTTTTTTATTTCCTTAAAATATATTTGACATAGAATTGATATGTGTGAAAAAGGCTTTAGCTGATCTGACGGGCTTTCATCTAATATTGTGTTCATCGTCGGATTTAGCAACTGTATTGAAACTGGATCAAAGTACTCCTACTGATGTAGGCTGATTTTTTGAGAAATCTCTCCTTTTTTGTATAAACAAAAATTGATATGTGTGTGTTAGTTTATGAACTTAAGTTATGTATGATAAATCGATCACCTTAGTTCAATTTAGCTTTTGCTTAAAAAAGAACTGAAACAAACCTTTAGTGTGTGTTTGGATTAACTTTTGAAAATTGCTTTTACGATTTACGAGATAAATGTGAGAGGAGTTTTGTCTCGGGTTGCGCAAACCTAGGTTTGAAACCTATATTTGACAAATTGTCAAACACTCACAGCACCCTTATTTTGTCAATTAATTTTTTTTTCTGAAAAAATAAATTTCATTAAATATAATCAGCAGAAATAAACATCACCAAGAAAGTTCAAAACAAAACAAAGCATAACAAAGGCTAAAGCCAAGCCCAAATGCTACAACCCAATTCAAGTAACACCGCCAGTCAAAACCCTAACTCTAATCCAAAGGAAGAGAACTTCAAGTATTGTCATTGCCACCGTCGCCATCACATTCATCCCTATCGGAGAAGATGAAATAACATCAAGAATGATGCCATAATCTAGGAATGGGGATTCAAAGAACCACCCGAAAGGTCCCATCCCTCTTGACATACTACCTACTAGCAAAAGAGTAGAGAAACAATACCCATACAACCATGTGAAAAGAAGCAATAACATCATATTAGTCCTTAAAAATATCAACCAACACCATCACATCCCCGAACCACCAAATCTAACATGCTCAGCCAGAAACCACATCCATCTAAACCAGATTGAAGAAGAGGAGACAAGAATCCATATTGGATTAGCAAAATTCCATAGGACTTTTGATATCATGTCCTTTGCACCATCACTGTCTTTCCCTCCTTCACCAATCAAACCACTCCTCCTTTAAACCGCACCCCCAGATCATGACAGATACTAACAAACTCAAAGAAGTAAAAAACATAAACCCCAAAAAGAAGCGCCCCCTAGCTGGACGACCTCCCCTCCGGCTTGCGCAGGTGAGGAAGGCACTAGAAAACCAACCTCACAAAGAGAGATGAAGACTTCAACCTTAGGGGAGAAAAGGGAAGATTTTATTTTATCAATTAATTAACCACTATAAAATGAGCTTTTTGAACATAGTTTCTTCAAAATTAAGACTATTTTTTAGCGAAGAAGCTTGTGTGTCTCCCATATGCATTACCTGCTAAGCAAATCTATGAGCATCCAAAGCTCGTCCTACAAAATGACATCGTTTCAATTACAAGACGCCATATCAACATTTTCTCCTTCTTTGTTCTCCTCTTTCTCTCTCTTTACTCATCCTTCCTCGCTTCCCACGGTCAGACCGGAAGGGGTCAAATTCAGTTACTTGCAATAGCAAATTTTATCATCGAACAAGCTTAGCCCATTCTGCAGAATTAGATGGTAATACCTCGACCAAGAGAGAACGGGTCAAGTGATCAAATTATTATCAATGGGGATATGAAGTTTAACTTCATCAGCACCTTCTGACAGGGAAAGCTTCACTGTTGTTCGGTCCATGACTTTTTGAATTCTGGGTTTTCGCTTCTTGTTGCTGCACTATCTTTTATGGCTTTTAGTTTTCAAAAACAGGGAATGAAATGAAGATTAGAGAAACAACATCTAAATCCAAAAGAAGAAGTTACCCCGACAAAAAACAGAAAGCTCTCTATTTTAATAGCAGAGCTTCGGTTTTTGAGCTGTACGTTGCAATAAATAAATACTCGTATGGTACTTAACATATGACATGTTTATCTATTTTGATTAGATTAAGGAAGTTAGTTAATATGAGATATATTTTCTAAATCATCTTAAGTATTTTTCTTAATTCCCTCATTCCCTCTTCTTCTTGATTATTGTTAAGGAAGCATTAATAGGATAAATTAGAAAAAGATTAATAAATATAAAAATTATGTTTTATATTTAGGATCAAGATCAAATTTCTAAATGTCTTATATTAAAGACTGGAGGAGTATTATGTAGGTAATGTGACCCTCCTTTTAACACCCGTTTGCCAGACATGATAATGGAAGGAATACTGAGAGGCTAAACCATAAGCTAAGGTCAGCCAGAACAATGAGTAATAATCATCCATTTAGTCCATGACTAACATGGATTCAACATATTGTCTATTCATGGAAACCCATTTAGAGAACGTTTGGGTCATAAGCATCATGTTGCTTGCACAGTTGCTCGTCACGGAGTCTGAACATGGGGACTGAAGATATGAGGGAGGAGCAAAGAGAGACAAAAGGGGAGAGCAAAGAAGGAGAATATGATCAGATTGGGTCCATTAAATGAAGCCATTTTGCGGGATGAGCTTTAAGTGCTCATTGATCCAGTTAGCAGGTAATGCAGACTTGTGTTTTTCATGGGATAGCAAGCTTCCATTGTACAGTGAATGCTGAGTAAGAGGACTGAGGGGAATAAATAATTATCAAATACTACTTCCCGTTCTAAATATAAGATAAAATTGATTTTGTTTTAGAGATTAAGGAAGCTAAATAAGTTACTTAATCATATCATATGTTATGTATCTTTAGATTATATATTAATTTATTAGTTAAATTAATTAGTTTGAAGAAAAAAATAAAAATAAAAATATTTTAAAGTAATTTAATTAACTTTCTTAATTTCTCTATAAAAGTCAACTTTATCTTATAATTAGGATCGGAGGAAGTACTAGCTACGACTCTTAATATATGAGAGTTGACTAATTTAAATAAAAGAAGTTAGTTATCCATAACAAATATATATTAGTTTTTCTAAAATACCATCTTTCATTATGATTATCTTTATAAAGAAACCCCTGAATATGTGCAATCAATATAAATACTTTAGAAGAAAAATAAAAATTTTGGAGACAAAGTAGATTAATGTCTTATATTTAAAACCAAATCTAACTCCCAAATAACTTAAACTACTTTAGATCTTTAATATAAGACTCAATGACTTTTTTAAAGAGATTAAAAAAGCTAAATAAATTATTTTAAAATATTTATATTTATCACTTTTCTTCAAACTAACTTAACTCATAAACTGAAATACAAATATACATAATATATGTTATGATTAAGTAATTTAATTAACTTTCTTAATCTTTCTAAAAAAAATTGATTAGGTCTTACATTAAAGACCGGGGTAATATTTTGAAAAACCTCTTTGCAGACATCATTGTTTGCAAGTTTCTTAACATTGTTACAATGAATAAGAATCTGAAGCACATCTACACCCTTCAATCTTAAAAAGCAACACATAGATGCCCATATGCAAACAAGAACCTTTAAACATGATTCTCTCGATGATATATGTATATGTACCATCACCACATATATGTGTTCGTTTGGAATAGCTTATTTTTGGACAATAAGTGCTTATAAATCGTGATTCACGGTATACGAGGTAAGTATGTGAGAGGAGTTTTATCTCGATTTACGTAATAAGTGCTTATTTAGGCAAAATAAGTCCAACCAAACACTCACTATATATACTCATTCTGTCCTATTTACAAATCAATTCCCATATATTTCACGTTGACAAGGGAAAACCTCAAACCCCATTAGCTGCACCTTATAATCTACTCCCTCCTGTCTTAATTATAGGATAACATTTGAGAGTTGATCTTGATCCTAAATATAAGACAAAGTTCTAATTTTTGTCAATTTCTTCCCAAAATACCCCCTATTGGTACTTTCTTAATAATAATTAAACACATTAATAATTTAATAAGAATATATCAGAAGTTGTTGAGGGAGATTGACGATGCCGGATTGTGTGAAAGCTTGGAGAAGTCGTGTGTGAGGCAGGAGATGTACAAGAAAAAACAGAGAATCAATGTAATTGGATGCCATTTTAAATTTTAAATAAGGGTATTTTAGGAAAATAAATATAATTAACTAATTTAACAATTATCCTTAATTTCTCCAAAGTTGGGTAAATATGTTCTATAATTAGGACCAGAGGGAGTAATAACGTTCCAACTTTATCCCTACTTAATATATATAATACCCCATGAAAACAAAATCTCCATGATAAATTAAGGGTAAAATTGTATATTCATATACAAATTTTCATAAAATGACTTCTAAATAAGACCAAAAAAAACTTATCTTTCTGCCTTACAAATAGAATTAGATGTGTGTGTGAGCGTGTTTTTTTTCGCCGCGGGGGGGGGGGGGGGGTTTGTTCCGGTTCACTACCATTGAGAAAGTGAGAAAGATCTTCCTCCCATTAGTCTCTGCACCACGCAAACAATCAAAATGGCATCATCATCTTCTGAATCCTATCTTCTCTCTCCCACGATCTTTATCATAACTTACGCTTTTGTCATCATATCAATCAGTACTGATGTAACCAACCAGCTGAGCTGGTTTCACTGTTGAAATCATGCATAGACTCTCCAAATTCTCCATTCTATGATAATCCCACAGCACCCTACCAGAAATCACTCAATAGCTCTTTGTCCATCCGTGAATCATGTGAGCCATTTCTTCCCCGAGATCAAAGGTTTTTTTTTTAATGATCCTGAAGCTGGAGTCATTCCTAAGTTTGGTGATTGCATCATGGCCCATTCCTTGGGCACAAGACCTTCTTTTGAAGCTGCCGGTGCTCTAGACACAGCCAGTGATCTTATTTGGTTGAAATGCAAACCCTGCAATCGATGCTTCGATCCAATCTAAGTTAAAAATTCCATCTCCCACGTTGCAAGGCCAGAACACATTCAAAATTCAAAGGACCAAACCCGAGTTCCTTCACTTACATCACATTCACCTGGAAATGTATAGTAGCCAGTAATCAGCTTCAATAATTCAAATTTACGAGCGTAACCTGAGATAGAAACTTGGATCCCCCTTCAAGTATAGACTCTGCTAATTTCATGTGTTGCTTCATTTAAAAATTCCACACACACACGCGCGCCAAAATAAATAAAAGAAGAAACTAGTAAGTCAGATTATCCCGATTAAATCAAAATAGATCATATTACTTCATTCAGCAATTTCAAATTAAGAGAGTAGCACTAAAAAAATGTAGGTGGTGAATCACATGTATTCTATTGAACCAGCTAGGAACTTAACATTAACATTCAAAACCACTGATCTGCTGTTTTTGGAGGGTACTATTATCGTATATGACACAACAAAGTTGCATGTTTGTCACCTAATCTAATTCTTCAACAGACGTATAATGAATCCTTAAATTTTTTTGAGCTACGCACAACATTTGTTTTAATAAACCATATAACTCTATCAAGATCGAGTTAGGTAGCAAAACTTTCACTCACGACATAACATTAGCTTTCATTGGTAGGTCCTTTCCAAGCTAAATTAGAGCAAACAACATGATTGAAAGTTAATAATGTAATGCATCAAATCAAAGAGATGAAGTGAGAAGACAGTTCCACAAGTGCTACATCTTTAGTCCATATCCATACCTTAAAACCTATCCAGTCTCCACTTCCCTCACAAGATCCAGTTTAGACTGATACAACTCTAATAATTCATTAGCTTCCGGCTCATGACAAAAGACAAACCTCCTTAAAAAGTCCTTTTCAGATAATATAAATGCTCGAACAAATTTTCCCTTTTTCACCAGACCCTTTGACAACAGAACTTGAATGACAGCACCTCTTGGAACAATTCGTTTGTTCAGACTAAATCCCATAACATTAGGATAGGTGCAAATATCAGAAGAATTACATCCCAATTGAAGGATAAAATACTCTAATATTGCATCAATTTTATCCTCAGATCCCTTCATACAGAATGGACAGCTTCTGAAAGCAACAACAATGTCATTGTCTGACCAGCCCCACTTCTTATACACATTAGCCTTTTTTGACCATGTCCGTTTGCTTAGGGATGTTAACGCATAAACGGCAATAGCAAATATATACTTTGAAGGATCAAACCCCATTTCCTGAAGCTCCTTCACAATCATCTTGAAGCGACCAGTACTTATAGTAAATGCCCTGGGATACAGTTGCAACAATTTAATGACATTTGATTCAGGAACTCCGACTTCTCTTAATATCTTCATATTGGGCAGGACATAGGTGTTATAACGACTAAGAATGGCCGAATAAGATTTAAGAACTTTAATGAATGTGTCGTCAGATTGAAACAAATCCCGAAAGAGATCAAACGAAGGAATGAGCACCTTATCCAAGCTTCTTTTCATAATGTTAGGATGACTACATACGAGCTTAGGGATGTCTGAGCTCGAAATGCCTCTGGATATGAAAAACTCGATCTTGGGGAGAAAGGTTTTCTCAGGGTCAGATCGAAGACACCGCGGGAATTCTCTAGTGAAACGAAGAATCTGGGATTGTGAGAATCCAAGATTCTTCAAGAAATCGATAACCAGATCTGGCCTTTCTCGTGTTTCCAAGGTGAGATACTTGGAAGCAGAAACAGCTTCTTGGGGTGAGAAGCCACAAGTGTCAATGAGATATGAGACTGTGAAAGAATGCTCATTGGATGAAATAGAAGTCCAGTACCTGGCAGTGGAAGGTAGCCACTGGCTTTGAACGCAAATTAATTGTCGAAATGTTGAAGGAGAGATTGTGTTGATGATATACCTCCGAACGGGGACGATTTTTCGGAGAGCGCAAAACATGAGTTCGAAACGATAGAGCAAGCAAATGGCAAATGCAAACCCTTGGCGCGGGCTCAGACCAGTTTTTTGTGTAAAAAGTAAAAACTAAACGAGATTGCTTTCCCCGCAGTGAAAATATTGAAAAATAATTTTTAGCTATAAATTTAAAAAAAAAAAAATTGATCCTGAAAAAATAGGTAAAATGATGAACATGTCCTCAACAAAAAAAGATAATTATTTTTCCAGGTTCAATATTTGTACACGACAATCTTTTTACATATATATATATATATATTATAAGACAATTAATTCCTAAAAGAATTACTCGTATTAATTGTTTGAATTCCTTAAAATATGTTTAACATAAAATTGATATGCGTGTAAGCTTATGAATATAATTATGATTTGATAAAAAAGTTATTCTAAATATGAATTTAATTTATTAGAAATTATACTATTTTTTGAACAAGAAACAACTTTTGCCACTTTGGTTACCTTAGTTTAATTTGACTTTTGCTTAAGAATATAAAGGTTAATACAATATTTAATCCTTTAAGTTTGCATTCATTTTGGTTTTGATCCTTCAAATTTCAAATCATAAATTTTGATCCCTTGAAAAAGTAAAATAGTTCAGGTTTTTGTTATATTATAGAGACAAATGTTTTAAATGGAATGAAAGTTCAAGAATCAAAATTTATTAGTTGAAACATGAGAAATTCAAATCAAAATGAGAACAAAATTGGGAGATTAAAAGTTGTATTCACCCAAAATATAACAAAAACAAACCTATTAGCACCCTTATTTTATGAAGGGAAAATCACTAATAAATACTAAATAAGTGTTATAAAATCAAGAAAGTATAAGAGATTGAGATGAAGGGAATGAAGAAATACAAGAGAGAAATAAAGAGTAAGAAGGGAGTGATTCTTATTCATTTAGATGCAAATAAAGTGTAGTACATAGTGCTCTATTTATAGGCCCTCAACCACAACTAAAAGTTACACAAAGTAAATGTGTAGTACAAGAGAGAAATACAAATAAGAGAGAAATTTGGATGCAAGAGAGAAATAGAGAGCAAGAAGGGAGTGATTCTTATTCATTTGGATGCAAATAAAGTGTAGTACATAGTGCTCTATTTATAGGCCCTCAACCACAACTAAGAGTTACACAAAGTAAATGGCAAACTTTAATCCTCATGAGTGCACACATTGTAACCTTTGAGTTATGGGCATGAAAACTCCTAAAGATCATTCATTGGAGAGGTTATGGGATGTAGAAAATGAAAGGTCAAAAGTTGGGAGCTCATAGACATCCACCTTAATTAGTATTTTACAACACTCCCCCTTGGATGTCCATTAAAAAAAATATTGTGTCTCATTAAAACCTTACTAGGAAAAACCCAAATGGGACAAAAACCTAGTGAACAAAAAAGAGTACACAATACAAATCGAAACTGCCTCATTAAAAACCTTACTAGAAAAATCCCGTGGGACAAAACCTTGGTTGAGGAAAAGAGTACAGCATGGTCTCTATTTCACACGATGATAATATCGTATTTACTCCCCCTGATAATAACATCAGTTTTACTTTCCTGATAAGAACATCAATTCTAATGTATTGTTGAGCATATCATTCTTTTAGCCACCAAACTATGAATGATACATTGTCACCAAATATTCTGCTAGATGTATTCCTCTTATATATCTTCTGGATATGCTAAAATATCAGTATATTATGCCTTTATCTTATTCATCGTGAAAACAATAAAGAAAAATTATTCTGAAAATCATCAAAATATATCTTACATCCACATATTCATTTTGTTTTGAACAAAATAATATTATATAATATGTTAATAGGACTATCACACCAAATCTCATTTTTGTTATCCACTGTGCACTTGCAAAAACTAATTTTTATCAATAAAATCATAATAGATACAATATTAGTATAATACAAAAATATTCTCATAAAGTATAAGGTGCTTCTGGACCATTAAATTCAATGCATCTTTACAAGAAGATTCACCACGGTAAAAATATGTGATTTTGAAATCATTAATGCATTTGATAACTTGATCTACAAGTGAAGTAAAATGTAAAATTACTCATTTTTCAATATATTTTTCAATTAATTATATATGCTTGAATTATTTTCAAACTCGCACCACATTTTATATATAGAATGATTTTCTTGTATATGCTTCTAGCATTTTAGATCCTTCAAAGACTCTCATGTAATATTCACTATCCATATGCATTTGCTATATATAATGATATCTAATATACGCATTATTTTGTTTGCATATACTGCCAGACTAATAATATATGCAACAATTATTGTATCCACTACCAAATGTTGTACCTCATCAAAATCATCATTAAACCTTGTGAAAATCTTTATTTTCACATAAATATTCATATATCACAAATAACTTAATATTTCAAATGTTTTGGACTACAGGTCCATAAATTTCACGTGCTAAAAGAACCTTTTTCATTGCGTCTTGTCCCCTTCTTCAGTTGGCCAATCACCTTTTTTTTTTACCGACATATTCATGTATAAGATCCTCATTTGATCACGTGATATTATTACTAAAACTGTTGTTGACAATTTTATCTTTTCAGTTCCATTTTTCTTGTTGTGACATAATTCATTGAGATCTCTTTATTACTTTCAGGTACCTGAACCTCTTTTGAGGGTTCTGCAAGTAGTTATGTATTGACCTCTTCTAAAATGTCTGCCTCCTTAATATGATTATCTTGTTTATTTGCTTCTTTCTTTTTTCTTTTGGAACTGATTATTCTCTTATACTTCGGGCATGTCTCACTTTCATTTATGCTGATTAAACCATTTATAGCTGGAATATGAGATTTAGTAATTCCCATTTAGGTCAGTAATTGCATCTAGCAGATTTTATGTAATATTTCATGAATGCAAACCAAATGAATTTCTGGTTCATATTGTTATATTCGAGAATCTATATTTAATAGTAATAATGCATTCTTTTTGTTTTCTTTTCCAGCTATTTAATTTCTCCCCCTCATGTTAGGAAAACTTTATCAAATGACAATCGACTAATCATGCAGTATAAGTCTCCTAAATCCATTAGTTTCCATTAGAAACATCCTTTTGTTTCATTTAGAGACTAACAAGAATAAGAAGGTTTTTACCCAACATTTATCTCTTTAAATATCCATCCATGTGCATTGTGGTGAATCAATAGGAATGCACATTCAAACTTTTTAAGATGGAATATACTTGACTCCTGATCAAAAGCCAATTTTATTGGGAGAATTTGGTTGGCTAGTATAAGTGCTGCAATATGTAAGATCAAATATACCAACACTGAAACATAAATTTTGTTCTCATAAGTATTAGTCTAGCTATTTATGGAGGCTTCAATGAATGAATCGTATAATCTGAAAATTACGCGTAACATAATAATTTATTCAAATATTCTTGCAAACTTCAGGATGCAAACTAATATTAATATTACATGTAACCATCTTATAGATACATCTATCAAATTCATTGAATACTTATATGGTTTACATGTTATTTGAATGGGCCCATATATCAGCTTGATATATTTCCAAAAATATAGAGATTCATTCCAAATCATAACTTGTGATACTCTCATAATCAAATTTCTTTGAGAACAAGCAGCACATGATAATTCTTGAATTATATAATATGTTGGCTATTCATGAAAAATCTTCTAGTTCTTCAATGGATGTTAAATGTCATCTTTTATATATGACTCGGATGAATCAAACAAGTAATGCCAACATAAATTTATTTGGATCAGTAAACTACTAGTTTACTGTAACATGTTGCTTAACCAATAACAAACTTTTCAATTTCCATAAGTATTGATATAAAATATCAATATGACATCCATTTTTCGGTGATCAATAGGTCTTGTGAAGAAGTATATGAGTAAAACTTTTCAATATTAACTCACATTTATATTCTAACAATCTCCCCCTCAAGTGTGAGTCATATAAATATACTTTCTTTATTTCTCTATTTGAAAGACAAATTTGTATATAGCAAACTAATAATATATCTTTCATTTCAAAACTCAAGTACTTCATAACTCACAACTAATCATGGATTTCAGTCAGTTGGGCTATCATTTAAACCCTGTAATAGAGTAAAACTCTAATGTAAATCTATGGGTTCTAACTTTCCTTAATCAATTCTTCTTCTGCCCATAGAATTTAAGAAAAACTATATTAGTTCTTCAGGAACTATATCGACTTTGTTACATTTATGTTCTTCGGGAATTAATATATATTATCACATATTTATATAATTTTATTACTCATTAATAATAATAATAATAATAATATGCTTCAATTTGCCTCTTTTGATGCATATTTAAAATATGAAATGTTTAGAATTTTCCACTACATAAAGAAATATGAGGAGATCGATAATCAAAATACATAAAGATCTTATTGCAATGAATTCTGATGTTTAGGGGTTAAAATTAATTTGAGAGAAATGTAAAGACAAATGCATTATAATATAAAATAACAAATACTTATGATATACATAGTCTTCTTTCAAATATTCCTTACTGTTTGATCATCCATAAATTTGACTTGCACTATATAATTCATGCACATTACGAAAATGATTTTGTCTAACAAATCATAAACTATTCATTATGAATTTTCTCATAAATTTAAATAAATTCTCACTTTCTTAATTCAAATATGACATATGATTTTTTTTCCTTCACAAATGTCACATAAAACTATTTTGATTCCAATATATATCATATTATATATTATATCATGATTAATGTATGAGACTTGCACATATCATATAAAAATACTAAGGAGTAGAAGAAATGTTAATACAATGAATTGGGAAATGAGGCAATAAATTATCAATACTAAAATAAGATACAAATTGAAGAGTATTTGTATGCCTTTCAATAATGAAAGTTTGGAACTAAGAAAAATTGCATATATATGTAAGGGAACATAATAGTGCTCAAGAAGAGAAAAGAGATGGAAGACAAGGCTAAAATGAAAAATATGACTAATAATGAAAGAAAGTACCTTGATGTTGAGGTATATGAGTTGAATGTTTGTTAGGAAATCTTTGGTGCAACAGAGAAATACAAGTCCCAATAAGAAAATAGAGATGGTAAACTCCATTGATGTATATGAATAGTAGTCACATACACAATATACTTAAAATTATAAATAAATTGTACAATTATACATAAAGAAGGTAATTAAACAACTTAACTTTATAATTGAAGGTTATATGAATAAATACTGAAAACCATTTGATATAGGAGTTATAAGGATTAACCATGAGGTAGTTAGAATCCTAAAAGACCATGAAATCAAAATATATCAATAATTACTAATAATGTTTAAATTTGTAAATAAATTGGCACTATACTGAAATTTTAAAATGACCAATCATTACCTTTTTATCTATTTGATTTCATATATCACTCATGTTGATATCACAATGTTAAATAATAATTTCTCTCTCACAAATTAATCACAATCAATTTAAATTTAAATATAAAGAATCAAAATCATATAGCCTTCAGGGCTTACAATTATCATATAGCCTTCTGGACTTACAATTATTTCTTTTGGCTATACAAGCTAATCATCTTTCTCCATAACTTATTGCTTTAAGCATCATAACTATTTTTGGTATTTTTCAC
Organism: Inga oerstediana; assembly: GCA_963210345.1. NCBI lineage: Eukaryota > Viridiplantae > Streptophyta > Magnoliopsida > Fabales > Fabaceae > Inga > Inga oerstediana. The sequence continues at coordinate 17,904,877 of OY723406.1, forward strand.
AATATTTCATGGTCTTTTTGGCTTCACAGCCATTTTGATCTTTATTTTCAATAATTTAGTACATATTAGTCTATATGACTTCTGGTCATATTATACCATTTTTTTCTATCCATATGACTTCTAGTCATAGTATGATATTTGCTCATAATTTTGATCACCTTAGAAATGTTATTATTTCCACGATTGTAGTTCAATAGCTAAGACAAAGTATTTTCAGCTTTCAACTATCATTTCTACAAATACAATGTGATCATGTTCATTTTCACTCTTACATATTTTCTTTACTTTCAATAGTATCATTAATTTCTCCAAATATTGGTCTTCAGGACCATAGCAAAAATCTTTGTTTAGTTTGATAATTGAACCTTTAGCCTTCAGGACTTTGATATTTGTAACAATTAAATCATAAAAGTGCCAAAATTTTTCTTGTCAGTCTTGCAATTTAATGAAACCAATAGCATTCTTTCTCATAAGAGCTATTACAAAAGTGATGTGACTTCTGGTCATCTGATCACAAAATTAAGAATATTATGGCTTCTGGCCTCTCTATAAAATCAAAATACTAGAAAATAAATTAAATAAATTCAAATTCATAATCAAATATAAATATAAATAATAGATAAGTCCATGATCATATAGACCACATTACATGCTCATATATAATACTATTATATGTTAATGTAATATAATAAACAAATGAAAATAAAAGATTGATATAATGATATAACAATAATGTATTAACATAAATAAAGGAAATGTAAATAAAATAGCAATAAAACAAGATGAAATAAATGACATAAAATAAAGAAACAAACAATAATATATAACATAAAATGTAAAGAAAATAAAGAAATGTTAAATAAGTGTAAATAAAATGAAATAACATAATATAATAACATAAAATGTAAAGAATACTAGAATATAAAACAAATAAATATAAATTTTGCATAATAAGAGATTAATGGAAAACGATAAATAAAAGTGACAAGAAAGAAAACTTGCGAAGGATAATATAATCTCAAATCTTAGCCATGGAACCTGATGTATAAAACAATCAGTAAAAGAGTTCATTTAATTCTATGTAATGGTTTAGATTATCCCATATATATGTAAAAGATAACAACAAGATGGATAAAAATAGATAGCGTAAAAGAAAAATAATAAAAATAATATAGAACAACAGATTGATAATGTAGACTAGAAAGATAAAATAACATAGAGAATAAACAATATAAAACAAAGTATGTAAATGAGAAAGTTAGAGAGTAGAAGAGATAGAAAACTAGACCATAGGCCTTCTGAGCGAGTTCGTGCTGATAACGTGTTATAAAATCAAGAAAGTATAAGAGATTGAGATGAATGGAATGAAGAAATACAAGAGAGAAATAGAGAGCAAGAAGGGAGTGATTCTTATTCATTTGGATGCAAATAAAGTGTAGTACATAGTGCTCTATTTATAGGCCCTCAACCACAACTAAGAGTTACACAAAGTAAATGGCAAACTTTAATCCTCATGAGTGCACACATTGTAACCTTTGAGTTATGGGCATGAAAACTCCTAAAGATCATTCATTGGAGAGGTTATGGAATGTAGAAAATGAAAGGTCAAGAGTTGGGAGCTCATGGGCATCCACCTTAATTAGTATTTTACAACAATAAGTAAATTAATTGCTCTTTGCCACCAACAGATATGGAGTACTAAACTATCATTAAAATTGAATTTAAAAAGATAAAAAAGCCCTTAGTTTGACAAGACGATTTTAGGCGGGAGGAAAGAGAAAGTGCACGGCTTCTCAGAACCCTCTGAATCCCTTCTTCCTCTTCCATTTTCGGCATTCTGCAGAAGTTCAGTGTCGTCTCCCCTCACTCGGCCGTCTCCTTGGCTTGTGTCCTTCAGCAGTGTCGTCTCCAGTTACTCTTCCAGTGGCCGTCGTCTCGTTGGCTCGAGTCCTTGGGCAGTGTCGTCTCCGGGTGCTCCTCCAGTGGCCACCGTCTCCTTGGCTCATGTCCTTCGTTATGTGCAGTCTCCCATGCGAAGAACAAACATCGGGGATGGATAATGCGTTGCATTGATGTTTGGAGATCTAAGAAGAAGACAAAGTAGTTATTTTCATTTATGTGCAATTGATCTTCCATGATGTGCAATTTATCTTCTGTTTTGTGTAATTACTCTTCCATGATGTGTAAAGGATGATCCATTGTGCCAATGATCTTCCATTGTGTGCAATTACTCTTTGTTTATGTGCCAATGATCTTCCATTTTGTACAATTACTCTTCCATGATGTGCAATTGATCTTCCGTTTTATGCAATTAATCTTTCATGATGTGCAATTGATTTTCCATGATGCACACATGAGCTTCCATTTTGTTCAATTACTCTTCTATGAAGTGCAGTTGATCTCCCGTTTTGTGCAATGGATCTTTTTCATACATGCCCAATGGTCATCCACATTATATGCAAAGGATGATGATCCATTATGTGCCAATTGTAATATCCCAATTTTTGATTAAGGGCAAATCATGATTATTGTGGATAATTATGAATTTAATTTGAAGTATTATGTGTTTTATGGCAATATTAAATTAATATGTCATAATTATTGAAAAATTGGAATAATGGAAATATTGGCCATAAGTGGTAATTAATGGAGAAATTAATTACTAACTAAGAGAAAAATGAGAAGTGTGATTAAAATGGCTAATGGAAGGATTAAAGTGACTAATTAGGTGGTTGCTTTATGAGAACCAATGAGACTATGACACATGGCAATTTGAGAGAAAGCAAGAGAGTGTGGGAGAAGTCAAACTTTCATTATTTTATTTCATTTCTCTCTCTTTTTCCTTTGTTGTTCGGCTGACATGAAAGATTAGAGGGAGTGTGATCATTTGGCTTCTCCATCAAGCTCATCTCTCTCCTTCTCTCTCTCGTCCACCATTGTTGAAGGCAAGGGAAAGAAGAAATCTTGATCTTTGGGTAAGTAAATGCCTTCCTTTGCTCAAACTCCCTTCATTAAAGTTGATCCTTGAGTTAAGAGCAACATTTCTATGGTTTTAGTTTGTCCATTGGTTGTGGTTTGTGGCCACACGAAAATTTGAGAAGTGGTGAATCAAGAACTCTCTTTGGAGAAGTTGATAAGGTGAGTGAGACCTATCTATCTATCTAAGTTTCATACCATTTGAAATAGTTTGAATTTTCTTGAATTTTGGGCTCATTTTCGAAAATGAGGGCCATTGAGAGTTTGGTATATGTTTGGTATGGAATTTCTATGTTTGGAATGCATTTTGGATAGATAGAATTGTTTGGGTTGGAAATTGTTAAGTTTGGAGAATTTGAGATTTTAGTGTTTAATGTTACCCAAAACCAAAGCATGATAATGGAATAGGATTTTGGTGATTTGACATTCCCATTGGATTCCTTGAGTGATTTTGTGTGGGAATGAGCTTGGTTATTGATTTTGGGTTCATTTGAATCACTTAAGAAAAGTTGGAAAGTTGTTTTGTTTGAGCTCTGTTTTTCGCAGTCTGTTTGGGCGAGCGTTTTGAGTGACCAAATGGTATTGGAAACTTGTGAAACTTTCCAGTCTTAAAGTTCACATCCCAAGCTGCAAAATGGACATATATTTTGTGTCATTTCGTTTAGTATTCTGAGAGTTATGCTTTGCCAAAGTTTGGTTCAAAAAACAGAACTCTGTTTTGGAGTAGTGTGTAGTTTTTGGTAATTCTGTATTTGTGTAGTGATTTCCAGTGATGGGCTATATTTTTTCTTGAAAGAGGACTCATATACCTTTCATTTGGCTTTAAAATCACTCCGTTTCGATTTTTTTAGGATTAGTTATGAATTTTGGAAGTTCAGCCCAGAGTCAGGAAATTTCTGAGCCGCGGCCTAAGAGTAGCTAGCCGCGGCCCAAACCTTTCTGACCTGTTTCGGGCCGCGGCCCATGAGTGGCGGGCCACAGCCCATGACCTTCTGACCATATTTGGGCCACGGCCCACCCCTGTGTTCCAACACTTTGAGTTTTCGAAAGGAGATCTCTAACATATTGTTTCCCAACCTTTTAGGGCTTTTATTAGAAGCATTTGTGGCCTCTTAAGAGTCAATTATGATAACCAAAACTAAGTGTTTCAAGTTAATTAAGTCTTGGAATAGAATATAACCCTTCATCCCTAATTATGAATATAGGATTTGACATTTGCCTTCCTCGGGAGACACAGGCGCTAGGACACGCACGGAAGGATCAAGGTAGTGACTCTTCTCTCACATTATGTATGATGTCTTGGCATGCATAACTTATCGTTGAATTTTTGAAATGTGTGCCATGGTCTATTATGGCGTGAGCAGGTCAGCGTGAGCCGTGTAGGGATTGACAGTGGTCATCTCTAGGTCGGCCGTTGAACTGCCGTCGTAATCGACATGGATATTTGTGAATCCGACCCGTGGGGCGGCGTTTGTGAATCCAGCCTGGGCTGTGTGGATTTTGCCTGTATGGCTTGTGTATGAAATGCATTATATGAATCCCAGCTGTGGTGAAATGTATTGTGTGGATTGTTGTGATGCAATTCAGCGTGAGCAATCGTAAGGGATGACATGTGTCATACTAACCATTGCCGTTGTAACTGCCGTTGTAGTTGCTTGTTGTGGTTAATGATTTGCTTACATGCATTATTATTGTACATTATATGATTGATTTGTTACTACGGGGATTCCTTAGAATCTCACTCTCCCAAAAACCATGTTTTAGACAGGGCAGAAGGATTAAAGGGAAAGCGGGCGACGAAGAGCGGATAGTGCTCCGGTTTAGAAGTATATTTTGGTTTTATTGGTTATCATGTATATCATTGGGATGTTTTTGGGAAACGATTGTATATAATGAGATTTGTAGCATAGTTTTGTGTAATCCCCAAGTTAAGGGTAATGAATTGTGGGCTTTGTGCCTTTGTAAATCCCTTATTTAATGAATGGAACCCGAGTGTGTCGGGAATTTGCTTTATACTCTGATATCTGTAAATGAAATCAACTTGTACAGGCCATTTAGTATTAAAATGTGAATATGAGACCGTCATGAATAGGTTTTGTAAAAGTTTTTGTAAGTCATGATTTTGGGAAGTTTGATTTTGTTTAAGTCCCAAAATCATTTAAGGTCTCTAATTCTACATCAATTACGTGTTTATGAACTAAATCTCGGCCTTAATCGTGAAGGGGGTTACACTAATGATATGCCGTTTTGTGTAATTACTCTTCCATAAAGTGCAGTTGATCTTCCGTTGTGTGCAATTAACCCTTCATGAAGTGCAATTGATATTCCGTTTTGTGTAATTACTCTTCCATGATGTGCAATTGATCTCCCGTTTTGTGCAATTAATCTTCCATGATGTGCACCCGAGCTTCCGTTTTGTGCAATTACCTTCCATGATATGCAATTGATCTCCTGTTTTGTACAATGGATCTTTGCCATACGTGTCCAATGGTCAACCAATGCAAGTGAGCATAGTAATGCAAATTATGTTGACAGAGCCAAAGGACATGAGCCAAGGAGACAGCGGCCGCTGGAGGAGCAACCGAAGACGACAATGCCCAAGGAGTTAACCGAGTCTTCAGCTCCTGAAAAGCTGCCTCGCACTTCTCATCCCAAATAAATGGTTGTTCTTTCTTAGTCAATCTGGTAAGTGGTGTAGCAATTCGAGAGAATCCCTCTATAAAACGGCGGTAATAACCAGCTAACCCCAGAAAACTGCGTATCTCTGTCACAGACTTAGGTGGTTCCCACTTCAACACATCATCAACCTTGCTTGGGTCTACTGCTATTCCTTTTTCGGAGACCACATGCCCCAAAAACTTCACTTCTCTAAGCCAAAATTCACATTTGCTCAACTTAGCATACAACTGATGCTCTCTTAGAATTTGTAGTACTATTCGAAGATGATTTCGGTGCTCCTCCTCATTCTTTGAATAAATAAGGATATCATCTATGAACACTACTATAAATTGATCTAAATAAGGTCTGAAAATCCGATTCATATAATCCATAAACACTGCTGGCGCATTTGTCAACCCAAAAGGCATGACAATAAATTCGTAATGGCTATATCTGGTACGGAAGGCAGTTTTTGGAACATTTTCTGCCTTTACCCTTAACTGATGATAGCCCGATCTCAGATCAATTTTTGAAAACACCGACGAACCTACAAGTTGATCTAATAAATCATCTATTCTCGGCAATGGATACTTATTCTTGATAGTGACTTTATTCAGCTGCCAATAATCAATGCAAAGTCTCAAGCTGCCATCTTTCTTCTTCACGAACAGGACTGGCGAACCCCATGGAGATACACTCGGCCGGATAAAACCCTTCTCTAACAAATCTTCAATCTGCTTCTTCAGTTCAGCCAACTCAAAAGGTGACATCCGGTAAGGAGCCTTGGAGATCGGTTCTGTCCCTGGTGCTAACTCAATGTTGAACTCAACTTCTCGTTCTGGAGGTAATCCAGTCAACTTTTCAGGAAATACATCAGGAAACTCTTTAACTACTTCGATCTGGTTAACATTTCCTTGAGATTCTACCTGAACCGACAAAAACACCACAAAGGCTTCACATCCCTTCCTTACACTTCTCTCTACTTGAGCCGCTGACAATATTACTGGACCTTGAGGAATTTCTTTATTTACTGTGCAAGCGTTAAATTGCACAGCTCTATTCTTACATTGCAAGGTTACATCGTTAGATGATAACCAATCCATGCCCACAATCACATCTATACCCCGCATGGGTAGACAAATTAAATCAATGGTCGTTTCACGACCCTCACATACAAACATCAATTTCTTACACACCATAACAGTTTTCACACGTATACCAGCAGGAGTAGATACAAACAGATCATATGGAAGATTACTCATGATAAGCTTTAATTTTTCAGCACAGTCATAAGAAATGAATGAATGGCTGGCACCAGAATCATATATGACACATAAAGGATGACCTTGAAGAAAAGCAATACCTTGGATCAAATTTGGAGTAGCTCTCGCCTCCTCAGAAGTCAAAGCAAACACTCGTCCGGGCATTGACGATCTAGATGTCTGGTCCTCTCTCCTTCCCTTAAAACAATATTTCGCAATATGACCCTTCTCTCCACAATTAAAACAAGTCCAACATTCACCAGGATGTACTCTCCCACAACGAGTACAAGGAAGGCGTTGAGTCACACTAGGAGTTGATGCTACTGATCCTTGTTGGGAGCCCTGATTCCCTCTGATATTGTTGCCACGGCTTTGACTCATAGGATGACTATTCCTCTGCTGGAAGCTTCCCTGATGGAAATTCCTTCTGCTCCCAGAGCCACCAGAACTCGAATGGTAGTTTTTCTTATTAACACCTCCTGATATTCCCATATGACTATTAAATCGACCTTGAGAATCCCTTTTCATGGATCTCTCGGCATCTCTATACCTTCTACAGACTTCTCGAATTTTTACTATCAATTCCTCGAGGGTAGTGATGTCATATATGCCCATTCTTGCCTTGATGGTATCATTACATTTCTCGAACATTTGTCTGGCCAACCAGTTGTTGTGTGCCTTATTTGTTCTATCAAACTGTGACACATATTTAGCCAAACCCATAAATTTAGCTATAAATGTGTTTTCATCCATCTCCCCCTGCCGAAGAACGAAGAACTCAGCTTCTTTTTGATGCCTCATCTCAATGGGAAAATAGTAATCAAAGAACATTCTCTTAAACTCATCCCACTCAAGTTGATGTCCATCAGTAGGTTTCACAGTATTCCACCAATCTAATGCACCACCTGCTAACAGGGTCTTCGCAGCTATCACTTTTTGATATTTATCACACCCAATTGACTCAAATAACATTTCCAACCTATCAATCCAGCTTTCAGCATTTGTAGGTGATCCACCCGAGAATTTCTCAGGATGGAAATGATCTAAATGTTTCCATACTGTAAACATGTTTGGAGCACCCTTTTGATCTGCTGACTCATCAGGCTTGGAGTATAATGGATGTGGAATTGATTCCTTAGAATGAATACTATTCTCTTTTTCTGATTCAGCATTTACCTCCTCTTTATGATCCTTATTTTCCCCGCTCGGCCCTTCACTGGCTTTGCCCTCTTCTAGCCTTTTCAATCGTTCTTCTGTCGTAAGAGTCCATCCATATAGATGTCGCAACATTTCAGCCTCAGTTAATTGCTCCGGAGGCCTATTAGGTCTCTGTTGGCCATTGCCACCGAGATCTGTACTTCCTGTATTCACCATTTCTCCTCATCTAAGGGTAAAACCCACATAAAGAGGGAGAATAGTAAGAACAAGAAAATAAACACAACATAAAAGGGAAGTAGGTGTGTAAAGATTCTATATTGCCATACTCTAAATATGATGTACGACAAGCTAGGAAATCTTAAACCATTGCTCTGATACCAAATTGAAACGACCCTTTCTCCGAACAACAATTTACCGTAATGATTTTACAAAATCTGGTTAACCAGTGATAATCGAAAACAATTTTCCATTTAAAACATATCAGAGTTCAAGGCACAAACTCGCTCACAAACCCACTATAAAGATATTCATTACTCAGGGCAAACATAACAACAGAAGAACTTACAGCCCACGATTTTTATGACATTGAATCCCACAATTAAGATTTTAAAACAGTTATCCAAACAGTAAATATGATATCTTTGAAAACATAATATGTCCTATAATGGCAATATAGAGAATAATACAACACCAATACCACAAGAGGCTTACAGGATTATCAACGTCTATGCCTCTGGTTGCTTCCCTTGGCCTCTAGCCAAATTAGAGGTTTCGCCTGAAAAATAATTAAAACGACGGGGTGAGACATAAAGTCTCAGTAACCAAAAATTAATTTACAAAATATGCAAGAAACGATTGTAAGTCAGTGAAGCAGCTTTAACTAACATAATATTAATAATATTCTCAATAATTAAACTTCATATAATATGTTCGACAATTAGAACCATCCCCACTCATCCTTCCTGCTCCTCCTTATAGCTTCTGGACGTGGTACAACCTATCAGTGCTAGTATACCCGGCCAAAGGTTGGCTAGTCACTTCAAGAATACTGCCCCTCCCATGCCACCACCAATATATCGTAACAGGGAGTTGTCCGTCCAAAACACTCAACTCAAAATCCGGGCCAGGAGTGAGAGAGTCGATGGGCACATTTTCAGCATATCTCTTCCACACAACCCACCATATCCCATAACAGAAAAACAATATATCATTATAATTCTCGAAACATATACAAATTATCATATCTTCTACAACATTCCATCTCAAACATCATAACCATCACAACAGTAACAATTTTAATAATATCTATGCTCATATATACAATTTTGAAAATACACTGCTTCACTAAACTACGTTCATACTCAAACATACATATAATCTTTCAAAACACATACAAGTAGTATAGATGAAAGTAAGGTTTAGAAAACACCTTACAGTCTAAAACAAGCATATAAAATAAATTAACCCCGGTTACCTCAATTCCAAGCTTAACTTTATCTTGAGTACCAAATACGAACAATCACCGATCCCAAGAAAACTCTACATTATCAATTTAAGTAACAATTAACCCCAAGAAATACTAAAATAAATAATTTACACAATTCATCTCCAATTTTCCTCTACTATTATTATCCTTAAATATTCTAACTTTCTTAACAATCCTTAAACAACCTCTATATCATTCTCTCTCGTCAACCACTTAATTTTTATAAATTAAAGTTTCACCTTTAACATATCTATTATTATATAATCATCAATATCAACCTTCTAAAATAACTAAATCTCTTTTTCTAATTTATATGAATATAGTATAATTATTAAACAATAATTGAAACTCTCACATAATTAAAATCATATAAAAAATCTAATTCTTAATATCAAATTATAATTTATAATTTCTTATACAACAAAATTTACCAAACTAAACCGATTAGAATATCTATAATACCTCCAACATACCAAATAAATTATTTAATCCAAATTTAATCGGATAAAAAGCCTAATATATAATTATTCTTAGATTAATTATATAGAAAATTCATTATAAAATTATATACCAACTACATAACAAAAGTAACCTGATTAAAATTAACCATTAATCCTCCTCTATATTCCTATAGCCTTATATTAACAAAACTCAAATTTTTCCAAAATCCTAATCTTAAAATTTTCTCTAATCCACACAAAATTACTATCATAAGAAAGAGAAAATTATTTAGAACATTTTCATAAAAGAAGAGTTGTGATCAGAAAAGAATTTGAGTACCTTATTGATCCCCAAATATATGAAAATACTCCTATGAGTATCACACCCTACACCATACGCCTTCTGCACAATCACTTCACGCAGACGATCTGCGTAAAGTGAGAAGGGAGAGGGGGTATTTATAATACGCCCCTCCCACACCTTTAATAATTGGCGCCTAATGGCGCCAATTAAAGAACGAGTGGAGGCACTTTCGGTGCCTCCCTCCTTCTTTCCAACTGTGGGTCACCTACAGTTTACATATTATAATATTATATTATTATAATAATATTATAATAATATAATATATATATATATATTATATTATTATAATATTTTTTTTATTTTTTATTTTTCAAAAAGTTACTACTAAATTCATAATTATCTTTAAATTATAATTATATTTTAAAAACAAGGATATTACAACTGCTTAGCCAACCTGTCCCTTTCCTCCGGGGAGAAGATCACGTTCGGACCCAATGCAGTCATTTTTCCAACTTACTATCACCTATTAATTGTAAAGTCTTTAATTAGTATTTATGTTTCTAAATTCACAACTTCATTCATTACACTTATAGATTTCTGATCATCAATTGCCAATCATTTGAAAAGAGTGATAAGTTCTTTAGTATGACTTATAATTTAAAATAAGATATATCCCGTTCATTGTATGAAGAGTGTTGCTCGAGGTGAGACATATCAAAATATTATTTGTTTGATTTAGACTTGTAAGAACAAAATTTAGTAAGAATCTATATTCATTTATAAAATTATGAACTTATTCTTTAGAAATCCAATTGGTTGCTTTTGAAGTTAATTACTATCATTTTTCAAAAACAAAAGAAAATTTAATTTTAAAGTTATTAATATCTCAATTAATATCTAATTATCATCAAAATTTGAAATAAGAGTTATTGTCATGTTAGTATCTGATTAATATAATAATTGATAATATTCCATAAACTTCCTTATATATTTGTCCAAAAATCTATAATGTATCTAAAAAATAATGAATTTCTTTTTATAAGGTCTAATTAATTGCTAAAATCATTATTCCTATCATTGATGAAAGTCAAAAGCCAATTTACTTTTGGGACAATTAGAGTGAAGGACCTAGAAAAAATAATATTTATTAGAAGGATCATAAAAATCATAATTATTTAAAATGACCAAATATCAAAATATCATAAAAATCTAGGCTTCTTGATAAGTATATATTTTATAATTAAATAGGTATATATTTTGGATATATTTACTGGATTTATTAATATTTTATACCTATTTAATTATCTTTTATATATTTTCCCTCTCTTAAATCAGATATGAGATAATAAGATATTTTAATAGAAGATCTACTCATATCCTATCTGATTTTTACAGAAAATATTATTGTGAGAATTAGGAGGTGAAAAGTTAGAAACATGATATATATATATATATATATATGAGACATTTACATGAATCCATGCGTATTTGAAAAGTGTGTGTATATATATATATTATATTATAAAATATATTGCAAAGGAGATCTTGCATTAGAAAAGATGGGAACATGGACCCCACGTGCTAAATCATTCTAAAGGATATTGAAAGAAAGAAAAAGAAATCAAAAAGAAAACATGGGTCCCACGCGAATATGAAGATGCAGATTGGAATTAGACTAACAGATATATGAAACAGATATGATATCTTCAACTTCGGATAGAAACGTTTAGACCACGCAAGCAGAAAAGAAGCCCAAAAATACATCTATTAAAGGGAAGAGAACGCTGAGACGGGAGAACACACCGAAACAGAGAGACACATATCTGGAGGCACAGCACGCCGAGACAGAGCGGACACAGAACGCGGATACAGCACGGAGCAGAAAGCTGAGACGCCGAGACAGATCCGAGGAGCTGAGCACACAGAAGTCGGACGAGGAGCAGAGACGAGAAAGAGAAGCAGAGTTTTGGGGAGCTGGGACTTGAAGATTCAAAGAGATTTGGGGCTTTAAAATTTGGTTTTCTATTAATTTTCTTCTCTCTTTTTCTTAGTTTCTGATATGAACCGAATTATTATTTATGGTTTTGATTTGTTGAAAAACATGAGTAGCTAATTTTCTCGTTCTAGGATTTTCTTGAACCTATTTATGGATTGAATTATTTATTTACTCTCTTTTTGCAACGAATAAATTTTTGTATTGATTTTATCTTGCTCTTAATGCCTCTAAATGCCTGATCACCATTTAGTTGTTTTGTTCATTTAAAATTAATCTTGAGAAAGATAATTTAAGTGTAGAACTTGGGTAAAATCATGTTAGACTTGAAGTTTAGATATATTAAACGGATGGTTTGTTAGTATCATAGAGATATAGTTACTAACCTAGCATTGTCAGATTAACTTATAAATTAATACAAGAGATTGATTAGTTTGTTAGGATAAATATTTAGTTTTGACTCGAGAGAGCGTTATCAAATACTTTTGAATCTTAGACAAATACATATCTTAATTTGATTGCTTATTGAGAGTAAATTAATTAATTTATGAAATAAATAGGGGATAGATAATCCTAGGTTCCTCCTGTCTTGAAGTTCTCGATTTAATTAATTAATTTTTTAGTATAAAATTTCTTTCAAAACATTCGCACTTAATCTGATTGATAACTTAATTGAGATAATTAATTCATTTTTGTCATAGTCCTCGTGGGAACGATCTTTTTATATTACTTGCGACCCGTACGCTTGCGGTAAAGCTAAACGGCTAACAAGTTTTTGGCGCCGTTGCCGGGGACTTTGGCAAAAAGCTCATTGAACTAGTTATCTTAATTGTGTGATTAATCACGTTTGAGTATTTTCTTTCTTTTTTTTTCGATACTCCTCGGTTGTTGTTTGGATTTGCAGGTATCTCTCGACGTATGAGTGGCGCACTGGTAATCCATTCTAACAACCTGGACGACGAGCATCATTCTGAAGAAGTGGAACTTAAGTCTGAATCAGAATCATCAGAAGAACCGACGTCACCTGATCCAAAGATCATGGCACACCCTACTGACGAGGATATGGATCGTACTTTGGATGAATATATGGCACAGGAGAGCACCACCTATCAATCTAGCATTCAATTCCCAGCTATTACTGCTAGAAATTTTGAGGTGAGGGCAATTATGCTGCAGATGCTCCAGATGATTGGTACATTCACAGGAAATCAAAATGAAGACCCAATTGAGCATTTGACAAAATTTGTTCAAATGTGTGAAAATTTCAAACAGCAGGGAGTGTCTTCTGATGCACTGAGATTGAGACTCTTCCCCATGTCTTTAGATAAAAAGGCAACAGCTTGGCTCACAGCTTTACCTCCCAATTCTATTTCTACATGGGACACCCTGGCTTCTCTATTCAAAGCAAGATTCATTCCAAGGGGTAAACGAGCAGTGCAAAGAGCTGAATTATTGGGCTTTGCACAAGAACCAGGTGAACTCTTTCATGAGGCATAGGAGAGATTCAAAGAAATGTGGCGCAACTGTCCTAATCATGAGCAGAAGACTTATGTGTTATTGGAGGCTTTTTGGGCTGGATTGGATGGTCCTACCGTTTCTGTGGTCGAGAATGCTTGCAACAGTGGGATTGGCAAGAAGAAAGTGTCTGAATTATTAAAGTTATATGATGAAATTGCTTTTAGCACTCTGCAACAATCTGATAAAGCACGCTCTGGGTATAGGACTTATAAAGAGCCAAATACTTCCAATGCTTCTAATGTATCTAAAGATATTGCCACTCAACTTGCAGCTATGGCCAAGAGGTTTGATCAACTTGAAATGAAGATAGAGAAAACATCTTCCAAGGGTATTCACGCTATCCAGGCCTCACGCCTCTCTTGTGAAACTTGTGGAGAAGCACATTCTTATGAAGATTGCCCACATACTATGGAGACAGTCCATTACTTGAACAACAATCAAAGATATCCTCGTGGCAATCCTTATTCTAACACCTACAACCCAGGTATGAGGGATCATCCAAATTTCTCTTGGAAGAATGGACCAAGTGAGAATCCACCTAATCACTATGCTAGCAAGCCAATGGCACCACCAGGTTTTGAGCAACAACAAAAATCTAGAGAAAGTGATTCAGAGACAAACCAGCTCTTGAGACAGATTCTTAAGAGCCAAGAAGGTATAATAAGCAAGGTTAATCTTCATGATACTTCCATCAGAAATCTTGAGATACAAGTGGGCCAAATAGCATCTCAAATGAACACATTCAGCAGGAATAGTCTACCCAGTGACACTGTTCCTAATCCTAGAAGAGATAGTAAGGAAGATTGCAAAGCAATAACCTTAAGAAGTGGAAAGCAACTTGCTGACATTCCTAGCCAAAGTGGAAAGAAAGAGAGCGTAAGTAATAAGGTTACTAATAGGCAAGAAGATGAAATACATGTAAATATTGATGAGGTGATTAAGGAGAAAATGGATGAAAATAAGGAGAAGACTTGCACTTCTCCTTTAAAATATGTGCCTCAACCACCATTCCCTCAGCGACTTAAGAAACATCAAGAAGATTCGCAATTCAAGAAGTTCATTCAGATATTCAAGCAACTCCACATCAACATTCCATTCGCTGAAGCTTTAGAACACATGCCTAAATATGCCAAGTTTATGAAGGATATTCTATCTAAGAAGCGACGATTCAGTGAGTTTGAGACAGTTGCTGTGACTAAGAGCTTCACTGATATCATTAAGCAGATGCCTCCAAAATTAAAAGATCCTGGGAGTTTTTCTGTTCCTTGCCATATTGGAGATAAATTCTTGGGAAAAGGAATGTGTGACCTTGGAGCTAGTATTAACCTCATGCCTTTATCTGTCTTCAACCAGTTGGGTTTAGGTGAAGCTCGACCAACGACGGTTACCCTTCAATTTGCTGATAGAAGTCTATCTCAACCTCGTGGAATCATTGAAGATGTATTAGTGAAGGTTGACAAGTTTATCTTTCCAGCAGACTTCATTGTACTCGACTTTGAGGCAGATAAAGAATTACCTTTGCTGTTAGGGAGACCATTTTTGGCAACAGCAAGAACATTGATTGATGTAGAGAAAGGTGAGTTAACTATGAGAGTAGCTGATGAGCAGGTCACCTTCAATATGACTCCATTGATTAAATCTCATAATATTCCAGAAGATTGTTTTTTCATTGATATGCTTGATCCTGTGGTACAAAATGAATGTGAAAAAGTTATGACTAATGAACCACTTGAAGCTGTGATACCTGAGATTGATTCAGAAAAATTTATAATAGAGGAATGTAAAGCTATCATGGATGCATCAATTCCTTGTCCTCAAGGACGAATGCAATTTGAATCATCTAAGAAGTGGTATGATAAGAAGATCATATTCAAGACCTTTGATCCAGGACAACAGGTGCTCTTGTATAATTCCAGGCTGAGGTTGTTTCCGGGAAAGCTAAAATCTCGTTGGTCTGGACCATTCATTGGGGTTCAAGTGTTTGATCCTGGCACAGTGGAGTTGGAAGGCAAAAGTGGAGAGAAATTCAAAGTCAATGGGAAAAGATTGAAGCACTATTGGGGTGGTGGAGTGGATTGTCAGACCACTACATTACCTCTAACAGTTGATTCTTGAGATGCTGCCATAGTCTGGCTAAAGACTATAAACTTAGCGCTCGTTGGGAGGCAACCCAATGATTTGATTTTCATTTACTATTTTTTTTTCTCTTTTCTTTTTCTTATTGTCATTCAGGCTTTAGGGTGATTGCTCCTCTCGCAACTCCAAATTCTGGCTCGTACGCTCTTTCCTACTTCAATTTTGAAACATCAGAAGAATAACTCCACATCAGAATCTGAGACCTAAACCAGGGGAGTACTAGTTTCTTTCTCCTTTATTAATTTTTGCAACATTGAGGACAATGTTTGATTTAAGTGTGGGGGAGAGAATTAGGATTCACAATTTAATTGACATTTTTTTCAAAAAATAATGAAGGGAATAGAGGTACTTTGTCTTGATTTTGAGATTGTTGAATTTGAATAGATATAGCTTAGTTACTAGTTGCATGAAGGGAAGTTGATTACATATATTGCAATTTATATGATGATATATTTTTTAACTTGATTAAATTGGGTGAGATAGTATAACCCTGTTGGAAGGAAATTTGAGCCAAAAACATTCGATTCTAGTGTGATATTTCACTTGTCTCAACTTACTCTTCAGAACTTGTCTTATTTCTTTTCACTGCCACCTTTTACATATGCAATTCTTTAATAGGATAGAGGCATTCATTTTTATACCCTTGAATCCCAAACACAAGCTACAAACACTTCATCCATTGCTACCCCTTTGAGCCTATCAAATTTTTTTTCTTTTCATCTATCATATATATATTAAGTTAATATGCATGTACCATCATTATTACAGTAGTTTGATCATGTTATCAAATCACAAGATGTGGTATTGTTGCTATTAGTGCTTTATGTTGGAGGGTATTTCCAAAAAAAAAAAAACAACACAACTCCAATGGCTTCTCTCGACCTCACTTAGTAACCGGGGGCACTTCATCACCAATGTTGGCACTCGCGTCAAACGGTGAAGTCAAAGAGGGCTATGAGTTGGGCTAAAAGCCTCTTGAGGCACTTGTTGGAGTAACTAAGTAACCGGTGCTGCATCACCCATGTGCAGGGTCGCGTCAAAAGGGAACCTACAACAAGCTCAAGAAAAAAAAATAATAATTGAAAAAAAAAGAAAAAGAAAAAAAAATATAGAGAGAAAGAATACACTTCTTGAATCTTGAAGAATAGCACACATATCACTATTACATTAAATTATCTGTATTATATGATCTACATGCATATTGCTTAGTATCCATCATCTACTCCATGTAGCTTATATTCCAACATTACAAGCCATAAAGTCCTCCTGATTTTTGAATGCACATGTGAATGGTGGTGGAAAATTAGAACTATTACAAGCCTATGGTAGGGTGATTGAACAAGTGAACTGAGTGAAAAAGAACCCATATGCTAGTGAGTTGAGTGATACACTTTATACCCCTGTGTGATTATCTTACCTGAATTTAATCTTGTTAAACTTCGTATCTTAATAAAAATTTCTTTATATGTAATTGACGACCCATATTGTACACTTAGTTCCTAGGGTATGTTTGCTTGAGTTCTTGCAGTTTCTTAGTCAATTCAATTTGTCTCTCTTCTTTCTTCAACCTATTTTCAAGATTAACTTTTCTTTGCCCAGGAGTGCAAAAGATTTAGTGTGGGGAAGTTTGATAAGTATATATTTTATAATTAAATAGGTATATATTTTGGATATATTCACTGGATTTATTAATATTTTATACCTATTTAATTATCTTTTATATATTTTCCCTCTCTTAAATCAGATATGAGATAATAAGATATTTTAATAGAAGATCTACTCATATCCTATTTGATTTTTACAGAAAATATTATTGTGAGAATTAGGAGGTGAAAAGTTAGAAACATGATATATATATATATATATATATAAATATGAGACATTTACATGAATCCATGCGCATTTGAAAAGTGTGTATATATATATATATTATATTATAAAATATATTGCAAAGGAGATCTTGCATTAGAAAAGATGGGAACATGGACCCCACGTGCTAAATCATTCTAAAGGATATTGAAAGAAAGAAAAAGAAATCAAAAAGAAAACATGGGTCCCACGCGAATATGAAGATGCAGATTGGAATTAGACTAACCGATATATGAAACAGATATGAATATATGATATCTTCAACTTCGGATAGAAACGTTTAGACCACGCAAGCAGCAAAGAAGCCCAAAAATACATCTATTAAAGGGAAGAGAACGCTGAGACGGGAGAACACACCGAAACAGAGAGACACATATCTGGAGGCACAGCACGCCGAGACAGAGCGGACACAGAACGCGGATACAGCACGGAGCAGAAAGCTGAGACGCCGAGACAGATCCGAGGAGCTGAGCACACAGAAGTCGGACGAGGAGCAGAGACGAGAAAGAGAAGCAGAGTTTTGGGGAGCTGGGACTTGAAGATTCAAAGAGATTTGGGGCTTTAAAATTTGGTTTTCCATTAATTTTCTTCTCTCTTTTTCTTAGTTTCTGATATGAACCGAATTATTATTTATGGTTTTGATTTGTTGAAAAACATGAGTAGCTAATTTTCTCGTTCTAGGATTTTCTTGAACCTATTTATGGATTGAATTATTTATTTACTCTCTTTTTGCAACGAATAAATTTTTGTATTGATTTTATCTTGCTCTTAATGCCTCTAAATGCCTGATCACCATTTAGTTGTTTTGTTCATTTAAAATTAATCTTGAGAAAGATAATTTAAGTGTAGAACTTGGGTAAAATCATGTTAGACTTGCAGTTTAGATATATTAAACGGATGGTTTGTTAGTATCATAGAGATATAGTTACTAACCTAGCATTGTCAGATTAACTTATAAATTAATACAAGAGATTGATTAGTTTGTTAGGATAAATATTTGGTTTTGACTCGAGAGAGCGTTATCAAATACTTTTGAATCTTAGACAAATACATATCTTAATTTGATTGCTTATTGAGAGTAAATTAATTAATTTATGAAATAAATAGGGGATAGATAATCCTAGGTTCCTCCTGTCTTGAAGTTCTCGATTTAATTAATTAATTTTTTAGTATAAAATTTCTTTCAAAACATTCGCACTTAATCTGATTGATAACTTAATTGAGATAATTAATTCATTTTTGTCATAGTCCTCATGGGAACGATCTTTTTATATTACTTGCGACCCGTACGCTTGCGGTAAAGCTAAACGGCTAACACTTCTCTCCCATTTTTTCTTTCATTTTAGGTTAAGCAAGCATCACACAAACCCCGACTAGCGTAAAAGGTCATACCTAATTACAAATTGACTAAAAATTGTAATTAGATTTGTCAATATATGTTTTTTTAATCCAAATCCAGCGAGACAAGGGAAAGAATGAGGAAGTCCATCAGAAAGAATAAGAGGATTTTGTTCGCTTCTGTTTGTGCTCAAAGCATGGTCTTTCCTAGCCAAATTAAATCAAGGATTTGGGGTTTAACATATATGAATGGAAAGACTGATCTACCCTTCTATCCTACTTAATTTAGATTTTTATATCATAAAACGGTTTCGCTGCAATGGATGGTAGAGGGTTTGCAATATCCAAGGTGCTGAAGTGATCCGTTAGCCACGAGAATCACCGTTGAGAGGAAGATTCTTGGAGTAAGAAAGGTTCAAGGAGTGCTGGGGGATTTCTTCTTGAGTCATATGACTGTGTCGTTAGATTTAGAGCCTTTGTGCCAATTTCTGGGTTTGAGATGCTTGCTTCACAAGAAGATGGAGGAGAAATACAAGGAGAAAATTTTTAATTTTATATCATGATATTTGGTATTTTTAAATAATTATGATTTTTATGATCCTTCATAATAAATATTATTTTTCCTAGGTCCTTCAACCTAATTTTCCCTTTACTTTTGAAGTGAACAATATTATTTTGAAATATTTGTAATTTCTCGATTAATACCCTAATTGCAATTATTGCGGTGTTAATATTCCAATTATTAATCAACATTTGAAAACTTCATTTTCCAACTTTGTGGTATTGACATCATTGAAGGAGACATAATTTTTGTTTACCAATAATAAAAACTGAGAATCACTATTTCAAAATCAAATCATTATCATTAAGATATAATTTTTAAAAATTATTACACTAATAACCTAATTATTAATATAATTTATGGAGATCCCTACAATCATAGAAAGTGAAGTTCCTTGACATGTCTAGATCACAATTATATAATTATTAATATAATTATGATTCCTCTAATTTCAAATTCAATTTACTTTCTTCCTTATATTTAAACCCCAATAATTGTGCCCAGAAAAATTTGATGGTGTGATTATCTGTCCTACCAACCAAATATGAAATAAACCGTTTAACCCAAATTTGATCACATTAATATAATTTATGGCACTAATAATCTAGTTACTGATATTCCTACAATCATAGAATATAAAGCTCTTTGGTATGCTTGAACCACATTAATATAATTGTAATTCATAATTTAACATATAATTTCAAATTCAATTTTCTTCATTCCTTATAATCAAAACCAAATAATAACAGAAGGGCGATTTTGATAATGTAATTATCCAACCCATTTGTGAGGGCAGATATTACAAGATTCCTAATATAAAATTGATTGATGATTATTTATTGATGTTCTTGTATGAAATATGAGAAATAATGTGAACATAAGGTGCTAGTTTTGAGATACATATTGAAAAGCATAACAATATTTTGATAAGGAATGACTTTTTAGCAAAATTTTATATGTATTCCATATATGACTTGAACATTGCTCTAAGACTGATAATTTTAAACTTTCTTTTTTTTAAAAAAAAAAAGGGATTAAAGTTCAATTTTGTCCCGAAAGTTCCCACATAGGTGATTATTTGTCATTCTTAGCTGTTAAAAAGGTTAATGATCAATAATAGTTTTTTAACAATCGACGTCAGCCTTTTAATAGTCAAATTGCTCAATTTTTAAAGCTTATGAGATGAAATTTGACAAGGAAAAAAAACACTTCTAGATACCCAGACTTCCAAGACTTCATGTTCGCTATACATTTTTTTTGATAAAACTATAAATATGCATTCATGAACAAAAACTAGAGCTTACAAATGTTTGTAGCATGCTAGATACATCATGTAAAATATATACCAGATGGAATATACGTCCTCGCTATTCTTAAGATGGAATATGGAATATTTCCCTTACTCACTCCTTCGGCATCTAAGTTTATAAGGCACATTATTGAAGCATGAATGAGCGCCAGTAAAATCTTCAAGCTGCTAGTAGAGTTGTTACACCTGTATTTGGGGGGGAGTTCTAAGAATAAAAATATAGACCGATAATCCTCAAATACCATGCGCATGTATTTATGAAAACTTGGAAATTTGAAACTTGAAAAGCTGGAAATGATATAGCAATTACAATATGCTAAGCAATTTTTGCATAATTCTAGTCAGCATGGAATATTTAGCTCAATCTTAAAAGCTAAATATATTGAACTTGATGGAACAACATATCAGTGTACAGAAATGCCATGGGATAAACCAACAACAACAATAAGAAGCAGCATTATCTCATTAGATAGTGTCGGGTACATGAATTATACAATATCATCATGATTTATCAACAACCAAAATGTTCGAAGAAACTAACATATCAATTTGTGTCGGATAAAACAGGAGATTAGAGTAGAATATTTACCCATTATAATTGGTCTTGACCTCATTCTAACCCATATTCCATGGAAAATCTCTTAATCCTCAGTCTCCACACACTCTCTCTCTCTCTAACATTATCAAAAAGCCCTTCCATAATGCTGCCTCGACTGGAAAAATGACATGTTTAGTTGAAAAGTCTGAACTGATTTCTGAACTTTCAACAGAATCATCTTAGGTTTCTTCCGGTATGAAGAGAGTAAATAAGCACGTATAATGAATCACTTGTCAAGGAGACAAAAAATCATATTAATGATGGAAAACTAATTCATAAAGCAGTTTCATTTATTTATTTATTTTGTGTCGAGAATCCAGTATATTGGACCTACCTCCTTTTAACTCGAAGGATTTATCAGAGGTTCAGACTAGTCCAGATCGAGTCGGGCAGAATCACAAAGGCAGCAAAGCTCTACCACTAGTATTTAAAACAATTGCATTCCCAGAGCTCAAATTCGAGGCCTCTTAATTGTGTGCCCTAACCACTCTCATTTGGATTTTGATCAATCAAATAACATTCTCCCCATCCCAAGTCCTAATGATGCCTCCCTGCAGCAACATAACTAGTTTATTAAAACTTGGAAGGGATTCTGAGACATTTAAAAAGACCAATTGTTCTCCAAAGAGCCCAACTCAAATCCTTGCATATACCACAACATAAGAAAAACATAATGGAAAGAAAAATCCAAGACTTTTTCCCTTCTACCACAAAATATCTTCCACTAAGAAACAAAAATGAAAGGAATATTATAGCATCATAGATGAACTTGTTAAACCCAGGACTTAGGATCAAATTCAAATGGGGGAGAAATTTCAGCTAATGGACAACCCTTGACAGATTTGATTCCTCATTTTCAAGCTAAATTCTAAAGTAAACAAAAACAACGATAGAGAAATTTACAAAGGTTATGCAGAAGAAGACAGAAATTTAGTGACAAACGACTTGCTCCATCACAGTCCATACCCATAACCTAAGCCTTCATTCTTCATTCACCCTGCAAGATCTAGTTTAGCCTGATACAGTTTCAGGAGTTCACTACCTTCTTCCTCATGACTCAGGACAAATCTTTTCAAAAAGTTCCTTTCCGTGTAGGCAAATATTGAGAGCAAGCTTTCCTTTTTCACCAGACCCTTTGACAACAAAACTTGAAAGACAGAAGCCCGTGGAACAATTCGCTTGTTCAAACTAAGCGACAGAACTAATGCATACTTGGGAATAGTGGAAGGCGGACAGCCCAATTTGTCAACAAGAAGCTCCATTGTTGCATTAATTTTATCCTCAGATTTCTTCATACAAAATGGAGACCTTCTAAAAGCAGCAACAATGTCACCGTCTGACCAGCCCCACTTCTTGTAAACATTAGCCTTTTTTGACCATGTAGCTTTGCTTAGTGACGACAATGCATAAACGGCCATAATAAATTGATACTTTGAAGGATCAACCCCCATTTCCTGAACTTGCTCAACTATCACATTGAATTTGCTACGACTTTCAGTAAATGTCCTAGGATAAAATTGCAACAATTTGATTATGTTTGACTCGGGAACTCCGACTTCTCTTAATAGAACAATATTAGGCACAACACGGGTGCTAGTATGAAGAATAATGCCCGGAAAATATGCAAGAGATTTAATGAACTTGTCATCAGATTGAAACAAATCCCGAAAGAAATCAAACGAAGGAATGAGCTGCTTATCCAAGCTTCTTCTCATAATGTTAGCACAACTACATAAGAGCTTAGGGATGTCTGAGCTCGAAACGCCTCTGGATATGAAAAACTCGATCTTCGGGATTAGGGTTTTCTCAGGGTCATATCGAAGTAATTGAGGGACTTCTCTTGTGAAACGAAGAATCTGGGATCGTGAGAATCCCAGATTCTTCAAGAAATTAATGACCAAATCGGATTTTTCTCGCGATTCGAAGCGGACATACTTGGAAGCTGAAACAGCTTCTTCGGGAGAGAGGCCACAAGTGTCAATGAGATACGAGACTGTGAAAGAATGGCCTTTGGATGAAATTGAATTACAGTACCTGGCCGTGGAAGGTAGCCATTGGTTTTGAACGCAAAGGAATTGTTGAAATGTTGAAGGAGAGATCTGCCTCCGAGAAGCGACGATTCTTCTGAGAAAGCAAAACATGGATTCGAAAAACTTGATCAAGCAAAACCCTGGCGCGGAGCCGTATTCCCTTTACTTTATGGAGCACATTATTGACAATGAAGGACCCTGAAGTTTTGAAATTTCTTAAAAGGACCATGGTTTTTTTGTGGGAATTAAATTTTTCCTCAGTTCGTTCTTTTCATCTCTCTTTTTTCATATTTTCAGTACCCGTCTTTCATATTTCTAATTTTCATTTGGCATAATGTTTTTCTAAAAATTTCTAAAATGGTTTTATGTCGCACTATAGTATTATTTAAGGGTAGTTTTGCTTCAAAGGTTTGTGTGAATGTGAAAGGATAGTTTTGCCTCAAAAGTTTGTGTGAATGAATAATTAGTATTCTAAACTTTTGATTGGCCAAATATTTTCCTGTTATCAACGTTCAAATTAGAAGTAGGATCCAACAACCGGTAATAATTCAACATCAATAACAATAGTTTTGAAATTCTATTTTAATTTTTTTTAAACATTTCAAGGGCACACCAAAAATTATTGTGACCGAAAATCATATCCAACAGAACAAAAATAAAATTCAACAAAATTGTGAAGTAGGATTAACAAATGATGCTAATGAAATAATTGAAGAATGAAAATTGGCAATCCCCATTGCTGTAATGCAATGACACCCCCCAGCTTTTTTTAATCAAACAAGAATGTGAGGTAATAATACATTAACACAACACTAAACTCCTTTTAAAACCATTAATTCCCCAAACATTACCGGCCATGAATAGAAACATATAAACTCTTTTGGTGGTGATTCTTGTCTTCTTCAATGAACCTGCTATGAACTTGAACTTCACCAGCTGAGGGTGTGTTTGGAACAGCGATTGTCAATTGGGCTTGTTTCAATTGGGCTTGTTGTGATATCACTTTTGGTAAAAGCTAAATTATGTAATGTGATTTGTGTTTGGATTGGCGATTGTCAATTGGGCTTTTGCAAAAATGAAATTTTGGTGTGTTTGGAACAGCGATTGTCAATTGGGCTTTTGTGATAATGATAAAAGAGAAATGTAATTAAAAATTATAAGAAATTTATAATAGTTTAAGTTGGGAAATTAGACAATTAAAAAATGCACAATCTAATTAGAAAAATATTACATAACCAATTGTATCACATGTGCCGTACAATTTGATTTCTAATTGAGTCACGAATTTGAATCATTTCAGAGGAAGATCGCCTGCCATAATTTGTCGTGGAAGATTGTTCAGCTACACTATTATTTTCCACATCAACAAGATTCCCAGCTTCACCTTGGCGAAACACTTCGTCTCCAATATCATTTCGCCTAATGAAATTATGAAGGGCCATTGTTGCACAAACAATGCGGACTTGTGTCTGATAGCTATACTTGCGCATGTTTTGCAACAATTGAAATCGATTCTTCCACACTCCAAAAGTCCTTTCAATTGTAGACCTTAAACTAGAATGATAATAATTAAAGGTCTCATTAGCGTTTCTAAATCCGGGTTGGCGGCTAAATTCTGGAAGATGGTAACGCTCACGTCTATAAGGACCAAGGTACCCAAGTTGTGTCGGATAACCAGCGTCAACCAAATAATATTTTCCTAATAAAAGTTTAAATCAATCCAAACTATTAGATTCATTAAAGTGTAAAATGAAAGTAATTGAATAGAAGGTGACGGAGCAATACCTGCAGGTGGATGAGGGAAGTTATAAGATGGATTAGAAACAGCAGATTCGAAGACACGAGCATCATGTGCAGTACCTTCCCAGCCCGCCATAACAAACGTAAAGCACATGTCCCAATCACATACAGCCATTACATTTTGTGTTGGATATCCCTTCCTTCCGATATA
The DNA here is from genome assembly GCA_963210345.1 of Inga oerstediana. Taxonomy (NCBI): domain Eukaryota; kingdom Viridiplantae; phylum Streptophyta; class Magnoliopsida; order Fabales; family Fabaceae; genus Inga; species Inga oerstediana. The sequence continues at coordinate 17,930,465 of OY723406.1, forward strand.
TCTCTCACGGTTCGCACCAGTGATCACACACTTAATGTGGGTTCCATCTATTGCTCCAATAGCATCTTGGAAGAATGGATAATAACGGCGATCTTCTTTTATTTTGGGATGGCATACACTGAATTCGGGATCGGACGGTCTGATATTTTCCCCCGCTAGACTAAAGCAAGCATCTAATACATTGTGCAAATGCCTACTGACCGTTTCCCCTGAATGTTGAAAGAGCTCTTGAACCACCCTATTGCCTACTCCATGGCCAACGGTGAACAAGAACATGGCAACCATTTCCTCGATCCCAATGTTCGTTGAAATCTGTAAGCCATGTTCGACTAATTTATGACACAAGCTATAAAAGACATGTTTTTCCACTCTAAACATGTCATGACAGCGTGAACCATGTGTTGCCAATACCTCTTGCACCCAGTCATGACCGGTGCGTGTACTTGTTTTTCGTGGTTCTTTACATATAAAAGGCAAAACATATGCAGAGATCAACGCAGCCAATTGCTCATACTCATCTACTTCATTATTTATAATATCTATAAGTCGAGACTGGTCATCTTCCTCCACCATGTCAGGTAAGTCTTGATTACTCGAACTTGCCATTGATTATTTATGTACCCTGAGTGTGATTAAAAATTCAAGTATGAGTAATTGAATGAAAAAACTCCTAAGAAGACAGAGTGACACAAAGCATAATGTCATAAACTCCTAATAGCATATAATAACTGGCATAACGTAGTTTACACAAAGCATAATGTCATAAACTCCTAATAGCATATAATAACTGGCATAACGTAGTTTACACAAAGCATAATGTCATAAACTCCTAATAGCATATAATAACTGGCATAACGTAGTTTACACAAAGCATAATGTCATAAACTCCTAATAGCATATAATAACTGGCATAACGTAGTTTACACAAAGCATAATGTCATGAAATCAAATAAAACATAGTTTAGGTACATCTACGATTCATAAATCATAAACTCCAACCACTCCACAACGAACTCCATGTTTCGTTTACAGAGTAACATGAAAGTCTCCCGATGAGTCTTATTCTCAATTAGCTTGATACAGCGAACACGAAAGCTCTTATCACGAATGACTTCCTCAATGCCAAGCAGTTCACTCATAGCAGAATCGACACTAACATCGTTCATTGCATCTAATGTTGCCGTTCTGTCCTTGGATGCATTTGCCATCACACTAATTGCATCAGCGATTTGTCTTGAAGCTGGCATTTTCTGCTTCTTTCTCTTCCCAGACCCTTCACCCATCTTCCGCTTACCCCGACTTCCCTCCTCAGTATCACCATTTGATGGCGTGCTTGTTGTTAACCCAATGCTTGCTAGCTCGTCCGTCACTCCGGTACTAGGCACGGGGTTAGCACCAAACATGTCATCTTCACTATCCCCTGAGCCTTCCTCTTCATCCATAGTGGGTCGATACACATCCTCCTCCTCATCCTCCTGCTGTGTCTGAGGCTGTGTGACAGTGGGTACAACTACATCTTCGCCGCTTGCCATCGCATCCTTGAAGATTATTCTTAATTCATTCTCGAACTTAAGGCCTGTGTGCCTAAACTTTCTATATGCTGGCTTCTCCTGTATGCAAACAAGAAACCCGTTTGTGACAATGACTTTACCAAAACTATTCACTTATGAGGGAAAAAATCAAAAGGTATAAGTTACCTGTAGTTTTCGCTGCCACCACTCATTTGTTGCCATTACTTTTTTCGTCACAGGGTCTATCCCCACCCCAGTCTCTTTGATTAAAGAATCCCAAGTCTTGAAATCCTTTTTCAGGATATCTAACCTATTCTTCAATTTCTTTCTGTCATAATCTTTCCCAGTCTTCGCATTAAACGTAGAGACAATAATTCCCCACGCTTTCTTTGAAAATGCCTGCCCTCGGCGTTCTTTTTTGTACACTTGCTCAACGCAGGCATTGACGAAAATCTCCGTTGTTTCATCATCCCAAACAGCTTTGTCCATATTTCTATACCACTATTTCAACACTATTTCCACCGCAAACAAATAAAAATTAAAACAACTATTGGAGCAAATGACAGTGAGCATCACAAATGTTTGATTCTTAATATGAATTAATATGAAGGCTAAAACACAACGTCATTAATAGGAATTAATATGAAGGCTAAACCACCCAATTTTGCAATCAATCTCATGCTTTTGTTCGTAGCGACACTCATCACTGCCCTAACTAATTCTTAGAGCTTCACATTATTGATTCTTAGTACTCTCTATTTTTGTTGCCACATTACACCGTAGCATTGCCACATTACACCGTAGCATAACAAAACAGAACAGAAATATTCTAAGATTTAAAGCAGAACAGAATTATTCAATCTTGCTTGGAAACAAAACAGAACCTTAATATTCTAAGATTTAAATCTTATCATACACACACATAATACTTTATAATATGTTGTAATTTTAAACTGTGATGATACGGCACTTTTCATTTGTCAAATTTCACATAATAAAGGGCTAATGCCTAATTGTGGCATCAATATCAATATATCATACACGCATCAAGTTATACTCCTTTTGCTTGATAACAACAGAGTCTCTTGTGTTTTATAATTTTTTTACTTAATTTAACTTTAGAATGTCGATAAAACATGAGATGATTGGTACTGAGCTTCGAGAACAACATGAGATGATTGTTGAAACATGAGATGTTTGGGTGAATAAGCCATTGCCAATCGCAGCACATTTCACTCTCAAGGGGGACTTTGAACTGACAAAATTGGCTCTTTTGGGAAGAAAAGAATGGAGAAAGAAATGCTTTCGGGCAAGAGAGGAAAGCTGGTCAGCTTTAGAGCTGGGCAAAGTAGAAGGGGATGATACCAGAGAAGCCATTGGTGATCGGCTCTGTACAATGACACAGAGGAGTGCTATGTATCCAAGTTAAAGAGTGTATAAAAGGCAGAGGAATTGGAAAGAATGGGGAATCAGAGTAGAGGAATGAATTTGCACGCTTACTTTCTTTGTTCTCTCTAAAGTTTTATGCTTCGAACTCAGTTCCAGTACATCTTCTTCCTTCCTCTGATCTCTTTCAGAAAGATTGAAGGTTATGGTTTTTACAAAGAACTCATACTAAACCATTTGAAGGGAAGACCAAGAAGTGGAAAACCAAAATCATGGAAGCCAGATGAAAATGCTGTATAGAAAACATTGACAGACACAATATACTCTGTTTCCATCTGTCGCACCTCATCTAATATATAACTCTGTTCCTATTCTTGTCTTTCCCTCTGTCGCTGGGCTTCGGGCTAATTCCCTCTGTTCCTAATCTTCTCTATTTCCCTCTTCCGAAACAATGTACATACCCAAAACACAAAGAATGAAGTTGGCGTATGCGGCATGCTCCATTTATTTCTAGTTAACACAACAAGCTAATCAAGGCAAGCACCAGAGAACGTCGACGGAGCAGATCGACGACAGGGACAGTTAAACAGAAATGAAACAAGATTAAGGTTAAAGGAACTTAAATACCTCAGCAGCCGAACAGATCCACGCCGACGGCAAGATCTACAACCAGAGCACCTTCAACCGGAGATGGCGACTTCAACGCCAGGTCTTGCAGAAGAAGATCGCCGCCACCAGATCGGCCACACCCACAGTCAGGCCCGACGAAAACCACCGAGCAACGAAGTCGCCCACTGCAATGGAAGATATTCGGAGCTTCTGGTGCTGCAACCGAAGACCACCGAGAGGAAGACCCACACCCGAGAAACGGCAGAGCACCGATTTCACCACGCCGGAAAAAGGGACACCACTTTTCAGACCTTCTCGAGCTGCATCCGGCGCCGCCGCGAGATGGAGTCCTTCGTGCAAATGGAGAATGGGAGAGTGATTCGCAGGAGCTAAGAGACAAGAGAGAACGTGGCTGGGTTGGTAAAAAAATTTAAAACGCATTAAATGCGTTTAACGGTAATTTGGTGCATTGACTGGGAATAAAAACGGTAATATATCAGTTGGGCTTTTAACTAAAGCTACACGGATGAGCTTTTGTTAAACGTGGGTGTACAGTGCCAATCCACTCAAAAGCCCAATCCGAAATTTAAGCAACCAAACATCAAAAAAAAAAACGTTGCCACCAGTTGGGCTTTTGAAGCTTCAATTGGGCTTAAAGCAAAGCAAACGTGGGTTCCAAACACTGCCTGAACCAACCAATAGAAAGTTTATATATATATATATATATATATTTATATATATATATCCTGTTTTTGAAAGTGGCTCCACTGGCATATGTTCACTATTTTTATTGGAATATGTAATCATTCCTTGACATCAGCTGTGCAATTCTTGTGCCACGAGTACAAGCTCACTGCTGACAATGCTCCCTTCGTCATGAGTTGCTCTTTCGGCACGAATTTGCGTGCTTTTGCCGAACTTTCCCTCCTCCGTCTTAGCCTCATGGTGGTGGGGCTTGTTTGGTCTGAGGGAAGGGGAGGGAAAGTGGGGGGAGGAAAAAATTTTTTAAGTTGAATTTAAAAAAATTAAAGAAGTGGGGTTAAAAATTTTTAATTAATTTTTCTTACTCTTTTATCTTATATATTCTTTTTATTAAAATTTTATTACCCCACTTCTTTAATCTTTTAAAATTCAACTCATAAAAATTTTCCCTCCCCTCCCTTCCCCTCCAAATCCCTCACACCAAACAGAACTCAAAATGCATGCAAACAAGAATATACATGTAAAACCAAGCCAAATAAGGTCAGGATTCAATCAGATTGAAGCCTTAGAGTTCCACACACACACACAATGAACGCATCAATCATGTCCAAGGAAATACAACAACGACAACAACTAGCCTTATCCTACTTAGTTAGGTTAGGTACAAGGATCGCATTATGCAATTGTGTTATATTTTCAAAGAAATATAAAAATAAAAAAAAATAAGGGTCATTAAAGTCTGATCAGAATGAACAGCACAGCATAATGCCTAGTCTGAGTGGTAAATACTCCAGATCCAAAACTTGCATACTTTATTCTCAGATGTTTTGCATGCACAGAATCATATCCAAAAGTGATCAGTCATCCCATCCATGAAAAAACACATAATATTGAACATTTTGTTCGGATATAAAAAAAATTCAAAATTAAGAAAACCTAAAGACATCTAAGGAGCATAACAGGCCTTGCAACTCTGGGAATTTCCATGTACAGTGGACTAAACTCATTATATGGAATAAGATCATTAGTCTGGTAATCTTATAAGGTTATTTGGCTTGTTTTGTTCCTGTAAGGGATTAAAAGACACTTGAAGCTTTAATATCTCAATTCCATGTATATCTAGACATGTTTAAGAAACTAAAACAATATAGAACATTACCACTGTATTACACATGACCTTGTTTAACATACGATCCAATTCAATTGAAGTGGCGAAATTTGAGTGCATAGAAAACACTTCATTGATTTGATTTGCCATGTCCAGTCCAAATAAAAAAAACAACAAAACAGAGTTCTTATCCCTATCATCTCTATAGTCCATATCCTTACCTTAAAGCTTCTCCATTCTTCAATCACGTTGCAAGCAACAATTTACCCTGATACAGCTTCAATAATTCACTAGCTTCCTTCTTGTTGCTCATGATAAACCTCTTCAGAAAGACACTATCAGTGTAGGTGAATACAACAGGCAAAGATTTCTTTTTCACCCGACCCTTTGACAACAAAACCTCAATGACAGCGCCTCTCGGGATAAATCGCCTATTCAAACTGAATGAAAAATTTTTTGGATATCTGGTAACAGTGGAAGCATCACACCCCAATTTGTTGACAAGAAACTCCATCACTGCTTCAATCTTATCTTCTGATGCTTTCATAAAGATGGGAAACTTTCTAAATGATCCAAGAATGTCTTCATCAGACCAACCCCACTTCTTATAAACATTAGCCTTCTTTTCCCATGTGGATTTGCTCAGTGATGACAATGCCCAAAGGGCTAAAATAAAACGAAACGTCAAAGGATCAAACCCCATTTCCTTACTTTCCTCCACATTCATTTTAAATCCACTAGGATTTTTACTCAGTGCCCTGGGAAACATTTGTAACATTCTAATGACATTTGATTCAGGAACTCCGATTTCTCTTAATAGCTTCATATTAGGCACGGCATGAGTGTTAATATCAAGAAGAATTCCAGAGCAACGTTTAAGAGCTTTAATGAATCTGTCATCAGATTGAAAGAAACCTCGAAAGAAATCAAAAGAAGGAATCAGCTGCTTACTTAAGCTTCTTTTCATGATGTTAGGACAATTACATATGATCTTAGGGATGTCTGAGCTGGAAACACCTCTGGATATGAAAAACTCGATTTTGGGCAGAAATATTTTCTCAGGATCATATCGAAGAAATGGTGGGACTTCTTTTATGAAACGGAAAATCTGGGATTGTGAGAATCCATGATTTTTTAAGAAAGTAATGACCGAATCTGGTTTTTCTCGCGATTCGAAGCTGACATACTTAAAAGCTGAAGCAGCTTCTTGGGGTGAGAACCCACATTTGTCAATGAGATATGAAAGAGTGAAAGAATGCCGATTATTCGAGGCGATTGAATTGCAGTACCTTACGAATAACCGATGGTTTTGAACAGAAAGAAGTTGTGCGAGTGCTGGGGAAGTGGAATCGATGATATGCCCAAAATTAGGGATGGTTTTGCGGAGAAAACAAAACATGATTTGAGGCAAATGTGAAAGAAGGAACTAACCGGTTGTTGAAGATTCGTGAGATGAAAATGAAAATCCCTCCATGTTCATATACCTCGATAAAACGTATTTAACGTAGCGGCCGGCGGCGGCGGCGAACTCTGGATGGAGTTGAGGTGCTTGATAAAGTTAAATAACAAATACGTGAGATATTCATTGTTTTTATCTATAGTTACATTTTTTTTTGGGTCAACGGGAATCTATTGTTACAACATTCTTAGTGATAAATTGATCCAAACTATCCAATGGCGACAGTGTTACCATAAGACACATACTCAAAATTTGGTAATGGTACAATTTTAAATAAAATTATATCAAACTCTAATTTAAATTGGTACACTCTAAAAGTCTTTTTTATTGTGCACCTCAAGTTTAAATTTTATAAATTATATCAAACTCTAATTTAAATATTAAATCCGAACTCATATTTTCACATAACTCAAAATCTAACAAAATAAACCGATTAAAACCTCAATAATACATCCAATAATCCAAATAAATTATTTAAACTAAATTTAATGGGTAAAAACACTATATAGAAATTAATTTATGACATGTTTATAAAAAAAAATTGATTATAAAATCATAAAACAACTAAATAATAAATCTAAACTGATTAAAATTAATTATTAATTATTCTCTACATTTCTACAGGCATATATTAACAAAACTCAAAACTTGCATAAACTCTTATTCTAAAGTATTCTCTAATTAGCAGAAGATTACTATCTAAAAAAGAGAAAATTATTTAGAACATTTTTCATAAAAGAAGTTTTGTTATTAGAAGTGATTTTGAGTACCTCATTGATCCTCAAAAATATGAAAATACTCCTATCAATATTTTTTTATACACACAGGCACATAAGGTCCAATAAACTTCATTTTGAGACTTATGACTTTTTCCAACTTATAACTTTTTTCACCTTAAAGCCAATCGTTGAAACAAACATCCATATTTGATCAAAACACTGTTCAAACCCAATTACTACACTATTCAAATCCGATTACCGGAGAAAACGCCCAAACAAACACCCTGTGGTATGACTCGGATTAGGGAAGGAGGAGTTAGGAGTACATCAATTTTATAGAAAGAATAAGTAGAAAAGATCGTCACCAAAAAAAAAAGAATAAGTAGAAAAGATTGGAGCAGCAAGTTCACATTCTTTCTTGCGGTGCCATTGAGACTATAACATAAAGGGGGTTCAAAGTTACATCGAATGATGAAACAAATTGGATTATCTAATATAGAATCAGTCTTAGACATGATATACAAAAAAGACGAGGATCGGTCAACTTCAGCTTCACCCATTTAAAAGATTGGACTTTTTTCTGACCTAGAAAAATTATAGCAATACATGGGTAATGCCTTTGATTAATCTCAACATTTCTGATGAGATGGTCCACCCCTTTACAGACTTGACGGGATGTTGTGAAAATCACATCCGAGAAAAGTAAAGAGAGAAGTTGGAGAGAAAGCATTAGAATTATGAGAAAAGCCCAATACAAATTATCAAACTCTAGTTGTTTAACAGTTTCCATTTTATATAATTGATCATTTTATTAAAAAAAAAACAGAGCTAGTCGCTTCTCCTCACTAACTCCAAGGCTAGTGCTGGTAAAATGTGTCAAACTCGACGCAGCCCGTCAGCCTGTCTTTTTTTTTTTTATTTTAATTCTCACTTCCTTTCTCTTTCACCTACTTACATCACAGTTCTTTTCTTTTAAATCTTTGTGTTATGAAATCAATTTCATTATTATTTTTCTTGTTTTTTCATCTACTTACATAACAAAAACATATAAACATATTTCTTTTAAATTTAATAATAGTAGAATAAATAAATATAATATGAAAATAAAAATTTTAAATAAAAAGTATGAGGAATTAATTAAACACGGCATCAAATGAAAGGTAATAAGGGTATTTGAATTTATTTTATTAAAAGAAACAAAAAAAATAAAAAAACTAAAAAAATAAAAGCAGGCCAGCCCGCCAGCCCAGCGGGGCAGGCTAGTTCAACCCGCTTCATGAATGCCAGCCCGAGCCCGCCATTGTTGGCTGGCTAGGCCTGACCCGTTTTACCAACTCTATCTAAGGCTTTGGGGCAATAATTTTTTCTATGAAAATATAAAAAAAATTGAAGAATAGTTATATAAACGTGCATTATTTTTGTGTGTAGTATTTATTTATCATTTTATCTTAGATTTTGAAAACAAGCAACAACTCCTCCTGCGTGTGGTGCAGGAGCAACATCTACAACACTTGAAGCACAAATTGACATTGCATGCATTCGCTTCCATTACATTCATAAGCCATGCACATACTCCAAATTAATACAAAACAATTTCCTTCCATGTCTTAAATATTCTTTAACCATGCACCATTCACCACCTAATCAGCAATAATTACAAATTAACTCAAAATACTAAATACCTAAATTATGAAATGGTGCAATGTATCCCTTAAATTTAAACAATAGTGTAATTTACCCTGCCATCAAATGAAGAATACTTAGTGGTGGGAACCCACTGGCACTGATCATGCAAATTGTGATTGGCTTTATGGGTTTGCTATCAAGATCTACCCTCATAACTGAAGCCACTCCTTGAATTCAAGAGTAGGCCTTTGTTATTTTCATCAGTCAAACAGTCATTTTTTACATACGGTAGATCAACTAAAACATTTGTTTTTTCCATGTGATTCTCAAGCATGAACTCCCCAGCGAGTTGTATGGGCTGCATTCACTACATTTCACATTAAACTAATGCACTTACCTTACTTTCACTCATTTAAAGTTTTCAAGGATAGTAGCAACAAATAATTAAAGAAGTCAAAAACTTCGACAACATCAGCGATATTTCATTTCTCAAACTGAAATATCTTCTCTTGCTTGCAAATATAATTAATCAGTTCTTATCAATTAGGTACTTCCTTAACACCCCAAGCGCATTGTGCAGATGATTTCAAAAGCATGGCCTCCCTACATGGCACCCTAAATGATTTCACTTACGTGCAGTCAATAATTTTATGTTCATTAATAAATGTAATCTATCAAATGGATTCAAGCACGCATTCCCCCCACGCTTTGCGCAGGATGCGTTTACTTCATTTCATATTTCATCCCCTACACTTCTCTTCACCTTTACCAAACATTGTTTTGAATGACACTAAATATGCAGCTTCAAACTTTCAAATCATATTTTTGTATGGCTTTGTAAAACAAAGCCATAGCCTTTAGTACTTTGTAACCTAACATAATTTGATATATCATTGGTTACACCAAAAAATCATGACTTAATTCATCATTGCTAAAAAGTCGATACACATTATAAGTCTTCAATTGAAAATAATGTCTATCAATGCAAGAGGTGATGTCATGTGAACTTCATTAATTAAAAGCAAGGTTCAAAAAATTGGATTGGATATTGAACCGGTCAAGGTACCGATTTAAGGGTTAATGGGTTAGATTGGGATCGACTCGGATCAAACCGGCCATATTAAAATAATACAATTTAATTAACAATAACAAAATACAACAACAACAATAATAATCACTAAAATCAAAATATAAAAATATAATATTTTAATAGTAAAAATAACCAATACAATAATATTGGAAAGATTCATCCCACAATCCTTTAATCAATAACCATTGATGATAATAAAAATGAATATCGTAATTCTTGAAATCTTTTAGCTGGAGAATTTACAACATATAGGATTTTCATATATAGAATTTTTTTTCCACTAATAATCTTAAAGGAAAACATAGACATATACAATTTTTTGCTCATAGATTTTTTTCTCCATATATATATATATATTAGTTATAGACAACAAGATTATATAATCTTGAGAGTTACAATATCGATTATATTGAATTTTCGCCTATACGTGGCAACCAAAACATTGAGTTGTACTTTTTTTTTGTGTGGGCCAACCCTTAAGTTTCAAATTTAGTTACTTTTTCAAGATAAAAAAAAATAGTGTTACTTTTTAGGGTTTTTATATTTTCCCAATGGCCAATGTAGCAAACTGACGCCTTTTGCTTCAGCCCCTCTTCCCGATGTAGCAGACTCTCTATCTTCTCATCACTCAAGCATTCTTCTCCATCACGCCTTTATTTCAAACATTTTCTTCATCTCTTTCCTTCCAGCTCTAAATTTCTGCATGGCGTCTTCTTTTAACATGCTGTGTTGTTTTTTCCCTCTCATCAATGATTCAACATTCTGCTCTCGATGGCTATGACTGTATCATGCTAGGTAAATTCTTTTATCTTCTCTGAGTTTGCTCTTACCATGCTTCACCTCGATCTCTTCATTCCAGTGTTCATCCTTCTCTAAACCTTCGTTCTCTTTCTCTGAAACGGCGAGGTTCACCGTAGGGAAGCATTTTTTTACTTTTAAAAAGCTAACCCGGGTGACCCTCCTAACCCAGCGGGTCACCCCAATCTTGTCCGGGTTACACCGGTTCAGAGCAGTTTGTTCTGGTTTAGTTTTTCCCCGGTTTAAGGAACAAACTGGACCAGACAAATGGCCGGTTCATCGGTTCCCGATCTGAATCGACAGGTCTGGTTTGATTTTTTATACCATGATTAAAAGATGTTGGCACCATGACATATATTAGCAGTCTATTTTTACACTCACTGTTGATGTGCCATCCTCATGTAGTGGTGTCCGTGGTTGCAGTATGATCAGCTGTACCGCCCAATAGTCCAACTAAAATTCCTTCAAATACATGATATCTCAAGTATGAAGTCCCCTACGTGATGCGTAAGAGGCATCTACTTATTTTTATATTCCGTCTCATGCACCTTTCTTAACACTCATATAGCCTAATTTTTGAATTAAACTAAATATGCAGCCTATGATGGTTAATAGGATGATATGGACTAAATTTTGTTGAATTTAATTAAATAAATTAAATATTAATAAAAGATAAAATCATTATCATTCCAAAGAAAAGGGAAAGACTAATTACTTAAAGGCTAAGGGAGTGTTTGGGATCACTTTTTTTGGCTAATAAACCCGTTTTAGGAACAAAAAGCCCAAATCAAATTGTGTTGCGTTTTGGTCAGTGTTTGGTTGAGCGTTTTTATTAAAAAAAAAAAAAAGCCCAATTTTGGCCACTTATTAATAAGCCCAAAGATGAAGCTTTTTGGTTGAGCGGCAGTCAACATATGCAATCCGCGCAGTTTAAAAAAAATGTTTATACAGATATCTATAAATTTCATCTCCCCTTTCTGATTGTGTTTTATAATTTTTAAAACTCGCACGTATATATTTATATTTACATTAATCAATATTATAATTTACATTCACTCAACTCACGCATATAGCGTCTTATGATTTCTATTTATAATTTTGTATATGAATAAAATTCTGTTATGAATTTTAATAATAATTATATTATAATTATAAATGAAATAAAAATAGCTACTTTTTTTGAAGATATTATTTTTTTATTTTAATAAAACAAGATTTAAGGATATAATTGTCATTTTGACATCTTTATTTTTATTTTAACTTTATTTTTATTATTTTAGTATGAGTAAATATATGGGAGAATGCTATATAAATCTAGCTAAAATACTAAAATTTCAATTTAGACCTCCACTTTTAACAAATTCTTAATCAGGCCGAGGGACCTAATTAGGTCTTTCTAAATATTATTATGTAACTTAAAAATGGAATAGGCACATCAATGTTCATTGATTTCTCCCTAGAAAAATAGACGACATATCTTTTTGTCTTGTATATACTATATAGTATCAACCTTAGAGAAATGGACCAAGTAAAATTCCCCAACCACCCCATGCAAAGGTTTTTAATGAACTAGAAAAATGAATCCACCCATTGTATTCTTATATTTATATAATATCTTGGTTAGACAAAAATATTCATTGCGATTACATAGGATATATACAAATCTGAATAATTTTATATCAATAAATAGAAAAAAAAATTTTAAAAATTATATGGTATATATATATGTTCTTATATTTATATAATATCTTTACTAGAAAAAAACGCACTTATACAATCGCTAATCCAAACATGTTTTGACTTATGAAAAAGCACGTTTTTAATCGCTCATCCAAACATAAATCACGAATCAAAAATTGACTTTTCTTTTAAGTCATTTTTAATAAGTCAGAATCACAATAAGTCATTTTTCTTACCGCTATCCCAAACACACACTAAAGCTATTAGCTTCTTATAGAATTTTTGATAACTTGAAATGGATAATGAAAAGTTAAAAACACATTAGTTCAACTCCAACTTAGAAAACGATAATTAAATATGTTCTGTCACTATTTAATTCACCCATCCAAGACAGTCATGTAGCACATAACTATGACTATGAGAAACTTGACTTGCTGAAATAAATGGCCATAAATACTTCATTACTTTCTCATTTTTATTGGCCAATTCTAATTATTTGTGAATGCTCAAGTTCCTGATGCTACACTTGACAAAAGCTACATTCCTTCAATCACCGTTTCTTGTAACACAGCTTTCCACCAAAACTAAATGCATAAAGGAGAAAAAAAAAGATTTTGCACTTGTTGATTTTTGATCTTTGAAAGCTTTGGACCCTAGGCTTTACCTCAGGGGAAAAGAAATAAAGTAACCACGGTATATAGACCCCAAGTTATATCTTAGGAAAAGGGCACCAACAGTTTAGGTCCTATATTATGTGCTTGTTTGGATTAGTGGTAGAAGATGCTTTTCTAACGTGATTTACAGTATATGAGGTAAGTATGTGATAGGGGTTTTGTCTCAACTTGCATGAACCTGCTTTTTTAACGCCAACTCAATGAGGCCTTACAACAGTGTTGATGCATTCTCAGTTCTATTTCCAATTGGTTGGAGTAGTTCACTTATTGTTCCAATGTTTCTATTAGACTTCCTCCTATTATGCTTGCTCCCAATAGGTAGCTCCTTTTCGAAATTGCTATTATTCTTAAATGTCAACACCCATTTCCATTTCAATAATCGAAGAGTAATAAACACGGCATTCAATGGGCATACAGAAAAGTACAATTATACTGATAAAAATATTCGTTTACAATTCTGATATCGTTCGTAGACGAAAATAGAAAATACAACAGAAGTTTTACTATTTACAAATTTCACCAAAATATCACAAAATATACTAATTATGACCACGATCTTGTCCTCACCTCGAAACCCATACCACTCACTTTCCGGCGTCTACATCTTTTCCCTTAGACCCACTGGTACCCGCTGAGGTGTTTATTAAAAATAGGGTGAGATTCTGGAGAACCCCAGTAGAAACATGCTATCGTTCATAGAAAATGCGAAAAGTAAATATGATATATGCCATGTATGCACCAATTAATGAACATTATAAACATATCATCTGCATGTATACATGAGTAGGGCCTAGCCCCACTATTCTGCACTGGTTGGGTTTTCACCAACTCCAGTGTAAGTGCCTCTGACACTTCTAGCCCCTCTCTGGGCAAATTGTGTTGATTAATAAAGCGCATTTACAAACATTGACATCCACACAATCATATAATTATGGCATAGTGTATGGAGGATAATGTCCCTACCTCAAAGCTTTAATATCCCCTTTTTAATATCCCCTTCTTCCATAGTGTTTATTAGTTTATGGTGAAAATTTACAAAAATGCCCCCGGGAACCCAATCCGGCCCCGCCGTACCCTAGGGGTGGAAACAGGCCAGGCGACCTGTCAGGGGCTTATAGCCTGGCCTGTGATTGGCCTGTTCAGGCCTGGCCTGTCAAGGTAAAAGGTCAGGCCAAGGCTAAAACAAAAGCCTGTTTTGCTTAATAGGTCAGGCCAACGCCTATTGACAGGCCTGTTAGGCCTGTCAGACCGGCCTGAGCCTGTAAAAATATTTTTAAAAAAATCAGATAAGGGTTAAAGGATAATTTCGCCTGAACCTGTAAGTTTTAGCCTGTTTTCAGCCTGTTTAAGGAGGCCTGTTAAGGAGGCCTTTTTTTGGCCTGTGGCCTATTGACCTGTTTTGCAGTGTGGCCGGTAAGCCTGTCGATTTGCTTTAAAAATTTTAAAAATTCAAGCCTCCTTAATAGGTTTCAGGCCAGGCTAGGCCTGTGAACAGGCCAGGCCCAGGCTTAAAAATTGGCCTTCAACAGGCCACAGGCCAGTTTGTGCCTTAACAGGTCAAGCCTGTTAAGGCAAAAGCCTGACCTAGCCTAACCTATTTTCATCCCTACCGTACCTGGCCCGATGGCACGTTTTCCCAAAATTTTGACCAAAGCTATTTTGACTTATTTTCGCCCAAGGAATCCATTTCCGGGTTCGGAATCACCAAATTCAGTGTCAAATTATGAAAATGCCCTTGACAACCCCTATTTAGGGATTTCAGTTGCGTTTTCGTAATTATGTTTTTTCGGCCTTTACCGAAAAAGTGCCCAACTGTAACCCCACCTATTTTTGCCCATTGAGTCCAATGGAACCATTTATTTCATGAAAATCAAACTCCTACTACCAGTTCTGGTCCTGGCCGAAATATTAGGGAAAAATGGAAAAAATGAGGTTTTGTGTTTTAGCTCCCAAAACTTATACTTTTCCACTTCTAATCCTTGGTTAACTTATTTAAACACTTCTTAACCATGATTTAAAGGATTTTGGGCAACATAACCCCTTAGAATCATGGCTTTTCTAATTTTACAACTCAACTCAAAAATCACAAAACCAAACAACAATTACCAACAACAACTTCAATACACTAAGAAGTTGAGATTTTGGAGATTACCTCTTGATCCTTGGTGTTTCTCTCTCTAGGACATCCTCTCTCTCCCTCTCTCCCCCCTCAACGTTGAAGATTTAGCTTGCTAAACCATGATTTCCATGAAGAATAAGAGATTAGAGGATGACTACACGAAATAAGAAGCCTAAATCACTTTGGAACACAAGCTCTTACCTTGATTTTCTTCTTCTTTCTCTCTAGCTTCAAGAGCTCCACAAACTCACTCTCTCTTCCTTTTCTCTATGGCTTGTGCGTGAAGTGCATGAAGGAGGAAGGGAAAATATGTATTAACTTGTCATCTTTCTTCCTAGCCCTTGATCTAGCCAATGGTTGAGATTCCTCCACCTCTCATGTACACCATACCTCCCACCATACTTTCTTGCTTTAAGCCATACTTCCTCAACTTTATGCCATCCCTTGTCATCATTTAGGTCCAATTGGATTTGACTAACTTTTTCCTTTATTTTTCCATGTATTGAACGAATTTTAGGGAAGGTAGAGGAGAAAAAAAATATTTTTCATATATTCCATAATTCATATAATTGAACAATGTATAATTCCCCCTAATTCCCCAAATTCTTGATTTATTCTACTAAGAATAATCCAATTTATGTATTTTCTTTTATTTTCCTTGATTAATTGGAGTTAACTCAAATTAATTGGAAAATAATTAATCTTGGCTAAATTGGCAAAATTATGATTTTGCCATCCCCTTTGTAATTTAATTCAAATTTTGAATTAATTTGGCCATTTCCTTATGAATATGAATATTTCAAAATTCACAAGATCCAACTTCATGAATATTCACCACTTTATTGAATTATTCAAATAATTACAATATATTTTTTGTGAATAAAATTTAGGGTGTTACATTACATATGTTCCCATTGTCTTAAAATAAAGTGAATGTTCAGCTGCCAGCATAATGACACATGCACAAACAAAAATTTTAAAAAAAAATGCAAGAAATATGCAATGTTGACATGCTTCTACATCATACAATTTCCGAGAGAGAAATTCAAACAATGCTATATAATTTGCCAACTCATCCTCTTGGTGTTTTGCAAGTACAAAAGAGCAAAACCAAGAATACTATAGTTAAATTAAATTCAATTATCAATCTCTAGTTTTCATCAACAATAAACATTTTCTACTTAAATAAATAAAAATAATTTTTTGGATAAATAAAAAAGGAAAAATCTATTACTTGTGTTTGTGTAGCATATGTTATTGAAATTCTCATAACAAAACTATAATTAGCAAGGTGTCCCATTATGCACATGATGATTTTACTTATATAAGTAATAGTTTTATTTTTTTTCCGGTAAAAAAGTAATAGTTTTATTTTATTTTAATAGACATTAAAAACATCACAACAATATAAGAAAATGACGATCAAGTACGATGCTTAATCCAATCAAATAGCTTAAATTATGTTGTGGTTATAACTTAATCATGAATGAATTGGTTTTCTGTTTAGGAATTTGCATTTTTAAATCCCCTTTATCTTTGGCATTGACTACCAATCCATTATTATAGGAACTATAAATACCTTAAAGCCTCCCCCCATCTTTTTTAAAAGGGTTAAGGTGTAATATCCTGATTTTTGATTAAGGGCTAATCATGATTATTGTGGATAATTATGAATTTAATTGGAATTATTATGTGTTTTATGGCAATATTAATTAATATGTCATAATTAGTGAAAAATTGAAAGAATGAGGATATTGGCCATAAGTTAGTGATTAAGGGAAATTAATTACTAAGTGAAAATGAGAAGTGTAATTAAATGGTTAATGGAGAGATTAAATAAGTTAATTGGTAACTTATTTGGTGAGAACCACTAGCATTGTGACATGTGGCAAAAATGGGTGTAGAGAGAAGGAGAAGAGAAAAGTCAAATGGGATTAGAAAACAATATTTTCTCTCTCTTCTTCCCTCTTTTCGGCTAGACATGGAGGGAGGGGTATCATCATCATTTTTTCATCTCCCACACTCCATCTCTCACACTCTTCTCTCTCTCACTCATTTTCTCTATTTTTGGCCAAAGAAGAAGAAGGAAAAAGCTTGATCTAAGGTGAGTAAATGCCCTCTAATGTCAAAACTCACTTCATTAATGTTGATCCTTGGAGTGAAAGCTTCATTTTGATGTGTATAGTGTGCCTATTTGGTGTTGATTTGTGCCACACGAAATTTTGAAGGTTGGTGGATCAAGAAGTCTCTTTGGCAAAGTGAAAGAGGTAAGTGAGACTAATCTATCTATCTAAGTTTCATGCCAAATGAATAAGTTTAAAATTTCTGGGATTATTGCCCTATTTTTGAAAATATAGGTCATTGGGTAGTTTGGCATGATATAGTTGTGGAAATGGTGTTTTGATATGAGTTTTGAATAGATAGATTGATTGGAGGTGGAAATGTTAAGTATAGTGATTTTGGGAAAATTGATGATTTGTGTTGATTCAAACCAAAGCATGAAAATGGAGTAGGATTTGTGTCATTTTAATGATTCCATTGAATTTCTTGGGTGTTTTTGTATGGGAGTAACTTTGGTTTGGTATTTGGGTTCATTTGGATCACTTGGTAAAAAAAATTCTAGAAGTGCTGTCTTACCTTCTGCGTTTTCTGGTTCTGATAGAATCACTCGAGTGATTCGGGATTCACTCGAGTGAGGGATGATGATCACTCGGGTAGGGACGAACAATGCTCGAGTGCTGTGCGTATCATCTATTTCTCTTCAAATTTTTTGTTGTGCTTTTTGGAAAATCCAAGAGTGCATAGTCTCACTCGCGAGTGAGGGATGAATATCACTCTAGTGAGCCTCCTTGTGCTCGAGTGACTGGTGTATTTGGCATCAAGGACTTGCCTCTCGGGTTGTCACTCGTGGGCATGGTGCAAAAGTGTGCCTTCTCACTCGCGGGTATGGGATATCCGCTGGAGTGAGCTGTGTTGTGCTCGAGTGCAGTGAGCCATTTGGGCTACTGCCATTTCTCTTGTGCTCTCGGGTTCTCACTTTCTGGACTTCACTCTCAGGTGCTCGAGTGAGGCATTTGGCTTTCACTCAGGTGAGGTCCAGTGTGCTCGAGTGATCTTGTCTCTGAAAAAACTTTTTTGTGCTCTCGGGTATATACTCGCTGCCTCTCACTCTCTGGTGCCCGAGAGCAGACCGTACCATCACTAGAGTAAATAGGCTAGGCTCAGGCCTATTTAGATAAACATGTCAGACCTATTTTCATAAGGCCTAGCCTACAAGTCTGACCTATTTAATTTTTTTAATTTATTATATTATATAAGTATATATAATATCATCTAAATAATTTTATAAGTTATTTATAAATTTACCAATTAACCATTGTCCTAAGTTTCATATCTCATCATCATTATACTCGACATTTACTTTCACACCAATCATTCACCCCTACGTTTCTTCTCTCTAATCGCTCAAAATGACAGTGCTAACTCACTCCCTCTCTCTGATTTGTGCTGTCCACTAAAGAATAATAATTGCTATAGGTTTATTTTAGTGCCAAATGAAATATTATAATCTTAATAGGAGGAGTTTGTCCCAATTTATGTGGGAACAGTAAAAGAGGTAAAATCTAGGTTTACATGCTACTTGTTATGCTTGTTCGATTTAGAAAATATATCTCATTAGTCAATAGATGATTAGTTTTTCTTATTCCTATTTCCTCAGACAATTGTTGTCACGCCCAGAATGGATGTTAGGCTTTTAAGACATAATGTAGGATTGTAAATAAGTGTGAAGGGTTATATATGAATTTAAAAGTATATGTTTTAAAGGCTATTTAAAGGCCTACTTAACATGACCTACATACATGTTTAGGCTTTAAATCTCTGTTGCAGGTTTAGGTCTATTTAAATAAAGCTTAGCCTATTTCCATGCCTACATATTGCTAATACATTAAAACTATATAGGCAAACATCAAACAAATCAATCCCCTAAGAATTACAACATAGTTGAAAATAAAAAAGAAAACAGGGAAATCATTTAGCGAAGCTATAAATTATAAATCCTAATAAACTCTTTCCATGAAAAAATTACCATTAATATACAATAATCAAATTAAATCAAATAATCCCGTCGGGCACCTAAATCCTATCATTTAGGATCTACTTTTACTATTTCTACGCAATCTCATATACAATCAATGGTTATCTCCAACATAAAAAGTCTCAAGGACAAAAATCTTCAACCAAAAAAATAGATTTTTCTATGCAATCCTATAATTTAGGATCTACTTTTACTATTTCTACGCAATCTCATATCCAATCAATGGTTATCTCCTACATAAAAACTCTCAAGGACAAAAATCTTCAACCAAAAAAATAGAGGAGAAAAATAAGAGCATATACTACTACATTAATATACAATGTTATATCATTAATATACAATAATCAAATTAAATCAAAAACTATCCTCACCCAATTTCTATAATTTAGGATTTTGATTAATTGATTTGGACAGAGAAAAAAATTGTGTGCTTAGTTATAAAAGTAACATCATTTAGTCGAACTTATTTTTTCCATGTGAATACAAGCTCAGAAATAAAACATAGACACTGTGTCAGAAGCTATAACACTAAGTGTCTGTTTGGATTAGCTGTGGAGAATGAGCTCTTTTTTGCAGATGGGCTTTTAAAAAAGTTAGATAGAAAAAAAATCAAATTGTAGATGTGATTTGTGTTTGAATTGGCGGTGGCAGAAATGACTTTTTTTTTTAACCTTAAATCTGTTTGGATTAGTGTTTGAAAAGCCTGTTTAGATGGGAAATGACTGAAAAGGGCATGAATCTTATTGAATACCACACATACACACATATTAGTTGTATATATTGTGATAATTGAAGTAAAAGAATATTTAAAAAATTTGATAAAATAAAAAGGTGAAATTATTATTGAAAAGAAAAAGAAAAATACACGAAAATACTTAATTAAAAAAAGGATAAATTTATATTTAAATTAGAATGTATACATGAAATGTCTCATTATTGGATTATCTACCCTTAATAAGTTGGTCTCTGATAGTGTCACAATCATGATTCATTTGAGTTAGGCATATTCGTATTGAATTAATTGTAAAAAGGGGTAAAATAGTCAAAATTTGTTAATCATTCATACGAATGATCTTTTGAACTTTTGATGGTACCTTGTGTTTAATCTTGCATTGTATGTGCTTAATGAGAAATTAGAGATTTTGGAGAGTCATAATTAATATTTTGGGAACTGGGGAAAATTACAAAAAAGGTCCCTAGAAATTATGAAAATTACAAGTGAATGAAGAACAGGGACCGTGGAAATAACAGAAAAGACCCAAATGTTTCATAAATTACAGTTCTCCTCACAGATGTTTCACAAATTTGCATTGTACTCCCTCCTTGAGAACTTTTGAAGTTTGCAATTAAGTCCCTGGTCAAAATCCTATTTTGACCAGAGCTACGTCTTCTTCCTTGGAACAACAAACCAGGAAAACCGGTAAACCACCGGCCTTCGACGATGACTGGCCAACAGCTCAACACCAACAACCGCAGCAAAGGAGACGAGAGAAGATCAAAGAAGACGAGTCGGGAGTGCCTAAGAAAATGATTTTCCTGTACTTCCAGCCTATTTCTCTCACCGTGACAGGCTCACCACACAGGGGAAGGAAGTTTGCGGAGGAGAAGATGAGAGTACAAATCTGGACGAGTTTTTGAATGGCATTTATTGCCTAACGGTCACATACGCAGTAGAAGCTGCTTCTTCAGCCGTGGAAGCGACTCGGATGAGCTTCTATCAAAAGCTCCTTTTTTTTGAATAAGCTCAGTGGAAAAAAGCGTTAACCCAAACGAAGCTAATGTCTCAACTGGGCTTTTGGCAGGCAGATGGGGTTTTTTCCTCCTCCAACTTTGGTAGGAGGGGAGGGGAAATGGGGGGATTTTGCCCCCTCTATTTGTTTGGATAACTAAGATTTTTAGGTTTTCCCCCTCCTAACCCTTCCATCCAAAATTGGAGGAATTTGAAGGGAAAGATTAATATTTGGACTTATATTGACTAATATGTCCATGTTATTTTAAAATATTCTCACAATATCCTTCTCATTATTTACACAAAACTAGGTCATAGATTCGTATGTCTCGATCGTTGATGCAGCTCCCCTCCTATACCAAACATGGTAATATTAAAATCTCTCGCCTCCTCTCTCTTTTTATCAATCCAAACAAGGTAAAAGAAAATCCCTCTCAAACCCTCCCTTTTCATCCCCTTCATCAAAATCCCTCCTTTATCCTCCCTTCAATTGAGTCAAACATAGCCTAAAGAAAATCTGGGGGAGACCCAAATGCCGTGAATCCATCTGCTATACTCAACGCCTACTGCCTAGGGAATAAACTAGGAATGGGCAAAAAACCCGGTGGTCTAGGTAACCCAGTATGGTCTGGTCTGATGAAAAGCAACCTTATAACAAAAAGGACCAGATCAGAACTACTCGAGCTGGACCAGATTCAAGACTAGATTCTCAATCCACGTGGTCTAGTTTGGTTTGACCCGAACCATTTATTTTTTTATTAAAAAAAATTAGGTGGGTTTCCACTTAACACCACCTTCATTATAAAATAAAAAGAAAAAAAAGAAAGTCCATACTTACTGACTCACCCACGTGAACCACATATCCTCACTTTCTTTTTTTTATTTGACGCACTGCTCGAGCACAAACACACTTCCCTTCATCAATCTCATCACCTCCCCCACCATAAAAAATGGCGTTGTCTCAACCTCTCCTCCTCTCCTCCTCGCCCCCTCACCTTCATTCCTTCAATCTCACTTCATCCTTGCTTCCTTTACCCTCAATCTCACGGTGCTGCTGTTCTCACCTAGGCATTAATCACTTCATCCTTACCCTCAATCTACCCATAATTGCATCGAAACTCCATCATTAATCACTCATCTCAGCGTCGATCCCTCTGGTCCCCTCTCGGTGTAACACCCGAAATTTTATTCACAAAAAATATATTGTAATTATTTGAATAATTCAATAAAATGGTGAATATTCATGAATTTGGATCTTGTGAATTTTGAAATATTCATATTCATAAGGAAATGGGCAAATTAATTAAAAAATTGAATTAAATTACAAAAGGGATAGAAAAATCATAATCTTGCCAATTTAGCGCAAGATTAATTATTTTCCAATTAATTGGAGTTAATTTCAATTAGTCAAGAAAAATAAAAGAAAATGCATAATGGGATTATTCTTGGTGGAATAAATCAAGAATTGAGAAATTAAGGGGGATTATACATAAAACCAATTATGTCAATTGTGGAATTGAGCAAAACAATTTTTCTCTTCCCTCCCTCTCATTATTTTCGTCCATGCATGAAAGAAAAAGAAAAAAAATGTTTAATACATGAATCTCTCAATGATGACAAAGGTGGAGTGCACTCTAAGTAAAGACATGTGCAGGGTGGTCATAATGAGAAGGTATGGTATAAAGAAGAGGGTATGGTGGGAGGTATGGAAGGAGGAATGGTGTGCATGCAAGGTGGTGTAATTTTGACCCTTGATTATATCAATGGCTAGGAGGAAAGATGAGGAAATTAATAAAACACGTTCTTTTCCCTTCCCTTCATACACTTCACGCACAAAGCAAGGAAACAAGAGAGAGTGAGTTTGAGAGTTCTTGGTAATTTAGAGAGCAAGAGGAAGCAAGAGCTAAGGTAAGAGCATGTTTTCAAATGAATAAGCTTCCTATATTTTGTAGTTCATCCCCTAATCTTTTATTCTTCATGGAAATCATGGTTTAGCAAGCTATTCTCAAGGTTGAGGGGAGAGAGAGAGAGAGAGGAATTTCTAGAGAGAGAGACATCAAGGATCAAGAAGTAATCTCCAAAACCTCAACTCTTAGTGTATTGAAGTTGTTGTTGGTGATTGTTGTTTGGTTTTGTGATTTTTAGGATGAGTTGTAAAATTAGAAAAGCTATAACCCTAAGGGGTTATGCTGCTCAAAATCCTTTAAATCATGATTATAAAGTGTTTAAATGAGTTAACCAAGGATCAGAAGTGAGAAAGTACAAGTTTTGGGAGCTAAAACACAAAACCTCTTTTTTCCACTTTTCCCTAATAATTTCGGCCAAGACCAGAACTGGTACTAGGAGTTGGATTTTCATGAAATAAATGATTCCATTGGACTCAGTGGGCAAAAATAGGTGGGTTTACAGTTGGGCACTTTTTCGGTAGAGGCCGAAAAAGCATAATTACGAAAATGCCACTGAAATCCCTAAATAGGGGTTGTCAAGGATATTTTTGTAATTTGACACTGAATTGGGTGATTTCGAGCCCGGAAATGGATTCCTTGGGTGAAAATACATTAGAATAGCCGTAGTCAAAATTTTAGGAAAACGTGCCATCGGGCCAAGTACGCGGGGCTAGGCCGGGGTCTCGGAGGCATTTTAGTAAATTTTCACCATAGACTAATATAACCACAAGAAACACTATGGAAGAATCTAAAATGATACTTGGATAGGTTATGACCTATTTCTTGTACATTTAATATTTTAAGACGAGTCGAAAGTCGGAACGACACGTGTTACGAGACACTGTTAAATAGAGGATTATAAAGAGTTGAGATAGGGACATTATCCTTCATACACTATGTCATAAGTTAAGTGATTGTGTGGATGCCATTGTTTTGTAAATGGACTTTATTAATCAACATGATTTGCCTAGAGAGGGGCAATTAGTGCCAGAGGTGCACTTATACTGGGAGTTGGTAGAAATCCAACTAGTGTAGATTGTGGGGCTGGGCCCTACTCATGTATACATGACGATAATGTGTTGATATTGTTCATTAATTTATGCATACCTTGGCACATGTCATATTTACTTTTCGCATTCTCTATGAACGATATTATGTCTCTACGGGGATTCTTCGGAATCTCACCCTATTTTTAAACAAACACCTCAGCGGGTACCAGTGGGGCAAAGGGAAAAAACATAGACGCTGGAAAGTGAATGGCACATATCTCGAGGAGAAAACAAGATCGTGGTTATAATTAGTCTATTTTGTAATATTTTGGTGAAATTTGTAAATATTAAAACTTCTGCTGTTTTTTCTGTTTCCGTCGACAAACGATATCAGAATTGTAAACGAATATTTTTATCAGTATAATTGTACTTTTCTATATGTCTATTGAATTATGTCTTTATTACTCTTTGAATATCGAAATGGAAATGGGTGTTGACACTCAACGTCGATCCCTCTAGCCTATGCTACTGGTGGTTCTCATCTTGGACTCACTTCGGACGCTTTCACTGATTCTCTTCTTAATCATCATCCCTCCCTCTATTTTTCATTCCTCTAGTTTTTTTTTAAATTTTTTCAGAGCAAAAAACTTAGATATGTTGGACTACCTAGGCTAATCCATCAGCCCGGAGGACCAAGTCCGGTTTGACTCGAGTTCGAGTTGTTACCAGACCAAACCAGACCTCGGGCTACCTTTTTCAGCCTGAGGTCTTAACCAGACTAGACCTCAGCCTAGCTTCTAACCCGGTCCAGTCCGGTCCATAATCATCTCTAGAATAAACATGGTTCCTGAACTGGTTGTCCATAGTTGAAAAATGACATGGAGAATTATAAAAATAGATAAATAATAGAAAAAGAAACAAATCATATATATATCTAGATTTTAAATGAAGAGAAGAAGAGGGAGGGCAGAGATGATGTAACGAGAGAGAGAGAGAAGGGAAAATAAAACACAAATACCCAATCATTCAGGCTCATGCTCACCATTTAAAAGGAAAACTAAATTAAAACATTAAAGGAAAGGAAAATCAGGAAATATACCATTAATATACAATAATCAAATTAAGTCAAATAATTTCACCATGTGTGCACCTAATTCCTATAATTTAGGATATATTTTTACCAACACAATGTCATATACAATGGTTAGCTCCTAAATAAAAAATTCCAAGGAGAAGAATCTTTGAACAAAAAATAGAGAAGAAAAATTAGGGAATATATGATTAATATATGGGTTAATATAACTTTTGGTCTTTGAAATTTGATCTGATTTTAGTTTTGGTTCTTTAAGTTTGAAATCGATGGTTTTAGTCCTTGAAGTTTGATCCGATTTTGGTTTTAATCCCTCAAATTTACTTCGTTTATAATTGTTGGTCTTTCAAATTTGAAAAGAACTTGGTGACCAGGTTATGAAAGCCGGATCGGAAAAAAACAAATTCTTTTTCAAACTTGATGGACCAACCGTTATAAACGGAGTAAATTTAAGGGACTAAAACCAAAATCGAATTAAACATTA
The DNA here is from genome assembly GCA_963210345.1 of Inga oerstediana. NCBI lineage: Eukaryota > Viridiplantae > Streptophyta > Magnoliopsida > Fabales > Fabaceae > Inga > Inga oerstediana. The sequence continues at coordinate 17,956,280 of OY723406.1, forward strand.
GATATCAAAATCATCAATTTCAAATTTAAAGGATCAAACCAAAATTGGCTCAAACTTCAATGACCAAAAGTTATATTTATCCTTCACATACAATAATCAAATTAAATAAATTACGGAATTAATTTTTAATTTGTTAAACGGAAAATTTTTACCACGGGGTGTCACCGTGTTAGTCTCTCACTCTCTGCGCTCAGCGGAAAAGACTCACCATGGTCACTGAGCATTCGCATGGAAGAGCCAAGAGAGAGCATTGTACTTGTATTGTAAGAGCTCATTGTGGGGTCAGCGACCAAGTTCCGTCCAATCACTCATTTGATAGGGCAAGAATTTGGTGTTTGTTCGGACAATTGGATTGAAAATTTCCCTGAGTTACCAGAGAAGCAATCCGATGCTAGCATCAATCGCAAGTTTTCACTATGGAAAACCACTTCTCAAGCTTCAATCAGACCCTAATCTGGTGGTTTCACTATGTTCTTCAAGAACGAACTCACATCTCACTTCGTTCACACGAGATCGCAAATTTCACCAACAATCACTGTTAAACCAGTCTATTGGTGTTCCGTTCACCAATCTAGCTACATCATCGACGATCCCCAAAACTTCTAGGTTAAGCTATTTGTCTCCTCTTCGTTGCGGTGTTTCATCGAGCGGCTATAGCGCAAATGGTGGCCGGAGTTTTTGGGATTGGTTGGAGCTTGCCGGAGAGGTTATGTCCACGGCGTTTCCCTTATGGGTTGCGATTGGGTGCGCGTTGGGGTTGTTCAAACCTAGTTCCTTCGAATGGGTTACGCCCAAACTGAGTATTCTTGGTCTAACCACGATTATGCTTGGCATGGGTATGACGCTTACTCTTGATGATCTTCGTGGAGCTCTTGCTATGCCTAAGGAAGTACTCTCAGGTTTCGTGCTTCAGTATTTGGTTAGTGCATTTACTTAGAAGCTATAATAGTCAGTCCTTCGTTGCTTGCCTTGATTGACTAAGATTTTTTACATTATCAATCTGGTTATTCATTATGTATGCTGTGCCCTTTATTAGTTTTATCGTTGATGATGGGGATTTTAATTTATTAAAGTAACACAGAGGTGTCTTTTAATGTGTTTCATGAAGTGCGGTACCAACTGCAGAGGATTTAAAATAGATGCTACTGCAATGACACGTTACTTAGAGTTACTTCCAAAACTTTGACATGCTCAAAGGTTTTGAACTTGCTTGAGGTACTATTTTATGCTACTAAACTTGTCCAAGGTGCTGGCAAAATCTTCAATTTAGGCTGTGGCATTGACCAATTTTTGGACGATGCAGAAATGACGGTAATGTATCAATAGCCAAAGTACTCAAGCCAGCTATCTATTTCCAACCTTAGTAGACTTGTAAAGAGTTGAAATCACACATTCTTTAATTTATGAGAAGTTCACTCATGCTCTTCTATCCACAGTGATCATGATTACACAAAAAAGGCATTATATCTGGGCTTGATCTTTGTTTAATACTTGTCTCCACGCCCTAAGCTATCTAACTTCTGTCTTTACCAAATAGTTCTTACTATGAGCATTCTTACTTGCATAGTTTGTTACGTTTGATTCCATGAATAAGAATGTAACCACTTGGAAATTGAGCTTTGACGTGTTTATCATGCTAGAGGGGCAGTTTCAAGTTCTTTGTGCTTAGATGATACCAATAATATGTAGCCACTTACTCGTATGATATGCCTTGTGGATGCATTTCTTTTTCTTCTCAATTTACTGGCACACTGAACAATTTTTTCATGATGATTTAACCCTGTTTGTGTCAAAATATTTCTTTTACGCTTATGTAGTTTATTTTCATACACTATGACTTTTATTTACTTTGTGAGAATGTGATATCTGACAATTTTCAGGTTATGCCATTATCTGGATTTCTTGTAAGCAAACTCTTAAATCTGCCACCACATTATGCTGCTGGTCTAATACTGGTTGCGTGCTGCCCTGGTGGTATGTGTATTATCCTGGTTGTTTATATTTGTACCCCATCCTCCTCCTGTTCAAAGTAGTCTCTTATTGTTTGCAGGTACGGCTAGTAACATTGTTACTTATCTAGCACGGTACTTTGGTTCTCAGAATTTTCTGACAGTTCATTCTTAGTACATGCCAAGGACTAGTAGATGTAATGATGTATTTGTTTTGCTAGAGGCAATGTGGCGCTTTCTGTGGTAATGACAGCTGCAAGCACTTTTGCTGCCGTGGTATAATGATTTCTGTTTTAATTTTGATTCTTGGTTTGAGGGTTGACAGGAATGTGCTATCTTAAACCTTTTGCATGTAAAGGTAAGAATTGATTCTTGGTGTGAGGTTTGACAGGAATCTGCTATCTTAAACATTTTGCATGTAAAGGCATAAGAATTAAGTATTATCATACTGGCTTACATGTTTTATATAAGATAAATTTGACATGTTCTGTCTTTAACTGACGGGATAACAAAAACAAGTTGTCACAAGTAAAGAAGCTATCATTAAGGAACAAGATCCTACTTGAAGTTCTATGGAAGTATTATCACTGAGTCTATTTGTTGTGCAATACATATGCTAACTTCTCAAGAGTGATTCTAATGTTTCATTGGGGAAAACTGATTTGTTATCTTTTAGATTTAGTGCATGCTAAAGGTTTCCATTAAAGCTTATTTTCTTTTTTCTCACATCCACCATTTTTATCTTTTTCCTTTTATGTTTCAGGTCATGACTCCTTTTCTGACAGCAAAACTAGCTGGTAAATATGTTGCTGTGAATGCAGCTGACTTGGTCGTTTCAACTTTGCAGGTGACATTGCTTAACAAAAGTTTGCTATTTCTATATCTGCTTTAATATATTACATTATCAGGATTTGAATCCTCGTCACGACCATGTCCCATTTCACCTTTAATTACTGAGCTAGTCTCAAGTGGCTTCTTCTTTGATGCTTTTATCATTGTCTCTCTCATTCAAACAGGTTGTGCTCCTACCTGTTCTGGGTGGTGCTGTTTTGAATCAATTTTTCCAACCTATTGTTAAATTTTTCAACCCATTTATGCCGCCTGTCGCTGTAGCGACCGTGGCAATTTTATGTGGACATGCCATTGCCCAGAGTTCTAGAGCAATCCTCATGTCCGGAAGACAAGTAATATTAGCTTCCTGTCTTCTTCATGCTTCTGGATATTTCTTTGGTTACATACTTGCAAGGATGCTGGGGATAGATGTGACTTCATCACGAACAATTTCCATTGAGGTTGGCATGCAGGTAAAACTCTAGGCCCCTAGAATAGTCAAGTAATGAATATTTAGTAAGATGTCTTGGATTCAAATCTTTGTTCTGTCTTGTACCTTGAAAATAGAAACCAAAACTTGCCCCTTATGGCTTAGTCTGAAACCAATTAATTAGTTAATTAACCAATCAGTGGTAATTTATGTCTGAAATCAATGAAAAAATAATGACGCGAATGTTAAAATGATGAACATTTCGTTATACAAGGTCTGGTTCACTTGTTACGTTCTCATTTTTCTGAAACTATCACTAGGATATCTTCGGAAGATTAAAGACTATTTAACTGTTGAGCTGTAAGTTAAGCATGTTTTGATCAATGATATTGTTATTTCAGTTTAAATCAATGCATCAATATATTTTAATACATATAGTTAATACCATTGTTGGTCAGTTTGATCAAATTTTGATTTTGGTTCTTATAGTTTTAAGTCGTTGGTTTTATTGTCTATAATTGCATAAAGATTTGATTTGAATTTAACGGTTGGTTCCAGTGTTTTTAATGAGTTTGAGTTTTTGTTCTTATAATTAAACTCAAACCAAGTCCTTATGAAACTAAATGGACCAACAATTTAAAACTATAGGAACCAAAACCAAAATTCAATCAAATTGTAAGGACCAACAATTATATTAAACCTATGAATATAATAAAATTCATAGGATGCACACTTTTCTTTAAGTAATGAATAGGGTGACTCATTCCTCAAACTCAATGCAATGCCCAGGAAAACATGGATTTTATGTATGGTAAAGCTTTAACAAGACCCATAATGAATAGGCCATGAGTAGTGCCACTCATTTATGATATTCTGTGCGATGCATCAGCAAATGTGTTTAGTGAGATAAAAATACTATAAGTTGATTATAGGGTTATGAAACATATATATCAGATATGGAATTTGAATGAGGACCTGTGGACTTCAACTAATATGCCTTATTTGTGCGGCCTTTTCACATTCAGAACTCGGTGCTTGGAATTGTGTTGGCGTCAAAGCATTTTGGGGATCCACTGACAACAGTACCATGTGCAGTTTCCAGTGTGATTCAATCAATCTTTGGAAGTGCGTTGGCCGGAATTTGGAGACGCTCCGTACCCACCTGAGTGAAGAATTTGTATGTAATTATTAGTTGTTTGAATTCATGCATTAACTTGTTTCATATGCTTGGCACTGTTTCAACCATGACTTGATATGTTATCCTTTCCAATCGTCAAATTAGAATTGCATCTGGGTTGTTTAGTTACGTTTCAGTTCTGATTGAATTATGCTTGTTCTTGATGCTATCAACATAGATAGATTTGACATTTTAATTTAGGTGATAAATTTAAGCTTTGATCCTGTGAGAAGGTTTTCACAATGAAGAGGGGTGTCTCAAATCTATGTAGTGATGTTCTATAAATGAACGCACTTCTTTGAAAGATTTTGTAGGAAATTATAATACTAAGGTTATCTTTGGAAGAATATGAAATTAAAAGGTATAATAACTGCCATTTGGTGAAAGGAAGTGTTAGTTCATGAAAACCATGAATTTAGAAGTATGCTACTTTAAATGAAAAGGTTAGTTTCAACAACTAAGATAGTATTGGTTCATAAAATACTCAAGAGATTATGTCTATTAGAAAGTTAAGTCATTTCAAGAGATAACACTTCATTATCTACAAAAAGGCTTTTATCATGAATTCATGTTGTAACACAAACTTATTGCATTTTGATTTACCTCTAAGTGCACAAAAGATAAAAGCAAGCTATAACTTACTTTTTGAGAAAGCAAATCATGGAAAGGATATATATTTTATTAATAGTTTTAATTGCTATAAATACGGGATTAAAGAATCCCGTATTTATAGTTGGCTTGAATTTGTTGAAGGAAGAAACAGCCGTTGGCACAGTTTCGAATAGGCATGAAAACAATACACTAATTTATTATATCTTGAAAGTAATGAAATTTTAATATTAACCCAATTTGAATTAGACAGGAGTGAGCTAATGGCTTTGTTGAAGACTGTATTGTCTCTTCTATTCTTAAAAACCAAAAAGAAAAAGAAAAGCCATTGCCACCAATTTCAACAAAAAAGGAAAAAAAAAGAAGGTTTACATTATTGCTAAATGCCAATTACTAAAACCAGCTAGCTGTGTGTTAATAATCTTATAAAGAAAGGTTTCTTTTAATGGGTGAATTATCAAAATTCCACCATTACTGTTGACTAACTAATTGTTAAAAGGTTTAATTATTTCAAAATTAATTCTTTTCCGTATGTCAGAACTATAAAAAAATAATTTTAAGTGATACTACCTCCTGTTCTAAGGGCTTGTTTGGTATGAGGGGAGGGGAGGGAAAGTGAGTGAAGGGAAACTTTTTTTAAGTTGAATTTAAAAAAGAGAGAGAAGTGGGGTTAAAAGCTTTTAATTAATTTTTCTTACTTTTTTTTAGCTTACATATTTGCTTTATTAAAATTTTATAACCCTACTTCTCCAATTCTCTTAAATCCAACTCATAAAAATTTGGGACAATTACAATGAAGTCCCACATAAGAGAAAAAAATGAAAAAATGGTCCTTGAAGTTGTTAATAACAAGTCGAGGAGCGTTCATTAACAAGTCGATGAGCTTACACTGACAACTTCAGGGACCATTTCTTCATTTTTTCTCTTGTATAGGATTTCATTGTAATTGCCCCTAAAAAATTTCCCTCTCCTCCCTTCCCCTCCAAATCCCTCATACCAAATAGACCCTTTATTATTTTTTGAAAAACTAAGGAAGGTAATTAAATTACTTTAAAGTATTTATATTTATTATTTTTTCTTTAAATTAATTTTTCTGATTAAAAAATTGATATATAATTTAATCATACATAACATATGATATAATTAAGTAATTTATTTAGCTTCCTTAATCTTTTTTAAAAAAATCAACTAAATCTTATATTTTGGATCGAAGGTAGAACTTATATTTACTGTCATTTATTTTACAAGTAAAATAAATTAACAAGTAGGCATCTTTTCTTATTAAACAAATATTAACAAGTAGCTTGTTATTGCTTTTAAAAAAGGGTTAAGGTGCAATGAGCACTTTGAAGTATTTTTTAAGGTGTAATCAGCATTCTAAAGTATTTTGGGTGCAATTTTGGGAAACGGCTTCTCTCCTCTATCCTTAGTGTCCGCTGCCTTCCTTTGCTATAAAATCGCGCCATTTTGGCGCAAAAACTTGAAGCAGAAAGCTTTTTTTTTTTTTTTTGAAAACAGTATTCAACATTCTGAAGTATTTTTAAGTACCAGTCAGTTCCCTAAAATATTTTTTCAGGTTCTTAAAATAATTTTTCAATATTATCCAGTATCCTAAAATATTTTTTTAGTGTCAGTCAGTGTTCTGAAATATTTTTGGATGTTGGATGCATTAAAAATTAGTTCAGGATACTGAATAATATTTTAGAATGTTGGATGCACGAAATTTTTTTTTGATCCACTTACCACTCTAAAATATTTTTTAATACCATCCAATATCTAGTTTCAGAGTTACCCAAACACTCAATAAGTATACTAAACTAATTTTTAGTACATTTGGCACCATAAAATATGGTACCAAAAATTAGTTTGAAACACAAAGTGTTATCGAAAAAATATTTTGAGTGCTAGATGAAATAAAAATTAGTTTTGGATACTATGTCAATGTTAATAAAAAAATATTTTAGGGTGCTAAATGCTAGATATTGTGTGGTATTAAAAAATATTTTAAGGTGGTAAGTGGACTACAATTTTTTGAAGGATACTGAGTGCTATTTAAAAAATATTTTAGGTCTTTAGGATGGTGGGTGATAATGCAAAAAAATATTTTAGGATATTAAATACTGTTTTTCAAAAAAACAAAAACTTCTACTTCAGGTTTTTGTGCCAAAATGGCGCAATTTTATAGCAAAGGAAGGCAATGGATGCTAAGAAGAGAAACCGGTTCCACAATTTTGACCATGATGTATTTAAATGTTTGTAATTTCACCTCAAACTAACGGAGGCACAAACGTCTGTTTTCCTCCTTCATCTTCTTCCATCCATCCCTCTCTGACCTTCCCCTCTTCCTCTCTTCCTCCATCTGACATTTCCATTTTTATCCATGGGCGAATCTCCTTGCTACTAGAAAGAGTATGCCAACTTAATTATCCAATTCAATTTGATGAATAAGTTGATGATATTGGAAACACATTCTTGAGTCCATTCATCAGCCTCTGCGAAAGAGGATGATTCTAAGGACTCAAGAATGTGTTTCCAATACAATCAACTTCTTCGTCGAATTGAATTGGATAATTAAGTTGGCGTACTCTTTTTAGCAGCAAGGAGATTTGCCCATGAATATAAATGGAGATGTTAGATGGAGGAAGAGGGGAAGAGAGCGACGATGAGGGGAAGGTCAAAGAGGGATGGATGGAGGAAGATGAAGGAGGAAAATAGACGTTTATGCCTCCATTAGTTTGGGGTGAAATTACACCCATTTAAATATATCATATCAAAATTACAACCCAAAATATTTTAAAATGCTAATATCCTGAAAAATACTTTAAAGTGGTCAGTGTATCTTAACCCTTTAAAAAAATTATACAACGATTCATCGGAGATAGGGACCCAATGAGCACACGAGATTTGTCTGTCCAACACATCTAGCATTATTTTAATAATAGTCCATGAGACTCCTACATAAAAGTTGCATTCTTAAATGCTTAAATAATATTCCTCTTATCTTAAATATAAGATAAAATTGATTTTTTAGAAAAATTAAAAAAACTAATTAAATTACTTTAAAATATGTACATTTATCATTTTTTCTCTAAACTATTTTGCCTAACTTATAAACTGATATATTTAATGATACACAGTATATGATATGATTAAGTAACTTATTTAACTCTCTTAATATCTCCAAAAAAAAAAGTCAACTCTGTTTTATATTTAGGATTGAAAAGAATAAATGAAACATTGATTTTACATAATTTCAACTTTCAAAAAAAAATTTATGAAAGTTATTATATTTGTCGTGGTTTTCTTTTAGACAAAACATATTTTATTTTCTCATGGTTAAACAATAAAATGTTTTAAAAAATTAATTTATCTAAAGAATTATTAATTATTAATGGTTAATTGTATTATTAATAGATATAAAATTTTCAAAAAAAATTGAATTTTTTCCATATGTATAATCTACTTTTTAGATTAGACTATATAATTTATAAAAATATTAATTTTTATTGAAGATCAATTGAATTTTATGATAAATTTAATATTTTTAATTATTTTTATCCGTACCTGTAAATTAATTAAAAATTACTTATACTTAAGAGGGAAGAAGGAGTTAAAAAAAAATCGGAGAGAATAGAAGGAGTATATAAAAATTCTTGAACCACTATCTTTTTGTCGTTTAATCGTTTTAAATTTTTTGGCCAAATATTTAATCATTTTAGTGGCAAATTAAAGTTATTAAACAAAGCGCGGTTTTTTCCCCACGCAATGAGGAACCAGAATTTTGGTCTCCCGCCATATTCAAAAGCTTCAATTTTCTTATTCCAATTGGCTTCACCGCTCTGTTCAAACTTCAAATTCCAAAACCATAAACGAAAATTTCACTCCCTCTCAATTTCCTATCCAAACCACTATTTCCTTTCCTTCTCTTTCTCTCAATCCTACTTTGTCCTTCCTTCCTTTTGAATTCGCCGTTCAACCCCACAAACAAACCCAGAAACCCCAAAGCATGGATCCCGATTATCATGGTTTACCTCCCCTCAAGAGATTCAGACTCATCCAACAGCAACAAGAGCTCCAGAATCAACAGCCACATCACAATCACATAACTCACGATGAACGCGCCGGCGTTTCCTGCTCAACCTTACCAGCAAAGAAGCGGAAGGAATCTCGAGATTCAACAGTTCTTTCTGATTCGCCGGTTTCAGTTTCTGTCAACACTTATTCGTTACCGGCCAAGAAACGGGTATGGGCTCTTCAACCTGATTTTGCTTCCGATATCGGTGTTTCTTCTATTGACCTCAATGTTGAATACAAACCATCAATTGAGGAAGAAGCAAAATCAGTAAATGATGAACCCAGTAATTCCGAGATTCCACTTGTAGCAAATTCCCTCGATGTTGAAAATGAAAATGAAAATATTGAAGATGTTGATGAGGATGGGATTGTATGTGCTGTATGTCAAAGCACCGATGGGGATCCATCAGATCCAATTGTGCTCTGTGATGGGTGTGATCTAATGGTTCACGCCTCATGCTATGGCAATCCGCTTGTGAAGGGAATACCAGAAGGTGATTGGTTCTGTGAAAAATGCAGAGTTTCATCGTCTTCTCAAACTAAGAATGATGATGAAAACAACATTTCTTGTTGCCTCTGTCCTACAAAAGATGGGGCTATGAAACCCACTGTAGATGAACGGTGGGCACATATTGTGTGCGCGCTTTTAGTCCCTGAGGTGTTTTTCGAGGACCCAGAAGGAAGAGAAGGGATTGATTGCTCAATGGTTCCCAAGAAGAGGTGGTCTGAGAAGTGTTATATTTGTGAATCTTCAAATGGCTGTGCCATTGTGTGTTCTGAGATCAGGTGTCCTTTGGCATTTCATGTCACTTGTGGGTTGAAAGAGGATCTTAGCATTGAGTATCGTGAAGGGAAGAAGAATGCTACCATCGTTGCTGGCTTTTGCAAAAGCCACACTGAATTATGGAAAAAGGTACATCTTCTTAAGGAAGCTTTATGTTTCTTCTGTTAAGCTAGGATATAATTTTGGTGTGTTAAGTTTGAATCTGGTCAGATAATTTGTCTATTATTTTCTAAATGATTTAGGTTTGTGTTTATATGATACTCTTTTTCAAAATTAAGTCAAACTTGACAATCCATTCACTTCGACGTAATTTATATGAACGATTGATTCATACTGAGTTTAGTTAGAAACAATAAGCTGAGATTTCCTAAACTGGTTAAGTTTAACATCTTACATGGGTTTAATATGTTTATATCTATCTGATGTATTCAGTGATTCAAAGTAAGTCAACCAAATACCAATCGAAATAGTAGCGAGTTTAAAAAAATCTGCCTTTCTTTTTGTCATTTGGACCTAAACGAGAGTTCTGGTTGAATATGGACAGACATATGAAATTAGATTACTCAAAAAATATCATGATGACAACAGGATCTAAATCAAGATTTTCATAGAACAAGACTAGTTAATAATAGTGAATCCACGTGATTTCTCTTATCTGTAAATGATTCTGATTGTATTTGCAGCAACAGCTATCTGGGAAATACAGAATCGTTGCTGAAGTAAACAAGTAGCCTATTACTAGTCACGTGCAAGTCCCGTGGTACAGTACCGATTTGAATGGTGCTCGTTGGTGTCCACAAACCTGACTGTTCTTTACATGTTTTAGTTAGCTTTTGACACGAATTTTATATTTGTTTGTTTCAGATTTCAAGTTTCATTTGATCTTGTAGTTCTAGATGGGCTTCTTTTGTGAACAATGATTCTCTGCAATGACTGGACAACTTAGTAAAGAGATAGACAATGAGATTTTATTTGACATGTAAGTTTTAGCACTGTTTCTTTTTAATGGGACTGTGTAGTAGTTATTACTAGACGGGAGTTTTGAGCCGTTAAATAAAGTCTGGCTTGTAGCTTGACTTGATCTCAATGTAACTTGTATTTTAGTTGAATGAAAATCAACCATTTGGTTTACATTTCAGAGATTAATTTTGACACTGCAAGCTGTTGTGTTCATTGATGTAAAAGAATTTAACTTTACCTTGAAAGTTTGTCAAAAACGATGAGATAAATATGTACAATACATCTCTTTATATGAAAATAGAGTTACTTAAAGATGAACAAGACGAGTATATGGGAGTAGTAAAGGGAGTGGTTGAAGGTTTTTTTTTTTTTTTTTTTGTACACTAGATGATTAGAAGCTAGAAATTGAGTGTAGCGCTTGAAATTTGGAAAACATGGAGCTGTTATCAAAATTTTAGAAAAATGATAATTTTGGAAACCTTTTTAAAAAGAGAAACTGGTCTATAAAAAATTATTTAGGGTTTGGGAGTCGATTGTGTATGATGAAGGTGTTAGGCATCCTACAACACTCATTCATAAGAATGATTACTTTAAGTTAATTATTTAAAAATAAATATGGCCTTTAATTTAATTATAATTACCCAAATAAAAAGAATATTTACAAAAATAAATGAATTGAAAAATAAAGAAGAAAAGTGAACATTTGTTTCCAAAAAGAAAATAATAAAAAATATATTTATTTATAAAGTTGGACTTAACATAGGATAAAAGTTTAGGGCTTACGTACCCTTTAGAAAGATCAAAGCCCACATAGTTTGGGGTAGAAATGCGTGTCACTTTATTGATGTTTTTTAGAAAAATTTTATTCAATTTATTTAAGAAAATGATTTTTTTTGTTTAGTTTGTATTTTTTATTTATAAAAGCGATTTTCTTTATTTTTTCATGAAAGAAAGTTTTTCCATTTTATTTTCATTTATAAAAATGTGTTAGAATATTTTTTTTTCTTTTTTTTGAAAGAGGACCTAGGAAAGGAATAAAGAAAAAAGAAGAAAAAGTAGAACAAGTTAAATAAAAAGGAAGTCAAAGATGAGGAGATTTATGCGTACCTGTTACAACAAGAGATAGGGTGATAGAACTACATAATAAATGAGAGGTAAATACAATCACATTATCTATATTTATTAAATATGACACTTAGTATCATAAGAAGACAAGGTAGTATATACCTTTTGATCCCAAATGCAACAAGGCCAGCAATGTCATGTAAGACAATTCAATAGGACAATGAAAACCCACATAATTCTTTTAATGCATCTTCCTAGCAGACCATAGGAGCAATTAAGTGATGAAGTAAAATAGCAATGGGATGGATGCAGAGAATATGATTTACTCCTTTAGCAATGCACACTGAAGTCAAACAATCACATGCGGACATGGTTCTTGATCTTAGATGCTGCACAAGAGGTGCTATGGCAAGCAAAATAAATAATAAAACAAATACATACATAGTCACACGTATCAAGAATGCATGCCATGTGGATATAGATTGAGGCAAAGCAACATCACTATCACTTTAAAGCAAATGAAAGACCCTGACGCAATTCCTAAGCTATTTTGTGGGTGATGGTATTGCTAGGCCAATGTGATAAATATGTGTCCAAAAAGCCCCTGTCATCTGATCATAAGAACAAGAGAAGTAAAAAGTGTGGTATGTTCTTTCTACCTTTTCTCACTAGCCTTTTTTTCCACTGAAGTTCTCCCAAAATTCTTGTCCCCTTTGCTTCAACCCTTACACTCCTATTTATAGTCTCAAGGTAGGGTTTTCTTCATAAATGCTCCCCTTTTTTTTTTCTTTTGTAATTTTCATTTTTTGATTTTTTTTATGTTAAGAACTATCTAACTTGACCCAATCACCATCAATGGAGATTTTTTTTTGTTTTCGTTTTTTTATTTTTTTGTATTTTCTATTGATAAAACTTCCTAACTTGACCTAATTATCATTAGTGGAGATTTTTTCGTTTTTTAAATTTTTTTTCATTATTCTCCCCACAAGTAACTTCCTAATTTAAACCTATCAACATAAATGAGATTTTTTTATTTTTTATTTTTCGTTTTTTTTATTTATTATTTTCCCTTAATGAATGACAATGCCAATCATATCAATTAAGGGATTTATTTTAATTTTCGTTTTTTTTTAAATTTTTCTTTAAAGCAAATGAAAGACGTTGACACAATTTCTAAACTATTTCTGTGGGTGATGATATTATTAGGCCAATGTGATAATTATATGTTCAAAAAGACCCTGTCATTGATCAGAACAAGAGAAGTAAAAAGTGTAGTATGTTCTCTTTATCTTTTTTCACTGGTCTTTTTTTTATTAGAGTTCTTGTGTGTCTTGCTTCAACCCTTATACTCCTATTCATAGTCTCAAGATATAGTTTTTTTTTTTTCATAAATGCTCCTTCTTTTTTTGAATTTTTATTTTTGACTTTTTTTGTATTTTATATTAAAAACTGCCTAACTTGACCCAATCACAATTAATGGAGACTTTTTTTTTTAATTTAATTTAATTTTATTTTTTTTTGTATTTTCTATTAATAAAACTTCCTAATCATTATTAGTGGAGATTTTTTTGTTTTAATTTTTTTTATTATTCTCTCCACAAATAATTTCCTAATTTAAACCTATCAACATAAATGAGATTATTTTTATTTATTATTTTCCCTTAATGAATGACAATGTCAATCATCATTAATGAGGGGATTTATTTTAATTTTCGTTTTTTTTATTTTTTCCCTTTTAATGATAATTGTCAATTTGGACACCGATAATCATCAATAGGAGAATTTTTTTAATTTTTTTTTCTTTCATTCTCCCCACGTTTTTTTTATTTTTTCCCTTTTAATGATAATTGCCAATTTGGACACCGATAATCATCAATAGGAGAATTTTTTTAATTTTTTTTTAATTTTTTTTTCTTTCATTCTCCCCACAAGTAGTTTCCTAATTCAAATCTATCAACATAAATGATATTTTATTTATTTATTTTTCAATGATGATTGCCAATTTGGACACAAATCATCATCAATTATTTTTATATTTTTGAGTGGGGCCGGACAAAATAGGATGTTCACACTAAGAGTAACTCTAGTCTGTGCTCCAAAAATTCAAGTTCTAGTACAAGATAAGGAAGATCAGAGATTAACCTTGATATGTTACAAATAGTTATGATTCATTTTTTAATATAAATTTTTATCAATATTTAATGATATTTTTGAATTATTTGACATGATAAATTGATCAAGATTGTTTGTCATGAAGATTTCTTATCATTCTAATAATTTTGTTTAAAATTCTGAATTGATTTCTGAACTTAATTATGTAAATAATGTAATTACTAGGTACTCTTAATTTTAAAAAATAATATATTTTTGATGGATGCATTAAGAGTTATTTTTATCATTTGTTGACAAATGAAATTATTTTTAATTTTTAACACTTTCATTTTTGGCCTAACCTGACCGTGCCATGCAACTGGGCGGGGCCATAGACTTAAATTTTTTTAGCATGTTGGATTAGGTTGATGTCACGTCCATGACACATCCTACCTTTTTTTTTTGGTGAAAAAAGCAGCTGCGTTTAAACTTTATAGCAACATCCCCTTAATTATGGTAAAATTTTTCAGAATAAATTTACACCTTAATAAAAATGATGTGGATGACACGTTGATTTACTAACTCAGAATATTTGGTCAACTAACAGTCAAACTTAATCATACAACGGATGAGATAAAATCACTACGATTTAAAAACTTTCAAGATAAAATTAAGATTTGTCACAATTTCTTGAGCAAAAATGAATTGAGCCCATAAAACTATAGGTGTATCCATGTGACACTATAGTTTTTAAAATAACACCACCCCTACTAAATTTTACACGGATAACTATAAAAAGTTATTGAAGAGTTATGGGTAAATATAATAACATTTTGTGTTGCGTCAGCTAATTTATTATCAACATAAAAAATTAAGATATTCAAACCTCTTCTGTCTCATATTCAAGATATAAATAGTTATAAAATTGACCATGCTTTACTAGGCCCGACGTTGCACAAACTCTCGAGTTTTAGGGTGTGTTTGGCTTGAGGTGAGGGAGGGGATAAATTACAATTTTAGTCGTGAGGAATTCAAAATTTACCCTCTAATTCTTTTAAATTTTGTGTTCTTACTCAAAATTTACTCTCTCATTCCTTTTAAATTTTGGGTTCATATCCAAAATTTAAATACTTTAAAACCAAAAAAAGGTAATTTACCCCTTCCTCTCAAATCAAACACACCCTTAGGCTTTGTTTGGCAGATAAACTTAAAGAATGAGAATGGAGTTAGAATCAAGTTCTGAATCCTCCCTTTCCCCTCCCCTTCTATGTCCTTTCACTCATCTCCTCCTTTACTCTCTTTGATTTTAAAGTAATCATGTCCATGATTATAAGACATTTGATCATCTAAATTATCAATAATTAAATATTCAGCACATATTCAATAATAGGGGCAAACTTTAATTAGTAAAATGACTTTTAATTAAATGAGGAGTACTCTATAATGCTTCCCCATATCCTTAATTAATATATATATATATGTATATAACACTTTCAACTAATTCCTACGCATCAAAGAATTAAAATTAACTTATTTAATATATTTTAAATTGATAAAATTTTATAACTTTACCCTTATTCATGTAATTTTGAATGAGAGAGAAAAACAATTGCAGCCACATTAACATAAATAAAAATGATAAATAAGTATTAATGACTCTCTAAATGACTTATATTAAAAATTTAAAAAAATCCTTTTAGAAGGCACCTATAAAAGGAATATATAGGAGTCTGTAATTTAAGTTATTAAGAATTAGGATTTATACCCAATAACCTTAGTCACAATTCAAATAATTAATTCAACTCTAGCATGTTCGAGTTACAATCAATCAGATTATAGTTTTTTATTGCAAGTTTTCTCTCTATCATACCAAACACGGCCTTATTTGGTAGTCATCCAGTTGAGATTGAGTTTGCCGACACAACTTAAAACTTTGTCGGTTTTGCATTTTAAAGTCGAAACTGACATATGAATGACTTTCCATTATTATCATCACACAAAAGCAGCCCACGGCGTTGAAAATTTTTCCCTTTCCCTTATTTTTTAAAAAATCCTAATAATAATT
Source organism: Inga oerstediana (assembly GCA_963210345.1). NCBI lineage: Eukaryota > Viridiplantae > Streptophyta > Magnoliopsida > Fabales > Fabaceae > Inga > Inga oerstediana. The sequence continues at coordinate 17,972,315 of OY723406.1, forward strand.
AATATCAAACAACTCTTAATAAAGACACGTATACAAGTAAATTATTTGTATATTTTGGACTTTACTTCATCAATATCGTTACCTTCATCCCTATAAATACCTTATCCTTTTCTTCTCCAAACCACGCAATCAAATCCAACATATCCGTATAACCAAACCCTGAAATGAAGTTCGCTTCAAGTTCATCAGTCCCATGCCTTGCATGGCTTCTCGTCATCACGATGATGGCCACGTCAGCCGTATCCCAGTCCGACGAAGTGGTGGACACAAACGGCCGTCCCCTTCAATACGGTGGTGATGAGTACTACATCAAGCCGGCCATAACCGACTCCGGCGGCCGCTTCACTCTCATCAACCGCAACCACTCATCCTGCCCTCTCAACGTCGGCCAGCTGAACACCGACTTGGGCGAAGGCCTGCCGGTGACCTTCCTGCCGCACGCCGGAGCAGGTAAAGTCGTAAAGCTGAACACCGACTTCAGGGTGGAGTTCGCCGCCGCCTCAACATGCGCTCGCACAACACTGTGGAAGGTGGGCGAGAGGGAGGACAAGAGTGGAAGAAGACTTATAGTGCTTGGTAGGGCTCTGAGTCGTCGTGATTATGGTAACTTTTTTAGGATTGTGAAGACTCAGATCAGAGGAAATATCTATAATATTCAATGGTGTCCTACAGAAGTGTGTCCTACTTGTAAGTTTGTTTGTGGGACTATTGGTGGATTACGTGAGAATGGTAAGATTCTGGCCGCTTTGGATGGTAATGTTCTTCCTGTTGTGTTTGTGAGGAAGGCATCATCGTCATTCGTGGAATAATTGGGGGTATTAATGGTTCATCCCTATACTAGTAGCATATAATAAGAGGATGATGAAAGAAATACGTCATAATGTCTTTTTTTTGTGGCATATTCCAATTATCTTAATTTATGATTCAGGGTCCCATTTGGTGTTTATCACAATGACCAGCACTTAATTCTAAATCTAATATGAACTATCTAAATTTTAAATATTTAATTTACGGTTTTTTTTAAACGATGAATTTATTTGTATGAGAGATGATAATTATAAGATTATTTTTATTTTAAATTTTAAATATATTAAAAAAAATTATTTAAAATATAAAATAAAAGTTAAACCGTTCAAAATCAATTCAACTTTATAGGCTCAATCAATTTAACCATGTAGATGTAGATGGATGATGAACACTTTTGCTAATTATTAAAAACCCCGGCCATTTATGATCAATATGATATTGTTAACAGTTTATTATTTCTAATCATGCTGTCAAATTAAAAAAATAATTTGGTACTGCGTCGTGTCATGTCACGCATGATAATGCTATAATTAATAGTAACAGACTGCTTATTGTATTATCCATTATTAACTTAAACTAATTCTGGTGATAAAAATTAGGGAGAATTGTTAAAAAAGATCTTATTGATAATTTAATTGTTAAATGAGATCTGGAAAGATATCTATATATGGTATACATGGAGGGAAGATATTCTGTACAGGTAAGATCCCATTTGATAAATAAATTTTCAATAAAGTGTTTTTTAACAATTTCCCTAAAAATTAAACTGGTAACAACAATTGAAACAATGACAGCTACGTGTGCTTGCAATTTGAGGGCAAATTAGTCAAAAACTTTGATTCCTCCCCAAATTTATCCACCAAACAATGTTAGCAATTGCAATCACACATATGCCATTTTTTTAGCTTTTTTATATTTTTTTCAACAATTTAGAACCCTGCGACCCACGCGTATGCCATTTTTGTCCTACAGACACGTGTGAGGTTTCATTTGAATAATAACCTCTTGGCATCCAGCTTTATTTATTTTTTATTTATCTACAGTATCCAGGGCTTCTGAAATAAGCTAGGCTCCTAGTTATAGCTATGAATACAGGTCAGCCCGCAAGTTGTGGGCTAGTCTGCACCAACCCGTGGTCTACGCGGTGTGGGCCTGTGCAGCCCGCAGAACAAAATGCCAACCCTAATCCGCAGTGTGCGGATTGCGGGCTAGGCCGCGGGCCCGTATTTTTTTTTGAAAAAAAAAATTCTATTTTTAAAAAGGATTGAAAATATTCTACACATATATATCATATATGAGTAATTAAATTTACCTTCCTAGTATCAATCATTTCTCTTATAAAAATTTAAAAATATAATTTACAATTTAAGAGATAAAGTTATCAAATTTTTTAAAGTTTATAAACAAAACATAAACTCATCCTCAAGCAACTAAGATATAATAATTTTGTTTAAAGAAGAAGGGAAGAGGCTAAGAATTTTTCTCTTTGGATTGGGAGGTACCAAGATAGGAGTGAAAAACTTATAAATTTTGTAAAATTATTATATGTAAATAAAAAATAAAAAATTTTACGGGCCAACCCGTCACCCGTGGGCTGGCGGTGCGGGCTTGTGCGGCCCGCATTTTTGCGGGTTGGGACCTGTCAAAACCCGCGGGCTCACGGGTTGAGCCCGCGGGTTGGGCCCATATTACCGGCTCTACTCCCAATAAGCACTGATGACAATATGAGGTTAACCTATTTAGTAAATATGTCAAATTTAAATTTATTGTTAAGTTTAGGTGAAACCTATTTTTATAGCAAAATAAAGATCAAACCTATTTTTATAAGTCTTAGCCCACAGACATGATATATTTAGTTTTTCAAATTTATACTATTATATAATTATATATAATATAATCTAAATAATTATTTATAAAATTATCAACTCAACCTTACTTCTAAATTTCACACCCCATCTTCATTTCCACACATTCAACTCTTGCATGCATCAATTATTCACCATTTCACCCCTATCTTTCTTTTCTTCGATCGCTCAAGATGACAACATTAGCTCACTCCCTCTCCCCTTGATTTGTGTTGTTAGCTAAAAAATAATAGTTATTGGAAGCTTATTTTAGTAAATATATGTCATTAATTAACAGACAATGAGTTTTTCTTATTACTGCATGAATAATTATTGTCATTAAACATTATTTTCTTTTCCTTACTAAATCTTTATATTACGATGAGAATGAATTATAGGTTTTTAAGATGTAATGTAAGGTTATAAATAGACTTGAAGGTAATATATAAATATGAAGGCATATGTTTTTAAGTATATTTAAAATGTAAGCCTTTAAAAAAATTTTAAGCCTTCTTCTCAAACCTTTTGAAAGCCCGGAGTTGGGCCTAAAAAAAAAAAATACATTCAAGCTTAGGCTTTAGCTCAAACTTTAAATCTTTGTTGCAGGCTTGAACCTATTTAGATAAATTCTAATTAAGCTTAGCCTATTTTCACTCTTAAGCGCTATTAGCAATTAACTAGTCCAATTTATGGAAATACAGGATTACAATAGGGGAACTGTGCTACTTTTAAATAATTATTGCAGTTGCATACCTAACGTTTAAACACAAGATCAGTAGTAAAACTTTAACCCATAATAATTGAGTCAATTTTTGTAAGAAGGAAACATGGTTAACTTGTGTTGAAAGTATATTTTTGAAATGTAATCTAAACGCGTTTATGATTATTGTAAACAACGAATAATAAGTGCCTGTTTGGGTAAGGTAAAAAAAACACTTTCAGAGTTCAAACCATGGTTTGCCTGAAAGATTATCCAAACACTTAAAATAAATGATAGAAGCATTTTTTAATTCAAAACCATAACAAATAATTTTTTATTTGATTAAAAAAAAAACAAATTTTCCTCCCTCTCGAATGAAGACACTCCGGTGCTCGTGCATCGGGAAAGGAACGGAGAAAAAACTTTAGTCATTGGGCTTATCATGATAATGTGCTGGAGAGAGAAAAAAAAGGAAAAGGGGAGAAATAAATACAAAAGAAGAATTCAAGATTAACATACATACATGGAAATGATAAAGAAAAAAAAAATTAAACTTGGGCTTGATAAAGTTCATGGTCCACTTTGACATTTTATTTATGACTCATGTGGAAGACTCTGTGGATCATCAGCTTGACAATTTTCTTGGATCATGTAAGTATATTTTGGACGCAAAAAATATTAATGAGACAGTTTGAAATTTTAGTTGAGAAAAATTATTTTAGCAATAGCTTTATAGAACACTACTCCCTCCGGTCTAAAATATAGGATATAGTTTCTAGTGAAATTTTAGTTGAGAAAAATTATTTTAGCAATAGCTTGGATCAATATTTGCAACTCCTTATTTTTTTTAAAAATTTTAAGAACCTAAGTACCTAACTGTCATCAATTCATTCTTTTAGACTTAAATCTCATTTTCCCTAATTTTATCTTATTTAATCACACACACAACGGAGTGAGGAAACAATTTGCATTCTAATAAATGCAAATATTAAGTTTTTTTGGACAAAAAAATGCAAATATTATAAGTAAAAGCATCAAATATATATATATATATATATATATTATAAAATCTCATTGTAGGATCAATGACCAAAATGAAAATAAATATTGTAGATAAAAAAAACAATAATGCCCTTTGCTTTATTTTTTTAAAAAAAGTTCTATCGTTGCCAAAGCTCTGGCGACAATAATGAATAAGTGGAATTCTCCTATGAATAACAAATTAATTTTTGGTGGTCAAAGCTTCATCCAACTGGTGCTGGGGCTTCGCAGCTGGCTGATGACCAATCGCCAGAACCCCTACGACGATCAAACATTTTTCTCCTTAAAAAAAAGAGAGAATAAAGTAAGGGACATTATTGTTTTTTTACTTATAAAACTTATTTTCATTTTGGTTCTTGGTCCTGCAGTGAAATTTCAGAATGTTTTGGTCCTTGATTAAAATAAATTTAGTCTTATGGTCCTTTAATGAAATTTCTCCTTACAAATAACTAAATTACGTAAATTAAAAAATCGGTTAAAACTAAGGGAAAATGACAGATAAATACCATATGAAATTGTAAAACCCCAAAAAGTCTGACAAAAAAAAAGGCAAAGGATAGAGAGGTACTCAGGTAGGAATTTGGGTTTTGAATATTTGGACAAAAGACAAAAATTCCCTTCCTTTCATTCCTTTTTGTTTTCCTTTCATCCCTTCATCTCTTCTCTCTCTACTCCATTCTCTCTTCTTCACTGTCTTCTTCGTCTAGTTTGTCCACTTCGCTGGAGGCCAAAGTCTGACCACTACACCTTCCTCCTACTCCCATTTGATTCCTCTCCTTCTTGCTAAACACCGATGACTATGGAGGAATGACGAGACAAGGTCTTCTCTCTCCATTTCCTAATCTCCTAGAATAGTGCTCGGCATCATCACCTAGATGTGCAGCTGCCTCGATCTGGTAGTTGGGTTGTAGTTATGGGTGGGGATTATGTTTATGATTGGGATTTAGTCAGATGCTTCATTCTTAGCCATACTTCAATAATAGCCCCCACTTTTCTCATCATGCTAATGTGTTTGTTACTTGGACTTGTGAATTGTATTTTCCTTCTCAACTGGATCGTTCATAGCTCTGGGAGGAGGAAGGCCTCTTTCATCACTAGGTAAAGATCAAATTTATTCTTGTCAAAATTGTTTTCCTCATTGACAAAAGTTGTAAAGGGATTGACAAGTCTTGTAATGCTTTTAATCAAACAGAAAAAGAATTGTGAAATTGACTACAAGGTTGTTGATATTTGAGGATCTCAAGCTGTCAATATATATACCCAAATTGCTAAATGAATAAATGTATTGACTAAAGGAGTAACGTTATGGACTAAAAGAGTAATGATTTTTACTTAATCAGTAATGACTTTGACAAAATGAATAAGTGTATTGACTAAATGAGTAAAGTTATGAACTAAAAGCGTAATAGTTTCACTACTACAGAATATACTTATAAAGACCCTAAAGGACGTCCCTTTTTAAAAAAGGGACGTCCAAAATATGGTCAGGTTCAAATTTTAGAGATTGGCGCGTCTGATTACCTATAAACGTCATAAAAAAAAAGAAAGCCTTTAGACGTCCCCAGATGGGCTGGGGACGTCTAAAGATAGTCTTTAGACGTCCCCAGCTCAGCTGGGGACGTCTAAAGCCTATCTTTAGAGCTGGGGACGTCTAAAGCCTATCTTTAGACGTCCCCAGCTCAGCTGGGGACGTCTAAAGGTATGTTTAGACGTCCCCAGCACAGCTGGGGACGTTGTAGAGCCTCACATGCACCACATTTAACGTGACCGGTGCATGTGAGGATGTCAGAGAGTCTTCCTACTCCCCTGCCATCTATCTCTCCTCCTCCCAACTTTACTCAATCACTCATTCACTCCCATCTCCGTGAGACTCCGTCCCCATCTGCTGCAGTTTTTGCATTGTTTCTCCTTTCCCATTCCACTCCCCTGCTGCATCTCCTCCCAAATTCATCACTCCATCCCCATTGATCGGTCTCCTCTCCCTTTCTTGGTTTTTTAATTTCTTTCTCCAAAGCTTCCTCACTTCCGTCACCAGGCCACCTTCTTTGCTCCCCTGCTGCAGTTTTTGAGATTCTTGGTTTGCAGATTCTCCACCACCGTCGGCCTCCTCCAAAGCTTCACCACTTTTCAGGTTAGCATTTTCGTTTTGAATAAGATGACAGGGCGTTTTATTATTCTTTTTATTTTTAGTTTTGTATGAATTGAATAAGTGTTTAATTTTTTATATTTTTAGTATAGTATATTTTTAGTATTAGTTAGAGGTTTATTTTATTACTCTGTTTATGCGTTTTGATTAGGTTGATGATGGTAACTATTAGTTTTGGCACATGATAAATGCTTTTAATTAGTAGGGAAAGGAAAAGAAATGCAGGGCGTTTTATTATTCTTTTTATTATTAGTTTTGTATGAATTGAATAAGTGTTTAATTTTTTATATTTTTAGTATAGTATATTTTTAGTATTAGTTAGAGGTTTATTTTATTACTCTGTTTATGCGTTTTGATTAGGTTGATGATGGTAACTATTAGTTTTGGCACATGATAATGCTTTTAATTAGTAGGGAAAGGAAAAGAAATGAGAAAAGAATAAAGAATAAAAAGAAAGTAAAAAAATTATCTTGTAGACACACAATATATATATATATATATTTGCCATAAGACACACACATTAATATATATATTTAGTGCTAGAATTAGGCAATCTTATTGTAACTTAGTGTACGTAGACATTAATATAAGAAATTCGCGTACTTGCATTTTTTTTTTTACAATTTTTCATTAAATTCGCGTACTTGATTTAATAATTTGGTTGCTAAAATATAAGTGTATTATGTTTGTGCTTGGTGCTAGAAGCTAAAGTTTTGTTTCATTTAAATTAAGCTGAGATGGTTTGTTATTTTGATTTTGGGATGTCTCAATTTTAAGGGGAAATGCTGTCAAAATTTTGAAAAACAAAATAGTAAATGGCATTCCTAGTGTTGACAATTATTATTAACTTGAGTGTAAATGGGAATGACGTAGGTGGTAATAAAATGGATCATAGTTGGATGAATGCTTTGAGAACAAGTGAAGAATATGAGAATGGGGTTGAAGAGTTTATTGAATATGCTAGAAGGAATGCTCCAGCCAGAAATGGCATGTATTTTTGTCCTTGTGTCAATTGTTTAAATGAGAGAAGATGTGATGTTGAAGTTATAAGGGATCACCTACTTTGTGATGGAATAAATCTTCGATATACAAGGTGGATATGGCATGGTGAGGAAGTAACTGATTGTCCGTCGCATAAGAAGGAAGCTGTGGATGTCATAGATGAAGATACAATGGAGAGAATGATTCATGATGTTGAGGTAGAATCCTTTGCGCAGTCGCATGAATATGACAGCCTGCGGAGTGATACAGAGACACTGTTGTACCCAGGGAGTAAATACACACGGCTGACAGGAACATTACATTTGGTGAACTTAAAAGCAACTTGTGGGTGGACCGATAGTAGTTTCACATTGCTGCTTGAACTGTTGTGTGATATGTTTCCAGACGATAATGTGCTTCCAAATCGTATGTATGAGGCAAAAAAAAATCCTATCTACAATGGGTATGGAGTATAAAAAGCTTCACGCTTGCCCTAATGACTGTGTACTGTACAGAAATGAGTATGAAGGTCTGAGTGAGTGCCCTAAGTGTCAAACTGCACGATACAAAGTGAGGAAAAATGGTGGTTGTGGTGATGCGACAACTAAAAGGCAACCTGTAAAGTTTATGTGGTATCTTCCAATAATACCGCGCTTTAAGCGTTTGTTTGGGACTGCAAAAAAAGTGAAGAAGTTGAGATGGCATTCGGATGATAGAATATTCGACGGAAAATATCTTCGGCACCCGGCTGACTCTCCACAGTGGAAGAAAATAGATGAAATGTTCCCTGAATTTGGCAGCGAGCCTAGAAACCTTCGGCTTGGGCTTTGTACAGATGGCATCAATCCGTATGGAACTCTTAATAGCACACACAGTGCGTGGCCAGTACTCCTTGTAATATACAACTTGCCTCCCTGGCTTTGTATGAAACGCAAGTATGTGATGCTTTCTATGATGATTTCTGGACCAAAACAGCCAGGAAACGATATCGATGTCTACCTGGCGCCTTTGATTGAGGACTTGAAGAAGTTGTGGGTGGAAGGCGTAGATGTGTTTGATGCATATAAGAATGAGTCCTTCAAGCTACGTGTAATGATTTTCACCACGATAAATGACTTCCCTGCGTACGGGAACCTCTCAGGGTACAGTGTGAAGGGGCATAAAGCATGTCCGATCTGTGAAGCAGACACTCACTTCCACCAACTTAAACATGGAAGAAAAATGGTCTACCTTGGTCACAGGAGGTTCCTTCCTAGGTTCCACCCGTATCGTAGGTTAAGAAAACATTTTAACGGCTTGCCGGAGCATGGAATGGCTCCAAAGGCACTAACCGGAGAGGAAGTTTACAGTCGGGTTGAACGTATCAATGTCTTACTCGGTAAGAATCAGAAGACTTCGGGTGAGAAGAACATATGGAAGAAGAGATCAATTTTCTTTGATCTTCCATATTGGCGTAGTCTTAACGTGAGACACAGTATTGATGTAATGGACGTGGAGAAAAATGTTTGTGATAGCCTTGTCAGTACGCTTTTGCACATTCCAGGGAAGACCAAGGATGGGATTAGTGCGAGACTAGACCTTGTTGATATGGGAATAAGAGAACGGTTACATCCACAGCTAAGAGATGATGGTAGGAGGGCATACATGGAGCCAGCAGCGCATACACTATCAAAAGCAGAGAAACGAAGTTTGTGTGGGTGTTTGCATGAAATTAAGGTACCACAAGGATATTCTTCGAATGTGAGAAGGTGTGTTTCAATGGACGATTTGAAGTTAGTGGGAATGAAGTCCCATGATTATCATGTGTTGATGCAACAACTGTTACCAGTAGCTATTAGAGGTATTATGAAAGATGAAGTTCGAAGCACTGTGACAAGATTGTGTGTTTTCTTTAATGCTATCTGTAACAAAGTCATTGACACTGAAAAGTTGGATGAACTGGAAGCTGAGGGTTATATCATATTGTCCCAATTAGAGATGCACTTCCCTCCTTCATTTTTTGATATAATGGTGCATTTGATAGTTCATTTGGTAAGGGAGGTAAGGCTCTGCGGTCCAATTTACCTTAGGTGGATGTACCCTTTCGAGCGATACATGAAGATCTTAAAAGGGTACTCTAAAAATCCCTATCGACCAGAAGCCTCAATAGTTGAAAGGTATGTTGTTGAAAAGGCTATGGACTTCTGCAGCGATTATCTATCAGGGAAGAAGGAGCAATCTCGACATGAAGAGGGGAGGAGCAACGGAACACGAGGACTGAAAGTGAAGACTATGCCTCGTGAAGAGGTGTTGCAAGCACACCTTTATATCCTGAATAACATGGCAGAAGTTCAACCGTACATAGACGAACACAGAAAGAGATTGAAAAAAGAGAATCCGAGGAAGAATGACATGCAGATTACTATTGAGCAAAACAAGACATTCATTCAGTGGTTTGAGGAAAAGGTTTTGCATGAGACCGGTGTGTCTGTGACAATAGAGTGGGTAGCCTGGGGGCCTTCGTTTCAGATCATTACTTGGAGCGGTTATGATATAAACGGGTATTCTTTCTACACTAAAGACCAAGATGACAAGAGTACCATGCAAAATAGTGGGGTGATGGTAGAAGCTGAAGCCATGCACTTTTCCTGTTCGAAAGACAAAAACCCCATATTAGCATCCATGGCCTATTATGGAGTGATAGAAGAAATATGGGAAATCACTTACAACAAGTTCAAAGTTGCTTTATTCAAATGTAAGTGGGTTAGCAATAATGCTGTGGTAATAGATCAACAATTTGGATTTGTCTCAGTTGATCTTGAAAGAGTAGGTTATAGGGATGAGCCCTTCATTCTAGCAAGCCAGGCGAAACAAGTGTTTTATGTTACAGATCCTGCAAATAAAAAAATGTCCATTGTACTTCAGAGTAAAAAACAGAAGCATGGTGATCCGACCTTCAACCTTGACGACACACCACCTTTCACAATTAATCCACCTACAACAAGTGAAGTAGAATTGGTAGATGATGAAGAATATGCTGTGAGAAATGATCATGGTGAAGGAATATGGGAAACAATCTAGAGTAAGAGCTTAACTTAGAAAATAGTAATGTGTGCTGTTTGTTTTATTACGTCTCAGTTTATTCATTTACTTACAATTTATTCACCTATCTGATAATAATTTTTGTGCTTACAGGAATATGGACAATTCTGGTGACTCACAAAGTGATAGGGACAATGAAATGAATAGGCCTGAACGTGATGCGAGACATGAAGCGGTTGCGAGAAGAAGGGTTAGAGGCAGTACAAAAATGCCTTCATTGGTAGCACGTCATCACCATCAACAGGAGAGGTTGCATATTGACTTTGATGAAAATATGAAACCAATTGGTCCGGAGGAAGACCATTTCATTAGCTACGTAGGTTTTTTGGCTCGAAGCAAAGTTCGCATTACCTATAATAATTGGAAGTTGGTTCCACCAAAAACCAAAGACTTGATTTGGCAACAACTTTTGATAAATAAGTTTCAATACATCTGCATTATATCTTTATTCCTATCGCTTCAAATATAATTAACTTATGTTTTTACCTTGCAGCAAACCTATGATGTCCCTGACACCGCGGAGATGTACAAGGAGTGGATGACGGAGGTTCGTCTACGATGGAAAGATTTCAAGAACAGGCTCACACGAGATTACATTCGAGGGGACCTGAGGGGTCAGGATCCATGTCATGAGTATCCGTTTTTGTCTCCAGAGGACTGGAGATTGTTTATGGCATCACGAGAAGATCCAAACTTTTTGGTAAGATTTCTGTCATCATGGTGTTTTATTTGCATATAGTTGACATTATTGATTCGGTGTTCGTTGTTTTCCTTTCAAAGGCATTAAGTGCAGCAAATGTAGAGTGGCAAGCAGCTAATAACTATCAACATTGCATGTCTCGTGGTGGTTATCGGAAGCTTGAGCGAAAGATGATGGCAGAAGAGTTGGAGAAATTGAAGGAAGCAGCCACATCAGATCCTACCGTTGTGGTCCAGCCCCCGCCACCTCCACCACGTCACAAAAAATGGAAAGCAGGGAGGCTTAAGGGTGGGAAGTACGTAAATCCGACTGTTGCTGAGGTTGCCGCAATAATTGTAAGTAGTTAGAGCATAAGTACAAACTTATTTGTTCATATTATGAGTGCTTACGATAACTTTTATGTTGCAGGATGAACTGGAAGATCATAGTAGCCAAGGTTCGTTCACTCCAAGTGGACGGATGGACATCTTGTCAACGACGATCGGGAAGGCAGATCACCCTGGTCATGTTCGAGGGGAGGCAGTGGGAGTTCGTGTCATGAAGTATTTTGGCCGAGCCTCACATCCTTATTCGTCACAAGCTGAACCCAGTAGGGAGCTTGTGGCCAAGATTCGTCAGGAAGTCTCACAGGAGCTCGAGGCCAACCTTCGCGACAAGCTCCGACAAGAGCTGTTGCCAGAGCTACGTCTTGAGCTGATGCCTGAGATACGAGCTGAAATGCAGAAGATGTTTGAGTCGCAGATGGCAACTACCGAGCGTAGAACCCATTCATCCCCGGCCTTCCACAGCACCAAAGGAAGTTACAACCTGGAGGAGGAACTACTTGGCGACCCTTCTCCCACTCCAGCGTAGGGAGAACCTACCATCCTCTCTTTGGATGCCCCAGTGCTGCGTGTAGTTGCAGATGCTCTCGTTCACACACAAGCTACCACCCACCATCATCAGCAAATTCCACAGCATTTGCGTAGGGTGACTGTGACGTGTGTTCGAGAGGGGGAAGAAGGTACAACCATCCCTATTCCTGATGACGAGGTTGCCACGATAGCTCAGGCGAGAGGATCTTTCATCATTTGGCCTGTACATCTTATTGGCTTGTTACCACCAACACCTCCAAGGGTATGGAACTACCTCACTTTTACTTTAGATGTGTTGACATCCTACTAACAGTATGTGTTTTTATGTTCTAAAAGAACGAGCAGGAAGCAGAGAAATGGCCCTTCTTAGCACGACTGCAGCATATCTATAAAGGCATTCGCCAGATTGATTTGCATATGCCTACAGGGATTGTGGGCTAGGAAACAGAGTATCACTTCACAATTGATAAACAAGATCTTAAACAGTTCATGAAGTTCGAGGAGCTAGATGTTGGATGGGGCAAATTTGCAATCTTGTAAGTTTTTTATTTCCCATTTTTTGATTCATTTAGTTAAGTTGATTTTAACTAGCTAATACATTCATCATTTTAATTCTATTATAGCTCCTTCCATCGTATATGCGTTGACTCTCAGAAAGTTGATTTATATGGATTCTTGTCTCCTGCACATACGACAAGGGTTGGGAATACATTGAAAAGAAGGACGAACTATGTGGGCTTCGCATTGGCAGAGGACGAGTATCGTTGTTATCTAGCACCGATTGTTCAAGGGTACGTATTTTAATTTTGTGTATTTGAGATTATTAATAAATAATTGCCTTCCCATCTAACTTCTTTTTAATCTGTATATGTTGTGATAGTTATCACTGGAGTTTGTGTGTTGTCTGTCCTCGGTCGCACGTTGTTTACTGGTTTGATTCCTTAAATAGAAGACCGGACAAAGAAACTAAAAGCGTCTTCAACCAGTAAGTTATTTTTTTGTATTTCATTGCTTCTTGATTCTTGACTTAATAAATTATTCTAATTTATTTTGATTTTCATTTTAATGATAGGGCATGCACGACGTATCGAGCGCTTGGCGGGCTACACGAACGTAGAGGTGGCAAAGATCCGAGATGGTTGTTTCCAAAGGTACGTAGTTTCAAATCAAGTTCTTTTGATTGACGGTTTAGATATGCCTTTATTGATTTTAACCATTTTCTTTTGATTTATAGTGTCCTCGACAACCTGGCGGCTGGGAATGTGGATATTATGTCTTGCTTTATATGTTTAACATCATTCAGAGTGGCATTACGACAGATTTTGAACAAGTAATCTCTTCTTCATTCTCAGAGGATAATATTCTTGGTGTTGTGATTCAATGGCAATTCATTCACTTCATTCATTATTTCATCTAAGCTTATTTTCTAATTTACAGATTTTTGACAATGAAGATGCCTACTCATATGAAGACTTAAATATGATCAGAGACTTTTTGGCTGGACATCTTCTTCAACGTATACCAGAAGAGTAAAGTCTTTAGTAGTTTGTGTAGGACATACTTTTGTGGTAGTACATATAATTAACGTTATTGTTGTTGGATATAGATTGGATTTTTAGTCTTGGTTATTGTACAAACTGGGGACTTGGATATAGATTGCTGTGTAGTTTGTGTGGCCTGAAAGTTTGTGTGGCATGTAGTAGACTTGGATATAGATTGTTGTGCAGTTTGTGTGGCATGTAGACGTAGTAGCCTTGGGTTGATCACTGTGTTTGTTGTTGTTTCCATTCTGCTGAACTGCTGTTGTTTTATTCTGTTGTTGGAATCCTATTTCTGCAGTTTATTACATTTTCCAGACAGTGCAATATATAAAAAGTCCATTTTAAAAAAAAAAACTTTCAACGTTCTTAATAAAAAAGGGACATGGAAAGTCTGCTGGCGACGCTTTAGACGTCCCCAATTACAACTGGGGACGTCTAAAGTGGGACCTTAGACGTCCCCAGAAGAGTTGGGGACGTCTAAGGTGGACCTTAGACGTCCCTAGTGAACTGGGGACGTCTAAGGTGCCACTTTAGACGTCCCCAGTGAACTGGGGACGTGTAAAGTCTGCCTTCCACGTCCCCTGTATTACAGACGTTAATGACGTTTTTTTCTACGACCCTCACATAGACGTCCCTCTGTTTTCAGACGTTAAAAGGCCAAAAAAAGGAACGTTAAAACTCTTTTTTCTAGTAGTGTTTTTACTTAATGAGCAATAGTTTTGTCAAAATGAGTAATGGCTTTGACAAAATGAGTAATGACTTTGATAAAGTGAGTAATGACATTGACAAAATGAATAAATGTATTGATTAAATGAGTAAAGTCAGGATTCACCAACATTTGTAGTATTTCACCAAAATTTGTAATGGGATTAACAAGTTTAGTAATGATTTTGACAAGAATTGTAATGGTTTTGACAAAAGAGTTGCTGATGAAAACATGTAAGTCAGGATTTACCAACATTTGTGGTACTTCACAAAAATTAGTGATCAAAAAGTTTAGCAATGATTTTGACAATAATTGAAATGGTTCTGACAAAAGCGTTTGCTGATGAAAACATGCAAGTCAGGATTCACCAACATTTGTGTCAATCTCATTACTTAATTAGTGTAAATCCTGTACACATATTGTCCTACTTATGGATTTTGTCAATTTCATTACTCGTTTTGTCAATCTCATTACTGTTCACCTTCTTCCTCAGCCTCCTGGCTTTCTCCAATATCTTCAACCAAACTCTTCCTCTAGCTGCATAAATCTTCTCTCCTAGTGCAACCCCTCAGAACCCACAACACCCAACCAATTCCTTCCTCCTTCAAATGCTTCTCAACCACCATTGACCACCTCGATCCTTACTCCCTCTCTTCTTCTTTCCTCAACCATCATCGACTACCTCCACACAATTGTATTTGTCTTTATTGCTGGACCTCCATTTTTCCGGCTATAATTCAGACTAGGGGAGTGCCGCGGAGACCTGAACAGTGGGTGACTCATTTTTCTTTTTTTATTATTTAAAAACTGAGGGCATAATGGTAAATCCATCAAAATTTTAAAATCCCAATTTGATTCATGTCACATTAATGTCCTTTACAAATGTTAACAGATTTTTCGGGGTTTTGAAATTTCATATGGTATTTATCTGGGATTCTCCCTAAAACTAATTAAAGACAATAAATGTGTAAAAAAAAAAATTAATATACCCTTATTTATAGAGATGTTGAGTGAATGAAAAAATATATAAGAGAATGTGTGGGAAATATAATCCTATAAAAAGGAAGCTTTATGCCTTTAATTTGAACGTCAAAGTCACATTAATTTTGAAACCCACACACCTCAGGAATTTAACATCACGTATATTATTGGTCATCAATTATGATGTGCAAAGACAAAATGTTTCAAGCAATATGGAGGAAAAATATAATTGAATATATATGTTTGTGTATGTTCATATATTTTGAATAAAGTTGACCTAGGGTTTCATTCATATATTAAGGGTCTGATTGGTTAGAGGGGAGGGGATGGGATGAAAATTGAGCCCCTCTCCTTGTTTGATATGAAAAATTGGATGGGAGGGGCTCCAAATCCCTCTCATCCCCTCTTTTTTGTTTCCTCTAATTTGGGGGGGGGTTTTGAAGGGGATGAAAAATGAGCCCTTCCTCTTCCATCCTCTCCCTTTGAACCAAGCAGGCCCTAAAGCAAATGGAAAAGTCTTATGTTTATCTAAAAGTATTGAAATATAATAAATGGAACACAATTAGCAATAACCCATTCAGCGATAGCCATCTTGTCTTTGTATTGAGCTTCTTTACTTGACATTACACTTTTGATGCTTAGTTGTGAACTAGGAGCTGTCTTAGGAGCAAAATAATTCTCAACACTCCTAGGAACTCTCCTCTTATTGGCACTACTCTCAGGGATTGTCGTAATCGGAGTTGAAGCAATTGGTTCATTGTTACTTTCTATATCTTTAATGTCCTCCTGAACATTCTTATAAGTCTTTTTCTTTGCACCTTCTTTTAAAGATTTTTGCATCCTATTACGTACATCATAAGGGACCTTTTTGCAAGAAGCTACTTGGCCAGTAACACCAACAAGATGCTGCTTCATCCTGTTTATTCCGCTTCTTCTACAACTTGATGCACAATAAAAACATGTATAGATGTTTACTTTCCCCTCTTTTTTAAGGGCAAAATATGCCCATGCTGGGTTAGTTTTTCTAGGTCCATGAACTGATGAGGGAAACTCAGATTCATTAGTTGTAGCACTAGCAACATTAGTGGTTGCATTCTCATTAGGATGGGGTTCGAATCTCAGCATTTATATTATCCATAAGCAAAATTCTCAGAACAGAGCACAAATAAAATATTCCAACATGAGCTACCAAGTATTATAACAAATTAACAACAAAACAAAGTCACTAAAAAGTAACTAAACAAGTTGTTAATCAGAAAAATTAACCAGAAGGCAGAAGCAAATGATGAACAAAATGAAATGTGAAGAACCGAAGATAACCATAACCCCCAACGACACCCAACAAGTAAGAACTCAGAAGCAAATGAAAACTACAAAATGAATAAGAAAAAAAGCATACCAATGAACTCTGAAAATGCCTTTAGTGAAGAACTGAAGATAACTTCAAAAGACCAAAACCCACAATCTAAAGCAAATGCAAAGAAGAGGTGGGGAAGTTTGAAAAGAACAAACATTACATTACAATATAGCTTGAGAAGCTGATGAAAGACGCAACCTTTCAAGTGAAACAACAAACCTAAAATCAGCGACGGTGAAGGTAATCCAGCGTAAAACTCTATGTAGCAACATTTAGCTGGGACAAAAAGGAAGCATAAGCTGAAGCAACCGCCTCATTGACGATAACAATGTCATCACCGAGGATGGCATAGTATCAGAAGGGCAAACTACCATTGAGGTCAACCTTCCATGCTACTAACCATACTATATAATGGTGGGATAGTACAAATAGTGACCATGATCCATAGAAACCTAAAGGCTACATGGTGAAGGTGATTCACGGCGTCACGACAAACTTAGAGCATTACGTCGAACTTGTCTCTGCTACGAACAAAAAATAGAGAGTGATCAATGCTAAACTCTGCCGTGAACAACACTCACGACAACGACACCATGAAGAACAAACTGAATCAACGGAAAAGGCAACACCTTTACGGTTTCTAGGGCAAGAAGGAAGGGGAATGGGAAAGGGAAGGGTGATTTTTGGGTTTCAACAAAGAAGGGAGACAAAGAGGAAGTGAAGAACTGGAATGAAAAAAAGAAAGCGTCCCAAAGAAGAAAGAAGGAATAGGAAGGAAGGCAGAAATTTCAAGAAAATAATTTTTTAGAAGAGGCCAAAACGACATCGTTTAGCATATAAAAAAGTTTCAAAAAAACCAACTCGGGGCAACCCGTGACCGGCTCGAGTCACCCCGGGTCAACCCTTGCCAAGGTTAGTTCTCCCAGGTTTCTCACCCTCAACTAAACCGATCAGGCTTACAATTCATCGGTTTCTAGTTTGAACTGACTGGTCCGGTCCAATTTTCAATGCCATGTATATTTTCTATCACTAGTGTTTCATTTCCATCATTCATCAAAGCTGGATATAGGTAAATGCACAAGTTTCAAGTTTATTATTAAAAAGGTCTCTTGAAAAAGTAGTTTTTTCCAACACATGCACTTTTCCTTTGGTATTTTCATTTCTTTAAATATGGATTGGATGATTAGCTCATATGCATACATTAAACTACAAGGCTATATTATGTGTAACACCCCAAATTTTGTATTCACAAAAAATATATTATAATTATTTGAGAAATTCAATAAAATGGTGAATATTCATGAAATTTGGAATATTCATATTCATGAGAAAATGGGCAAATTAATTCAAGAAAGGGAATTACATTACAAAGGTAATAGCAAAATCATAATTTTGTCAATTTAGCCCAAGTTTAATTATTTTCCCATTAATTGAAGTTAATTTCAATTAATTAAGGAAAATAAAGGAAAATGTATAATTGGAATAATTCAAGAGTTATGAAATTAGAAGGAATTATGCATAATTCATTTAATTGAATTATGGAAATATTGAAATAATTTCTCTTCCCTTTCTCTTGTAAATTTCTCCTAGCACAAGAAAAAATGGAGGGAAAAATGAATTTTGGGATTAAACATGCCAAGTGTTATTGTCATATGTGAGGGGATTAGTTTATGATTTATGGAGAAGAGCATATGTCTAATTGCCTTAAAATAATGCTTCTTAGACATAGTAATGATGATAATGGTACACTACTTGAGTGCATGGTTGGATTGGTTGGAAGAAACTCATTTGGTTAGGAAGACAAACCGGGGGGGGGGGGGGGAATAGTTTTATACTAACCAAAAGGGACAGGAAATTAGTTCAATGCTAATGGAAACCTAAAGACACAATTAGAAGGAGATAAGATCCAATGCCATGTGTCAACAGAAGATTTCATCTTGCAAATCAAGGGAGGAGAGCCATTAGAGATATTTTATAAAACATTTCCCTTCCTCTTCCCTTTGTTCATTTCGGGCAAGCACAAGAAAAAGAAGAGAGAGAGAGAGAGAGAGAGAGAGAGAGAGAGAGAGTTTGGAAGAGCAAAGAAATCTAGAGACAAGGAGGAAGAAACTTAAGTAAAAAGTTGGTCTTTTAAGCTTTTTCTTGTGATCTTGCTTAGAAACCTCCTCTAAACCTTTCTTCTTCATGGAATCCATATTCTTGAAGACACATTTTGAGTTCAAGGAGAGAGAGGAGAGGACTCCTAGAGAGGGAAAATCCAAGAACTCAAGAGGCAACTTCATAAATCTTAGATCTATACAAGATGAAGTTGTTGTTGATGGTTGTTGTTGGATTTGGTGATTTTTGTCAAGTTTGTAAATTTGGAAAGTCCTAAACCTAAAGCATTATGCTGCCCAAATTTCATTAAATCATGATTATAATGTTTTTAAATAAGTTAATAAGGGATTAGTAGTGAAAAGGTACAAGCTTTGGAAGCTAAAACACAAAAGTCCAATTTTCCCTTTTTCTTGATCATGTTTTGGCTAGGACCAGAACTGGGGGTAGGAGTTAGATTTTCATGAAATAGATGGTTCCATTGGATTCAGGAGGCAAAAATAGGTGGGGTTATAGTTGGTCACTTGTTCGGAAAAGGCCGAAAAAGCATAATTATGAAAATACCATTAAAACCCTAAATCGGGGCTGTCAAGGGTATTTTTGTATTTTGACACTAAATTTGGTGATTTCAAGCCCGGAAATGGATTCCCTGGGCCAAAATGCATCAGGATAGCCCTGGTCAAAATTTTGGGAAAATGGTGCCATCGAGCTGGGTACGGCGAGGCCGGGGTCTCGGGGGCATTTTGGTAAATTTTCATCATAGACTAATATAACTACAAGAAACACTATGAAAGTGTCTAAAATGATACTTGGATAGGTTATGACCTATTTCTTGTACATTTAATATTTTAGGACCGAGTTGGAAGCCGGAAGTGACACGTTTCACGAGGTACATTAAAAGGGATTGATAAAACTTTGAGGTATGGACTACCATCCTTCATACATTATGTGAATAATTGCATGTATGTGTTACTGTATTTTATAATATGATTGCGTGCTAGAGGCACAGTACCTAGTTGTGGTTCAGTACCCAACAAAGATATGTCGGAAAATCCTAGGTATGGTTTGGTGTCCAGCCAAGGTATATCAAAAATCCTAGATGTAGTGGGTAACTCGGCTGAGGTAATTATATGTGAATCGAATTGAACTTTCATTTTTGCCTAATATGGTGTATTGTATATTTAATTTTCACATTTTATATGTCAATCGTATGTCTCTACGGGGATTCTTCGGAATGTCACCCTTGTTTTTTAAACAAACATCTCAGTGGGTGCCAGTGGGACAAAAGGTAAAGGTGTAGATATAGAGAAGTGATTGGCACGTGTCTCAAGACAAGGTTAAAGACGATGGTTATAATTAGTCTATTCTTAAGACATTTTGGGGAATCATGTAATATTGAAATTTCCATTGTATTTTGTATTCTATCTACGAACAACTTGAGATTGTAAACGAATACTTTTATCAGTATAATTGTACTTTTCTCTATGCACATGCAATTTCATCTATATTACTCTTCGATTATCGAAATAGAAACAGGTGTTGACATTATGAGTTATAAATAACATATTAAGAGAAATTTTAAATTTGATTAACTCTATCTTAAAATTTAATAACTTTTTAACTTTACTTCATGCACACAATTTTCCATAAAAACAAAATCTACAAAATAATAAAATGAATGATGAAATTATACATTTACATTCATATGAAAAATTTAATGATATGATTTATAAATAAGATATTTTTCCTCATAAATAAAATCAAAAGAGTATACATTAAAACAATAGGCTAAGATCCACTTTTGTCCTGGAAGTTGTCACAAAATCACAATTTTGCCTCGTAAGTTTTTTTTGGAGCAATGTCAGCTCAAAAGTTTTCAAATCATAGCAATTTCGATCCAACCGTTATTTAGGTTAAGTTTGATTGTTAGTTGATAAAATATGTTAAGCTAGTAGTCTACGTCTCACCACGTTATTTTTGTTTTGAATTTAAGTGCAATGTTGCTCCGGAAGTTTTCACTCAAGAGATATGCTACCCCGAAAGTTTCTAAATTGTAGCAATATCACCTCGGTTATTATCCAAATTAAGTTTACCCGTTAATTAGTTGGCTAGATATACATATTTGGCCAGTCTATGTGTCATCCACTTCATTTTTTTCCAAGTTAGATTTATAAGTAAGGTTTTTTTAAAAAAAGAAAATGCACCCCATCTGAATGATGGAATCTTTTTCTTCGTTTTCTCTAGCGAATGTGAGCTTCTCCTCTGTCTGCAATTTCTTCTTCGATGTCATTCATATTGTCAACTTAACGTATTTGGTCAATTAATAGTCAGATTTGATCTTTATAATGTTCAGGGTGACATTGCTACCATTTGAAAACTTCTAGGGCAATATCAAATACAAAACAATTTTGGGGTAATATTACTCATGAGTGAAAACTTTCAGGGTAAATTTGCATCTTAACAAAAATGACGTGAATGACACGTCAACCTACCAACTCAACATATTTAGCCAACCAATAGTCAAACTTAACCTAGATAATGGATGAGGCAAAATTACTACGATTTAAAAATTTTTAGGACAAAATTGATATTTATGACAACTTCAAAGGTAAAATTGGACTTAGCCCATAAAACTATAGTTGTATCCATGTGAGACTGATTGTAGATTGTAGATTGTAGTTTAAAATAACATCACCCCTATTAAAATTTACACGGATAACCAAAATACGTTGTTGAAAAGTTATGGGTAAATATAATAACATTTTGTGTTGTGTCAGTTAATTTATGATCAACAAAAATTAAGATCCTTTTATTATACCTGTAGCATATAATAATAAGAGGATGATGAAAGAAACACGTCATAATGTCTTTTTGTTGCATATTCCAATTATCTTAATTCATGATTTAGCTTCTCTATTCGGTGTTTATCACAATGACGAGCATCTAATTTTTTATAATTGTAATGAAACTTTAACCGTTTCAATTTAATCTGAAGGATTCAAATTTTAAATATTTAATTTATGTTTTTTTTAAATGATAAATTCATTTTTATGAGAAGTGATAGTTATAAGATTATTTTTATTTTAAATTATATATATATATATATATATTAAAATAAAAAATTATTTAAAATATAAAAATTAAATTAAAATAAGACCCTCAAACAGTATAGATGAATGATCAACATGAACATTTATATTTAGGCTTGCCAGAGTGATAAGCACAAAATTGTGCTCCCATTTATGATCAATATGATAGTGACGGTCTATTATTTATAATCATGCTGTCAAATCAAAAAGTGTTATGAATATTCTAATATTTGGTGTGGATATCCATAACCAAGTCTTTTGGAATTCTAAACTTCAAGCCATATAATTTATGACATGAATGATTTAGTGAGAGTTTTCTATTATTAATGTAAATAACCTACAAATACTTTATATTATACCATTATGTGGGTTTACTCTTTTGTTGTAACTCTCGTAATGAAGTTAAGGATTTGTGGCCTATAAATAGTATGTTTGTATCAAATGTTGTAAGTTTGAAATGAAATAAGAAGCACTCTCTTCTTGCTCTCCATTTCTCTCTTATATTTCTTCATTTCCCTCATCTCAATCTCTTATACTTTTCTTATTTTCATAACAAAAAGGTTAATTTGGTAATGTGTTGTGTCATGCATTATAATGCTATAATAGTAACAGACTGCTTCTTGTATTATTCCTTATTAATGTAAAAATATTGACAGAATGATAGGTAGGTATATATATGTATGCTTGCAATTTGTATTCTTGGAATATCAAAAGTAAATTGAGGGCAAATTAGTCAAAAACTGTGGTTCCCCCAAAATTTCTCCACCAAACACTGTTTGGAATCACACATATGCCATTTTTGTATCGTATCTAGCCTTGTTATATTTTTTTTCTCGACAATTTAAAACTAGGGACCCATGTGTATGCCATTTTTGTCCTGGTGCATGTTTGGGAAACACCTAAATCACGGTTTCAGAAACCATTTTCCACTAATCGAGACAAAACTCCTCACATACTTATTTCATAAATCGTAAAAGTTATTCTCCAAAAACTAATCCAAACATATACCTTCAGACACATGTGAGATGTCGTTTGAATAATAACCTCTTGGCATCAAGCTTTATTATTTTTTGATTTATCCAAGGTATCCAAGGCTATCGAACAATCTGCCTATATAAAATTTAGCCCTACCTATTTAATAAATATGTCAGGTTTCAACTTAAATCTATTGCTAGGTCTATTTAGATAAACAAGCTAGCCCTATTTTCATGAGAAAAAAAGCCAAACCTATTTTCATAATGCTTAGCCTATAAGCCTGACATATTTATTTATTTTTAAATTTATACTATTATATAATATAATCTAAATAATTATTTATAAAATTATCAACTTAGCCTTACTTCTAAATTTCACATTTCATCTTCATTCATACACACTCAACCCTTATATTCATCAATCATTCCCCCTACCTCTCTTCTTTTCGATCGCTCAAGATGGTAACGCTAGCTCCCCCCTAATTTGTGTTGTTTCTAAAATATAATAGTTACTGTAAGTTTATTTTAGAAAATAGGATTAAGGTGCAAAAATACCCATGAACTTTTGTCAAAAGTGCACCTAACACCAAATGCTTTTTTTAGGAGCAAAAATACCCATGAGTTTGCAAAATCAGAGCAAAAATATCAATACCGTTAAACTACCTTAACATATGTTAAACACAATATAAAAATACCAAAATTCCCCTCAACTCAAAAAAAAAAAAAATTCTTGAAACATCTCCCTTCCTCTTTATTCATCCTCTGTTTATTCAATCCTCCAACAACCACAACCATCGAATACTTTCTATTTTCCTTCATAATCATTTCACTTTCTCTCCTAAACTCCTTCCTTAGTAACATGAATCCAAGCGTTGACTGGTATGAAAAATATCCCCAGGCTCGAAGAATACAAATGCCACAGCGACGTGCGCAGAAAACAAAAGAAACTTTAAATTGAATTTTACAAGCAATCCAATTCAAACCATAAAACCAACAAAGTCTCCAAAAAAAATGAGAAACGCTAAGCACCTTATAACAAATACAAACACAGGCATGTATCCACGGCGAGAAAAACAAGAGGAGGGAGAACGATACCAAACAGAAACCAAAGTCCGAGCCCCCTATTTCATCTTCTTCTTTTTCTCTTCCACTCTTAGAGGAATAAGTATCAAGCTTGGATTTGGAAACATACCCATTTGAGGAAATAACACAGAGTTTCGATTTTAAATGATACCCATTGGAGATTAAACATTTGGCAGAGCTATAGCACATGGGTAGGGATGAAAAGGGACGAACATGAGAATGACAAGGAAGGAAAGGAGAAAGGGTGAAAAATAGAGCAGCTTTGAGTGAGCCACTATGGTTCTTCTTTCAGTAGAATGGAGCTGGAAATAAGTGTACCAACACAGCAATATATGTTTTTTAGCATATAAATTTCTGATTTCTGAAGAAATTGAAAAGCGACCACCTATTAACTTTTTTAGAGTGAACCACTTGATTCATAGAGTTGGGATAATTTATGTTTAGAGTGAACCACCTGATTCATCAAGAACCACTGTTAGACAAGGCAGATTGCAGACAAGAAATTGAAGGCAAAAATCTAGGCCTCAAAACCTCTACTCCCAAATTGATCCCTTCATGTTTCATCGCCGAGAAACCCTTCACTTTCTCTCTCTTCCAAAATTGATCCCTCTATCCTTTGCGTTCTCCATCTCCCATTGGCCTCCCCGCCACCATGGCGCGCATCCTCTTGTGGTGGGTCGAATTTGAACCACCGAACATGTTTTCATCGTTCGAAGCCTTAGATCTATAAGACGTTAGGAGAGACGAGAATCACCGCGATCGGTAGTGGAGGATAGTTGTTGTTGTTGCTATGGATACGTCATCGTCGTTGGTGGAGGCTGCCGCCGTCGCCGCGTCACCACTAGCATCTGAGAAGAGAATGGAGATATGGAAGAAGGGAGAGAGTCGGGGGTGGAGGTGGGAGAGATAAGAGGAGGGCAACATGGGAAATAAAAAATGTAGATATTTTTATTTTTTAAATAGTGTGGGTCCCACTAACAGAAATTGGCCTCTTCTAACGGCAGTGTCACTTTTGCTCTGATTTTGCAAACTCATGGGTATTTTTGCTGCTAAAAAAAACATTTGGTGTTGGGTGCACTTTTGACAGAAGTTCATGGGTATTTTTGCACCTTAACCCTAGAAAATATATGTAATTAGTCAACAGATGATGAATTTTTCTTATTCATAACTGCTTGAACAACTATTGAAGGGTAATATATAAATATGGAGATATATGTTTTTAAACCTATTTAAAATGTAGGCTTTTAAAAAAGTTTCAGGCCTTGTCAGGCCTTTTGAAGCCCAAAACTTAGGCCTAAAATAACATATATACAAGCTTAGGTCTAAGCTTAAGCTTTAAATCTTTGTTGGAGGCTTGGACCTATTTAGGTAAAGTCTAGTTAAACCTAACCTATTTTCACTCAAAAGCGCTACTAGCAATCAACTAATCCAATTTATGAGAATGTAGGTTTACTATAAGAGAACTTTGCTACTTTTGAGTAATTATTACGATTGTATATACCTATATTTGAACACAAGATCAGTAGTTAAGCTTTGACCCACAAAAAATGCACCCCATATGCATGATGGAATATTTTTCTTCATTTTCTCTAGCCAATGTGAGCTCCTTTTCCATCTGTGACTTCTTCAATATTGTTCACGTTGCCAACTTAGCATATTTAGCCAACTAATAGTCAAACTTAATCTTTATAATGTTCAAGGCGACATTGTACAATTTGAAAACTTCTAGGGCAATATTGAACATACAAATTTTTTGAGGCAATATTGTTCTTTAGTAAAAACTTTCAGGGTAAATTTGCACCTTAAGAAAAATAACGTGAATAACACGTCGACCTACCAGCTTGACATATTTAGTCAACTAATGGTCAAACTTAATTTAGATAATGTAGGGGCGAAATCACCATGATTTGAAAACTTTAGAGTCAAAATTAAGATTTGTCACAATTTCTAGAGCAAAATGGATTTAGCGAATAAAACCATAGGTGTATCCATGTGAGACTAAGATTGTAGATTGTAGTTTTTAAAATAACACCACCCCTATTAAAATTTACACGAATAACTATAATAAGTTGTTGAAGAGTTATGGTGACATATAATAACATTTTGTGTTGTGTCAGTTAATTTATTATCAACATAAAAAATTAAGATATTCAGACCTCTTCTATCTCATATTCAAGATATAAATAGTTATAAAATTGACCATGCTTTGATAGGCCCTACATTGCACAAACTCTCGAGTTTTAGGCTTTGTTTGGCAGATAAAGCTTGAAGAATGAAAATGGAGTTAGAATCAAGTTCTGAATCCTCCCTTTCCCTTCTATCTCCTTTCTCTCAGCTCCTCCTTTTCTCTCTTCTTACTGATTTTAAAGTAATTATGTCTATGATTATAAGACATTTGATCATCTAAATTATCAATAATTAAATATTCAGCACATATTCAATAATAGGGGCAAACTTTAATTAGTAAAATGACATTTAATTAATGGTGGAGGACTCGATAATACTTCCCCATATCCTTAATATATATAACACTTTCAACTAATTCCTACGCATCAAAGAATTACAATTAACTTATTAAATGTATCTTAAATTGATAAAATCTTATAACTTTACCCCTATTCATGTAATTTTGAATGAGAGAGAAAAACAAGTGCAGCCACATTTACATAAATAAAAATGACAAATAAATATTAATGACTCTCTAAATGACTTGTATTAAAAAATTTAAAAAAAAATCCTTTTAGAAGGCACCTATAAAAGGAATATATAGGAGTCTGTAATTTAAGTTATTAAGAATTGGGATTTATACCCAATAACCTTAGTCACAATTCAAATAATTAATTCAACTCTAGCATGTTCGAGTCACAATTAATCAGAATTTAGTACTGGGAATTCGGGCAAGCTCGAGCTTGATGGGCTGGCCCGACACTAGTTTCGGGTTCAACAGGTTGGGTTGAAGTAGCTCGACCTCTGATTTTGGCAACCTGAGCTCGATTATCAGTGCTGGCGGCTAGCCCGAAAAAGAAGTGTTAAAGAAACCCAGAAAGAATGAGACTGTACTAATGAAGAGAAAGAAGGAAGTTAAGGGAAAATGTGGGGATAATTATACCACAATATATAGTCATTTCTTAGTATAAACAAGAACACTAAATTAGATTTCCCAACAGCCTAACATCACAACAAATAATAATAAGATTAGAAGAAAAAGTAGTAGACATTTTCCAGAACGAACTGGCTTCAAAAGTACCTCTTACACTGTCTCGAACGCCGAACGGAAAAGGGTAAATCGAAGGGGGGAAATGGAAATCGCCATCAGTCTTCAGACTTCAATGCTTCACGATCAAAGGGAAGTCGACCACCGCAATGAAGATCGACTGTGTTGAGAGCAGAGGAGACGAGAGGAAGAGGATGAGGAGGGTTAGAGTTCGGTACTTCTGTTTTAGATGGGGCACCACCACCATGCCAGTCGTCGGACTGCCGGATCCATGAGTTGCTACTCACGAGTTGTGATTGAAGCTCTACTGAGACATTGAGCAGAGGAGACGAGACACGGAGACACAGACACAAGAGGAAGACGAAGAGGAAGAGGGAGAGGGGAGGGTTAGGGTTCAATGGCGTGAGACATTGAGTGAAGTCTGCGAAGTGTCGTGTGTGTGAATGTGTGATCACCTTGGTGAGCGTGAGAGTCTGAGAGAAGGAAGTAGAGAACTGATGTCAAATTGTTTTTTTATTTGTTAATTGGGCTAACCTGTTTAGCTTGCGGGTTAACCCGATTAACCCGCAGGTCAAACCCGTTTAGCCTGAAATTCAAACGGGTTGCAATTTTCCAGCCCGAACCCTTTAAAATAAATGGGTTGATAGGTCCAACCCGCCAGCCTGGCCCGAATTACCAGTGCTAAATTAGATTATGGTTTTTTCTTGCAAGTTTTCTCAATGTCTTACCAAACACGGCCTTATTAGGTAGTCATCCCGTGGAGATTGAGCTTGCCGACATACAACTTAAAACTTTGTCGGTTTTGCATTTTAAAAGTCAAAACTGTGACATATGAATGACTTTCCATTATTATCATCACACAAAAGCAGCCCACGGCGTTGAAAATTTTTCCCTTCCCCCTTATTTTTTTAAAAAAATCCTAATAATAATTAATATCAAACAACTCTTAATAAAGACACGTATACAAGTAAATTATTTGTATATTTTGGACTTTACTTCATCAATATCGTTACTTTCATCCCTATAAATACCTTATCCTTTTCTTCTCCAAACCACACAATCAAATCCAACATATCTGAATAGCCAAACCCTGAAATGAAGTTCGCTTCAAGTTCATCAGTCCCATGCCTTGCATGGCTTCTCATCATCACGATGATGGCCACGTCAGCCCTCTCCCAGTCCGACGAAGTGGTGGACACAAACGGCCGTCCCCTTCAATACGGTGGTGAGTACTACATCAAGCCGGCCATAACCGACTCCGGCGGCCGCTTCACTCTCATCAACCGCAACCACTCATCCTGCCCTTTCAACGTCGGCCAGCTGAACACCGACTTAGGCGAAGGCCTGCCGGTGACCTTCATGCCACAGGACGGAGCAGGCAAAGTCGTAAAGGTGAACATCGACTTCAGGGTGGCGTTCCCCGCCGGCTCAACATGCGCTCAAACAACAATGTGGAAGGTGGGCGAGAGGGACGACAAGAGTGGAAGAAGACTTATAGTGATTGGTAGGGCTCTGAGTCGTCGTGATTATGGTAACTTTTTTAGGATTGTGAAGACTCAGATCGGAGGAAATATCTATAATATTCAATGGTGTCCCACAGAAGTGTGTCCCACTTGTAAGTTTTTTGTTTGTGGGACTATTGGTGGATTACGTGAGAATGGTAAGATTCTGGCGGCTTTGGATGGTAATGTTCTTCCTGTTGTGTTTGTGAGGAAGGCATCATCGTCAGTCGTGGAATAATTGGGGGTATTATTGGGTCATCCTTATACTAGTAGCATATAATAATAAGAGGATGATGCAAGAAACACGTCATAATGTCTTTTTATTGTTGCATATTCTAATTATCTTGATTTATGATTTAGGGTCATCATCCCAATGATCAGCACTTAATTTTTTATTATTGTAATAAAATCTCAATTGTTTAAATTTAATCTGGATCTAAATTTTAAATATTTAATTTATAATTTTTTAAATAATAAATTCATTTTTTAGAGGTGATAGTTATAAGATTATCTTTATTTTAAATTTTATATATATTAAAATAAAAATTTATTTAAAATATAAAAATTAAATTAAAACTGAACTTTCTCAAATCAATCTAGTGGTATAGACTCTAAAGAGAAGTGATGAACGTGTAAACTTATGCTACGCTTTTGACAAAAAAAAAAAAAAAAACTTAGCTACGCTTACGCTTTAGAGTGATGAGCACAAAATTGTGCTTATGATATTGTAGTGACAGTCTATTATTTATAATCATGCTGTCAAATCAAAAAAATTTAATTTTGTAATGGGTTGTGTCATGCTTGATAATGCTATAATAGCAACAGACTCTTTTTTGCCGTGGCCAACTGGCCATAGAATCCACATTTTATGCTCATCCTCTAATTTTAGGGGTTTTTATTTTTTTTTTATTTTTTGAAAAAATATTCCATATATAAAAAGTTAATTAGCGTAAAATATTAGGTGTTAAAAAAATATTTCAGATATTGGGTGCTATTAAAAATATATTTCATATTACTGGTGTTACAGGAAAAATATTTTTAAATGTAGAATTAGAAATTAATTAATTTAAGATACCAAATGATAAAAATATTTTAGAGTGTAGGATATAATTTAATCTAAATAAATAAGAATATATAAAAAAAGTTGTCCCCACCCCAAAATTGAAGGGATGAGCATGTTGTGCTCATCTTTTGGATGAGCATAATATGAGGACCCGTGGCCATAATAGTAACAGACTGCTTCTTGCATTATTCATTATTAATTTAAACTAATTCTGACAGAAAAAATTAGGGAAACTCACTCTCAGATTTTAAAGAACAAACATAATTACAATGAAGTACCAAAAAACAGAAATAACAATTCAGTAAATGTGTTTTCATAACGAGTTACTCCTGGTCTACTGTGGAATTTTATTGTAATTATGTCTGTTCCTTAAAATTTGAGAGTGATTTTCCTAAAAAATTGAACCGATAATGACAATTGACAGAATGACTGGAAGGTATACACATTAGGGGTGAGTATGGTGTCCAGTAGCCCAGTGCTCCCACCCTGACCCTGTAAAAAATTGCCCAGTCCAGCCCTAAAAAAGTGGCCCAAAAAAATTTTGGGCAGTTTTGGGCGGGCTAATAACCGGGCAGGGCCGGGCATCGGGCAAGGGGTGCTGCCCTGCCCATTTGGCCTTGCCTTGAAAATTATTTTCATTTATTTAAAATATAAAATTTCATATCGATTAAATATTATTTCATATATATATTTTTATTTAAAATATATATTATCTATTGTATAATACTCTTCTGATCCTCTCTTTTTTGCTCTAACCATTAAACATTATTTACAAGTAGATTTCTTCCTTTCTTCTTTACTTTGTGCTGTATTAAATTATAGTTGCCTTTTATTTTCTTTCCAGATGCTTCATCATTTGATCAACTTTTGGGACATTGAATTGATGCAAACTACTTTGACTTCACGGCTTTAATTACAATCATTTTGTTTTCTTATTTATAATGGATTATGGATGTTGTTTAATTTTTAAAGTATGGATATTTGTTAAGACATATGGTATTTTTTAAATTTCAAGACTCAACTTGTAGACTTATTTTGAAATATCCCAAGATGTGAAATCATCGAATGTATTTGAAGTTTATATTACTTAGAGCGAAGTTAAAACATATATGGTATTAGTAACTACAGGAATGTTTATAAAATTCATATGGAATTATTTTTTTCATAAGTAGACAAGATAAGGCGTTATCACTTGGGCAGGGGAGTCCACCTTGCCCAGCCCACCTTTACCCAGCCCAAAATGGTTAGAGCATTTAGCGGGTAAGGCCGGGCATCGGGCTGCAAAATGTAACCCGTTCATCCTTTGGGCAGGGCATCGGGCAGGGGTCTCGCCCTGCCCAGCCCTGCCCATGCCCACCCCTAATACACACCTATGCTTGCAATTTCTATTTATGGAATATCCAAAATAAATTGAGGGCAAATTAGTCAAAAATTTTGGCTCGCCCAGATTTCTCCACCAAACAGTGTTTGGAATCACCAAGGTATTAAAACTCGGACCTGTCATTGAACCGGTCGGGGTACTGGGTTAAGGGTCAGTGGGTCAAACCGGGACCAAACCGGAGCTAAACCGGGACCAAACCGGTGAAAAATTGAAAATTTTAGACTTATAGTATGAAATTCTAAAGGAAATTTTTTTTTTTTTTTTATAAAAAACCCCAACCCGGACCGGACCGGGAACCCGGCCGGTTCGCCGGTTACCAGGCCGGACCGGCCGGTCCGGTCCGGGTTTCACAACCTGGGGAATCACACATACGCCATTTTTATTTAGCTTTTTTATATGTTTTTTTCAACAATTTAAAACCCTGGGACCCACGTGTGGGAGCGGTTTCTCTCCTTTTCCAGTTCCCTCACCTGCCATCCGTTGCTTTCCTTCCTCCAATCAAACCTTTCCACCTACACGAGAAAGGAAAAAGAACAAACAAAAATAATTAAAAAGATTTGATTGTTTTTCAAAAAATAATTTTATAATCCTTAAATATTAGTTTTTCTCAATTATTTAACATCTTGATATATTTTTTTACTACTAATTATTTCTCAAAAATATTTTTTTAAGATTTTAAAATAATTTTTCAGTATTATTTAGTATCTTAATATATTTTGAAAAAATTCAATATCCTGAAGTATTTTTTTCAGTATCAATCAGTTTCTGTACAATATTTTTTAAGATCCTAAAATAATTTTTTAGTACTATGCAGTATCTTGAAATATTTTTTAATTGTCAATCAGTACTCTGAAATATTTTTGTTGTAATATTTTAGGATGTTGTATGCATTGAAAATTAGTTCAGGTGAACTAAAAATATTTCAGAGTACTGAATGACATTAAAAAAAATACTTCAAGATACTGTATAATACTGAAAAATTATTTTAAAGAACTGACTAATACTGAAAATATATTTCAGAATGTTAAATAATGTTTCTCAAAATACATCAGGATATTGGATAATACTGAAAAATTATTTTAGGATCTTAAAAAAATATTTTAAAAAAATGACTGATACTGAAAAAATACATCAGGATGTTGAATAATTGAGAAAATCTAATAATTAGGGATTATAAAATTATTTTTTTAAAAAACAATCAAATCTTTTCAATTATTTTTATTTATTCTTTTTCTTATCTCGTGTAGATGAAAGGCTTTGATTGGAGGAAGGAAAGCAGTGGATGGCAGGGAAGGGAATTGAAAAAGGAGAG
Organism: Inga oerstediana; assembly: GCA_963210345.1. NCBI lineage: Eukaryota > Viridiplantae > Streptophyta > Magnoliopsida > Fabales > Fabaceae > Inga > Inga oerstediana. Next base: position 18,004,766 of record OY723406.1, read on the forward strand.
AAGCCACCTCCCCCACGCGTATGCCATTTTTGTCCTACAGACACGTGTCAGGTGTCATTTGAATAACCTCTTGGCATCCAGCTTTATTATTTTTTCATTTGACTTGCACGCCGGATTCAGGGCTACTGCTCAACCTGACCTATATAAAATTTAGCCCGGCTATGGTAAATGGGCCAGGTTGAAATTTAAATCTATTTGTTATTAAGCCTAATTTTATTAGAAAAAAAAAGTCAAACCTATTTTGATAAGGCTTATCCAGCATGCCCAACATTTTTTTTTTAAAATTTTCACACCCCATCTTTATTCACACACACTCAATCCTTTACATTCATCAATTATTCTCCTACTTTTTTTTTTCTTCGATCACTCAAGATAACGATGTTAGCTTTCTCCCCCCCTAATTTGTTTTGTTTATTAAAATATACTAATAGTTATTGTAAGTTTAATTTAGAAAATATATGTTATCAGTCAACAGACGATACGTTTTTCATATTCATAATTGTTTGAACAACTATAGTCACTAGGCGTTGTTTTTTTTCTTACTAAACCTTTAAATTATGGTGAGAATGGATTGTAGGCTTTTAAGACGTAATGTAGGCTTATAAATAGGCATGAAAGGTAATATATAAATTTAGAGACATATGATTCTAAGCCTATTTAAAATATATGCTTTTAAAAAATTATTATTGTTGAAATCGAGGTGTCATTATTTATGCCTAATTTTGGAGATTAATATATTCAGGCAATGATTATTTAGACACAATTTTCTTCCATACACTAGTTATCCTGATCGGGTACGTAAAAGAGAATTTTGATTAATTAGGTAGTTACATTTCACTCAATCACACGAAACAGAGTATACTATAATCAAACAATGGGAAGTAAATATAATTGAATTTGGAGAAAATAAACAGAAGTCCAGGATCTTTTGGAGAAAATTTTGGTTATGAAATTGACGGAATTGAAGCACTATATCATCGTCATTTTAATCATTTACACTGGAAATTTTGGTTATGATTTTATAAATGCTTGGATCAAAATTTGCAACTCCTTTTTTTTAAAAAAATTTTAAGAACCAAAGTACCTAACTGTCATCAATTCATTCTTTTAGATTTAAATCTCATTTTCCCTAATTTCATCTTATTTAATCACACACACAACTGAGTGAGGAAACAATTTGCATTCTAATACATGCAAATATTAAGTTTTTTTAAAACAAAAAATGCAAATATTAAGTAAAAGCATCAAATTTATCTCTCTCTTCCTGTCTCTCTCTCTTCTATTTTACATATTACAATAGGGAGAATTTCATTAAAGGATCATACATTACAAAAAAAATCATTTTCAGCGGCAACATTTGGCGGTGATTCTTAATATCACCGCTGAAAGTTTCACTTTCAGCGGCGGCATTGTTTTGTCGCCGCCGAAAGTGTGTTTCAGTGGCGACTTTAGTGTCGCCGCTAAAAGTGTTGTTTGAAATTAAATTTTTTTTTTTAAAACACTTTCAGCGGCGACTATTAAAAGTCGCCGCCGAAAGTGAGTTTCAGCGGCGACTTTAGTGTCGCCGCTGAAAGTGTTGTTTGAAATTCAAAATTTTTTTTTTTTAAAACACTTTCAGCGGCGACTATTAAAAGTCGCCGCCGAAAGTGAGTTTTAGCGGCGACACTAAAGTCGCCGCTGAAAGTGTTGTTTGAAATTAAAAAAAAAAAATTTTAAAACACTTTCAGCGGCGACTTTACTGTTGCCGCTGAAAGTCTTTTTCATATTTTTTTATTAATATTTTTTAAAAATAATATTTATAAAATTAAAATAATATTTATAAAATTTAACTATTAATTATTAAATAATTCTATTTAACCTTAATTATTAAAATTATATTATTATTTATTAATATTATATTTATAATTTTTTATTAAAAATAATATTTATGATATTAAATTATTATTTATTAAGTAATTTTAATTAAAAAAATTTTAAATTTAAATATATCAATATTTTTTTCGTTTTTATTTAATTTTTCATTACTTTTAATAATATTATATTTAATTAATAATTAATTATATGTATATAATTAATTAATTATATGTATGTATGTTTATATATATGATAATATTATATATATATAATAATATGTAATAATATGATATAGGTTCATTTCGACGCAACTGGTAGAGACACGCGCGCTAAGGCATCGGCTCTATGAGATCGCGGGTTCGAACTGAAGGAGAGTCACATGGAGGAATTATGAGGAGGCGACACGTGGCAGCACAGCGAGGCAACACGAGGAGGTGACACATGGCAGCACGAGGAGGTGACACGTGGCAGCACGAGGAGGTGACACGTGGCAGCACGAGGAGGTGACACGTGGTAGCACGGGGAGGAGACACGTGGCAATTGTAAATTAAATTTTTTTAAAAAAAATTCGAATTTTTTAAATAAAAAATTTAATTTTTTGAATTTTTTAAAAAAAGAATTAACATAAGTCGCCGCTGAAAGTCACCTTCAGCGGCGACTTTTGTCACCGCTGAAACTATATCTTCAGCGGTGACACAAATGTCGCCGCTGAAAGTCACCTTTAGCGGCAACAAAAGTCGCGATTGAAAATATACTTTTAGCGGCGACAAAAATTGTCGCCGCTAAAACTTTCAGCGACAGTCGCATAGGCGGCGACTTTTTGTCGCCGTTGAAAGTCTTTCAGCGGTGACAAAAGTCGCCGCTGAAAGTCTTTTTTTTTGTAGTGATAGAAACAAATTTATTTCGGTCAAGGACCAAAATATTATAAATTTCACTGTAGGATCAAGGACCAAAATGAAAATAAATTTTGTAAGTAAAAAGACAATAATGCCTCTTGCTTTATTTTTTTTATAAAAAACTTCGATCTTTGCCAAAGATCCAGTGACAATCATGAATAAGTGGAATTTTCCTACGAATAACACATTAATTTTTAGTGGTCAGAGCTTCATCCAGCTGGTGCTAGAGCTTCTACGGCTGGCTGATGACCACTAGCGGAACCCCCTGCGACGAACAAACATTTTTTTTCCTTAAAAAAAAAGAGAGAATAAAGCAAGGGACATTATTGGTTTTTTACCTATAAAACTTATTTTTATTTTGGTTCTTGGCCCCTGCAATGGAATTTCAGAATGTGTTGGTCTTTAACCGAAATAAATTTAGTCCTATGGTTCTTTAATGAAATTTTTCCTTACAAAAAACTAAATTATGTAGATTAAAAATTCGGTTAAAACTAATTAAAGAAAATAAATGTGTAAGAAAAAAAATATTTTAAATATACCCTATTAATAGAGAGATGTTGAGTGAATGAAAAAATATATAAGAGAATGTGTGGGAAAAATAATCCAAAGAGATATAATCAATTAAATGCAAAAAACGGGAAATGCATTAAAAGTTTAGAAAAAGTATAACTTATAAAAAAAAAAAACCAAACCTATTTAAAAAATTGTAACTCATAAAAAGGAAGCTTCATGCCTTCAATTTGAACGTCAACGTCGCATTAATTTTGAAACCCACGCACCTCAAGAATTTAACGTCACATATATTATTGGTCATCAATTATGATGTGCAAAGACACAATGCTTCAAGCAATATGGAGAAAAAATTGGATACATATGTTTGTGTGTGTTTATATATCTTGTATAAAGTTGACCTAGGGTTTCATTCATATACTAAGGCAAATGGAAAAGTCTTATGTTTATCTAAAAGTATTGAAATTAAATTTTTGTTTCTCCAAACACGCATGCAATTTTTCTCATAGTATTTTCAACTCTTTTTCTTGGCGTGTACCAAGGGCAAGAACTAGTTTCTTTCTAGCCGTAGATGTATCACATAAGGTCGTTTTTCCTCTCTCGACAAGATCTTTATATATATATATATATATATATATCTCACTAGGAATCAAATCTCTCATAAAATGCACAAGTGAACCAGCTATCTACCAACTGTATCAAAGTTTATGGGTTATTTTCAATCTTTTTAAATTTTTAAACAATATTAAGTAATTTTAATTTAACTAGAAAGACATAGAATAATGCATAGGATGTTCCGGTTAACAATGAAAATTTTATTAAAATGAGTGTAAGACTTTTTTATTCAGTACTTGTATAATGCAGTTGTAGATAGCAGTAAAATAGTTTTAAATATTTCAAAATATCTAACCTCATATTCAACTATATATGTGTATGTGTGTGTAATGATTACAAAAATAAATTATGTAATATATTAATAAATAGTTTGCAAAAAAAATGAGATTAAAATATTCATCCCAATTAAGGCTACTTAAACAGTTAAGCTTTCCACTATCTGTTTTCTTTAAAAAAAAAAAAAACCCCTTTTATAGGTCTACACAAAAAAGAGTAAACAACTCAACATTATCTAAACCATAAACTAACATCTTGAAATTAATCTATAAACGAAAACCCTAAATTTGTCAAAAGATTGCGTTCCGTTTTTCTTGACAAAAATTACAACTTAGGATTTTCATTCAAATTCAAAGGTGTAATAGTAATAATGAAATTCGTCCATTTCTCAATTAATATAAAAGGTACGTACAAGTAATATATTTGTACATTTTGGACTTTAACACATCAACCTCGTCATCATCAACCCTTATCCAAATATAACCCTATAAATACCTTTCCTTTTCTACTCCACCACAAAACATAATCACACACACATCGATCAAAAAACCTTTTTAGATTTTGTTTAAGCATCAATATGAAGAAGTTCGTTTCAAGTTCAGTCCTATCCCTTGCATGGCTTCTCATCGTCATGATGATGGCCACGTCAGCCCTATCCCAATCGGACGACAACGCCGCCGTGCTCGACACAAACCACCGTCCCCTTGAACGCGACGCTGAGTACTACATCAAGCCGGCCATAACTGACTCTGGCGGCCGCTTCACTCTCGTCAGCCGCAGCAACCCCTGCCCTCTCTATGTCGGCCAGGAAAACACCGACGTTGGGGAAGGCCTGCCGGTGTTCTTCAGGCCTTACGCCGGAGAAGACAACGTCGTGAAGGTCAACAGGGACTTCAAGGTGGCGTTCTCGGCCGCATCGATATGCGTTCAATCAACAGAATGGAAGGTCGGCCAGAGGGACACGACGAGTGGAAGAAGACTTATTGTGACTGGTGGTTCCAACGGTGATCGTGATTATAGTAGCTATTTTAGGATTGTGCAGACACAATCCGAAGGAATCTATAATATTCAATGGTGTCCTACAGAAGTGTGTCCTATTTGTAGGTTTGATTGTGGGACTATTGGTGGATTACGTGAAAATGGGAAGATTCTGGAGGCTTTGGATGGTAATGTTCTTCCTGTCGTGTTTGAGAGGAGGGCATCATCGTCATTGCCATTTTAGTTTCTGAATTAAGTTGTTTAATGCTTTGGCTGTTGTTGTTAAGGAATAATTGGGGGCTATTGATTCATCCTAACTAGTGGAATAAGAGGATGAAAAGAAGATATAATGTATTTTATTGGTATATGTAATAATAAAGCGTCAAATTGTCTTTCGTAAGCAATGATATACAGTAATGGTAGTTTATTTTAAAAAAAAAATTCATCACCATATATTATAATGGTTAGATAAAATTTCGTAGAAGTATAAAAAAATGAATTATTTTATTTATAATAATGCTGTCGGATAAAAAGAAAAAGTGATAGTACTTAATTGCCCTCTGGAGATGCTCTCGTCTGGAAACTCCATCCCTAATGGCCATAGGGTGGAATCACACGGTGGAGGAGGAGGAGGAGACGCCATAACTCGGGAAGAAGGTTAGGAAGTAGCTGAGGGGCAACACTTATCTGGTGAGGTTTCCTTGAAGCCTCTCACATGGAAGGTTGGATGATTGGCGAAGGCGATAAGATCAAGAAAAGACATGAAGTGTGTTCTTATGGAGATTCTTTGGAACAAGAAGGGTAGAGTGAATATCAAATGATGAGCACCATAATGATGCTCATCATTGTGGTGAGTTCTATTATACTGTACGAAGGTGAAATCTAATTATATTTCTCAATGTTACATATGGTCTATATATATATATACAAAGTTAAACGTATGAATCAGACACGCCGTTCCTAACTCTAAGACTTTCTACGTTAGTTTCCTGTCGGCAAGGCACCATTGTTAACTACATCTAACACTCCCCTTCAAGTTGGAGCATATATATTGATCATGCCCAACTTGTTACAAAGATATTTAACCCGTGTCCCATTTAAGGCTTTTGTCAGAAGATCTGCCAGTTGATCGTCAGATCGTATGTGTCCTGTAGATACAATATTTTCTTTGATCTTATCACGAATAAAATGACAATCAATTTTAATATGTTTTGTTCGTTCATGGAATACAGAATTTGAAGCTATATGAAGTGCTGCTTTATTGTCACACTATAGTTTTGCAGGCAATATCGTGGTAATGCCAATTTCCTTCAATAGTTGAAATACCCACACAATTTCTTGTACTGACTGTGACATGGCTCTGTATTCTGCTTCTGCACTTGATTTTGACACAACTAATTGCTTCTTACTTCTCCAAGATATCAAATTTCCACCAACAAACACACAATAACCAGTAGTGGATCGTCTTGTGGCTTTAGATCCTGCATGATCTGCATCACAGAAACACTCGACTTTAGTGTGCCCATAATCTGTATAAAGAATACCAAGACCTGGAGAACCTTTCAAATAATGCAAGATATGTTCTAAAGCTTCCCATTGTGCCACTGTTGGTGATGCCATGAATTGGCTGAGCCTACTGACTGAGAAGGTTATATCAGGACGAGTTACTGTTAGATAATTCAGTTTCCCAATAAGTCTTCTATATCTCTCAGGAAATGGAAATGGCTTTAATTTCTCTGGATCAATCTTCTTCTTTAAATCATCAGGAAGCTCATTAAACATACTAGCATCAAGATCTAGAAAGGGATTTGGAATCATGGGGATGTTGCTTGGTGCAGCTCCAAGTTTTCCAGTCTCCTTTAAGAGATCGAGAACATACTTTCTTTGAGTCAAAAGAGTACCTTTCTTACTTCTCAAAACCTCAATACCAAGGAAGTACTTTAATGATCCCAAATCTTTTGTCTGGAAGTGAGAGTTCAGGAAAATTTTAAGTTCTTAGATTCCAGAACAATTACTTCCTGTAATCACAATATCATCAACATATACTACGAGAAGAATCATGCCTGTGTCAGATTGTTGGTAGAACACAGAGTGATCACACTTGCTTTGACGTAACCCAAACTTCTTGACCACATTACAGAATTTATCAAACCAGGCTCGAGGACTTTGCTTTAGACCATACAGTGATTTCTGCAGATAGCACACTTTCCTATTCTCCCCCTGAGCAACGAACCCAGGTGGTTGCTCAATATAAACTTCTTCCAGAAGATCGCCATTTAGAAAAGCATTTTTGACATCTAATTGATGCAGATCCCAATGATAAGTTGCTGCCAAAGAAACAAGAAGACGTACTGAAGTGAGTTTGGCTACAGGAGAGAAAGTCTCTGAGTAATCAAGACCATAAGTTTGTGCATATCCTTTGGCAACAAGGCGAGCTTTCAGTCGTTCCAAGGAACCATCAGCCTTAGTCTTAACAATAAATACCCATTTACATCCAATGGCTTTCTTGCCAGGAGGGAGATCAACAAGAGTCCAGGTACCAGCTGTTTCCAATGCCAAGAGTTCTTCTTCCATGGCGGCACGCCAACTAGGGTGAGATAGAGCTTAGTGAAGGGTAGTAGGTATGGAAATGGAATCAAGGGTGGCCACAAGAGAAGATGAAACAGTTGATAAAGACCGATAAGAGACAAAAGATGAGATAGGGTAGATACAGTCAGCATATCGTTTGGGAGTGAAATGTGGACGTGTACCTTTACGAAGTGCAATGGGTTGGTTATCAAAAGTATCAATAGTAGAATCAGGTACAAGTGGTTCAGTAACATCAATAGGAGGATCGGCGGAAGCAAAGGCAGGAACGAGGGAGACATCAACAGAATCCAGTGGCGAAGCAGTAGGTGGCGACGGTGAATCATTAGGAATATCAGTATCATTGATGATTTTAGGTTCTGGAACAGTAGCTTGTACTGGTGAGAGAAGGACAGGATAAACCAGGATGTCATCTGAATTCTCCATGACAGAGAGAGACTCAGAGACGGACAAAGTCTTGAAGAAAGAAGAGGACTCATGGAACATAATATCGGTTGACACAAGGTAACGATGGAGATCTGGAGAGTAACACCGATAACCTTTCTGAATTCTAGAATAGCCAAGAAAAACACATCTTAGGGACTTGGGATCAAGTTTGCTAACACTAGGACGGACATCTCGAACAAAACAAACACAGCCAAAGATTTTAGGATCTACAGGAAATAGCTTAGAGGTGGGAAACAGAACGGAATATGGAATATCCCCACCAAGAACAGCTGAAGGCATGCGATTGATGAGAAAACAAGCCGTAGAGACAGCATCAGCCCAAAAACGTTTAGGGGTAGAGGAATGAAACATGAGAGCTCGTGTAGTTTCTAAGAGATGTCGATTCTTTCTTTCAGCAACACCATTTTGAGCAAGGGTATAAACACAAGAGGATTGGTGAAGAATACCATGACTTTGCATGAAATCGGTGAATGGTAAGGAAAAATATTCTTTTGCATTATCACTTCGTAAGATTTTCACAGGTGTATTAAACTGGGTTTGAATTTCAGCACAGAAATGATGAAAATGAGTAAACAACTCAGACCGCTATTTCATTAAGTAAAGCCAGGTGGTTCGGGAAAAATCATCAACGAAAGTGACAAAATAACGATAACCAGTTTGAGACAGAACTGAACAAGGACCCCAAACATCAGAATGTACTAACTCAAAGGGGGACGCAGCCCATTTATTGATGCGAGGTGCCAAATGAACACGATGGTGTTTGGCAAACTGACATGACTCACAATTTAAAGTAGACACAGAAGAAAACTGAGGATACAATTTTCGGAGAGAGGACAACGACATATGACCTAAACGACAATGAACTTCAAAGAGAGACGACCCACCAGAACAAGCAACAGAACGTGGCACCTGATCATCAAGGATGTAATGTCCACTAGATTCATAGCCTCTACCAATAATCTACTTCGTCGATAGATCCTGAATTAAACAATAGTCAGGGAAGAGTGAGATAAAACAGTTCAAATGACGAGTGAGTTTACTTGGAGATAAAAGGTTAAAGGTGAGATCAGGAACGTTAAGAACAGAAGATAATGAGAGGGATGCTGTAGGTTGAACAGTGCCAGAGCCAGTAACATGGACGGGAGAACCATTGGCGACAAATATGGATGAAGGGTTGGCATAGGGGGCATATGAAGAGAATAAGTGATGATTACCTGTCATGTGATCGGTGGCACCAGAATCAATGACCCACTTAGTTGAAGTAGTAGTAAGACCAGAGGATAGAGTACCTGTGGCTAAGGCCCCTGCAGAATAAGATCCATAATCAGAGGTACCAGGTGTCTGGGCAATATGAGCAAGGCCACGCTGTTGATCACGCTGCTGTTTATTTTGCAATTTTCTACAATTGTTCTTAATATGTCCAGGTTCTTTACAATAATTGCAGGTAATACTGGCAGAAGGTAATGTTGGAGGCTGATTGTTTTGTCTGTACCCATAATTCCTGTTATCAAAGGGACCACGCCCAGCTAGAGCACTTGCAGTTAGATCAACAGAAGATTGAATCAAGCTCTCAGCACGAAGAACGCGGGAGAAAACATCTTCAAGAGAAGGAAGCTCTTGACTAGACAGAATCTGAGAACGAATATTCTCATAAGACGGATTGAGAGCTTCAAGGAAACATATGATAGCCTGAAGTTCCAAGTTCTTGATACGAGTTGAGAGATCTGCCTGTGGAGACATAACAACCTTCATTTCTTCATACATCCTCTCTAAATCCAAGAAGAAATCTTTCAATGATCGGTCTTGCTGTTGGGAACGATAAAAACCTTTACAGACTTCATGAATCCGAGTAATATTTCCTTTGTTAGAAAACATAAACTCGAGATAGTTCATAATTTCTTTGACAGTGTTACAATGGCTAACAGAAGACAGGATCCGTGGTTCAATAGAATTTCGAATTTGAAACAGAAGTTGAGCATATGCTCTTTTCCAAGTCAAAAGTTTGGTTTCATCACCAGAAGGAGGATCCGCAGTTAAATGGGTTTCCATCGCAATCCCCAAAATATAAACGTTAACAGTTTTGTTCCAATCACTATAATTTGTCCAATTTAACTGTGAAGCAGTAATCCTCGCAGACATAGGCAACATATCGGAATTTTTAGAATCAGCCATAATGAATAGTAGCACACGAACAATTCGCACAAAAAAAAATCACAAGATCACCAAATGAGTAGGAATAGTCACGATACACCACAAATCAAGCTAGATTAACTTAAAGAGGTTGCAACCCACTGGACCCGCAGAGAGAGATATGAAGCCAAGAAATATATATATATATCTTTATAGTACCTCAATTAATGGCAAGGGGGGCCCGCGGACAGAAATACTGACTTCAAATGCTGAAGTTAGTAACAAAGTGCGATTCATGGATGTTGAAATCGGATGCAAAGAGCAATGTGCAAAAAATCAAACGGTGTCGGATGGCCACGAAATTTCAGGAGGAGGAAGAGGAGGCTCAGTCGATCGGAGCGCTGCAAACCACGTCGCCAACGGTGGCTGGAGACGCCCACACGCGCGGCGCGTGTACTGTCACGGCGGAGATGGTGGAGGCGCGTGAGACGTCACGCGCAGTCGGAAGGCCGTCGGATTTGGGGATCGGACCGGTCTGGAGGTGGCGGACCCGATGAGCTGGCGCGTGTGTGAGATGGAGTGGTGGTGACTGGAGATCTGAAGCCTCACCAGAATACAAAAGAAAGCTCACCGGAAATTATGGAGTTTGGCTGGAAATTTCAGATGAGTTCAAAACTAGGCTCTGATGCCATGTACGAAGGTGAAATCTAATTATATTTCTCAATGTTACATATGGTCTATATATATATACAAAGTTAAACGTATGAATCAGACACGCCGTTCCTAACTCTAAGACTTTCTACGTTAGTTTCCTGTCGGCAAGGCACCATTGTTGACTACATCTAACATATACGATCTAAATGTAGTTTTAACAGTTCAGATTTAAAATTTTCAACTAATACAATTCAAATATAATATAAATATTTTTTTAAGTTCCGTACACATTAAATTAATTTTTTTAAAAAATAAAATAAGTTAAAAAAATTAAATTTGGTTTGTCTAAATTAAATTTAAATGTTCTAAATTTTAGTGCTCGTCAAAGATCATGAGCACTGATACTGAAACTGGCTGAAATATCATGGATATGTTGAACGAGGGAGATGCTAGGAGCTGGGGACTAGTGTGAATGTTAAAAGTACATTTTTGCGACTGCGAAGATGGGGCGTAGCTAGTAGAAATAATAGTAGTAAAAAATAATAATTTCCATTTTTGACATAAGGGAATAAAGAAATAGATACCGTAATTGACCAATGAAGTATTTTGCACCGGTGAGGGAGTTCTGAGAAGGCAAGATAGGGAGGATATAACATATAGGGAAAATTCCAGAAAACTACAAACAAAATTAGAAAAGGACAGAATGCTTGGGTGAAATTAACAAATCTCAAATCAGTGAGGCATAAGGAATCTGGGATATGAAATGTTAACACAATTACCTAAATACCCTCCTAAGTGATAGCCAAAAGGAAAAAAGATAGCAGCTAACGAGTGCAGATTTGTGGCGCCAAAAAGTGACGAAACAGGAGGAAAAGCTAAGGAAACCAGAGGCAAGGCACAAGTAAGTAAATTTGAGAGAGAAATGATCATTGTGTTGTGTTTCTTGAATGTTAATGGAAAATTGTTTATGTGGTTTGTGGTTGGGATTTACGAAATTGGAGCTGACGCGTTATGGGTAAGGGGAGTGTTAGATGATTAGAGAAAAGGTAGTGGCTTTAAGGTAATGAGACAATATTGATGGTTGTGCGATAGATTCGATTGTGTTTTGTTGAGTGATTGATGAAGCTTGTGCCTTTTTTGTTAACTATGACTGCTTACGGGATGGGTGTTGAATCAGGTGAAAGGTGGGCTGGTGGTGGATAGTAAGGTTGGGGGAAGTGGTGTTATTAGTGAGTATGGAGATGTGAAGAGCTATTGGCTGGGTGTTAATAATAGAGGCAGAGTGACGACATGGGCAGAGTGTTATTATTTGTGAATATGGAGATGTTAAAGTACATTATGTTGTTGTTAATAGGAGATGCATGGTGATGATTTGTTGGTGTTAACAGTGAATATTGAGATGTTAAAGAACATTATATTGTTGTTAATAGGAGATGCAGGGTAATGGTTTGTGGGTGTTGTTAACAGTGAGGATGGAGATGTTAAAATATATAGTATTGTTGTAGATTGTAGGTGGTGGGTGATGGTAGGGGAAGTTAGTCGGTTTAATAATAAATTTTTGTTCAGACAAGCTTATTGAGTGAGATTATAAAGAGTGGTGTAAAATTTATTTATTTTTATTTTTAGGTAAGCATGCAAAATGACATGTAATGAAGGTTCATCATCTTTGAAGGAACTATTTTGTTTTTTTCATGTTGGAGGCAAATTAGTGTGTAATGATGAAGGTAACATTCAATATACTAGAGGTTATGTCAAGGCGAAGTGGCTAAAACAGCTGATAACACTGAAAGATTTGAGGTTGATGATATCATCATGACTTGGGATTGATTGTAACATGTGTGAGATGAAATATATAGTGAGCTTTGATGAGAAGACACTAATAGATTTAAATGATGATGGTGAAGTTAAGAACTTGTATGACTATAATGAAAGGAGTGGGCATGTGTATATAACACAAAAAGGGAATGATAATGTGTCAGATATATCCGTTGAGGCAGACATGTAAGTGTAAAATTTTTTAGGTTTTATAGTTGTTATTCATGAAGCTGTTGTTGGTTATTAATGAACTGCAGTTGTTATTCACTGCAGGGTTGAAGATCTACTGGGAATGTCACAACAAAGATCCACTCAGTGTCCAAGCATTATGGAAAATGATTATGAACCAGTTAGTTATGGTAGTGTTGCTGATTGTTTGACGGCTGAAATTGGTGGAGGATGTAATAGGCTGCCCTATGGAGTAAAGAGTGCACCTACTCCAATGCTGGAGTTGAACTGTACAAAATGGAGGGGATTACTTTCAGAGTGATGCAGACTTGTGCACATGCATATGCTTTTGAGCAGGCACTATACAAGTACAGCAAAGCACACAAGTTTGAGTTTGAATATGTGAGAAATAGCAAGGACAACATTTCAGTTAAATATAAGATTTTTGGATGTCCTTGGAGGGTAACAACAAATGCTATCGGTAAGACGAGCCCATTACTATGGGTAATGACATTCAGAGATGAACATTTTCATAGCATCCAAGGCAATCTTCAGGTTAGTCATGGTGGAAGATTTAACTTGACATTGTTAATTATAGTTGATGAGGTGAGAAATCACATTGACAAACGTCCAAATGAAATAAGGAAGATATTGCAAACAGAATATGGTGTAAGTCTTACGTACAAGCAAGCATATTGGGCGAAGGAAAAAGCCATGGAAGACATACAAGGAAGACCGCAAGATTCGTATATGTTGATACTTTAGATTTGTGATCGTTTAAAGGAATCAAATGAGAGAACTGTTGCTAAATAGGAAGCAAGGGTGAATAACATATTTTAGCAAGTATTTATTGCATATGGTTGTTGTATTGAGGGATTTATGACTGGTGCTAGACATGTGTTATACATTGATGGCACCTACTTGTCCGGACTATACAAGGGAACAATGCTTTCAGCTTCTGCGTATGATGCGAACAATGAAATGTTGCCCTTTGCAATTGCTATTGTGAAGGGGGAGACATTAGAGGATTGGTCATGATTTTTACACAAGATAAAAGAAGGTCTGACTGTTACAATGCAATTAAAGGGGTGGTAAGGACAATTTGGGGGGGGGGGGGAAGGCATACTTATTGTTATAGGCATGTGAAGGAGAATTTTAGTTTAGAATTGTTGAAAGTAAATAGAGGCAAGAGGAAGACTAGTGGGTGTGCAAAGGAAGATGCATTACGGTTGCTCGATAATGTTGCATATGCAAGGTTGGATGCAGATTTCAATAAGGCAATGGACTACATGTTTTCACCCCCGCTGTCATCAAGGTCATGATTAATGTTTAAATACGTTTTATAGTTGAATAAGAGATCCGAGATAATTAAAAACTTTTTGCAACACTTGTACAACATGATCTCCATTCATTTTTAAATAAAAACAATTGGCATATTCGGTTTATCACATATACAATATCAGAGTATTAACAAAATTCCCGATATTCATCCGGGATAATATCATTAATCCAAGAGTTTTATAGGGCATCATCGCCCATCTCAATTTCCCATATCGGGGATTACACAATAACTACAAACCTATGGTCAATCCAATATATACATACAGTTGTCCAAATGATAACCAAAAACCAAAAAGAAACTAAGACTACCACTGGCAATCCTAGTCGTCCTTGTTCACTTGCTTGCCTCGAGATCCACTTGCCCTGGCTAAAAATGTTATTTGGAAAGAGTGAGATTCAAAAGAATCCCAGTAGCAACAGTTTACGAATATGATGTATAATTAAACAAAGAAAGTAAGTATATATCGCAATGCAGCATAACAATATTCAAGGCCGGGCTAACCGCCACGTCCCCTCAATCAATATTCAAGGCCGGGCTCACGCTACGTCCCCTCAACAATATTCAAGGCTGGGCTCACGCCACGTCCCCTATTCAAGGCCAGGCTTACTGCCTCGTCCCCTCGCTCATTCAATGATAAATACATACAAGTAATGCATTAAACATGATGTAGGATAAAGTGTCACTACCTTGTTCTTTCCGTCCTTGATCAGGCGTAGGCCTTCTACGATCCGGGCAAATATCGAATCCTATAGTCATAATTAAGGACGACACGTTATCACTTATTCCAATACTCAATTGACTTCAAAACACTTAGTTTCGGTTATCATTAAAGTCCCTTAAGTAGCTATGAAAGTCTCTAACAATCGCCTAAAAGGATTGGGAAGTACTATCTCAAAGACCACTCTTTTTAGTGTGCCTCATAAAACGTGCCGCTTCCGGCTTCCGACTCGGTTCTAAAGTATTAAATGTACAAGAAATAGGTCATAACCTATCCAAGTATCATTTTAGACTCTTCCATAGTGTTTCTTGTGGTTATATTAGCTTATGATGAAAATTTACCAAAATACCCCCGGGACCCCGGCCCGGCCCAATGGCACGTTTTCCCAAAATTTTGACCAAGGCTATTCTGACGTATTTTCAGCCAAGGAATCCATTTCCTGGCTTGAAATCACCAAAATCATGCTCAAATTACGAAAATACCTTTGACAGCCCCTTTTAGGGATTTCAGTGGCGTTTTCGTAATTATGCTTTTTCAGCTTCTACCGAAAAAGTGCCCAACTTTAACCATACATATTTTTGCCCACTGAATCCAATGGAACCATCTATTTCATGTAAAACCAGCTCCTACCCCTCAGAACAGTGCTGGCCGAAAGTTTAGGCAAAGATTGGAAAAATTAGACTTTTGTGTCTTAACTTCCAAAAATTATAACTAATTCTAGAAAAATATAATTGAGGTGATACCAAAGCCCATTGAAAGATATTTAAGTCCCCTTTACTAAAAAAATATGTACCATTATCAGAAATTACCACAAAAATACAGAATTTAAGAAATGTTCACACTGCTCCAGAATTGTTCCCAGATTTAACATCAAACTTTGGACAGTCATAACTCCTAGCTCAAAAGTCGAAATTATATAAATTATATGTCCATTTTGAAGCTTGTCATGTGAAATTTAAGACTGGAAAATTTCATAATTTTTCAACACCATTTGCTATTTTAAAATGTCCATGCAAGACCACTGCTAGCATAGAGTTTTTAACTGACCAAACTTGCAACTTTTCAATCCAAGTTTCCAATCAACTTCTATCTATCCAAAATACATCTCAAAACACCATATCCATGACAACAACAACTCAAACACCACAAGACCCTAATTTTCGAAAATAGGGTTAAATTCCCAAAAATTCCAACTGAACCAAATGACCACAAAACTTATATCAAAATGCTCAACTTACTCACCTCTTTAACTTTCCCAAAGGAGTTCCTTGGTTCACCAAACTCTATATTTCCTTGAGAGCTCAAATCACCACCAATGGAAAATCTAAAACCATAGAATTGAAGCTCTCAACACAAGGAACAAGATTGAAGAAGAGTTTTTCCATTAGGGGTCATTAAGAGGGTCAAATGGCTCACCTATTTCACCAAGTTCTTCCTCCTTCTTGGGCAGCCATGGAAGCACACATGAGAGAGGGAGTGGAGAGATGAAGAGTGATGATGAAGATGAAGTTGAGGGCAAAAATTCTGCCTTCCCTTGTCTCATACACATAAGAGAGAGGGAGAGAGAGACAATGAGAGATTGAATGTATGGAGGGAGATGTAATAATAATTCTTTGACTCCCATACTCCATTCAGCTGAATGCAAGGGAAGAGGGAGAGAGAAAAATCATTGCACCATGCCCTTGACTTCTCTAAACACTCCACCATCAAGTAAGCTTGCCACTTGTAATCTTCTCATAATTAATCCTCCACTTAGTTATACTAACCAATTCCATTAACCCATTGGCTACATATCTCATTTCTTCTTAGTTAGAAATTAATCTCTCCATCAATTACTAACTAATTAACCATTAATTTTCCATTTCTTCAATTCTTCCACTAATTATGACATATTAACTTAAATTGCCACATTACCCATAATAATTCAAACTTTAATTCACAAAATATTCTTAATAATTATCATCAGCCCTTAATCAAAAATTTGGGGCGTTACACAAAATTCCTATCCAGAGATGTATGAGTGGATGAATCAGCAAGGGGATATTGATAAGTGGGCATTGAGTAAGTTCTCCTTCTGAAGATGGGATAAGATAACTTCTAACATTGCTGAATCATTTAACGCGTAGATGGTGAAGGAGAGGAAACACAATGTTGCCCAACTTATTCATGAACATCGTGAGAAGGTTGCCAAGAAGATGTATGCATCAAGTATGGCAATGAGTAAGTGGAAAAATGGGATAAGCCCTAATATAGAGTCCATGCTGAAGGAAAATGTTGCTCATGCTGAACATATGTCCCCTGAAAATTATGGTAGGGGTGGCCTTTGTGTTCATACCAAATATAGATCCTTAAGTGTTGATCTTAGTTTGCGTCTTTGCAGTTGTCAAGCATGGCAAATGTCGAGGATCCCTTGTGCACATGCTTGTGCAGCCATAAAGCATGTCCATGGCAATGTGTATGAGTACGTTGAAGAATGCTACAAAATCACATCCCAACAAAAGATTTATAGCCGTAACATGGTTCCAATTGTGACAATCGACAAACCTGACATAAACAACTATATGTTGGAAAATTTTGTGAGTTAAACTTTTTTGATGCCCCCAAGGACCAGCCAACCTTCAGGTAGGCCAAGAACCAAAAGGCGTGAATCACAATTCAAAAACAAGAAGATATACCACTGTGCAAGTTGCCATGAAGTCGGTCACACTAGAAGGACATGCAAAAATCGAAACCCAAGTTGATATTGGATGAAGTCATGCTTAGAAGTAATACTGTTGGCAACATGAAGGAGTTACAATATTGTGAAGTGAAACTTTTTGATTATGTTTTTTTAAAGTTACTGTCAACCCACTTATGATTTTTTGGGAGATGGGTTGCTGTCAGTTGTTTACTCTAATAAGTAGTTACTATATGTAGTATTTGATGTAATTCAATGTTTGTTACAAGGAAACATTATGTACTACTCCAGAGTTAATGTTCCCTTGTCATGAAATATGTGAATGTGTACAAGGGGTAATGTGTAACTCTTTTTTGGGCTTTATATGGTTGCTAAATGTAATTATGCAGATTGTGATATGACAGTAACTGATAAATATCTTAAGGTGTTAATCAATAGAACCATGTTGTTATTATAGAGCTCATGATGTTATTACACTGGTAACATCTATTTTTGCAAACTTGTTGTGTTTTCACGTCTTCTGTTGTCCGTGTGAATGGAAGATATGAAAGGTGTTGTGTTTGGGCAATGATGCTAAAAGTTCCAATTTCTTGTTGGGCAGATATTAATCAACGAAATAATGTCGTTAACAATGAACATAATATTGTTAATAATGAAGATAATGATGTTATTACGTGGATAGATGTTGTGTTTTCCCATCTACATGACGACCTCCTAACTTGTTCCTTTGAAGATGTTAATGGATGAGGCCTAATCGTTAATAATGAATATAGTGATGTTATTACGTGAATAGATGCTGTGTTTTCCCATCTACACGACGACCTCGTAACTTGTTCCTTTAAAGATGTTAATGGATGAAGCGTAGTTGTTAATAATGAATATAGTAATGTTATTATGTGGATACATGTTGTGTTTTCCCATCTACATGACGACCTCGTAACTTGTTCCTTCGAAAATGTTAATAGACGAGGCGTAGTCGTTAATAATGAATATAGTGATGTTATTACGTGGATACATGTTGTGTTTTTCCATCTACACGACGACCTTGTAACTTGTTCCTTCAAAGATGTTAAGAGATGAGGTATAGTCGTTAATAATGAATATAGTGATGTTATTACGTGGATACATGTTGTGTTTTCCCATCTACACGACGACCTCATAACTTGTTCCTTCAAAGATGTTAAGAGATGGGGCATAGTCGTTAATAATGAATATAGTGATGTTATTACGTAGATACATGTTGTGTTTTTCCATCTACATGACGACCTCGTAACTTGTTCCTTTGAAGATGTTAATAGATGAGGCGTAGTGTTACTAATGAATATAGTGATGTTATTACATGGATACATGTTGTGTTTTCCCATCTACATGACGACCTCGTAACTTGTTCCTTCGAAGATGTTAATGGACGAGGCCTAGTTGTTAATAATGAATATAGTGATGTTATTACGTGGATACATGTGTTTTTCCATCTACATGACCACCACCTAACATGTTCATTCAAAGCTATTAATGGATGAGGCTTGGTCATTAATAGCGAAGATAATGATGTCAAATCAAAAAATATACAAACATGTGACACGTAATCAGATTGTACATTTAATAGTGGCCAAGTAGCGTCCAAACTGGGCGACAAAAAGGCACAAAAAGCCACAACATGTGCACACAACTAGCATGCTTTTCAGAAAATAACGTTGGCCATAACAAAAAGGAGATTGCCAACATGTTTCTATTGTGGCAGACAATATCACTACAGTCTACTATGTCGATCGTTGTCGTTTAGTCGGTGGCTTTGACAGCAGACTAAGAGCATCAAGTCTGGATGAATTTCGAGGATGATTCACCAACCACCATAAAATATCCTTCCTGTACTGTGTAACTTGATCCTATAGAAAATAAAGTACGCATCAAAAGTTGAGAACATTTTCATGAAAAGTAAAGTACACATGAAAAGTTGAGAATTATTTCTGCAAAAGTGCATACATTTGTGTAATCTAGTGTCACATTTGGACTCCATTGAAACAACCATATCAACACGTGGACACCACAGTCTTTCCTACAATTGCAAACAACAGTCACTTCCTTGGTAACACAAGTGAAAAATGTCAAAGTGTTCTACACAGCAGATAAGGTAAGACATACAAATTATTTTGCTACGGTATAGGCGCCCGAATGATATCACCCTTTAGATTCTTGCCATGCTGATTGTGACCGACAAATTAAACTATATCATGAAACTTGTCCCATTGAACAAAAAAAAAACAATAACATCAGTGGAGTTGTGATCATTATAGATTAAATGAAAGGAAACGATCAGTGATAAAGCACAGTGCATTTGTCTGATTTTCAAATATGCTATTTTTCTTTGTTTTTTTTCTGGTAAACTGTTGGTTGCATAGAGTCCAGAACAAAGAAATTCATGGTTTTCGTCTCTAAGGCAACACAAAACCAATGCTCACGCACAAGTACAGGGCCAATAACCAAATCACAATACTTTATATTGTAGCCTATTCGATCCGGCAGTAATTGACCCTTGTAATATGACGGTCTCCAATTCTTACCTTTACTGACAACGATTGTCTACAAAATACACATATTAGTACCAACAAAAAAAACACAACCCCTGATTTCCTCAAAATATACTGACCATAAAGTCGGCATAAAAAATGTGCCTCTTAATGACTCCTTGTTCCTTCATAGCTACCATCAAAGTCTTGCAAACAAGTAACACCACTTGCAGTCCATAACGACATAATCAATCCTTGGCTATTTACTCAACAACATATAGCATATCATCTATATTTGGTCTTACTTACTCGATTGTTCACCTTATGAATTCCACCTAAAGAGTATAGCTTTTCTCGAGTGACATATTTGTCACACATGGTCACCATTTCGCTATCATTACATTCAATAACAAGGCAACAACAAAATAAATGTTACAAAACATTATTCAATTTCTCTAAAATACAAATGAAAAATAAGACAAACATCGATCACTCACATATCTCCACCTATGCTTGGAGGAAGCTGGGAAATTACACGGAAAAACCTTTCCTTGTCATCCACTTCCTTCTTTTTCCGCTTAATTTCCTTGGGCATAATATCGGGGGATTCTATTTTCTTCTCTTTTCTAACCCTACATGATCTGTGCAACACTTGACCCATGCCAAACTCTTCGTCCTCCACAACGTCCCCTCCTTTTCCTCCACTATCTGATACACTAATGGGAGAATCACCAATATCACTTTTTGAAGCCTTCTCTTCCTCTTCATCATTTTCTTCTCCTTCAGCAAAAACAACGTTATCATCATCCTGTGCATGAGGGTCCATTTTCTTCTTGTGATCTTTCTATCCTTCGACCTTTTCTTACCCCTTCTCTTCACTTGGACTTTTATCAACTCCTCAGCAATGACCCTCGTCAATCTTCTATATATATCCTTCAGGTCCTAATCGTGACAAATGAAATGTCAACCTTATGAATTTGTTTGTAACATACAACTACGGGAAGTTAGATACACATACGTGGTCTAAATGGTCAATTCCTATGTTGTCCTCTGGCTCAACATATATTTAGGATGCCATTCCTCTAAATAGTATGCCCATATTGCTTTCCCTCTCTAATTTAACCATTTCTTTTAATCTCTCCTCAGTCCAGTATTTAATACATCGCTATATTGATGTCTCTCAATTGTCACCATTGTGAAGTGCTCACTGAAATATACCTTCCCATTCAATCACATATAATCAGCTACAGCAATTGGCAATTGAAGCATATAAATTGAAAAATAAATATAAATACATACCAACAATAAGTACACGCATCCACCAACATTCGTGTTGCTAGTCTTCTTCTTCCTAACATCTCTTACATAGTCTTCCATCTCTTTCCATAACTCTTGAATTATGAAGGTCGCCCAATCAAATTTTTGAAAGCCCTTTATGGTCACACTTATCACCTTCGGTAACTGATAACTGACCTTTGGGCTTGCAATGGGAGATAGAAACGTTCCAAGTATGTACAACATAAACAAGAACTCAAAATTATCATTCTATCTCCCCTCTATAATAGCCTAAAAAATCTTGCTATATAGGTGTCTTGAATACTCACTCTTCAGCTGTGTGTACACCGGGTCATCATAATCCATATTAGCACAAACAAGTTCACCTTCGTGCGGGACACCAAGTAACTGTTGCACATCAATCGCCAAAATTTCCCTTGTCTTGCCCCTAATTTAGAATTAGTGCCTGTTTGGATTAGCGGTGGAGAAGGAGCTTTTTTTACAGATGGGTTTTTGAAAAAGTCATATAGAAAAAAAGAGCTTTGTAGATGTGATTTGTGTTTGGATTGGTGGTGTCAGAAGTGAGTTTTTTTTTCATAAAAGTTGAGAGAAGTAACTTGGATGAGCTTCTCATAAAAGCTCCATTTGCTTCATAAGCCCAGTCATCCCAAAAGCTTTCACAAACACATCAAATGAGCTTTTGGAGCTTTTAGCCCCCAGATGGCCTTTTTTTGGAGCCAAATGGGTTCCCAAACAGACCCTTAGTGAGTTGGTGGATCATATGAGCGGAGCATTGACGCAATAAGATCTTTCGGTAACCGATTACAACCTCCAACCTCAAGCAACTTGCTGAAACATAATCTCTCAACCCTATCCTTCATACTTTTGTCTTTGCTTATGAAGTCTGCCAATTGCTTGAACTGTCGGATTGAGGAACGTGTGATAAAAATTATTTTCCTCTTTGTACTCTTCTTCTTCGTTCTTGATTTCTTTTCATTATGAGTATATTTTGCCTTCTTACAATATTTCTTTCTCTCTTGGTCACTCAATGCTCTCCATGCTTATAGCGCATCATCGAAGGGTAAAACACATTTATCATCTTTTTTCCCCTTTAATTTCTTGAAAAACTCTCTTTTAAACAACACCAAGCCATTATTCAATCCTTTAGTTGTCTCCCCTTTTCCCACCTCTTTGTTCCCTTATTCATCTAAATTCTGCCCTCCTCCCACAACCTTATGCCCTTCTTCAACGACCTCATGACCTTCTCCACCAACGTTTTGCCTTTCTCCTCCCCCCTCCTGCCCTTCTTCAACCACCATGTTCTGCTGCAAAAAAACTTTCATCATCCAAGTACAGGGGCCTTAACAAAATAGACCCTAAACTAAACATGTATCCAATTATACAATCCAATCAACTCTCTATGCATGAGAATACAAACCTCTACAATGTTACACTCTATCAAATTAGTCATATTCATAAACATATTCAAACCTCATGGGCAGCGATCTAATTTCTATTTCTGTCACTACAGGAATAACTGCAAAGCCTACAGTTTTTAATCAAAATTTTTAAGTTCTTTGTTATGCCTAAAAACAACATCTCTCTCACTATTAACAACATCAGCTTCTTTATTAACAACATCTCTCTCACTATTAATCAAAAGAAATCAACATATGAACATGTAAAATATAAAAATCTAGTACTGCGAGTTAATGAACCAATTTTCCCACATCAGTACAGAAGCATTATATATATATATATATATTCAATCGTCAGCCCGAGCTCACGTCTCCTCATTTCCCTCAACCCGAGCTAGTGTCTCCTTTTCCCTTTTGCCTCATTTCTCTCCGTCACTCTCTGATCTGATGCCTGGTCGAGCTCATGTCTCCTCCTTTTCTCTTTTGCCTCGTTTCTCTCCATCACTCTCTGATCTGATGCCTGGTCGAGCTCGTGTCTCCTCCTTTTCCCTTTTGCCTCGTTTCTCTCCATCATTCTCTGATATGATGCCTGGTCAAGCTCGTGTCTCCTCCTTTTCCCTTTTGCTCGTGTCTCTTAGTTCCCCTTTTTAGGAGGGTATTTAGGTAATTGTGTTAACATTTCATATCCCAGATTCCTCATACCTCACTGATTTGGGATTTGTTAATTTCACCCAAGCATTCTGTCCTTTTCTAATTTCGTTTGTAGTTTTCTAGAATTTTCCCTAACACATAACACCTTAATTTTCTAAATAATATAAAATATTTAAATTACCTAATAAAACAAAGATATATGGTAGAATAAAGTGTTTAAGCCCGTTATAGTAATTGCATATCCACCATGATAGAAATAATTATAGACCAATGATGGAAGATCTGTCATGGTAATTAAAACAAACCATAACAACAGTGACAAAGAAAAGAGCATAGGCGAACAACGAGATTTGAGTCTAATGGAAGGGGTTAGCCCCTTACAATGTGATGAATCCACGTTTAAATTCTTGCTAGGAGAAGTGCTGGCATTTAGTATTAGACAGTGTCACTACAAAAAATGTGATTTAGTAGCGGTTAAAAATGGTTATTAGTAGCGGTTTTAACTGCTACAACCAACATTAGTAGCAGTTCATAAAACCCCTACTAAATTGTATGTTGCAAGCGGTTTACTCAAGCAAAATAACCGCTACTTTTCTTGTAGCAATTCAATTTCATCGCTACAACATCGCCATAAGCAATAATTGTTTTCTGTGATATTTGTAGCGATTATATAACCGCTACAAATATCAAAAAGTGAAATTTTCAAGGCGTGAAAAGAAAAATAAATTTTTTTAGCTATTTTCTAGCGGTTCGTGAACCGCTACAAATATGATTTCCCTTTAATTAGTAGTGGTTATATAACTGCTACTAATTTTATCAAAATTCAAAATTCATGCCAAAAAATTAATTTCAATTTGAAAAAAGCGCATTAATTAGTAGCGGTTTAGTAACCGCCACAAAAATTAAGAATTTTTTTTAAAAAAATACAATCATTTGTTTTAGTTTTTTTTATATTAAATTAAATATTTTATTTTTTTAGTAGTTTAGCTAATTTAATTAGTTTATTATTCAATAGTTTAGCTCATTAGTAAATTAAAAGGAATAATTTAATTTACTTGGATAAGTATAAAGATTGTATTGATAATATTATTAAGGATATGTAGGTAAAAAGGAACTATTATGTTGTCCACTACAATGTGATTGTGTATGAAAAATAAATGAAAATGAGATAAAACTCTGAAATATCTGGAAAAAACAATGGTGAGAATAAATTTTATGCGAAGGAAAGAAGTATTCAAATAAAAAATTTGAAAACTTGTTATCATATTTGATCGTATTGTTAAGCTCCTCAACTCATACAAAAAAAAAATTTGTAAATGAGAGAAAATGAAAGAAGGGTAAGGTGAAAAGAAATAGGGGAGTGTTTGAAATGGGATGTGGTGTGAGTATTTATAAGAATGCGCGTAGCATTTATAGCGGTTAATGTATCCATTTTGTAGCGATTTTAAATTAGTAGTGGCTATTGTTATTTTTGTAGCGGTTTAAAAACCGCTACAAATATTATTTTATTTTTTTTTAAATATTTTTTTTCCAGTATTTTTTTTAAAGATAAAAACATAATTTGAATTTGATCACTCATCCTTGTCATCCCTACAGAAATTAAGTAGAAAAATTATTGTTAGTGATGTATTATTAAATTTAAAAAATTTAATTTAAATGATGTAGACTTAAAAAAACGCACCACAGTAGAGGTAAATTGTCATCGCCTTTAGGGTAGTAGTTTTCAAAATTGGTGGGTTGAAATGGCTCTGTCACACCCTGATCTCAATTTGAACCTTTTTCAGAGTATTTGTGGAAAACGATATGCGGTTCGGTAGGCAACACAGGAATAGCATAACTATACTGATAATATGTACTTGATTACGGAAATTCCCCTCAGGGATTCGTACCTGATAATTACAATTAGTGTAGCCGCACAGGGCTACTTGGGTGTCTAAACTCGTCCCAGTGAAACGGAGACATATTCCTAACTTCATTCCGCACTGCAGACTTTATTCTGCACTGCAATCCTCTCGTGTAGTTCTCTTCTTTGCTCTCAATATATCTTTTGTCTTCTCCTGTCTAAATTGTTGGTAGGGGAGGGTGAGATTTGAGAGAATTTTAGTAGGAAACAAATACCATAATGCATGCATGATTGATGCTATGTGTATGACATGTTAGCTTTATCTAGATGTATGCCCCATAATGACATTTCTGCATGCTCAATGTTTCATACAACAAGACTATGGCCACAGCGAAAACAGAAACAGAGCTTCATTTATTCAAGTATGCTATACACAATCAAGTAAAGCAATCACATACATCACTACACAAGCAAATATATCAAATACATGCAAGAAAGGTAAGTCCCCTACCTTAACCCTTTTCCGCCTCGAAATACGTGCCTCGATCTACGTGCAAACAGCTCGGGGCTTCATATTCGATCCTACAATGTCAAATGTACTATTTAGACACTTCCATAGTGTTTCTGGGGGTTATATGAGTCTATCTTGAAAAATTACTAAAATACCCCCGGGGACCCGGTCCGGCCCCGCTGTACTCGTTCCAACCGTACTTTTCCTGAAATTTTGACATGGGCTATTCTTACATATTTTTGCCCAAGGAATCCATTTTCGGACTCGAAATTATCAAATTTAATGTCAAATTACGAAATTGCCCTTGACAGCCCTACTTTTAGGGTTTTAGGGGTGTTTCCGTAATTATGCTTTCTCGGCCTTTTTTGAAAAAGTGCCCAACTGTAACCCCACCTATTTTCGCCCACTGAATCCAATGGAATCATCAAATCATTGAAAATCCAACTCTAAGACCCATTTACAATGCTGGCCGAAATATATAGGTTTTAAGGGGAAAATCGGGGTTTTTTGGTTTCGGCTCCATAAACACGTTCCTTTCTACTCCTAACCACTTTATTGACTATTCCATTAGGTTACAACTACCATTTAGACTCAATTTGGGCAGCATAACCCCTAGGGAAACCCAATTTCCAAACTTTAAAACCAATGACAATCCGGCGAAATTTCACCGATTAAATTGCCCACAGCAGCCAGAATAAGCAATATACGAAAGTTTGGAAGTTACCTCAAGCTCCTTCTGACTTTTCCCAAATATAGCTGAAAACCCTAGTCCTCTAAACTCCAAAATCTTGCTTCAAATTCCTCAAACAACATAGAAGAGAAGCTTAGGAGAAGGATTATACACGTTAGGTACGAATTCACCGAAGAAATCGACCTATCTTGTGAGATTTCTCCTTCCTCATTTCGATTTTTCTAGAATTAGTTATGATTTTTAATACCCCAAAATTTAGGATTTGAGGCTTGGGAATAAGCCTAAATTAAGTGGACTGCTAAGCCCCAATTTAGCAGGAGCCCAAATTTATCCCCTAATGATTCTAATATCTTTGGGGTATTAAGAAAGTAAAATGATGAATTTTGGAGAAAGTAATTATGTTTTTGGTGAAATCGCCTATGAGGCAGTGAGCTTATCATAAGGTTTTGGAAGACTAAATGATAAGTAAAAATTATGAAATTTTACAGGATGAAATTAGACATCCTAAGCTTTAATTTGATAGGTCATATGACTCAATAAGAGCTATACACAAAAAGATATGAATTTTTGAAGTTAGCCCAGAAAAACTGGAAAGTTTCTGAAACAACATGCAAAGAATGAAATTCTGGGAATTTTGTGATTCCATAAAGTAAAATTCTATATTTTTCCTTGAAAATAGACTCAATAAGAGTTCTATAGGGTTTGGAATCACCTCATTTCGATTTTTCTAGAATTAGTTATGATTTTTCAAAGTTTGGTCAGAAATCTGCCAGAATTTTGTAAAATCCGAAATTTTTGGAAAATTAGTAAATGAATAAAATAGAATATATAATATGATATAAGCATATTCCTTCTTCTTCCTTCAGCTTAAACTGACGCAAATATCAGCTGAACATAGAGAGAGAGTTTAGAGAGAGAAGGAGAGGAGAAAACTCACGAGATAGGTCGATTTCTTCGGTGAATTCGTACCTAACGTGTATAATCCTTCTCCTAAGCTTCTCTTCTATGTTGTTTGAGTTATTTGAAGCAAGATTCATGCTTTTTTGAAGTTAGGGTTTCAACCAAGTCAAGAAAATCCAGAAGGAGCTTGAGGTAACTTCCAAACCTTCGTATATTGACTATTCTAGCTGCTGTGGGCAATTTAATCGGTGAAATTTCGCCGGATTGCCATTGGTTGTAAAAATGGAAAATGGGTTTCCCTAGGGGTTATGCTGCCCAAATTGATACTAAATGGTAGTTGTAACATAATGGAATAGTCAATAAAGTGGTTAGGAGTAGAAAGGAACGTGTTTACGGAGCCGAAACCGAAAAACCCCGATTTTCCCTGGAAAACCCATATATTTCGGTCAGGGGTCTAAATGGGTCTTAGAGTTGGATTTTCAATGATTTGATAGTTCCATTGGATTCAGGAGGGAAAATTAGGTGGGGTTACAGTTGGGCACTTTTTCAGAAAAGGCCGAGAAAGCATAATTACGGAAACGCCCCTAAAACCCTAAAAGTAGGGCTGCCAAGGGCATTTTCATAATTTGACTTTGAATTTGATAATTATGAGTCCGGAAATGGATTCCTTGGGTGAAAATATGTAAGAATAGCCCATGTCAAAATTTCAGGAAAAGTACAGCCGGACCGGGTATGATGGGGCTAGGTCCCCGGGGGTATTTTAGTAATTTTCAAGATAGACTCATATAACCCCCAGAAACACTATGGAAGTGTCTAAATAGTACATTTGACATTGTAGGATCGAATATGGAGCCTTGAGCTGTTGGCACGCATTATGAGGCACACATTTCGAGGCGGAAAATGGTTAAGGTAGGGGACTTACCTTGCATGTATTTGATATCTTTGCTTGTGTAATGATGTATGTGATTGCTTTACTTGATTGTGTAGAGCATATTTGAATAAATGAAGCTCTGTTTCTGTTTTCACTGTGGCCATAGGCTTGTTGTTGAAACATTGAGCATGCAGAAATGTCATTATGAGGCATACATCTAGATAAAGCTAACATGTCATACACATAGCATCAATCATGCATGCATTATGGTATCTGTTTCCTACTGAGATTCTCTCGAATCTCACCCTCCCCTACCAACAATTTAGACAGGAGAAGACAAAAAATATGTTGAGAGCAAAGAAGAGAACTACAAGAGAGGATTGCAGTGCGGAATGAAGTCAGGAATATGTCTCCGTTTCACTGGGACGAGTTTAGACACCCAAGTAGCCCTGTGCGGCTACACTAATTGTAATTATCAGGTACGAATCCCTGAGGGGAATTTCCGTAATCATGTACATATTATCAGTATAGTTATGCTATTCCTGTGTTGCCTACCGAACTGCATATCGTTTTCCGCGAATACTCTGATAAATGTGAAATTAAAATAAGGGCGTGACTTACGGCTACATTATTTGAATTTATCAGGTATGAACCCCTCGGGGGATATTTTGTAATTATGTACATATTATCAGTATAGTTATGCTATTCCTGTGTTGCCTACCGAACCGCATATTGTTTTCTGTGAATACTCTGATAAATGTGAAATTAAAATAAGGGCGTGACAGGCTCACTCTCGTAGGCGATGTTATCGCCTTCACCCATGTCGTAAAGGTCTCGTGGCTTTAAATGAACGACCATGTGCCAATTCCTGTGCCTCTCGTCCTCGACATAATAAACCTGATGTGCCTCTGAAGCAAGAATATACGGCTTATAATCTTGAGAAATCCCAGTATGAATTGGCTGTGAGAAATTAACTGATGTGATCCCTAAGTCGTCAGTTGTCAGTCCCCGAGAAGTAGTGGTATTTGCCCACAAACACTTGAACAGCATCACGGTGAAACGGCCTTGATAATTAAGTTCGACCACATCAAGAAGCTTTTCATAGTAAGGGACACCTCCAAACTGCATGTTGGCGTCACTACTGCTCGCATAACTCCTTATCCCAAATGTGCCATAAACACCCGAATTTTGAGTTTGCAATCCTTGATCCCGTGAAACCGTGCAAAACTTGAAATCATTGACATTGTATTATGTAAACTTTTTTGTATGATCAAGAGGGCCGATTGCGAGAGCTCTGAAATCTGGTGAGTATGAGTTGTGGTCATTTAGTATTTTGCGCGCAAACCAGCTCGGGAATTCTCTGTGGACTTTTTTGTCAGCTTCAGAGGATGTTTGTGTACGGATCCTGAGTTGACACTTAACATGACTTCTGAATTCCCTGCAATTAATAATGGAAAGGTGATAGTGAAATGAAAGTGAAAAATGTTACGAAAAATATAGAATAACATGTGAGTGTATAATTCTTACTGTATGAAAAGTTTAACTTGAGTGCAATTAATCAAGACATGTCTTTGTGCTTGCAACTTCTCAGTTGCTGTTAGTTTGAAGTTCTCAGTTGCTTATTTTTTTAAATTTTTTCACTCTTTTTTTTAAAAAAATTCTCACTCCCTTTTTCTTTAACCCACTCACATCACACTTCTTTTCTTTTATATATTTGTATTAGGAAGCCAATTTCATTCTTACTTTCCTTTTTTTCTTCTACTCACATAACAAAAACATATAAGCACATCTCTTTTAAATTTAATAATAGTAGAATAAATTAATATAATATGAAAATAAGTGTCATATAAAAAGTATGGGGAATTAATTAAACACATCATCAAAGAAAAGGAGATAAGGGCCTAATGGTATTTGAGAAAAAAACTAAAAGAATAATTAAATAAAGCGGGCTAGCCTGTGCTCGTTTAGACCGAAATCAAATGGCGGCCCGAACCTGATTATTTTGATCGAGGCCCGTTAGCCCAGCCTAAATTACTTCCTCTACAAACGTATTCGTAGTAGTTATACAAAACCACTACTCAAGTAACTAAACTGCTACTACATTTGTAGCGATTTGAATAAACCGCTACAATATTCAGTAGCATTAACTCATCATCTTGCATTATTTGTAGCGGTTTTATAACCGCTACAAATATTGGAGTCTGTGGCAAGAGATGAAAAATGAAATTTTTGCTGCATGTTTGTAGCGGTTGCTAAACCGCTACTAAATTGAAAAGGAGAAAGGTGCTAAATATTAGTATCGGTTGGAAAACCGGTACTAATATCATAGAAATTTTAAATTTGGCGTTAAAAAATTAATTTCTTTTTCTTTTTAATTTTTTAGAAGTTGTATTTCTTAAAACCACTACAAATTTTTTGTGAATTTTTTTTAAAAAAACTTATAATTATCTATCACAAATTTTATAATATGGTATTGAATAATTTATTATTTCAATAGTTTAGCTGATAGTAGTTATTAACTAAAAAGAATGATTTAATTAAATTGGTATAGTATAAACTATATATTGGTAATATTATTGAGAATATGTAGGTAATAATAAATTATTATATTGTCTACTATAATGTGATTATCATTATGTAAGGAAAAGAGGAAACAGTAAGAAAAGGTCCTTCAATATCTGGAAAAAAAGAAAAATAGTGAGAATAAATATTATGTGAGAGAAAAAAATATTGAAATCAAAGAATAAAAAAAACTTTTTATCATATTTAAGCGCCTTGTTCAGCTTCTCAGCTCTTAGAAAAATATTTGTAAATTAGAAAAAACGAAATAGAGGAAGGGTTGAAAGAAATGGGGGAGTGTTTGAAATGAGGTGTGGTGGGGGTATTTATAGGAATCTGCGTAGCACTTATAGCGGTTAGTGTGACAGGATTTGTAGCAGTTTATTTTTGTAGTGGTTATTGGGACGTTCTTTGTAGCGGTTTTTACATTTGTAGCGATTTATATTGATTTTGTAGCGATTTTGGAACCGCTACCAATAATGTCCTGAATTTTTTAAAAAAAAATTATACATCAAGGATTGCAAAACAAAAGCATAATTTGTTTAATTATACATTTAGTTCGTGATATCACGCCACTGCATATGCTGAGCGTAGTAGTGTCTAGCTTGCTACTGCATCTGATAGGCCACCACAGCCTGTGTCTTAGCAATCTCTGAACGGAGCTCCTCAACAAACTTATCCCTTGGACGTCTGACCCCAGACGTCCATGCTCAAGAGCTGCCAGCCTTAGAGGCGCCACTCCTCCCTTAGGCTATACTAGATCTGGCGTCTATCCCCATCCCCCTCACGTGTCCAGGGTGATCAACTGGACCTAGACTCACTTTCAATAGCGTAATGGGGTCCACAGATCCCTATGACTTTTGGGTCTAGGTCTCTCTCAGCTCAGCTTGTGATAGATGCATCCGCTCCTGCCATTTTATGAAACAATTAATTATTATTATTATTCAAAATAAAGTTGTTTTATAAACAATATAACAATAAATTATTATTATTATAAAATAGGAAATTAACTTACAATGGCCTCCTCTCCCTACTGAGAGGTTGGAGTCTCGTCATGGTGTCTATGGGTGACAGCGAATAACTCCATGTAGTCCGTCTGATGGTTCTCCTGTTGTGCCTTCCTCTTCTAAAACAACTACAAAATTAAATTAGTATCAAGAATAACAAAATTCTAAATTTATAATATGAAATAACCACATAAAAGTAATGACATTGTAAAAACTTACCAGCTTACTGTAAGTGACAGCAAAGGTTTTCTATCTTGCCGTGTGGTGGATCGTCCGATACCTTGGCATCTCGTATTCCTCTGAGAAAGCGCCTGCCAAAAAAAATATTAAAAATAAAAAATTATAATTATTATAAACATACAAATTATGAAATTTAAATTTAAATTATAAGTAAATTACCTGTCCCCTTGCGCTCCTCCTAAACTGGACAAAACTCACCCAGTCGTTCGGTGGGACACCGTATAGGACGTTCTTGATCAGCTGTTGCAAAGGAATCATCCCATTCTTATTTATAATGTGGAAGACACGATTCCTCTTGTTCTTCCAGTTGTTGCCCATCTTCATCAGAGTGCACCTCTTCCGGTTGTCCTGGATAGCAAACCTAAGCTGTAACACAATTGAATAAAAATAATTAAATACAACTAATTACAAATGACACGATTAATAAATATTAATTAAATACAATTAATTATAAAATACATAATATAATTAAATAATATTAATTACATGCACTGCCTTGTCCTATGCCAGGTCCTTCAGCTCCTTTAGAATGTTCCTCCAAGTCCTGAAGTGAAAGGAGACCGTATCCAATTCGAGCCCAGCTCGTTCAAGAAGCGGTTGAACATGTGAACCCCATTCTCAATGGGCTGGTCTGTGGCATCGTTCCACGGAACTACAACTCGTAGTATCTAGTCCACGCTGTTTAGACCGGCTACGTCTAGCCTCCTCGTGGACACGTTCCCCTGCTCATCTGCACAATTTACCACATATGTTAGATAAATTTAAATTCACATTTAACAGGTCAAAATTTAATATTTAATTTATTAAATAAAAAAATGTATTTACCTTGGACCTGCACCTCAAACCCAATCGACCGGGAAGACAACCGTCTTGGGTTGTTCTGGTCCCGCGTGTCCTCCTCATCCAGGAACCACTCCATGTCTCTGAAAGGAATTAGGATATCGAACTCCTCATAGTCGTTAACACCAAGCTCACCTCCCTCTCCCAGAACAGCCTCAGGCACCTGTAATGTGGTTGCCTTTTGTGGGGCCATCTATTGTGGCTGTGGTGGGGCCGACTCCAATGGCTGCTGTAGGGCCATCTGCTGTGCTGCGGTCGCCTTCCCACCGTACTGTCCCCTCCATACTGCTGCCACCCCGCAAAATTGATTTAGGAATCTCGGGCTCCTTCCCCTTAGCCTTCTCTGAAGCCATATCAACTGCAAAAATTTTAAAAAAAATAGTCACATTTATATATAAAAATATAATAATAATAATAATAACCGAAAAGAAAATATGTAACTTTCGTATCTCAAGTGAGAAAAATGTGAAATGCTGTAGCAAAACTCTCTGAGAGATGTTAGAATGCTTAGATCTAAAGGAAAACTCTTAGAGAAATTGTCAAGAAACAAAATGGCCAAATGAAACAATTGAAGGGTCGGTGGTACTTATAGTGTTGAAATTTGTAGCAATTTTTTGTAAAATCGCTACAAATAACCTCGGGTAACGGAACACATTGTAGTGGTTATAGGTAACCGCTACAAACATAAGGACACTTAGAGTTCTGTAGCGATACTTAGCCACAAACCACTATAAATGTCGTTAACATTTGTAGCAATTATGTAGAATCGCTACAAAAAGGTGACTATTTGCATTCTGTAGCAGTTTATCTCCAAGTAACTGCTATAAAATAACTGTCACAATTGTCGCGCCTGCTTCACGCCAGTTGGCGCCAAGCTGGTGCCACATTTGATGCAGTTTTGCATGATATAACCGCTACAAAGTAGCTGCTACAAGTTTTGGTGGGAAATTGGTGCTAAATTGCTAGCGGTTTGTTTGTTTTAACCGCTACAAATAACGTTGGCTTACCAACATGCCACTTGGCGCAAAGCTTACTGCTACAAATTTGTAGCGGTTTAGGTTGAAACCGCTACAAATAGTCATATATGTAGTGGTTATAACCAACCGCTACAATTTCTCCATTACGAAATGCCCTTTGTTTTGTAATGTCTCCATAAAAGTGGATAGGAATAGTGAATCTACTAAAACTTTTGAAGAGTAACATGTTTGAGTTAAATAAATAATTTTTGAATGTTAAGAAAATTTATTTAGTTAATTATTTGTAAAAAAAATGTGTGTTTGTTTTCCTAAAATATCCTCTTTAATCATTTGCATGAAATGCTTTTTGATAGAAGCCCCTTAGTCAACATGTGCAATAAATAGTCATAGTTGGAGAACAAAATTATAAATTTGGGAGATAAAGTAAATTAATTATGTACTACCTTTGGTACTTTCTACGTTCCTATATATAAGATTCCTTTTTTTTAATAGACTTATCCCTTTATATAAGATCATTTTTGAGTTTGTGGCAATAATAAATACATTTTTACCTATCATACTACATTAATTACTCTCTCTCATACCATACATTCTCTTTTTTCCTTTTCTCATTAGTACTCTATCTTTTACTCATTCATAAATATAGGTATTTTTGGAAAAAAAAAAATTTCCTACATATCTATTACCCTTAACTAATTTTAACTATTTTTCAAAATCTTATGATTCGATTAAAAGGACCTTATATATAGAGATGGATAGAGTATTTAATATAAAAACTAGTTAACTAATTTGAGTAACTTAAGAAAATTAGTTAGTTAGTTATATATAACAAATATGAATTCGTTTTTCTAGAATATCATATTTTATCATAACTATCATTAGATAAAAACTTCTTAATGCATGCTATTAATTAATAAGGATACTTTGGAGAAAAATTAAAAATTTGAAAGACAAAATGGATTGAGATTTTATATTTAAAACTAAATTTAACTCCAATTAGATCTTGAATTAAGGACCGAAAGTATGTAGTATTATATTTAGGACTAAAATAAACTTCTTATCTACCTCCTTTTATAATATACTCAAATACAATGAGACATCCTCAAAAACATTTTAGAAAGAAGCAAACACAGAAACATGATCACTTATACTCGAACGGATGATAGCAAACACAAAAAGAAATATATAAATTCATAAAACTACCTTATCAATTGAAGTATCTCATGTCATGCATATTTAAATAAGGTGATCAATTCACGTACTCGAGTATATCTCAGTAGTATCAATTAAACAATGTATATACTCAAACATATATTTCAAACAATAGACGCATGAATTAATTAACATACACTTCTTATCATATTCAAATAGGATTTGTCCAGAGTCAAAACCCAGGTCTCTCTCTAGCTAGAAGGTTTGAAATAAGTTGTAGCCTACTAGAAAATAATGTTCAAGATCAAATTAAGTTTATTGGTTAGAATTAGGTCTTTCAAAACATTAATTTCATTAATTGGAGCTTCCAGCTATAATTAAGACTGAAATTCTTAATAATAGGTAGCTATGCTTGAAATTTTTCTTTCCTAAGTTAGAAGCATAAATTCATGTGAAATGAAATCGTTTTGGAGATAAACTTATCCAAACATTACATGATCAATGTAAATGAATTAAAGTCTCATAAATAAATCTGGCAAAAAAAATCTCATAAATTATAAACGTTAGGTCTAAGTAACCCCTTTTCATATCAGGAACTAATGCTAATGAAATGATGGATTAACTAATGACAAGAGTAGTATCAGTATAAATATGAAACTTTCCAAAAAGAAAAATATTGTCAATTTTTTTTTCAGGGAAAAAAACTGTAGTGGGCCCAATTTTTAATTTAAATTTGAAAGTTTCAAAAAAAAAAAACTTATTGCCAATTTTTATAAATCTAATATAGTCAGAGAAGGTAGAGCTCGTAAGCAGCTTAGAGTTTCCCATTCAAAAGCAGTGATTATTTTTAACTAATAACAAGAGGATTTTCTCCATAAATGCAATTTTTCTAAAATTTTTAGTCAATTTTTTTTATATTTAATAAATAATTTGTATTTTTTGACCTTTGAGCGAAGATTCAAGAAAATTTTAAATTTGGGATAATTTGAATGTAAGAAGTGTTTATTCTTAATCTATATATTGAACGAAAATTAAAGTCATTACTATATTGACATTGTATGCATTTTGGAAAAGAAATGAAGAACAATCACTGGGTATAAAGAGTTCAGAGGGGGTCAATTATATTTAAAACTTGTTTTATACTTCAATCGTGCAATATAAGTAGGTACAAATCATTCGTTAATTCGATATTTGTATTCTTTTGTTTTTTTTTTTTTGCCAGAAATTTGATTTGTATTCAGAATAAAATATTGAATTTTCTTCCAATCGTAATTATAATATTTACAAAATTTGAGGCAAATAAAATGAAGAATCACTCGAATATAAAAGTGAAAGGCTATCACCAAAAAAATAAAATAAAGGCTGAATTTGTGTGGATCTGACTTCAGTCCGCTGCTCGTCATTTTCTTCAAAGCTACACCGTTTTGGTGTAGTTTTGGGTGAAGGGCTGAATTTTTTTAAAAAAAATAGTTTCTAATATTTTGAAGTATTTTTCTGGAAGTATCTAATATCTTAAAATATTTTTTAAGTAAGATGGAGTATCATAAAATAATTTTTAATGTTTTTAACCCTTAAACTATTTTTTCAGTTGTACCTAGTGTGTTAGCAGGCTTATTGCAATTTTACCTTTAATATGTATTTTTTAGCTCTAAAAATAACTTTAAAATATTAGAATCTACTGAAAAAATATTTTAGAGTGGGTAGAAATCAATAAATCAGTATCCTAAGTTTTGGATGCTTGTTACTACTAAGAAAAATCAAGGTATTAAAACCCGAATCGGGTATTGAACCGGATGGGGTACTGGGTTAAGGGTCAGTGGGTCAAATCGAGGCCAAACCAGAGCTAAACCGGGACCAAACCGGTGAGTAATTGAAGATTTTAGGCTTATAGTATGAAATTCTAAAGGAAAAAGTTAAAAAAAATTGAAAATTGGGACCCGGACCGGATCAGTCTACTAACCGATTCGGCAGGTTCCGGGCTGGACCAGCCGGTCCGGTCTGGGTCCAAGAACCCTGAGAAAAATACATTAATGGTAAAATGTAGTTAGTCTTCTAAAACACTAGGTATAACTGAAAAAATATTTTACAGGGTTAAAAAACACCAAAAAAATATTTTAAAGTAATTTTTGGAGTTGAAAAAATATATTAAGGATGAAATTGCAATCAGGCTGGTAACACACTGGGTACAAATGAAAAAAATAGTTAAATAGGTTAAAAGCATTAAAAATTATTTTAGAATACTGCATGTTACTTAAAAATATTTTAAGATACTAGATATTTCTAGAAAAATATTTCAAAATACTAGAAACTATTTTTTAAAAAAAAAAAAAAAAGATTAAGCCCCATCACCCAAAACTACACCAAAACCAAAAGGATATAGTTTTGAATAGGGATGAGCAAAAAACCTGGTGGTATAGGTAACCCGGTTTGACCCAACCCGGTCTAGATGGAAAAAAATTGGTATGAAGCATCTTCTGGCAGACCGGACTAGATTGGTCTTCTCGGGTCAGACTGGACTTCGGACCAAGGAGTCAGACCCCTCGGTCTGGTCCAGTTTGGCCCAAGTAGCTTTTTTATAAAAAAAAAATTCACACATAATGGACAGACAACCCTCACTACCTCAGGCCCTCACTCACACTCACTATTCACTGAGCCCCAGCCCAGAGCCCACTCTTCAATTCAGATTGACTTGAGACTTCACTTTTCCATTCCACTCTTCCACTCTATCGCATCAGATCATCGCATAAGCTTTAAGCCACTGAAACTGGAAGAGTGTGGAAGACTGAAGCCCTAGGTCTTGTCGTCTTGCAGTGGGTGAGGTGAATCACTTCTGTTGCTTGCGTCTTCAATCTGGTTCTCCGTCTGACAGGGGCCTCTCCTTCGCTCATCACCGCTCGTCGAGCTCAGGCAGCGTCTCCGTCAGGCTCTCCGCTCTCCATCTCCATCTATCAGTCTCCGCTGTCAGTCTTTGTCTGTGATCTCTGTCCGAACCCAGCAACGAGATGACCTCCGGCAGCTTCGTGGCTGATCGAACAGAGCCTGAGTCGAACAGATCTGATCTCCACCCCCTTGCCACCGATCTGTCATCATCATCATCACCGATTTGTTGCAACTTGCTTATTTCTTTCTTTGCCACTCTCACATTGAAAAATCTTGTATGTCTGCCAGACTGCCACCGATCTGTCATCATCATCAATTACAATGAGTAAATTTAATAGTTTAGCAACCTCAAATAGTAATTACAAATCATGATTATGGTTGTTTGAATTTTGTATGTTATCTTTTAATTTGAGAGTAAGTTAATTACTTAGAATCATTGAGATTGACCAACATCCATTCATTGAACTGATTTTTTGCAGGCTTAGGATTTGTTTTGAGATTTTGAAATGTTGCCACTCACTCTCAAAGAAGGCAAAAATATTTTTTAAAAAAACACCAAATTATAGGACCTGGACTGCCTCGACTGGTCCAGGCAGTCCACTGGATCTGGTCTAGTCCAGCCCGAGCTCGGGTTGGTGCTGGACCAAACCGGACCTCGGGCTATCTTGTTCAACCCGAGGTATTATCCAGACCAGACTTCGGGTTGGGGTCAAACCCGGTCTGGTCTGGTCCATGATCAACCCTAA
Organism: Inga oerstediana; assembly: GCA_963210345.1. NCBI lineage: Eukaryota > Viridiplantae > Streptophyta > Magnoliopsida > Fabales > Fabaceae > Inga > Inga oerstediana. Next base: position 18,043,500 of record OY723406.1, read on the forward strand.
TTTTGAAGAAAAGGATAAGTAGCGGACTCAAATGTAGCAGACTGAAGCCAGATCCAAATCTGTGCACCAAATTAGCGGACTCTCAGTCCATCAGTTTCAAGTCCCTTCAAATGTTTGGGCCAATCTCTTAAACATCCTTTGAGTTTTAACGGTTAGGCCCAATAAAATGGGCATGTCTATTAGGCTTATCTTTTTTACCCCATCCAATCCATCAATGAATCTAAAAATAAAGGTATTTTACCAACGGGTTAACCATAGCGGAAATGGCTAGTTCCTTATATTATAGCAAACTAAAGTTTGAATCCATGTTTGAAGAGGCGTTCACATTTAGTATATGACACTACCTCAAATGTGATTGAAAGACTGCAAAGGAACTTTATATGGGGGAAATTGCGGCAAGCCCATGGTTTTCACCCATTGGTTAGGACCAACTTGTGAGACCGAAGCTTTATGGAGGTCTTGGGTTCCGACTCTCTAAGTTTAATAGGGCATGTGGAGCAAAGCTTACGTGGAAACTAGTTAATGGTGCAAAAGGGCTATGGGCGAATGTCTTGCTTCACAAGTACATGTTGCGAAGCGAAGATAATCTTCTAGAATATCAAAATGGAGACTCAGCGGTGTGGAAATTCACAGCTCAACACGGTGATATTATTAAGTTGGGCTTGAGATGGCATATAAGAGATGGGGAATCAGTGAGCATCTTCGATAACCAGTCAATTAAATCCCCATGCTTGAGGCCCCTTACGGATGATGAGGATGCTAGTAGAGTTGTCGGTGCTTGGGATTTCCAACGTCTAGGAAACCTCCTTTCGAGGAATGTGTTTCAGAAATTATTAACTGTATTGCCGCCTATGGCTGCAGCTGGACCTGATGTGATGGCTTGGAATGCAACGAGAAACAGAGCCTTTTCGGTTAAAAGAGCTAATTATCTGCTCGAATCACAGTCGACGACCACGTACAGCCCTGTTTTTAAGGAAATATGGAAGTGGAAGGGAGCTGAGAGAATACGTGTAGGCCTCTGGATCACATTCAATAATAGGCTGCCAACAAACTTATACTGTCAATTCTTTGGCAATTCTGATGAAGATGTCCTGCTCCTGCATGTTTTGAGGGATTGTAAATATGCCAAATTCTTGTGGAACCGACTTGTTCACTCCAACTATCTTTCCTCTTTCTACTCAGCTTCTTTGAGAGATTGGTTTGCCTTTGATCTCAAAAAGAAAATGGGGAAAGAAAATTTGGCGGTTTGGCACCTTTGGAACTGGAGGAACCAAGTCATTTTTGACGAAGATTTTGTGAAGCCCGCTGACCCGTATTCGGTTATCTTAGTTATTGGGCGAAGATTTGTTCAAAGCAGTGAGCTTCATGTGAATCATCCTTTCCCTTCTATGCCATGTATTCCTCGAGTTCCTTCAATTGGACAGGTCCGACTTAATGTGGATGGAGTAGTTACAAGATCACAGTCGAAAGCAGGTTGTGGAGGCTTAATTAGAGCTGACAAATGCGAATGGATTATGGGCTTCTATAATACTCTTGGCCTATGTTGTGCTTTTGAGGCAGAGCAATGGGCAGTGTTTAAGGGTCTCCAGCTTGCATGGAACTGTGGCTTTCGAAAGGTTATATTAGGGTCTGATGCAAAGAATCTAGTGGACTTGATGTTATTGGGAAGCGATAAGGGAACTTGCTGCTTCTTGTTTCTGCAAATTCTAAAACTCATGAGGAACCCTTGGGAATTGGTAGTTCAATGTATCCCTTGAAAAATGGTCATGCTTAGATGAATGCTATTAGTGTATTCCATTTACTTTGACACTAAAAAATATCAATATTTATATTTATCATTCCCTGTTAGTTATCATAATTATTTATCGCTCTTTCTTATAATTCAATATCAATATTTTATATCTATAAATTATATATATTACTCTATTTTGGCCATCATAACTATTTTTCACTCTTTTTTATTATTTAATATCAATATTTTATGTTTTATATCTATAAATTATTAGTTAGCCCCATGGTTCAAAAGTTATCCTAATAATAATTTAGCTCATAAATCAAAGAGTTATCATAATCATAATTTAAACACAATATGCAAGAAGCTTAATTTTTAAGAAATACAGTTGGCCCCCATGATTATAGTAATGCTTGTGTGTGTGTGTGTGTGTGTGTGTGTGTGTGTGTGTGTGTGTGTGTGTGTGTGTGTGTGTGTGTGTGTGTGTGTGTGTGTGTGTGTGTGTGTGTGTGTGTGTGTGTGTGTGTGTGTGTGTGTGTGTGTGTGTGTGTGTGTGTGTGTGTGTGTGTGTGTGTGATCAATGTATTATGTTTTGTATTAATGATCTCAATTCTTCATCTCCAATATCATGACAAGTCATTCGATCTTATGACCCTGTTAGGGATATTGATGTCCGCAAGGATACCTAAGCTATAATTACTTGAGTTATCAGGAAGTGACGACGACTAAAACGACATCACCTTTTGATGTATGGAAAGTCACCATAATCTTGGTCAATGAGCAGGTTTGTAATTCACGCCCATTTGATTATTGTTAGGCTTAGAGTCATGCAGAGCAACATCAAATACCTATCTAGTAGTATGGGCATTTTGCAATTTTTTTGGGGGGTGATATTTTGCAAAACTTTACATACTTAGAATTAATAGTAAGAAAAGGATTTAGTTGATAGTAGCATATAATGTGATTGAGTACTTAATTATATATTCATCTATTTGTCATTTCATTTATTCCTTAAGTCTTTTTTTCTAACCCTCCAAAGTGGAAACACATGCCTCAAGCTCATTGACGACAGTGGTGTCTACCGAAAAGGTTCAAAATGATGTTGAACTTCTAATAGTTCAGGCATCAAGATCTTCAACTACTCCTTCAAAGAGAAAGAGGAGAGATGACACATCATTGGCTAATAATAGGGATGTAAGATTGTCTAATATGTCCTCCCTACTTTCAAGGCCAATGAAGCAATAATCAATAACATAAAAATAGAAAAATGAGTTCTTTTTTTTTTTTTTTTTTATGAAGAAAAATGAGTTATCATGTATTGTTTTAAGTTTTTGAACGGGTCATTTTAGTAGTCTATGTTTAGTGTTTTCATGTTATATTAGGTACCGGATTTTAATTGGCATTTTCAAATTTATTGTTTTCACAATCTAATTGGCTGCTCGCTAAGGTAATCACTATCATTCATGGAAATTGAATTTATAATTATGACTTTGTTTAGATTATTACTATTTCACTCAATCCAAATTATTGTCAGTGATCCCAGTGTGATTAGTTACTCAATTGCTTATACAGGTCATTGAAAATAGATTATTATAAAATAATAACATGATTTATTATGAATAAAAATAAATATTTCTTATTGTTTATATAATAAAAAAACAACCCACCCGTGGAGACTAAATTATATAATAAATATTATATCACATAGCTCATAAAACAATACTTTAAATACATAAACTGTCCTCATTTAAATTTTATATATAAATCATTTGTAACCAAGGTATTAAAACTCGGACCGGGCATTAAACCGGTCGGGGTACTGGGTTAAGGGTCAGTGGGTCAAACCGGGACCAAACCGGAGCTAAACCGGAACCAAACCGGTGAGAAATTAAAAATTTTAGACTTATAGTATGAAATTCTAAAGGAAAAATTTTTAAAAAAAAATTTTAAAAATACCAACCCGGACCGGACCGGTTTACCGGCCGGTCCAGTCCGGGTTTAACAACCCTGTTTGTAACCACCTTTTTCTTGATAAGTTTTTAACCACCTTATTAATTAAAAGGAAAATTTTTAGAAAAATGCCAAAAAATTTCCAAATTGCTAAGCCATTATATATGGTGACAACGAAATGAGCTATAATGAATTTCTAAAGAAAAAGTTGTAAACAATATGAAGGAAGGGACTCATTAATTTTTTTAACAAATTTTTTTTAAAAATTATTCTTAATGGCTAAAGAGTTATGTGAATAAGAAATGAGGTGTAGTAAATTATTAAAAAAAGGTTACAAATAACTTGAAGAAGTGGGTTAATATACGTTATAATCAGGAGGCAATGCTCATCACCCCAATTTGGGGGTGGAGACCATTTTTTTTTATTTGGATTAAATTATATGCTATACTCTGAAATATTTGTGCTACCCGGTATCTCAAATTAATTAATTTATAGTCATGCATTCAAAAATATTTTTCCTGTAACACCAACTCTAAAATAATTTTCCAGTAGCACTCAATATCTGAAATATTTTTTTAATACTCAGTATCTTAAACTAATTAATTTTTAGTGCATGGAGTATTTCTTCAAAAAATAAAAATAAAAAAATCCCCCCAAAATTGGAGTGATGAGCATTCCCTGCTTATCTTTTTGATGAGCAGGAAATGTGGATCCGTTATAATTACTTGAGAACAAAGTTCAAACAATACTAAATAAAGGGTAAAGAATGCATTTATATGAAAATTTTAATGTGACTTATAAATATATAAAAGGCTAAAATATATATTTAATCCTTTATATTTATATTAAGTTTCATTTTAATCTTTTAAGTTTGTAAAGTATATTTTTAATCCCTCAATCTTAACATTGTTAGTCTCATCTAAGGAAAAATGCTGACTCATCGAAGTCACATTATTTTAATTCTAATAGGGTGCCACATCAACTTAAATTTTTTAAAAAAATTCATGGTTTACTTAAATAACAAAAAATTCTCATATTTTAATTAATTTTTTCATCTCCACCCCACTTCAACACCCTTCTCATTGGCCATCTTTTCCATTGAATCAGGTCCAAAAGCCTTTTGGTTTCTTTCCCAAGATTTGGGAAGTTCTAAGACGCCAAATTTAAAGATCACCAACCCTATTTTGAAACTTGTTTTCTCTGCAAGAAGCCCCTTGGGAACAATAGAGACATCCTCATGTACAGGTCAGTGACCCAGAGTCTTTGTCGTTGATTAAACTTTTTCTTGTGATATGTAATTTGTAGTTTACAATTCTATCCCAAGAATAAAATTTCTCCATAAATTATTCTCACATCCTCTAATAGTACAGTTTGAGATCATTATGTTCAAAGATTTTGCCGGAAATTGATTGGGGGTTAGTCTTTGTTTTGTATGTTGACAATATGGAGCTTCTGGCTTGGTATTAGGTTTCAAGTTCATTATATGATTTTGTGCGACTCTCATTCTGATGAAGTTTTGTTAAATTCAAGGTTATTAGACCCGGACTAGCCAATGAACAGGTATGGGTAGTGGGTTAAAGGTCAATGAGTCAGATCGAAGTTAAACTATAGCTAAGCTGTGGTTAGATCAATGAAGAAGTGAATTTGAATGATAATATTTTTTAAAATTGTTTTAAAATTTAAGAATTTTTTAGGGTCAAATGGTAATGTTTTTGAGTTATTATTTTTATATTAGAAATTAGACATATCAAACTTTTCATAGAGTCTCAATTTGTATTTTTTGAAAATATGTAGAATTAATATGAATTTTTAAAGTTGTGGAATTATGAACAATCAGTGAATCATTTAAACAGGTTGGACAATACCGATTTGATGACCATTCGCGGCTTTTATGGTCAAACTGGCCGGTCTAGTTTTAGATTCTATGGTTAAATTTGTGCAATGTGCAAAGGGGGCATACCATTTTGTAGCTTAGAGTGTAGGGAAGATCAAATAGAATCAAATGAAGCGAATGAGAAGAATAGAAACCTTTCTTCATCTATGAAGGCTTTAAGGAAGAGGGGGCATAGGGTTAGAATTAGGAGATTCATTGAGGAAGATGGAAACATCCCTAATGGGCAAGGAAGAGATGGAAAAAAATGATTAAAAATTGGTAATTTTTTGGATAAATACCATTTGAATTCTCAAAATCTCATAAGGTCTGTTAAGAAATTGAAATGACACAAAAGTGATTGGGAGGAATCTGGGATTTTAAAGTTTAATTGTTTTTACTAAAACACCTCCTTCATGTAACATAAATCCCATCCTCTTTCTCTCTCCTCTCCCCCTCTTCATCTTTTTCATTTCTCATGAAGCCAGCACCTCCTCCCTCTCTACTTTAGATCTCACCATCTCTAGCCTCCTCCTTCTCTGCCGCCGATGAAGCCGGCAGCACCGGTGACAACCTTGTTGAAAAGGGATATCACCACGACCTTGTTCACCGCCACACCGTCGTGATTGGAAGCTCGTTTATCAAATGTGTTGTCAGGGGTTTTGCTGATTTTTTTTTCTTATCATCCCTTTCGTTCACAGTTGTTTTGTTTCCTCCAAAAGGAATAGTAAAAGTTACCGTGTGCCTTCCCACTTCTTTTTGTTTTTTGGTTTTTTTTTGGTTCTTTTCTTTTCCATTTTTTTAGTTATCTTGGAAACTACAAGAACAAAGCATTGAGTGTAGGTGTCATTTGACAATGTATATGATAGTTGTTGTCATGTAGAATCTAGTTTTTTGTATATTCCATTACTGTACTTGTCATTACCATTACTAATCTTGCAATGGTCTCAATTTATTGTAATTAAAGTATACATGAAGGAACACATTCTTTTGGGTTCAAGACTTACATACATTGGGTGTAGATAAAATGAGTAATGTAAGCTTACCATTTTATACATTATGTGGTAGTTGCTGTCAACATGAATCTGATATTTTGTCAATGTCATTACTGTACTTGTCATTATCATTACTAGTCTTGTTAATGGTGACAGTTTATTGCAATTAAAGTATATATGTAGAAACACATTTTTTTGGATTCATTACTTATATTCATTGGGTATAGATGGAATGAATAATGTAAACTTGTCATTTAACCATTTGTGCGATAGTTGTTGTCATGAACATTTGTGGTTTTTGTCATCAAAACAAAACTTGTCATTCTCATTATCGATCTCGTTAAAACTATTAAAAACTTCGTCATTACCATTACTGAACTTGTCAGGGGTTTACCCTTCTGGTCCAACACTCAACACATTTGTTTGAGAATAAGTTGTTATTCCCATTATTGATATCGTCAAAACTATTAAAAACTTTGTCATTCTCATTATGGGACTTGTCAGCGGCCAACCTTTTTGGGCCAACACTTGACACATTTGTTTGAAAATAAGTTGTCATTCCCATTAAAAATATCGTCAAAACCATTACAAACTTTATTATTCCCATTACTGACAAAATGTATAAAAGGATTGAATAAGACTTTTGGGTGATGACCAATTGAGTAATAAGATTAACTAAAAAAATAATAGTTTTGACAAAATCCGTAATTGTTTTGACAAAATCAATAATTCATGACAAAACAATTGGTTGTGACCAATTGTTTTTGTCAAAACCATTACTCTTTTAGTATGCATTCGGCTCCTCTCTCAAAACTATGGTTTGGTTGCCAAACACCCAAAATTTTGTTAAACCATGGTTTTGGGAAAATCCATTTTTTTCCTTATGTGGGCCCCACACTATGAAAAAAGCTATTCTGACCACAATATCCAAATACTCTCATTTTATCAAAATCACTTTTTTTTCATAATCTATTTTGCTCAAAATCTATTCTTCACTTTTTCTTCAGAAGCTATTCTCCAAAAGCTAATCCGAGCACACCCTTAGTCAATCTCATTAGTCAAATGGTCACAACCCAAAACTCTTATTCAATCCTTTCATACATTTTGTTAGTACTTATTGATTTTGTTAAAACCATATACATTACTTACAATAAATTGTCACCATTAACAAAAGTTGTAATGATAATGACAAATACAATATTGGCTTTTTCAAAAAATCAAACTCTGTATGACAACAGCTGCAATACACATGAAATTGTGAAACAGAAATTTTTGATGTTCGATCTTCCTCAAAATCTTCAATAAGAGGGACAACAGTAGACCCATTTGCAGCACCTTTATTTCCTGACATTATCAACTTTCTCATTTTATTAATGTCGCAACGGACAAATCCTCAAACTTGTGGACTTTCTGCTCTAATTTATAGGGAAAGGAAGACAAACCTACAAATGGATTCTTTCTTTTCCATGAGTCTTGCATATCATCTTTGATTGAATTTTCTGTCTCATTAACACTATCTGGACCGATGAAATCTCCCTTTCTTCATCATTATGCTTAAATTTTTCAAAAATCACTATGTAACTAATACTCTTTGTCTCTTTATCAACTTGTTCGGTGGTCCCAACATTTTTAACTCCGAATGTTCCTGAACCCAGAGTAGACAAAAAAGGCGTTGGTTTCCCCTATAACAAATAGGACAATTTCTTTTCAAAGGCAAACAATTGAAGCTCCAAGTAAGCGTAAATTCAACAATTATCCGTCATTTCTTTTTAGTGATTCCAGTTCATCCATCTTTGAGCTAAAATCCTAAGTTATCGAGATCTCAAACTGAAGTATACCATTCCTTACTTCCTCTAACCTCCCTACAGAAGTTAATACAAAAAACTTGCATTCTCCACTTTATTTTAAAAAAAATAACAGGACTATATGCATTTATCCAGAAGTGGTTCAGCTAAGTATAAATATGAAAGCATAAAGCTTGAAATCACCTGAATTCTTCCGAGAACTAGAGAAGATTTCTTCAACTTGCAGTCAATTAAGGAAGTCTGAAAGTGAGACAAGGGTGTTCTTGTGTGAAGCTTGTTTTCCCTCATTGCCTTTAAGATCGTTATAACTAGTTGAACTAAGGCCTAGTTTGGTACGAGGAATTGGGTGATAAGGATTGGGATTGGGTCAGGGATTGCGCCAATTGTAATGTTTGGTATGAGGGGCTGAGGATAACCAAGGATTGGGAATACCACGAAAGTGGGATTGCAGCAAAGCCACCTCCCCCCTGGTATTGCATTTTCAAGCTTGGGATTGCAAATTTCATAGACAAAAATATCCCTGTTTATAATATTTTCTGGACAAAAATATCCTCAATCAATTTTAACCTAAATAAATCGATCTGCATCTCGCCTTACAATCGCTGGCTCAGCACCACACCTTCCATCAAGCAAGAAAATCCAGATTATTCAATTACCAAAATAGTAATGTTCGCAAAAACGCAATAACGATTGTGGCCAAATAATCATCACGACTCAAATCAGTAATATTAATTAGGAGCGCCATCACCATAAACGCATCTAGATTAGTTGTTCTTCTTCACTATGGTTCTTGATCGAAAGTAATCAAGTTGAAGTGAAAATCAATACTTTATGTTATAATATATAGCAATTAGTCAAAATTTTTAAAAAATAATATTGTCTTTAATTAGGAGTACTTTTACAATTTATCATTTTTCCTTTTACGTTCGTAACAAAGCCTGTACTGTTGAAGATGAGGATGAATTATGAAACTTGCATCTAGATTGTAGATTAAATTTGGGATTTAGGGTTGGGGTATTTGGGTCTTTTCATAACTAATAGCTACTTCTAAAATAAATTAATGAAATCATTCCCTCTAACTATTACTTCGTACCAAACGTATTTTTAAAGATCAGTCCCAGTCCCAATCCCAATCCCAGTCCCAATCCATCGAAATTCAGTGCTTCATACCAAACAGGACCTAAGAGTTTCATCACAAAAGGGGAAAGAAAGGGTAAGACATAGGGTAAACAAATAACCTATTAGATGGAAGAGAGCGGGGTTTGTTGTGCTTATGAATCATCTCATCAGCTTGCTTGCTAGAAGTAGGCGGAACAAGGAACTCTTATCTCCATCAGCAATAATCAAAGAATTTCTTATATATTCCAGTGAGGCAAAAACAAAGGAGAGAGAGAGAGGAAAGAGAGAGAAAAAGACGAAGGAAGGAGATGATTGAAAAAAGGGGCAGTTTTGTCATTTACCCCAAACATTAAAAACTCATATTCCTACCCTATCCCTTATCTGTTTTTTGCAAGTGTTAATGGTGTTTTGTGGATTTGAGAATTCAAATGGTATTTTAATGAAATTTTCCCTAATTTTTTCTCTCATTGTTATTTTAATTAAAATATGAATTTATTAAATAAGTTGACTTAATGTGGCAGCTACCTAAGATCAAAATAATGAGACTTTGATGAATCAATATTTTCTGTTAGATAAGATTAACGGTGTTAAGATTGAAGGACTAAAAGCATACTTTATAAATTTAAAGGATTAAGATGAAACTTAATACAAACATAAAGGATCTAACGTATGCTTTAGCTTATAGAAAAAGATAAAAATCTTCTCACCGCCTTATAAATATAACCGAGATAATTAAGGAAAAATTCTAAATAAATACCATTTGAACTTAGAAAACCCCAAAAAGTCCATCAACACATGGAAATGACAAATAAGTGCCAAGAGACTATTTTGAGATTTTGAAATGTTTTTCTTTTACTAAAATGCCCCTCAATTCTTTTTTCAAAAAGAAAAAGGAAAAACCCTGTCGGCGGCGGCGCCGGAGATCTGGAGGCCAATCACCAGAGCTCCGGTGACAAGTTAAGTAATGGGATTGACAAGTTAAGTGATGAGATTGACTACTTGAGCTCCATAAACATTATCCAGCTTCATTAACAAGTTAAATAAAGGCAATGACAACTTGAGTAAAGCGATTGACAAATTGTGCTCTTAAGGCTATTAATGGCTACACTGAAGTCGTCATTACTAATATTAAAGTTGTCATTGCCTTTATTTAACTTGTCAACGATACTTGATAGGGTTGAAGAAGTTCAAGTAGACAATCCATTACTCAACTTGTCACTGGAGCTCTAATGGCCGCCAGAGTCTTCCCGGCAAGGTGGTGCTATCCCTCGAAGTTCCAGCGACGGCAACAGAGCTTCAGTGCCTACAAGGGTTTTTCTTTTTTTAAAATAAAAATTGAGGGGTATTTTGGTAGAAGCACAATATTTTAAATTCCCAAATTAGTCACTTGAGACCTATTTGTCTTTTACATATGTTAACAAATTTTTTGGAGCTTTCTAAATTCAAATGATATTTATTTGGCATTTTCCCAATAATTAACATGATGAATATTGCAAGACAACAACGTCGCAATGCACAATGTCTGATTTGCACTGATTGACTGATTCCCCATAACAGTACAAATTGTTGGATCCAGCTTTCCTTATTTTCCCTCCTTTTCTCAATCTGGACCGTTGAATTAAGATTTCAACATTCCAGATTTAATATTTTATAAAAATAATAATATTATTATAATAATATTTTATAATAATATTATTATTTTTATAATAAAAGAAAAATCTAAATGGTTGACACCTTAATCTAATGGTCCATATTGAAAAAAAGAGGATAAGGGAAAAGGAAGAAAGCGGGATCCCAAATTGTTGGTGCCAACTTACAATGACCAGACATGCAACTTTTTTTTTTTTTTTAGGCTAGTGTCCAAACACACAACTAATCCCAAAAAGATAAAAATCTGGCCTCGCCAAGAAAATAAAGATAATTCACTAAAATGTTTTTTATTCCAAAGGCATTGGTTAAATGTTTGGGGCAATATCTGGCCAAAAAAAAATATTTCGGGCATTATTGGTGTTGGTGAAAGAGTAGCTAGGTTTATCGATCATTTTAAAGAATGTTATGTTACTAAAACGTAATGTTTTAAAAGTTAGATTAGATGTTGAGTTGGAAAGGTCAGCGGGTGAAGGTTCAAAAGATTTGAACGGTTGAGCTGTTGAGCTGGACCGATGACGTAATAATTAAATTTAAAATTATTATAAGAAAAAGTTAATAAAATAATCATTCATATCGAAATTGTTACAACTTGCCAGAGACATGAATTGCTTTTAAATTTATTCAATAAAAAATATATTAATAAAATGAATAAAATAATTTTATAATATGTTTAAATAAATTAATGGGTATTTTATGTCTTTTTTTTTCCTTGCCATCGGGTATTTTATGTCACATATATTTAAAAGTAACATTGAAAATAAATGATTTTTCTATATTAAAAATTATTTGAATATGAAATAATATTTTCTTCCTTTTTAAAAAAAATACTATTTTCTGTAGAAATAATGTTGGGAAAAGCAATTAAAGGAAATAATTTCTTTTTCAATGTTTGAAAGAGAAAATAAATAGGCAAATGGAGATCACTGAATCACTCACATGGGTGATGTGACTTTGGCTTGGGAAGAAGAAAAGTCAAAACTTCACTCTTTTATCCTATGGGTTTAGTAAATTGTAATTTTTTTATTCATTAGACCTGGTAATTAAATGCTCTCACATAATGAGACCTTCTTTCTTCTTTCTTCTTCGACAGTTCGGCTTTTAAAGTTTAAACATCTTTCTTCTTCTTACTTTTGTGTCTCTTCAGTCTTCTTCACTTGTTCGCCGGTGTCTCTCATTCCTAAGGTTTACATATTCAAACTCAATTCAAACTACTTTTTTATATTTCTTATGTGTAGTTCATGTTTGTTATATTTTTCCTCTTTTGTTTTTCTTTTTTGTCTGATCACCTCCTCCTACGCTTGTTCTTCAGACTAGTTTATTTTTGGGCAGTCAAGCCGTCTAGCTATTCCTGTTTTGACCTAAAAGCGAGTTCCGGCCTAATGACGGCTAAATAGTGGCTTAAAACAGCCGAACCCTAAAAATGGCTTCCGACCTAAAGACAAGCCATCCCAGAGTCCGGCCGACGATTCGTCCGGTTAGACCGTCCAATCCGGTTCGGCTCTCAAAACGGTGCTAAAACGTGCCTTATTTTGAAAAAAAATAATTTACTTTATTTCTCAAATCGATCAATATAAATAATCGATCATAACACATGCATTGTTTTCTTAATAAACTTAGGATTAAGTGAAAAAAAATATCCATACATTTTTCTCAAAAGTACATCCACCACCATAAACTTTTTTTTGGTCTAAAAGTAACCATGACCTTTCAAAAAGGGGGCAAAAGTGACATTTCCATTAAAACTAACTAACAACTATTAACTCCAGTGGAAAAATATCAAAATACACCCTATCTAAAAAAAAAATTAAGAGGCAAAAATACCTATAAACTTTTTTCAAAAGTGCGTCCATCACCATAAACTTTTTTTAGGTGCAAAAGTAACTATGAACTTTCAAAAAAAGGGGCAAAAATAGCATTTCCGTTAAAACTAACGAATAATTGATAACTCCAGTGGAAAGGTATCAAAAAACCCCAATCTAGAAAAGAGGTTAAGGGGTAAAAATATCTATAAGTTTTTTTTCAAAAGTGCATCCACCAACATAAATTTTTTTAAGGTGCAAAAGTAACCATGAACTTTCAAAAACGAGGTAAAAGTGACACTTCCGTTCTAACTAACTAATACCCATTTACTCTAGTGCAAAAGTACTAAAATACCCATGGGGAGGCACATCATAGGGAAGCAAACGGTGTGCTGCAGATGGTGTGCGGAAAATGGTGTGCTGCAGATGGTGTGCAGCAACCCATCGGGTTTGACGTTTCCTAAGATGGACATCGTCAGAGCTCTGGTGTTTGCTGTGTCGGCTGCCATACAAAAACCTCAAGACAAGAATTTGTGTGTAACTAAAGATGAAAACAATAATGGCGGTGAGGAAAACGATGATGGTGGTGCTCAATAAAAGAAGTGAGAGAAAGGTCGATGGTGATAGCAGTAAAGTCGATGAACACCAACAGTGGTGATTGATGGTGAAGCTTCGATTTCTTTCTCTTCCTCCCTATTCCAAAGTCTTGATCTCTTCTCTCTGCCAAGAAATGTCGATTGCTATGATAGTGATGCTTGACGGAGGGAGTGAACTCACAACCCACAGTGATCGTGACAAGAACATAGAGGGGGACTTTTTTTCATAAAGGGGTATTTTAGTACTTTTGCATTAGAGTAAACGATTGTTAGTTAGTTTTAATGGAAGTGTCACTTTTGCCCAATTTTTTTGAAAGTTCATGATTATTTTTGCTCCCAAAAAAAGTTTATGGTAGTATACGCACTTTTGAAAAAAGTTTATGGGTTTTTTTTTCCCCTAACCTTATTTTAGATAGGGATATTTTAATACTTTTACGCTAAAATTAACGGCTGTTAGTTAGTTTTAACAAAAGTATCACTTTTATTTCTTTTTTAAAAATTCATAGTTACTTTTACATAAAAAAATATTCATAATAGTAGATGCCCTTTAGAAAAAAAAAAAAAAAAGCTTATTATTTTTTTTGTTCCTTGACCCATAAATTTAACCCCACGGTCTCTTTTTTTTTACCTGATACCACCCACGTTTAAGACCATGAATACATGTGATTGAAGTGAGATACACGTGAGGCTCTTGAATCTGGTGATTTTGTGAAGAGCGTGACAATAAATGGAGGTTATATCAATGTTTTAAAAGTCAGATCGGACATCGAGCAGGAAAGGTCAGCGGGTCAAGGCTCAACCGGTTGGACCGGTTGAGCCGTTTAGCCGGACCGGTGACGTAATAATTAAATTTAAAAATATTATATATATATATATATATATATTACAATAATTAGTCATTAGTCTAACTTCATATGAAGTTAGTAAAGTCACAAAACACCATTTAAAAACCTCATCAATTGTCACCTATCAGGATAAATGCTTAAAATATCCACCACTCAAGGGTTATACAAATCTGATTATGTTAATATGTTCTTCTGGTATAAAATTATTAAAATAAAACAATTCAATTAATATGTTCTTCTTTTTTTAAACAATTCTAAACCTATACATCTAACTCTAAGATAGATTTGAAGCACTTATCCTACTGCCCAGCAAATATATATATATATATATATATATGAAATATATTAACCTTTTTAAAATAACAAACAAGATGATGTAGATTTATGAGCCATGAGCCATTTGAGAAGAATGAGAACATACTTATCATTTAAGAATAAAAAGATGCACATAATACAGATATGAGATTAAACAATATAAACCTGTGTTTTTCTATATTAAGCTTCTTTTTTTTTCTTTGCAAACTTTCCAGTTTCCAACATCAAAACTAAAAAAAAAAAATTTGCGTTTTTTTTTGTAAAGTGAGTTATTGGGCCGGCCGGTTCTTAAAAACCCGTTCTGAGTTCCTGCCCAATAACGGTTCCTGACCCAAAAACGGTTCAAAAACGGTACAAAACGGTCCTATAGCGAAAACAGTTCAACGTAGTAACCCGGCCCGCCCTCTTGACCAGCTGACGGTCCAACCGGTCGGACCGTCTGGTCCGGTCTGGTTCTTAAACCCATGGGTTATACTTCTGATGTATTTTAATCATATATAAACCGTAGGTCGATTTGACCGAGAGGAAGAACGGCCGAATATCTCGGATCGAAGATTATGGAAAAGTTAAAAGCAAGAACCTGTAATTCTGCTCATAAATATTTTTTGGAAGAGTTATCAGTACAGTATGTATTTTTTGGGTGTAAAAATATCCGTGGATATTAAAAAATAAATCGATAATGCCAATTCCGTTAATTTGGGCTAACGGTGTTATTTTTTTGTTCATGTGGGCCCCACTTATTTTTTAATGGAAAACTAACACCGTGAAGCAAAAGTAACGGAATTGACATTATCTATCTATTTTATAATGTTCATGGGTATTTTTGTACTAAAAAAATGTTTACGGTGTTGGTAGCTCTTCCGAGAAATGTTTATAGGTAAAATTGCACCTTTGCCCAAAATAAAATACTCTCTCTAGTCTAAATTATAAGATAAAATTGATTTTTTTAGATAAATTAAAGAAGTTAATTAAATTACTTTAGAGTATTTTTATTTTTATTTTTTCCAAACTAATTAGTTTAACTAATAAATCAATATATAATCTAAGGATATTAGCATATGATATGATTAAGTAACTTATTTAATTTCTTTAATCTCCATAAAAAAACATTTTTATTTTATATTTAAAGTCGGAGGTAGCACAAAATTTGAAATACTAAAATTAAAATTAATATCTACAACTATTCCCTAAAATCTTGGAATATAATTCCTAGATTATATTTCCACATGTTTATAAAGAAACTGAAATTATTTGATAGGAATAGGGGGACCTTCAAGAGGGTAGAGGTTAAAGTTACACATATGACATATGTAGACCATATGTCTACATAAACAGCCAATAAAGGTTAATAATCTGTAAACGCTTCTTTAAGTACTCTTTGACACTAAAGACATAAACTGATCCAGATGAAGCCCCAAGACTGTGGAACTTAACTCACCTAATTTTTTAAAATAAGAAAGTCTGCCTATGTAGATTATGGTTAGTCAGGTTCTTAAATTCTAACCAGACTGACCGATCCGGACCTAAAAACAGCCAACCGGCTAGTAAATCGGTCAGGTATTTTTTTTAATTATTTTTAATTTTTTAAAAAATCAATTTTTTTTTATTTTTTTTAGAATTTCATATTAATAACCCTAAAATCTTTAATTTTTTACTGGTTTGGCTTTGATTTAATTCTGATCTAATACGCTAACCCTTAACTTAGTACTCTAATCAGTTCAGTGACCGATCTTAACTTCAGAACTTGAATTAATTAGTATAACTCAAGCTAAAACTCGTAATATAAAAGGCATACATTAAGTTATTGGTATTGAGAGAAAGAAGGCAGGCTCTCCTTAGAGCTGGGAATCAGGGCCGGCCCGGCCCTACAGGGTCGGCCCTTGACGGGCCAGGGCCTAACAGGGCCGGCCCTAAAGGGCTCGGGGTCAGGAAAATTGCATTTTTTTCAAGGCCCGGCCCGAGAGCATCAGGGCCAGGGTCGGCCCGCAGGGCCTAGAAATCCTTTTCACAATATTTAACTATTTTTCCTGCATATTTTCCCCAAAGAGATATAATTAGTAAATAACAACGATTAAAGTTCTAATTTAATACATAAATGTTGTCAACATTAAGGTTTAAATAACATGTCTCTTGCAACAAACAAACACAGTTACTAATATATAATAAAAGGTAAAATTATGTCCATAAATAACTCACACAAAGGCCAAAGTATAAGAAGGCAAGAAGCTAAATACTTTAACCTCTAAACAACATAAGTATGACGACTATCATTTTCACCTTCTTTGCCACTATCATCAATTTCAAGGACATTTGATTGTGTTTCACTTTGAGCAGTAGGTTCAAATAGTCAAATAATCACAACCTCCATAACAAATCATACTCTGTCAGGTAGAATAGTATATAATATGATTTTAGTCTAAATAGGAAGAACAATATACTTAAAAATCACAATATAATTCAATTAGACAAAAAAATATACTCAAAAATCATACTCTATACAATATGAGGACAGAGTGACATATAGATTCAATAAGGTAATTCAAAAATGTAACATGGTTCCTTTCCAAGTAAAAAAATAAAAGGGCCGGCCCGAGGCCCTCCAGGGCCGGCCCTTTTAAGCTCGAGGCCCTACAGGGTCGGCCCTTTTAGGCCCGACTTCCTTTTGAAGCTACAATTCACAAGCCCGGCCCTTGAAGGGCCAGGGCCTAAAAGGGCCGGCCCAACGGGCTCGGCCAGTTTTCCCGGCTCTAGCTCTCCTAAGGTTGGTATTGAGAGAAAGAAGGCAGGCTGGTAGGGGTCAAAGTCACTCATATCTAGGAACAGTGGGATCCTTACCCTTAATCTTAATAGTTTGTTTGGTTTGAGGGGAGGGGTGGGAGGGAATGAGAGGATTGTTAAATTACTTTTTTAGGTTAAAAGAATTTAAATTTTAGGTGAGAATCCAAAATTTAAAAAATAAGAGGATAAATTTTGAATTTCTTTTATCCAAAATTATAATTTTCTCCACCCTCCCCTCCATCCTCCCCTACCCTATCCTACCCTTCCCTCAAACCAAACATATCCTAAGACGCTAGAGGTCAAAGTTACTCATATCCAAACAATTTGTCTAATCCTCGCCCCCACAGGAACAAAAACTTAGATCTGAATGGAGGAAGAGAGAGAAACATAAAGGTGTGTAGTCGTTTCTTATATACCCGTCTTGTTTCAGTTTCTTAATTACTTTTCTGAATTTTAATTTTTTCTAGGTAAAAGTGTAAATTTTGTCTTTTAGCGGGGCTGCTCAATGGCCCTGTGAGGAAATCATTCCATTATATATGGATCTGACTTAAAACCATGATTTGATGATTTTTTAACTCAATGTCTGATCCAATTTTTAAAATATTGACATAAATAATCAATAAAAGTTATCGAATCCATAAGCACTTTGTTTCATAGTTCATAATGTCATAAGCTAAAATATCATTATATGACATGAGAATTTTATCCGTGAGTAATCTATAATCACTTTTTTAAATCCATAAGCACGTCCCAAACTATGGTTTCAAACCATGGTTTGCGAAACCCGAGACAAAACTCCTCTCACATACTTACCTCGTAAGTCGTAAAAACTATTAAAACAAACTAATCCAAACACACACGTAGCCTCCAAGACAGAATTTTATCGGTGAATAATCTATAATCACTTTTTTAAATGCTTTCTCAGTCAAGAAACATACATTGGCTTTAATGAAGCCTCCAAGACAATCAGACCCAACTCACCTAATTTTTTAAAAATAAAAAATATGTATGCATAGATTATAATTATAACTCAACCTAAAAACATTAATATAAAAGGCGTACCTGTAGGTTTTTTTTTTTTTTTTTTTTTGCCAACGCGTACCTGGAGTTATTAGACTTTTAGAATTGAGACAATGAAGCCTGATCTCTTGAGGGGAGCGGCCAATGGCATACAGATCTAAGAATAGTGGGACCCTCAAGGTGCCAGATGTCAAGGTCACACATATCTAGACAATATGACTTGTCTTTTAAGTCATAATCCACAATATTATAAGTTAAAAGATACGAAGACTTTGAGGATGATTAATCTATAAGCATTTCCGGGCTTTCATTACGTGGTTCAACCTACTCTAGAGCTCGACCGACTCATGCAGATAGACAAAGGATAGTGCCCTTGAGGTTTTCATACTTGTATAAAAAAAAAAAGTAATCTATAAGCATTTTTAAATGTTGTTTGAGTTCGGAGGCATAATCTAACTTCCTCTCTCTTTTTTTTTTTTCATGACAGGAAACTAGTAATATTAAAAGTAAATAGTATAATGTCTCAAACCTAGGATCAAAACAGACCAGGACAAGCAGAGAGTAAAAGTAAACACACAAATCTACAGACCTAGCTCACAGTTTAGAGAAACAAGTAATAAAAAGATCTCTATTACAACGATAAATTAAATACATAGCCAAATCATCTTCCACACCATACACCACATAGGCCTGCAGTAGAAACAGAGGTCGAAATACCCGAACAATAAGGCAAAACCCTTCCAATGAAACTTTAACAATCCACCCGGCTACCAAATCTGCTTCCATAAGAACACACCTGTAAGAAAGGTTTCTAATCATATTCTTTAGAACCAAGTAGTAGTCAAGGAGAACATTTATCATAATATCAAAAATTGTCCAATCAAATAGATAATAGGATAAATAAATACTACCCTAGCATGAGGATGAGCAGTAAAGCCATAAACGCTAAGCTGGCACGTGTCTACCCTGACAATGAACAACGTTAAGCAACACACTGAATAGGCATACATTTAGCTAATGATGAATAGCGCATAAAGACATACTGAACAAATTCAAACAAATGATTCTCAATTGTCTATCTATTGCACATTGTATATACAGTTGATCAATAAGAAACTTTACCACTCCACCACATATTGATACCTTTGACCATGCATAACCAATTTTTGGAATGGTGTTAAAATCCCTATTTATGTAGTTTAGATCAATCATTCGTACTCTTTCCCATATAAAATTCTTCCACACCAATTCTATAAGTGCAGAGGCATCCTTGATACGGGACTTATTGATAAATAGGACTCAATTAGGAAAAATTGATAAATACATGAAAACAGGTATTATATTTAGAATCAATATCAATTTCTCAATTAACTTTTATTTTAAAGACTAGGAGTAGATACTATATAGAAAGATGAGCACGGAATGGGACCCACATTTTCAGAAAATGGGGCCTACAATCCCCCCCCCCCCCCCAAACCAAAAAAAAAAAAAACAAATTTTACCTAAAGTGCATTTCATAGTCAATCCATGTTATAGAGCCATCTATGACTATAATTAAAATGACACTAGAAAAAGAGATAGTGACCACCAAATTGGAGGGGGTAATTTTTTTCCATGTTTTTAATGTGTTTCATATCCACATAAATTCTTTTATCTTTTTCTGCACATTTTACATGGAAGATCATAAACAATGGGACATACCGAAGTGTTGAGCACCGAGCAACAGAAAACTCTGAGAAAGAAAGACTCCATTGCTACATTTCACAATCCAAGATTTGGTACAGAGATAGGTCCTTCCCCAAGCTTGGTCACTGACCATACTCCACCAAAATTCAAAATAATTGGAGTAGAAGAATACTTCGGAGGCCTATTTAGCCGTGAACTCCATGAAAAATCCTATCTAGATGCCATGAGGATACAACAATGCAATGAAAATGAAGGAAAAAAACTGAGTGAATGGATTGTGAACAGACTTCTTCCAGTTTCTTCATTAATTTGTGGTTTTAAATTAAGCTTCTGTCATGCTTGTGGCTCAGAGGCTACTAGAAATACTAGAATTGGCTTTGAATATTCAGATGCGCTAAGAGTTGCAGATAAGCAGATATGCCAAGACATTTCTCCCAATAAAATTGAGCTAATATGTGACATCTTTTCTCCTTAGTTTTCCTTTTTTTTTTTTGGTTTTTGCCCAGCCTTATTTTCCCGTTTCAGATCAAAATGTATAAATAGCAGTTAGTGTATAAGGCTCCTATCAGATGGGATATGGGGAGTCTCGTCAGATGTACGCAGCCTTAACCTTACAAGTAGGCAGACAATTTCTATAATTTGAATAATTGAATTTATGGCCTCTTTATCATATGATGACAACCTTTACTATATGACAAGACCCACTCTCTATATGTGAATTTGTGTGCACAATCATCTGTATGTGTATGCATTTGCTTGTGTAATGTATGCATGTTGTTGTCCACTAGATAATGGAAGATCATCAAGTCAAGATTGAGAGGAACAATTGACTTCTTATTAATCAATCACATGTACATGTATACAAGAACCGTAACCTGAAGAGCCAAAAAGGAAAAATAGAAAAAGAAAAAAAAAACCATAAACCTGCTTAATGATTTAATCACCCTCCCACCATCCAACTTCTGACATAAAAAGCACAGCACCTTTCACACAAGTCATTAGCCTATGACCATCCATACTGTACAGCACCAGAATGTCTATGAGCTGCAGTGGCTACTTTGTTATCCTAACTAACTATTTTCGCATTAATACTTCTAACAAAGATAATTCACTAATGTATTTTTATTGGAAAGACATTAATAATGGAAAAATTACAATTAGGTCTCCATTAACAGACTTTATGGCAACTAAGTCCTTTGAAATTATTAAATTACCATTAAGTCTATTAATTAAGACCTTATTACAATTTTTCCATTAATAAATAAATGCTTATGGCATTATAGGTGTTAGTGAAAGAGTAGGTTTATTTATCCTTCTAAAAAAAATGTTAAGCAAACATACCTTCTTTTAAAAAATGAGTTAAGATATAAATATGACAATAAAGTTTTATTGAAGGAGTACCTGACACCATCATATATATAGTTAGGTACAAAAATAAACTTGTTAAATTGTGCAAATATATTGGGAGAGGATATCTCTATTGATTTCTCTCTCGATTTACTTTTTATTGAGGGTATCTACCGTTAAATCAATTTTTAATGGTTGACATTTAATAATATATAAAAAAAATATCATTATAATAAAATCTAGAATGATAAATCTCAATCATTAAAAATTGATCTAATAATAAATATACTAATAAAAGGTAAATGAAGAAAAAAATAAAGGAGACACCTTAAACATACCACATCAGTTAAACTCCATTTCAACTCTTTTACTTGTTTTTTCTCTTGGTGAGCCCCACCTACTTCCACGACATGTACCCCCGCCTTCTCTCTTCGTTTTTTTTTTCTCTTTTACCAGAAACCCTCTCTCTTCAACATCCCCCTTCAACACCGTGTCTCATCTCCACCTCCACCTTCTGATTCCTTGTCACCGATTCTTCTGATTCTTCTGCCATAGCTCAAAACCCTATCTCCACTTCCACCTTCCATAGTCACGAACCTCTTGCCCATCCTCTCTATTATACTGAGAATCCTTTTTTCACATTTACTAAATAACATTGGAAATATCTAGCACCTATAATGGCGGCAGCATGATGTGGTTTTTTAAGGATAGAGGATTTGATGATAAAAGCATACAAGGAATGTTCAGGAAATGCAAGCGCCTTGAGGTTGGACATCAAGAAAAATCATCTGAGAATTGGGCCTATTTGACCAGCATTTGCATTCAAGAGAGAGAGGGTTGATGGTCAAAGAGGAAAAAAACAAAGAAAGAGAAGGTTCGGTTGGGACTTGGGAAAAATAAGGATGAGATGGTAATAGAGGGGCCGCAAAAGGGAAAAAAGTTCAAATTTAAATTTACTAACGACGTATGATATAATTTATTTTAAAAGGGATAAAAATATAAATAAGACATTAAAAGTCGAGTATCCAACATAAATTGTTAAATTTGATCTAACAACGTTAAATTATAAAAAAAGAAAATCACTAACAGCGTTAAGCTAAATTTAACTATTTTGTATTGAATATTCCGTTTTTAATATCTTATATGTATTTTTGTCCCTTTTAAAATATAAATGTACTAGACGTTTTTTCTTTAAAACTTTGTTAATAAATTTACTCCTTAAAAAATAACGGATTTTCGAGGGAGTTACCAGATGTGGTTTTTTTGATTTTTTCCACCCTTTATCAGACTTTATGTATATTTTTGTATCTAAATAAATATTAAGGTGTTGGGTGCGAAACTTCATCGTCATGTGCACCTTCGCCCTTGAAAAAATAATGTGTTTTATTTCTCAAATCAATCAATATTTGTTTTTGGCCGGCAAACCGATCATAACACACGAGCTTGAAATAAAATATTGAGACCGCGCCCCTTGAAATAAGGCTCTTGAATCTGGTGATGATCATAAAGAAAGAGACTGAAATTGTTTGATAGGAACAGAGGGACTCTCAAGAAAGAAGGCTGTCAAAGGTGGGTGAGAGATGTCAGGGAAGGCCGTGGAAGAAGCTGTGCGGCCAAAATGGAAGTCTCTGCTTGTTCCATCAGTTCAAGAGTTAACAAAGAAGGAGATCACTGAGATTCCAAACAGATATGTTCGTCCTGATCAACAAGGGATCACTGTTTCAGAATGTGATGATTTGCCAGAAATCCCAGTGATTGATATGCAGAGATTGATCACTGATTCTGAAGAATTGGCTAAGCTGCACCTTGCTTGCAAACACTGGGGATTCTTCCAGGTGCTCTCTTTTTCTCTATTTCTATTTCCATCCTCATCTTTTGTTAATGAATAAATCAATTAACAAAATGAACAGAGAATTTGACTGAAGATTTGAAATAATTGGTGTAGTTGGTGAATCATGGGGTGGGGTCATGGTTGGTGGAGAAGGTGAAGAAGGAGACAGAGGAATTCTTCAATATGGGAATGTCAGAGAAGAACAAGTTTTGGCAGAGAGAAGGAGACATGGAGGGATTTGGGCAAGCCTTTGTTGTGAGTGAGGATCAAAAGCTTGATTGGGGTGACCTCTTCTTCATGGTCACTCGTCCAGTTCATATGAGGAAGCCTCAACTATTCCCTTATCTCCCTCTTCCTTTCAGGTTCAATCTCTCTCTCTCTCTCTCTCTCTCTCTCTCTCTCTCTCTAGATAGATATATGCATATTTTTTTCATAGGAAAAAAAATTGATTTACTTAATTTGGTCTTCAATACGAGAGGGATTTGACTTTTTTTTAGGGATTGATGAAGTTAAATAAATTACATTAAAATAATTATATTTATCATTTTTCTCTAAATTAATTTATCTTACTTATAAACGGATATACAATAGAATGATATACAACATGTATTATGATTAAGTCAGTTGGCTATTATATTAAGGACGGGAGGCACTACTTCAAAAATTTGTTTTTAGTTTAAAGGGGCATTTTAGTTTATGTGCTTCACTATCGTAATTAGTTCATTAGTTACCAAATTACTTTAAAATATATAACCTACTCACTTAATTCTCCTCATATTTCTTTTCATATGTATGTGCGAAAGAGGAGAATAGATCAAATAATATAGAGTCTTTTGAAAAGGGATAGAAGAAGATTGAAGAGAACGTTCAACAAAATTGAATGAATGAGTGCAATCTTTTGATTAACAATCTATCCAAAGATTTAGTTATGGATAGAGCACACTGACACCATACGATTCATATAGCCAACCTTAATTAGTGGGATAAGGCTCATTGTCGTTATATCTTTTCTTCTCTACTAGTTACTATGTAGGAAGCCGCACTTTTCACAAGCAGTGAACAGTCAGGCTTGTTTCAAGCTTTGTGCAAATACATGAGACCCATTCTAGCTATCATGCATGGTTTGGTGCAAAGACATAAAAGTCATTTCTTATTCAATTTCCTTCTCATAAAGATTTTCCATGCCTAATAGATAATTTACATATATTCCCTATAAGCTGCTTGATTTGATGCTGAATCATGTTTTGAAATACAGGGAAACTATAGAACTATACTCAGTTGAGCTGAACAACTTAGCAATGGCTATTATGGAACAAATGGAAAAAGCCCTGAAGATGCAAAGCATGGAAATGAGAGAGTTATTTAAAGAAGGAAGGCAATCAATGAGGATGAACTATTACCCACCATGCCCTCAGCCTCACAAAGTCATTGGTCTCACACCCCATTCTGATTCTGTCGGCCTCACCATTCTTCTGCAACTCAATGAAGTGGAAGGCCTTCAGATTAGAAAAGATGGCATGTGGATACCTATTAGGCCTCTCCTTAATGCATTCATCGTCAACATTGGAGACATAATAGAGGTATAACATAGAAAATAATCATCTGGTCTTTAATGTAAGACTTAATTAACTAATTTGATTAGTTTAAAGAAGTTAGCTAATTTAGTTAATATGACATGTTTTTCCTTAAACACGCTAATCATCTTTCTTAATTTCCTTCCTCTTTCTTATATTTGATTATTGTTGAAGGAATGTCAATAGATCTAATTTAGGAAAAATTGATAAACATGTGTAAAATATGTCTTATATTTAGGACAAATATCAACTCTCCAATTAGTTTATACTATGCTGGAGTATGAACAGGGAGTAGGACCCACATTTTCAAAAATGGGACCTGCTATTCCCTTTCTATCCCCCTCTCCATCTGACCTAAAGCGCATTTCACAGACTAAATCCCTGTTATAGAGCCATTTGTATAACTAGAATTAAAGTTATATTGGAAAAAGAGATGGTGAGAATCAAACTTTAAGATCATCAAATTGAGAGTTTAATACCGAATTGCCATATTTTCAACGTGTCTCATACCCACATGAATTCTTTTACCTTTTTCTTCATATTTTACATGGCAGATCATAACTAATGGGACATACCGAAGTGTTGAGCACCGAGCAACAGTGAACTCTGAGAAAGAAAGACTCTCCATTGCAACATTTCACAGTCCTAGGTTTGATACCGAGATAGGTCCTTCACCAAACTTGGTCACTGACCATATTCCATCAAAGTTCAAAAGAATTGGAGTAGAAGAATACCTAAGAGGCCGATTTAGCCGTGAACTCCAGGGAAAATCCTATCTAGAGGCCATGAGGATACAACAATGCAATGAAAATGAAGAGAAAATTGAGTGAATAGATTGTGAACACAATTCTCCCAGTTTCTTCATATGTTATTTTAAATTAAGCTTCTGTCACGCTTGTGGCTCGTAAGATACTAGAAATACAAGAATGGGCTTTGAATATTCAGATGTGCTAAGAGTTGCAAATGAGCAGATATAACAAGACATTTCTGCCAATAAAATTTAGCTAATATATTCCATCTTTACTCCTTATCCCCCCCCCCCCTTTTTTGTGTGTTTGCCTAGCCTTATTTCCCCTTTCAGAACAAAATATATAAAGGGTAGTCTAATACATAAGGCTCCTACCAAATGAGATATGGGGAGGCTCGTCAAATATACGCAGCCTTACCCCTGCAAGCAGGGAGACTGTTTGCAGGATTTAAAATTGTTGCATCTTAGTCATATTGGAGCAACCTTTACTATGCTACAAGGCTCACTCTCTATATGTGAATTTGTATGCGTATGCATGCGTGTGTGTAACATTGTATGGATGTTGTTGTCCTCAAGATAATGGAAGATCACTAAGTCAAGATTGAGAGGAATCAATCACATGTCATGTGTACAAGAACCGTAACCTGAAGAGCCAAAACGGAAAAATAGGCACACAAAAAAAAAACCCCATAAACATGCTTAATGATTTAATCGACCTCCTACCATCCAGCTTTCTGACATAAAAAGCAGAGCACATTTCACACGAGTCCTTAACCTATGACAATCCATACTGTACAGCACCAGAATGCCTATGAGCTGCAATGGCAACTATAGTATCCTAAATAACCATTATCGCATTAATACTTCTAACAAAGATAATTCACTAATGTATTTTGGTTCGAAAGGCATTAATAATGGGAAAATTACAATCAGGTCTCAATTAACAAAGTTCTTATTGACAACTAATCGTAAGGTGACAGAAAAGATGGGTAAAATTGTACTTTCACTTTTGAAATTAATAGCACCCAGGTCCTTTGGGATTTCTTCGCAATTTGATGATTTTAAGGAATCTAGTTGGCATTAAGTCTGTTAATTGAGACCTGATTGCAATTTTTCCATTAACAAATAAATGTTTCTGGCATTATAGGTTATAGTGAAAGAGTAGGTTTATTTATCCTTGTAAAGAAATGTTAAGTGTGTGTTTGGAGCAGCAATTGCAAAAATGACTTTTTCAAATATGACTTTTTGCAATTTTACTTTTGAGTAAAAGTTAGATTATATAATGTGATTTATGTTTGGATTGACGGTTATATAAATAACTTTTGCAAGAGTAAAACTTGTTTGGATTAACTTAAGCATGGTGGCTTTTGAGATAATGGTAAGATAGAAATAAGATTTGAAATTATAAAAAATTTATAAAAATTAAAGTTGGGAAATTTGGGAATTAAAAAATACACAATTTGATGAAATAATATTACATAACTAATTTGATCATATGTCTCGTACAATTTGGTTTCTAATTGAGTCATGAATATGATTCATTTGGGAGAAAGATCACTTACCATAATTTGTCACGGAAGGCTGTTCATCTATACTGTTATTATCTACATCAACTATATTTCCAGCTTCATCTTGGCGAAACACTACGTCAGTGGCATCATTTCTCCTAATAAAATTATGAAAGGCTATTATTGCACAAACAATGCGGACATGTATCTGGCAATTGTACTTGTGCATTTTTTGTAACAATTCAAATCGATTCTTTCACACTCTAAAAGTCCTTTCTATAGTAGACTTCAAACTAGAATGATAAAAATTAAAGGTCTCATTAGCATTTCTAAATCTGGGTTGACGGTTAAATTCTGGCATATGATAACACTCACATATATAGGGACCAAGGTAACCAAGTTGTGTTGGATAGCCAGCATCAACTAAATAATATTTTCCTAATAGATGTTGAAATCAATCCAAACTGTTAGATTTATTAAAGTGTAAAATGAAAGTAATTGATTGGAAGGTGATGGAAATATACCTGCAGGTGGATAAGGAAAGTTCATAGATGAATTTGAAACAGCAGATTGAAACACACAAGTATTATGTGTAGTACCTTCCCAGCCTGCCAACACGAATGTAAACAACATATCCCCATCACATACAACTATTATATTCTGCGTTGGATATCCCTTTCTCCCAATATATTTATCTCGGGTGGGACCAGTGATCACACACCTAATATGAGTTCCATCTATTGCTCTAATTGCATCTTGGAAGTGTGGATAATATTGGGGATCATTTAGTATTTTTGGTTGTCATTGACAGAATTCAGGATCGTAAGGTCTGATATTTTCCTACGCTAGAATAATGCAAGCATCTAATACAATATGCAAAAGCCTACTGACCGTTTCCCCTCAATGTTGAAAGAGTTCCTGTACTACCCTATTGCCTACTCCATGGCCAACAGTAAGCAGAAACATGGCAATCATTTCCTCGATCCCAATGTTCGTTGAATTTCGTAACCCATGTTCGACCAATTTATGACACAATATGTAAAAGACATGTTTTTTCACTTTAAACATGTCATGACAGCGTGAACTATGGGTTTCCAATATCTCTTAAACCCATAAATGACCGATGTGTTGGCTTGTTTTGCACGGTTCTTTGCAAACGAATGGCATCCAATATTGACAGAGCAACACAGTCAATCATTCATATTCTATTAACTCATCGTTTATAAGAGATACAGATCAAGACTGATCATCTTCTTCCACCATGTCAGATAAGTTTTGATTGTTTCAATTTGCCATTGGTTATGCACCCTATGAGTGTGATTAAATTCAAGTATGAGTAATGGAAGAAAAGAAACATATCAAATAAGGACTCAATGATAAAGTAAACATATTCAAGTGTTGGCATAAAAGATCGTTCACCAAACATGTTGTCATAAAGTCAAATATTGTCATAAGTTACAAACATAAACATAATTTAACTACATGGACATATATAGTTCAGGGACATCTAGGGGTCATAAATCATAAATCGCAACCACGAAACCATGAACTCCATATTCCGTTTATAGAGTGACACAAACGTTTCCTGGCTAGTCTTCTCTATTAGAAGCTTGATACAGTGGTGACGAAAGTCCTCATCATGTATGACTTCATCAAGGTCAAGCAGTTGATTCATAGCAGCATCGACATTGACATCTTTAATAGCATCTAATGTTGCCACTCTATTCTTAGATGCATTAGCAATCACACTAACTGCATCCTCAATTTGTTTTGAACTTGGCACATTCTGCTTCTTTCTCTGACCAGACCCTTCACCTATCTTCCTCTTACCCCGACTTCCTGAATCAATACCAATAGTTGATGGAGTGCTTGTTGTTAAGCCAATGCTAGCAAGCTTATCTGTCACTCCTGTACTAGGTACTGGGTTAGCATCGAACATATCATCTTCGCTGTCCCCTGACCCTTCTTCTTCATCCATTGTTGGTCGGTACACATCTTCCTACTCAGCCTCTGGTGTCTGTGTTTATGGATTTGTAAAATACGGTGAAGAAATATCCTCGCCAGTCGCCATAGCATCCTTGAAAATAATTCTTAGTTCTCTTTCAAACTTGAGCCTTGTGTGTCTAAACTTTTTATATGACGAATTTTCCTACATGCATATAAGAAACCAAAAAGCAATTAATTAACCAAAATGTGTCAGTCGAGAGGAAAAAAAATTAAACGTATACTTGTTGTTTTTACCTGTATTTTTCGCTGCCACCACTCATTTGATGCAAGGACTTTATTCATTATAGGGTCTCTGCTCACACCAATCTCTTTGATTAAGGAATCCCAAGTTTTAAAATCTTTCCTGAGGATATCGAACCTATTCTTTAATTGCTTCTTGTCATATTATTTCCCAGTCTTCTCATTAAAAGTAGAGACAATATTCTGCTGCCCTGGCTTTGAAAATTAATCTTGGGCTTTTGTGGGACTTAATTGAATATTTTGGGCATAATCAAGTGTTAATGTGAGATTTTAGTGAAAGAATAATTTGGGAATTATAATGGTTAAATTGTTATATTTTTAATTAATATTTGTTATTCCCATTATTCTTTAATTGTGAGCAAAAGATATTACCTTCGTGAATCTAATTTTGTAGGTGATGATGTGGCACAACTTGAGTAGTCAAGGTCAAAGATGTTATTTTGGAGCTTAATGAAAGACAAGAGTGGAACATCACCAGTACATAATTTATTTTCACATTTTTTCTAAGAGGAGGTTAAATGAGTAAGGGCCTTGTTTAGTGGTTGCAATTTTGTGCCTAATGCCAAAACATATTTTTACCTCTTATCCAAACATACCTTAACTCACTTTTAACCTAAAGATAACTTAAGGGAAGGAGGTGGTGACTGAGTTAATGAGAGGAGCTGCTGAACCAAAAAAGGGAATAATGGAATTGAAGAATTAGAGCTAGTTGAATCGAATTGAAGAATTGAAGCTAGCTGGACCGTGAGAGAATAATTGAGAAGAGGAATGGAGGAAATGAATTAAATAAATGGTCAGTTGGACCAAATTAATATAGTGGACCAAATTAGAGAATTAGAGAAGAGGTGAGCCGAAATTGTTGAATGAGAAAAGAGGAGTTGACCGATGGAAAGGAAGCTGAATTAATTGAAGAAGCATGGCTGGATCGAATAGAGCGGAGAGAGAAAAGGGAAAAGGGGCTGATGTAAGAGAAAAAGAAAGGGAAAATCCCTTAAAAATACCACTGAATTAGCTAAATCCCAATTCAATGCCGCAAAATTGCGAAATCCCGTTTCAGTACTGTGTCAGTACGGATGAACAGTACGTGTTGGTGAAAAGACGATTTTGCTCTTCAGCCCTCCCTCTCATGACTTCAGAATAATAACACGAGACTCTTAATTAACAACTCCGAATTCTTAATTAAAAACTCGGCTTTATTCCTTCACATATTTATATCTAAAAAATATAGTGTTGTTAATATAAAATATGATGTTGTTAATAAAGAAAAAAGTGTTGTTATTAGCCCTGAAACTTAAATTACGAAGTTGTGAAACAAGAAATTGGAGTTGTTAATGTAGAATATGGTGTTGTTATTGTGAAAGTAAAAAGAAGAAACGAGAGTTGTTAATCAAGAAGTAAGAGTTGTTAATTAAGAGTCTTGTGTTATTATTCTGAAGTTGTGAGAGGGAGGGCTGAAGGGCAAAATCGTCTTTTCGCATACCCGTACTGTTCATCCGTACTGACACAGTACTGAATCAGGATTTTGCAATTTCACAGTACTAAATCGGGATTTACCTAATTCGGTGGTATTTTAAAGGGATTTTCCCAAAAAGAAAAGGCATCGAAAAGAGAAGGTTGGGGAGCCGAAATGAGAGATTAGAAGAAGATGGGTGTGGCGGCTGTGAAGATAAAAGGAGTGAAGACTGAATGGAAGGCGACACTGGAAGAAAAAGGGGAAGTGATGGTTGGGCAATAAGAAGAGCTGTTGGTGCTGTAATGTTCATGGCTAACTCTTTCTCTATTCTTCAAGCTTCATTTTCTTCTTCTATGAGTAGTTAAAGTGTTGGTGATTTTCTTGAGTTGGGTAATGGTTTGAGCTTCTAAACTTCAATGGAATTCCTTTAAGCTCTCTTTCTAGTTCATAATATATGTAGCTTGGTTAAGCATGTAATTGTGATCTAGATGGTTCTATGCCAAGTGAATAAACTTGGTGGTTGAGCTAAGAGTTGATTAATTAAGCTTTGTTTGATTCATATTAGGAGTAGGTTGAATTGTTTATTCCGACTCAGTTGAGTGGATTTAAATGATTAAACTTAATATTTTGAATTGTCGTAATGGTAATTACAATTTAGAATTGGAAGTTAATTATTCATCTCCTTGAGTCACAACTAATTGGTGGTATTCATTTAATTGCTTCAGTTGAATGAATTAAATGATTATTGTAAGTATGGAGCTAACAGTAACTTAGTTCCATCCACTTAGCTCATTATGGAATTCAAATCATTAGCAAGTAAGGAAGACTAAAACCTCAACTCAAGGGAATTCCATTTCAATATTATTCTAGTTTATTAAATTTACTTTATTGTTATTGTTAATTTTGATTCCGTTTGCTTCTTTGTTTTAAAAACCGAAAAATACAAAAACATTGCTTTAGTTTATATTATTTCATTAGTTTTAAAATCAAATTCTCAAAATGATTTCTCACAACTTTAAGGTATTTATCACTTTACTACTTAGAAACTTGGAAATTAATCTCTTCACAAGAACAACCTAGGTTGAGCTACTACGCTACATTTTCAAACTTAGTTTTATTTTGTGAACTCACACGACATGGGTTTATCACCACCCTGGCTTTGAAAAATGCATCCCATGACGTTCTTTTTTGTATATTTGCTTAAGGCAGACGTTGATAAAAATGTCAGTTGTCTCATCATCCCATACTGCTTTGCTTTCCATTTTTTCTATGGCAAAGTTTGATAGCTACTCTATCAACAAATTTCCTAAATTATCAACACAAAATACAAGACATTGCAGTGGATCACAGCTTTATGTCATGAATGATATGATTTATTTACTTTTTTTATTTTGTTAGAATAAAACTTGCATATGACAGTTTGATAGCTAATCATCTTTTTTGTTTTGGTAAGAACAAACCTAATCTTCTTTAATCCTCATACTACTGATCCAAAGAAAGTTTAATCTTAAGACCAAGTACCAGTAACTTAGCTACATCATCTCAAACATCCTAAAAATGAAGGAAAAAAAGGAAGGGTATATAAATAATGATAACAAAGATTCATGGCAATAAACAGAAATGAAACACCGGAGTATAAAGTAAACATAAATGAAACACTAGAGTATTTCTGCTATTTGTTTTACTTGTCTGTATTCCTGATTTTCTTAGCTACAAAGTTTAATATTGAAATAAAATAGAGAATTTAATAGCCACAGTATAGAGTTAATAGAAATGAAACACCGGAAAAACAGAGTACATGCCAACAACATCAAAACCAAAGTAGGAGAGTAACCCATATGCGACAACCATCCATCAAAGCAGAGCAACATCAGTATCACGGAAAAAAGCATCACCAAAGGAACTAAAAATGTGGAACAAAACATTTCCGGCCAAAGTTATAGACAAGAGTGAATGATGAACCACACCAGCCACAATGTGAAAAAAAACAACAAATTTCCGGCCACTGTTGCAGACCAAACCAAACCATGAACCAGAGCAACTAAAATGCGACAAAATATCAAGGAACAAAAAACCGGATCGGGAAATGAACCGGTCAAGGAACAGGTTCAAGGGTTAATGGGTCAACCGGGGTCTAACTAGTAGTCGAACCGGTCATATTAAAATATTAAAATTTATTAGTAGCAATATATATATATACACATATTAATATATTTTTAAACTTCTATTGATAAAATTAATTGATTATGTTATATTTGATTACTTGAATCATATCAAATTAATTTACTCAAATATTATATATTATATGTATATAATATATAATATTTTTTCATTTATTCTTTTTGTTTTTTAAATTTTCGTGCCTTGAAATTAAAATTTGTTCTTATAATTTATTAAAATATTATAGATTGTATGTATATTGGCTTAGATTTATGGTTTTCTTTATTTTGCAGCCTCTTTGTTGAACCAAATATCTCATTTTTCAAAAAAATAGAAAAAAGCAAACCAGTTGAAACATTCAAACCACCGGTTCAACCGGTTTTTCGGTTCAGCATCAAACCGCACTAGACATCAAACCGGTTTTTTGGTTGAACAGGCCGGACCGGTCCGGGTTTTTATTCATTGCAAAATATAAATATTCTGGTCAAATCAAACCATGAACCAGAGCAACCAAAACGGCACACTACAAATAAGAAACACTTCAGAGCATACAACCTTTGACTCTAGTGGATCGTAGCAAACAAGAATCACCAATGGAACTTCAGGTAATGGCATAAATGTTGGTTAGGAGGAAGTTGTTAATCTTACTATAGTGAAGAAAACACCGCCGCAGATCAAATGGAGAAGCAGAGACTGGACGCTGCGTGTCCACAAGCAAAGACTAGACTTGGGTGTGAACACCCTATTTTGTCCTGGCCCCCCTCAAAAATTTTTAAAAAAATAATAAAAGAAATTCCTCTCATTGATGATGATTAGTGTATAAATTGGCAATCATCATTAAAAGGAAAAATAAAAACAAAGAAAATGAGAAAATCTTCTCATTGGTTATGATTGGTGTTTAAATTGGCAATCATCATTAGGAAGTTTTATTAATAGAAAAAAAAATAAAAAAAAATAAAAAAAATCTTCATTGATGGTGATTAGGTTAAGCTAGGAAGATTTATTAATAGAAAATACCAAAAAATAAAAAAACAAAAATTAAAAAAAAAAAAGAGAGAAAACTCCATTGATGATGATTTGGTCAAGTTAGAAAAAGCATTTATGAGAAAAACCCTACTTTAAGGTTATAATTAGGAGAGCAAAGACACAAGAATTTTGGGAAAGCAAGGAGACAAGGTAGAGAGTTATTTTGTTATGCCTCACTCATAAAATTAAAATAAAAGGGGCTCTTCTTATGGGTTGAGGAAAACATAAGTTTGTTGAAAACCCTATTTTATCCCTTTTCACTGAATATACCTAGATTTTTTGTTTCTTACAGCATTACATGACTGCTTCAGCTTTATTTTGTTTTGGTGCTATTTTGTCTGTTTTGCTTGGTTTACTTTGTCTTGTCTGCAAGATGACACTACCTTTACTTCTCTATTGCTTATTGAATGGAGAAATGAATGCTTGACTTTGTTTGGCCCCATTTAAGCCCATTATTCACTTTGTTTCTCACGTCACTTTATCCCTTCGAATGCTAGGTCCATCTCAACGTGGTCACAGTGTTGATAATACTTCTTCTTCCCTTCTTGATGATTATCCCATATATTATGTGACTTCTCAAGAAATTAATTAAAAATAGAAGTGTTGAGAAAATATGCAATATTGCACAAGAGAGTTATTTATTTGTTGGCTTAGAACTCACCTATTTATCTTATGTAGTCAAGCACGTTGGAATACCAGGTATAAGTCTCCTTCTTTTCTATTGTGCTTCATTCAATATAATTTTATTGTAAATTGATTTTGGATGTATCTTTTTCCTCTTCTATATCTTTTTTCTTTACCCCTTTTTAGGTTTTCTTTCAAAAAAAAAATATTTTAACACATTTTTATAAATGAAAATAAAATGAAAAAAACTCTCTTTTATGAAAAAATAAAGAAATTGCTTTCATAAATAAAAAATATAAATCAAATAAACAATCATTTTTCCAAATAACCAAATAAACAAGCAAACGCCACGCCTTTCTGTTCCTAACGAACTATGTGGGTTTTGATCCCTCTAAAGGGTACGTAGGCCCTAGACTTTTTTTAGGTCAAGTCCAACTTTATAAATAAATACATTTTTCCTTATTTTTTTTTGTAAATAAATGTTCCTTTTTTTTAGTTTTTATTTCATTTATTTTCGTAACTATTCATTTTTATTTGGGTAATTATCATAAGATTAAAGGTCATATATATTTTTGAATAATTAACTTAGGGTAACAATTCTTATGAATGGGTGTTGTGGGGTGCCTACAATCTTCCCCGTACACAATTGACTCCCGAACCCTAAATGATTTTTGTCAACCAGTTTCATTTAAAAAAAAAAGGTTTCCAAAATTATCCTTTTCCAAAATTTTGGTAGCGACTCCATATTTTCTAAATTTCAGGTGTTATAATGAGTATAGATCAACGAACAATAGATCCACTGTTCACGGAGCAAAATGACCCAAACTACCTTACATGCACAGATCGGCCACCGTCAACTTAGAAGCGTCCCACCAGACTCCATAACACGCCTCCCTACATCAAAATCAGGTGACTCACAACGCGAGCTACCGCAACTGAGAGTGAGAGCCCCAACCACCACCGACCACTGCACACGGCACCACCCACAAAACGCACAGCAAGCGACGGTGAAGATCTAGCTGCAACTAATTTCGGCCTGTGAGAGAGGCAAGATGGTAGAGAGAGTGGCGTGAGTCTTCTCTGTGTATCAAGACAACCCGATATCGAAGGAGAAGAGAAGAGAGAGAAAAAATAAAGTACTTTGGACACATTAAATGCTAACAATGGTAATAAATTCTCACAAGGCAGATTGGAAAAAGGTCCAACTGAGGGCCTTTGACAAAAGGAGCTTATAGGACTATAAGCCAATTTCGAAAATCACCCGCCCAAACACTCAGAAATCTTTTCTCAATTGCAATCGGGCTTGTGCCACTTCAATCAAGCTTTTGGGGGGCTCAAACGCCCAACCAAACATACACTAAGTAAACATGCCTTCTTTTGAAAAATATGTTAAGGTGCAAATATGACAATGAAGTTTATATATATTTTTAACAGATGTGGTTTTTTTTCACCCTTTGACAAACTTTATGTATATTTTTATACCCAAATAAATATTAAGGTGCCAGGTGCCCCTTCACCAAAATTTTATTGTCATATCTGTCAACACCCGTTTCCATTTCGATAATCGAAGAGTAATAAAGACGGAATTCAATGGGCATACAGAAAAGTACAATTATATTGATAAAAATATTCGTTTACAATTCTGATATTGTTCATCAACGAAAAACAGAAAATACAGCGGAAACTTAATATTTACAAATTTCACCAAAATATCACAAAATAGACTAATTATAACCACGATCTTGTCCTCGCCTCGAGACCCGTGCCACTCACTTTCAGGCTCCTACATCTTTTCCCTTAGACCCACTGGTAGCCGCTGAGGTGTTTATTAAAAATAGGGTGAGATTCCGGAGAATCCCCATAGAAACATGCTATCGTTCAT
Organism: Inga oerstediana; assembly: GCA_963210345.1. Lineage (NCBI taxonomy): Eukaryota > Viridiplantae > Streptophyta > Magnoliopsida > Fabales > Fabaceae > Inga > Inga oerstediana. Next base: position 18,080,060 of record OY723406.1, read on the forward strand.
AGAAAATGCGAAAAGTAAATATGATATATGACATGTATGCACCAATTAATGAACATTATAAACATATCATCTGTATGTATACATGAGTAGGGCCCAGCCCCACTATTCTGCACCGGTTGGGTTCTCACCAACTCTAATGTAAGTGCCTCTAACACTTCTGGCCCCTTTCTGGACAAATCATGTTGATTAATAAAGTGCATTTACAAACATTGGCATCCACACAATCATATAACTATGGCATAGTGTATGAAGGATAATGTCCCTGCCTCAATGCTATATAATTCTCTTTTTAATGGTGTCTCGTAAAGTGTGCTGTTCCGGCGTCTGACTCGGTCTTAAAATATTAAATGTACCAGAAATAGGTCATAACCTATCCAAGTATCATTTTATACTCTTCCATAGTGTTTATTGTGGTTATATTAGTCTATGGTGAAAATTTTCAAAAATGCCCTCGGGAACCCAGCCCGGCCCCTCCGTACCCGGCCCGGTGACATGTTTTCCCAAAATTTTGACTAAGGCTATTCTAACTTATTTTCGCCCAAGGAATCCATTTCCGGCCTCGAAATTATCAAATTCACTGTCAAATTATGAAAATACCCTTGACAGCCCCTATTTAGGGATTTCAGTGGCGTTTTCGTAATTATGCTTTTTCGGCCTCTACCAAAAAAGTGCCCAAATGTAACCCCACCTATTTTTTCCCACTGAGTCCAATGGAACCATTTATTTCATGAAAATCCAAATCCTACTACCATTTTTGGTATGACCGAAATATTGAAGGGAAAATAGAAAAATGTAGCTTTTTGTTTTAGCTTCCAAAACTTGTACTTTTCCACTTCTAATCTTTTGCTAACTCATTTAGAAACTTCTTAATCATGATTTAAAGGATTTTGGGCAGCATAACCCCTTAGGGTTATGACTTTTCTAATTTTACAACTCAACCCAAAAATCACAAAACCAAACAACAATCACCAACAACAACTTCAATACACTAAGAAGTTGAGATTTTGGAATTACCTCTTGATCTTTGATGTCTCTCTCTCTAGAACGTCCTCTCTCTCTCTCCTCAACCTTGAAGAATAGCTTGCTAAACCATGATTTCCATAAAGGACAAAAGGTTAGAGGAGCTATTTGATAAAAAGCGAGGCTTAATCACAAGATCTATAAGACTTACCTTTGGATTTTACTCCTTCTTCTCTCTAGCTTTCCTATGCTTCTCCAAGGCACTTTCTCTCTCTCCTTCTCTCATTTAATGTGTGAAGTGTATGAAGGGAAAGGGAAGAGAAATGCTTCATAAACTTTCTCCCTTAATTCTACACCATTGATCTCATCAAGGAGCCATACTGTGACACTTGTCACAACCTTACATCCACCCATGCCTCCTTCCTATTTACTCATGATTACTCCTTTAGTTCCCTTTGACATTTGGACAACATTTTCCTCCCTTGATTAGGCAAGAAAACCGTCCCTCCTCTCCTCTTACAAGACAAGTAAGTTCTCTTCCTACTAAGTCCAAGCTTGCACTTCATGCACTTCACCATACTTCCCTCCATAACTGCTCCCTTTGACTCTCCTTAACATTGAACTAGCCCTCTCCCTTGGTTAGCTTTAAAAAAAACGTGCTCCCCCTTCTCATGCTCCAACTAAACCATTACTTCTCCAACTAGACCAATTCTTGCACTCAAGGTAGCATACCATTTCATCATTATTTGTCCATGTAGCATTTTTTTAATGCAATTTGACATGTGCTCATACAAATCCATTATAATTTAATCCCCTCCTCATATGATCACGACACTTGGAACTTTAATTCCATTAATCAATTTCTAACACCTTTTATTTTCAATTTTCGGAATAATGCCAATTCTGGCAGATTTTCTGCCTTAACTTTGAAAAATCATAACTGATTTTGTAGACATCATTTTGATGCGATTCCAAAGCCTATGGAACCCTTATTGAGTCTAGTTTCAAGGAAAAATATGGAATTTTACTGGCTGGGATCATATCATTCCCAAATTTTCAATCTTTGACCGCTGCTCCAGAAATTAGTCAATTTCGCTGGGCAAATTTCAAAAATTCATAACTCACAATACACAAGTCAAAATGGCTTATAATACCTAACAGATTAAAGCTTAGGATGTCTACTTTCACCCTGTAAAATTTCATAATTTTTGGTCATCTTCCAAAACTATATGACAATCTCACTGCCTCACAGGCAATTTCACTGGAACCACTATTCCACTTTCAATTTTCAATATTTAATTCCTTTGGCTTTAAATATTCACCATTTCATTGAATATATAAAATAATTACAATATATTCTTGGTGAATAAAATTTGGGGTGTTACAATATCTAGGGGTGAGCAAAATCAAACCAAAACCGAAGACTGAACCGAACCGAATCCATTTCAGTTTTTCAGTATTTGGTGCATGTTAGGTTCTTTTTTTCATCTTTTTTCAGTGTTTTGGTTCGGTTCTTTAAAAAAAATTCGGTTTTAACCGAAAAACTGAAAAATGTAAAGAATACACCATATAATAATTTTTTCACATTTTTTCTTTGATTTAATTAAGTGTCAATATTACATTGATCATATATATTGTTTATACTTGACATCATCTTTCCTTAAATCTTGTTGAGGCTATTCAATTTATAATTTGTATTAAATTTTACTTGTTGAAAATTCAAATATTCTAATTTAATCAAGAAGAAAAAAAAAATCGGTTTTATCTATAAAAAGGGAAACTGAACCGAATTATGTTGGTTTGGTTCTCTTCTCTTATTTTGTTTGAAAAACCGAATGCTCACCTCTAGTCATATCTAAATCTTAACCCTTGAAAAAATATTGTGTTTTATTTCTCAAATCAATCAATTTTTTTTTTTGGGCCGGCAAACCAATCATAACACACGAGATTGAAATAAAATATTGAGACCCCACCTCTTGAAATGTAAGGCTGTAGAATCTGTTGATGATCATAAAAAAAGAGACTGAAATTGTTTGATAGGAACAGAGGGACTCTCAAGAAAGAAGACTGAGACTTTGAGAGAAAGAAGGCTGTCAGAGGTAGATGAGAGATGTCAGGGGAGGCCATGGAAGAAGATGTGAGGCCAAAATGGAAGTCTCTGCTTGTTCCATCAGTTCAAGAGTTGGCAAAGAAGGAGATCACTGAGATTTCAGACAGATATGTTCGTCCTGATCAACAAAAAGGGATTACTGTTTCAGAATCTGATGATTTGCCAGAAATCCCAGTGATTGATATGCAGAAATTGATCACTGATTCTGAAGAATTGGTTAAGCTTCACCTTGCTTGCAAACACTGGGGATTTTTCCAGGTGCTCTGTTTTTCTTTATCTCTATCTCTATTCTCATCTTTTGTTAATTAATGAATCAATTAACAAAATGAATAGAAACTTTGACTGAGGATTTGAAATAATTGGTGTAGTTGGTGAATCATGGGGTGGGGTCATGGTTGGTGGAGAAGATGAAGAAGGAGACACTTGAATTCTTCCACCTGGAAATGTCGGAGAAGAACAAGTTTTGGCAGAGAGAAGGAGACATGGAGGGATTTGGGCAAGCCTTTGTTGTGAGTGAGGATCAAAAGCTTGATTGGGGTGACTTCTCCATCGTCACAGATCACACTCACACGTCCCCTCCATTTTAGGAAGCCTCACCTATTCCCTTACCTCCCTCTTCCTTTCAGGTTCCATCTCTCTCTCTCTCTCTCTCTCTGCGCGCGCGCATAGATAGCATATATTTTCATAAGAAAAAATTGATTTACTCCCTTTCGTCTTCATCATGAGATTGATTTTTTTTTAAGAGATTAAGGAAGTTAAATCAATTATATTAAAATATTTATATTTATTATTTGTTTCAAACTAATTTACTTGATTTATAATCTGTTATACATGGTATACAACATGTACTATGACTAAGTCAATTGGCTATTATATTAAAGACTGGAGGCACTACTTCAAAAATTTGTTTTTAGTTTAAAGGGGTATTTTAGTCTATACGCTTTACCATCATAATTAGTTCATTAGTTACCAAAATATTTTAAAATATATAACCTACTCACTTAATTCTCCTCATATTTCTTTCCATATGGATATGCGAGAAGAGATGATAGATCAAATAATATAGTCTTTTGAAAAGAGGTAGAAGAAGACTGAAGAGAACGCTCAATAAAGTTATTGAACGAATGAGTGCAATCTTTTGATTAACAATCTATACAAAGATTTAGTTGTGGATAGAGCACAATAATACCATACGATTTATATAGCCGACCCTACTTAATTAGTGGGAAAATGCTTGTTGTCGTTGTACTTCTTCTCTACTTATTACTACGTTGGAAGCCACACTTTTCACAAGCAGGGAACAATAAGGTTTGTTTCAAGCTTTATGCAAATACATATGACCCATTCTGGTTATCATGCATGGTACAAGTCATTTCTTATCCAATTTCCTTCTCATAAAGATTTTACATGCCCAATAGATAATTTACATATATTCCCGATATGCTACTTTATTCAAATCATGTTTTGAAATACAGGGAAACTATAGAACTTACTCAGTTGAGCTGAACAACCTGGCAATGGCTATTATGGAACAAATGGAAAAAGCCCTGAAGATGGAAAGCATGGAAATGAGAGAGTTATTTAAAGAACGAAGGCAATCAATGACGACGAACTATTACCCACATGCCCTCAGCCCCACAAAGTCATTGGTCTCAAACCCCATTCTGATTCTGTAGCTCTCATCATTCTTCTGCAACTCAATGAAGTCGAAGGCCTTCATATTAGAAAAGATGGCATGTGGATACCTATTACGCCTCTCCCTAATGCATTCATCGTCAACATTGGAGACATATTAGAGGTATAACATAGAAAATAATCATCTGATTCTTAATGTAAGACTTAATTAACTAATTTGATTAGTTTAAGGAAGTTAGCAAATTTAGTTAATATGATATGTTTTTCGTTAAACACACTAATCATCTTTCTTAATTCCCTTCCTCCCTCTTATATTTGATTATTGTTTAGGGAATATCAATAGGTCTAACTTAGGAAATATTGATAAATATGTGTAAAATATGTCTTATATTTAGGACAAATATCAACTCTCCAATCAGTTTATACTATGTTGGAGGATGAACAGGGAGTAGGACCCACATTTTCAAAAATGGGACCTGCTATTCCCTTTCTATCTCCCTCTCCATCTTGCCTAAAGCGCATTTCACAGACTAAATCCCTGTTACAGAGCCATTTGTATACCTAGAATTAAAATTACACTAGAAAGGGAGATGGTGAGTATCAAACTTTAAGATCACCAAATTGAGGAGAGTTTAATACTGAATTAAAAGTTTTGCCATATTTTCAATGTGTGTCTCATACCCCCATGAATTCTTTTACCTTTTTCTTCACATTTTACATGGCAGATCATAACTAATGGGACATACCGAAGTGTTGAGCACCGAGCAACAGTGAACTCTGAGAAAGAAAGACTCTCCATTGCAACATTTCACAGTCCAAGATTTGATACAGAGATAGGTCCTTCACCAAGCCTGGTCACTGACCATAGTCCATCAAAGTTCAAAAGAACTGGAGTAGAAGAATACCTAAGAGGCCTATTTAGCCGTGAACTCCAGGGAAAATCCTATCTAGAGGCCATGAGGATACAACAATGCAATGAAAATGAAGAGAAAGCTGAGTGAATAGATTGTGAACACAATTCTCACAGTTTCTTCATATGTGGTTTTAAAGTAAGCTTCTGTCATGCTTGTGGCTCCTAAGATACTAGAAATACAAAAATGGGCTTTGAATATTCAGATGTGTTAAGAGTTGCAGATGAGCAGATATACTATGACAATTTCTGCCTATAAAATTGAGCTAATATGTTCCATCTTTACTCCTTATTTTTCCCTTTTTGTTTTTGCCCAGCCTTATTTTCCTCTTTCAGAACAAAATTTAATAAAGGGCGGTCCAGTAAATTAATTAAGCAAGCACTCCATCTAGTCCCTACTCCCTAATATAAAAGCTATTTAATTAACTAATTTAAGTAGATTCAAGAAATGAAATAAATTAGTTAATTTCAATAAATGTTACATGATCTCAATAAAATATTTTTGTATAACAGTAGATTATATAAATATATCCTGGCAATATATATATATATATATATATATCAGTTTATAAGTTACTTGATCTCGTCTCTATATATATAATAGAGTAATACTTTCAAAATTGGGTAACCATGCAATTTGGATGAATCAAAATTTTCTAGGCTTTGTAGCTAGAATCTATCGCACTCCTGATCTATATATAATAATATAAGTGTCCACCTATACCTTATGTCTCTTCAACAATTAAGCCAGGAAAGCAAAGGAAGATAGCGAAACAATAAATTACCCTATCAAAAAGAGCGCAGGGGTTATGCAAACCCTTAAGTTTAAGGGTTTGCATATCCCTCCGCCCTATAGGGGTATATATTTTTTCTCCAGAGTCCTTTGCTTTCTAAGAGTTAATTCCTGTGAAAAGACACATTTATATATATATCATCAGTTACATTATCACTTATATACGTCAACAATTGCCATTGATTTTACCCACAAAGCGTGAAATGTCTTGATCCATACCAAATTGCATAGCCACACTGTGTTGGAGGTATTGTTGTTCTATTATATATATAGAGGAGGTCAACTAGCTCTGAAACTCCCACTTAAAGAGTCTTGTATCTATACATTACAGTTATTATATAAAATCCACCATGTATTATAAATGTTCATGATTCTTTTTTATAAACCGTTATTTATGTACTTATTTTATAATAGTTGTCTATGTAAGACTATTATTAAGTTTATTAAAAGTCACGGTTCTTATGTACAAACCGTTATATATGTTAATGAATAAATAATTTTTGTAAAATGAGACTGTTGTGTATCATGTAAGCATTACCATATATTATGACAGTTGTTTACTTGTGCCCGTTAATTATTATCACAGCAATGTGCAGATCATGACCTCACCTAGCCTCAATACATAACGGATAATATCACTACTACAAAAAGTACTTTTAACGTCACTAATTAACGTCTATTTTTAAAAAACGGTCGTTGAAAAGGAGGCGGTAACATTTTTGAAATGTTGACTTGTCTTTTAACGACTGTTTTACTGTTTTTTTTTAAAACAGTTGTTAAAAGTCACTTTCAACAACCGTTTTCCAAAAACGGTTGTTGAAAGTGTACACTTTGAACGACCATTTTTCAAAAACAGTCATTGAAAGTGTTCTAGATCTATTTTAAACCCAATCATATCTCCTCTACCAGTCGCGCCTCTCCTTCTCAGATCTACCTCTGAGCCCTAGTCCAACCTCTAGTCACATCATTTGGCCCCTCTCCGACCCCAGATACAACCTCCAGCCTATTCTTTGACCCAATCGCAATCTTCACCTTCCTCTTTGCCAGCATTATAGCGAACCCTCTCCTCCTCGTCCTCACTCCGATAATCAGGAACATGCTTAGTCCGTGCTCAAGAGTATGAAGTGTGTGGATCTTTAGCACTACCAGTCTTTGAGTAAAGTAGCAACATTTGCTTGGGTGTTAATGAGGTTGTAATTATAGCCCAGAAGATTAAGTATTTTCTTGAGCTTGAGAGTGTTTGCAGAGCACTTGAGGTTTTTCTCCTTGCCTTTTTATATTTAATTTTGTTTGGTTATCATTTTTGGAAGTTGAATTGCAATTATATTTGGGGTTTACTTTCTGAAACGAAGAGTTTGAAATTTTGTTTGAGTGTTGCTTGTTGGAAATTTTGTTTGAATGATGTTCGTTGGAAATTTTGTTTGAATGTTGTTCGTTGGAAATTTCTATCCTAAAAGTTGAGTTCTATACAAGAATTTTTTTTTAAAAAAAATAGAGGGATATGACATCCGTTTTTGCAAAAACGGTCGTTGCATGTTGTCACATACAACAACTGTTTTTGGAAAAACAGTCGTCTATTTTAAAACTTTCAACGACACTCACATATACATCCCTTTGAAAATAGTCGTCTAAAGGATATAAAAACAGACGTTAAAAGTCCCTTCTGTAGTAGTGTATATTATAACCATTATAATAGATATAGAATAAATAACGGTTCATAATCGTAATGTATTTACGCCAAGCTTTGATAGCGCCCACATATATATCGATTCGAAACCGTGATGTATAGCAATTAATAACTATCATATATCGTGGCTTCTGTAGCAGTGGTTTAAATTCAAAACAAAAAGGATTTGTTCCTTACATTAAGGATTACCCTTATTAGAGATATTATTTCTTATTAAAAGGATGGGAGGGGGTATTCTTCAATTGAGATGATTTCCCCCATATATGTTTCGAAAATAAGTCTTTAATCCTAATTTCCCTTTTTTTTAATAGGAGTAGTATATATTTAAATTGGATCAGATTTATATTTTACTTGGATGTGCTCTATCTTTATCTTTTGTATTTTCATCAATCAACTTTAACTTTATACATGAAATCGCGTAAAAGCCGCATAGAAACCTGTTTAACTTAAAACCAAGTCAGATAATCACATCATGTAATTAATTACATTAACAATCACTTGATCAGGGAATAAATACACGTCAAATTAATTTCCGTTTTTGATAAACCACTACAAATTATTTCCTAACATAGACAATTTCTCTTTATTTCAAAAGGTTTGACCTATTCAATAATAACTATAGACTAAAAATATGCATTTATTGGGATATTATTCTCCTTTAATTCCCATTTTTTATTATTGGGGTTTGAAGATAAGGTAATAATGTAAATTGAATTTGAAAATAGACATTCAATCATGAATCATAAAACATAATCACGGCAATTGGAGGCTATAAAAGCTATGTATATTCACATATGGTTATGGCAAAAAATACCCAATAACTTCATTTTCCATCAAATTTGACCTTTATCCTAAAAAACTTATAATATAGACTCGGTTCAAATAAAAACCGGTCAAGTGGGGTCCATCTCCAATAAATGTACTTTCTTACTCATTATTTGCAAATTTTCTTTATTTATATTTCTTGATAATTAATTGATTAAGTTGTAATATTTGAAAATGATTTGAATATTTCTTAAATTTTCTTTATTTCCTAATGTCCTCAAAGCATGATTCATGAAGCGAAAATTATGTCCCCCAATCAGTATTATATGCTATCAATTAGTTTCCACATTTACTTGTGCGTTATTAATTATGATTATTCCTCTTTTAATGGCAGTTACTGAATTGATGGAAATTTGCAGACTTTTAAGAATTGTGTTTAATGATAATCAATGGATTAATTAATGAAAATTTGTAGAGACGCTTTTAGAAATAGCATTTTCAAAATACTTTTGAGTTGTTTTGAATCTTTTTGTACTGTGTGCTTCTTTGAGTGATTTCAAAATCCACAATGACTCCATTCTCTTCTTTTTAAGCTCTCTCTCTCTCTCTCTCCGACTGAATGAGCGAAGCAGGAATGGTGACACTGACCAACCGATTTCTCAATACATGAATTTGTTAATTAATTACATGGATTCAATTAATCACAGTACTTTCGATCAAAAAAAATTAATCACAGGACGATATAGTTCTCTCTGTTTTTTCTTGCGTTATCTTCAAGTTGAGGTAAGTCAACTACAATACTTTTTATACGTTTGAGATAATTTATTTTTAACTTATAAATACTTATAAATCATGATTTTCGATATACGAGATAAATATGTGAGAGAAGTTTTACCTCAACTTCATTCTTCTATTCTCGTTCTCTTTGTTTTGGCTGTTAATTATTCTCTATAGGTTGTTGAACTCGCTTGGCAAACAAATCATTTTCGGATGCAGTTGAGTAAGAACAAAAAAATATTTGCAATCATAAATTGTTGTGTTGCATATAATTTAATATATAATTTACAATTTGGTAATATTTGCAAGCAGATGTAGTCTAATATGGTTTTGTGGATTTATATTACTTCTCTCTCTCTCTCTCTTTTTCATTGTAAAATTGAGGGATTTCTAAAAATAGTGATATACTATTATAATATTATTTATGTCCTTATTTCATGCACATGCAGGAAGAGAAATCTCAATGAAAATATTCAACAACGCATCCATCAGTTTTGGGTGATATAATTTATTTAAATATTTGACTATATTTTTTTTTATAGGATTTTCCCTTTAGGTGGGTGGAGGTTACAAAGGTTTTTTTTTTTTTTTTTCACTTTTACAATCATTGAATTATATTTAACTTGTGGAATGTGCGGGATAAATGCTTGTTTATACCAAAACCAAGTAGGCAAGCTTTTTTTTTTTTTTATTCCTCTTGCTTATTAGTATTTTCCTTCTTTTATCTTGATGAATGAGGACTGGTCCTTAACTATTAACATATTTCATCAGCTTTGTTTCCTTTCCTTAGTATTTTTTCCCCACATTTCCCCATTGAATTTCACAATTTTTCTCACTCCCTTTGTCTCTCATATTTAATACTTTTATTAAAAGATCGGTATTTAAGTAAAAGTGACAAACTTTTACTTAGGAATGACCATGGACTGAACTAGACCGTGTTTGACAGTAACCCAAGGTTTGGTCTAGAGAGGACCTCATACTGTATAAGGCAGCCTATGAGTTTGGTCCAATACCAACCTGAGGTCGGGCTGGACTAGATCAGGTCTTGTGAATTTCTTGGACTGATCCAAGCAGTACAGGACCTAACACTACTACAAAATAATGATTTAGTGGCGCCCCTCTTCTGACACTTCTTTAAAGAAGAACCATAGATAATTTTTTTTTTTAAAAAAACAAGTTAAGAAGCTATGACGCTTTGTATAATAAGTGTCATAGTTTGTATTAGACTTGTGTGGCACTCTCCTTAACAAGCGCCACACAAAACATTCATAAGAAAGAAAGGAAAAATGAAAGTCCCAGATATGACGCTTTCTTAAGAAAGCACCATAGCTGAGTTATTTTTAGGAAATATTTTTTTTAACTACAAAGCTGGATTTATTATTTAGAATTTTTTTGGAGCCACAAGCTATTGGCTCCACAAATTCCTTCTTGAACAATGGAGAGCATATAGTTCTTTGTTCATACTTTTTCCATATGGTTTATTATTGAACTAATTAGCTCATGTGAAAATGTAGGTCACTTCATGCATGTTCCACCATTGGTGTGCCTGCCAAGGCCACAGTGGCCTTGGCAAGCGCATGGCCACAAACGCCAAGGCCACTGTGGTGCATGTGACGGCTTGGTCAGTGCTTGCTCAAGCAAGTGTCAGCTAAGGTCGACCAAGGCCAAGCACCGGTCAAGGTTTCTCATCCCTTGGTCGGCGCTTTCCCTAGTAAGCGCCGGCCAAGGTTTAATGTATAAACCTTGGCCGGTGCTTGGTGGAGTAAGCGCCAGCCAAAGGGAACCCCTTGGCCTTCCAACACAAGGCCACTGTGGCCTTAATTGTCTCATGCCTGCCAAGGCTAGCCTTGGGAGGCATGCAAGGCCACTGTGGCATAAAAGTTCTCTATATATTATCTAGACTAAGGAGAGAGTGAGAGATCAGACACCGTGAGCATAGAGACTAAGAGTTAAGAGCTACCACTATAGCGAAGAGATCACTGAAGGCAAGCTTCATCACCTTCATTCTTCCTTTATATGCTAAGGACATGCAAACTGATTATTAGATAAGGTACCCCGTCAATTAAGGTACGCTTCAATACCTTCTTTCCTTATTTATTTATTTATTTTGCCAATATCCTTCTTTCTTTATTTAATTTATATGGTTTTGGCATTAATTGTCTTAGTATCTTTACTTCTATTTAATTTGCCAATGCTTTAATTTCACTTAGAATTATTTCAATAGGGGGAATATAATTTAGATTATTTTTTTTGTATTTTAACTTATCTATTTTTTTTCATTTAATTACAAGCTAAGAAGTTGGTAGCTTTACTTTCACCATTCATTTCTTCACTTAGCTTTCATGTGAATAATGAAAATAATAATATATAGTATACTTTCTAGTTTTACTTTTGCACTATTCATTTGTCTAACTTAATAATAATAATAATAATAGTAGTAGTAGTAGTAGTAACTATTCATTTGACTTACTTTATATCAATTAAGGTTACGTTTGAAGGCTAATAATAATAAGGTAGTAGTAGTAGTAGTAACTATTCATTTGACTTACTTTATATCAATTAAGGTTACGTTTGAAGGCTAATAATAATAAGGCATCAAAGATAAATTAATTTTGAAAGGATTAATGGTTATTAGATTAAAGCAAACATACTTGTTTTTATATTGCGTACAAATTCTTTTCAAAGTAAGGGATGCAATGGCGCTTGGTGTCTCCCTTCACCATACTATTCATTTGACTTACTTTATATCAATTAAGGTTACGTTTGAAGGCTAATAATAATAAGACATCAAAGATAAATTAATTTTGAAAGGATTAATGGTTATTAGATTAAAGCAAACATACTTGTTTTTATATTGCGTACAAATTCTTTTCAAAGTAAGGGATGCAATGGCGCTTGGTGTCTCCCTTCACCATACTATTCATTTGACTTACTTTATATCAATTAAGGTTACGTTTGAAGGCTAATAATAATAAGACATCAAAGATAAATTAATTTTGAAAGGATTAATGGTTATTAGATTAAAGCAAACATACTTGTTTTTATATTGCGTACAAATTCTTTTCAAAGTAAGGGATGCAATGGCGCTTGGTGTCTCCCTTCACCATTTAATTTTTTTATTATTATTTTTATATACTAAAGGGATGCTGTGGCTCTTGGACACCAAGCACTGTGGCTTTTATATCCCTTCTAAGCCGCTTAAAGTAAAAGCGCCAGACAAGGTATACACATTTTTCGCCCCCGTCATTATCGTTGTCTTTCTCGTACATCCTACCGCACTCCATTTTCTAGATCAAATTGGTTCCCACTATACCTTTCCTTATCCATTATCCCCACACCCTCCTCTCTTTGATGGCAGATATTGGTAGCTTTGTTGGTCCCCACTTTTTTTTTGTCTTGGCGTGCACATTTCTTCAAAAATATTTGGTCACCGCACTTCCATTACAGTACAAAGCTTGGTCACCCACATGTTCTTTTCTTTGTCTCAGTTTCGTACAAGAAGTTTTCCAGCTCCTAAGTATTTTTTAGGTACGTTTCTTCTTCCTCCTCCTCTTCTTCTTCTTTGTTTTTTGGTAAAATTTGTCATGAATATTGTATGTGTGCTCATGATTTTTTTCAGGTATTTATTTGTAATTTCAACTATCTTCTTAAAGTTTGGTCTCCCGGTTGTCTTTTTCCTCTGTCTCAGCCTCTTACAGAAGTTTCCAGCTTGTAAGTCTTTAAGTATTATTTTTTTTATAGAACCTTAAGTTGTACATTTTCATGCACCTTTTTAAATTTGGGTACCTAAAGATTTGTCATCAATTTAGAATAGTTGATTTCCTGAAGATTTCTTATGTGTCCTGCCAATCATTAAAGGAGTATTGAACTAGTTAGAGCGTTAAATATCATTGAACTATGTAATACTCCTTTGATTTATTTTTGTTGTGAGTTGTGAAAAATTAGTATGATTCATGCTGCGTGAACTAATTGTTTGATTATTTGTGACTTTAATAGTGTTTAATACTTGAAAAAATTCAAATTTGATGATGTTATGCTGTCGAATTTTTTTAAAAATAAATGGTAGAAGATAAAAGTAATTAGTAACTGTAAGAGGCAAGCAACTAACTACTTTTAAAAATATGTTTAAGGTAAAGATGGATCAAAAATGGATATCATCTGATCGATGCTCAAGGGAATATATAGATGGGGTGAAAGAGTTTATTAGATTTGCAAGCGAGCATACAAATGATCCTAACAAAATCTTGTGTCCTTACTTATCTTGTTATGGAAAGATGATTAGTCCACTTGATTTGCTAGATCATTTAGTGTGTCATGGAATTGATCAATCATATATATGATAGACAAGACATGGTGAGACGGATGATGCACGTACTGATCGGGTGTATACCATGATCTATCCTTCTAATGAGTTTGACCCAAGCATATGTGATGATGAGGATGATAGTCTTCAAGAAATGCTAAATACGGTCGAAGGAGTGCTTTATAACTTTCCTCAAGAATTTGAGAAGTTAAAAGGTGATGCTGAGAAACCATTGTATATCGGTAGTACTAAATACACAAGATTGCTAGCAATGTTGAAATTGTACAACTTTAAAGCGCGATATGGATTGAGTGATTCGAGTTTCACTGCACTGCTTGAACTTGTGCAAGATATGCTCGTAGAAGAAAATGTTCTTCCTACCAAGACATATGAGGCAAAGCGAATGAATACTTTTCTTTAAAACTGGCATGGGTTATGAAAAGATACATGCATGCCCTAACGATTGCATATTATTTTAGAATCAGTATACAACATTAGAGAAGTGCCCTAAATGCAATGCATCTCGATATGGGAAGAAGAAAGGAAAAAGTTTGTTGAAGGTCGTACGGTATTTTTCCATTATTCCGATATTCAAGCGACTATACAGTAATGCGGAGATTGCTAAGCTGTTGATGTGGCATACAAATGAAAGGGTTGAAGACACGAACCTTAGGCACCCTATAGATGCCCCTCAATGGAAAAAAAATTGATCATGACCACCCTGACTTCTCGAATAAAGCAAAAAACCTACGCCTTGCACTGTCACTGATGGAATCAATCCCCATAGAATTCAAAGTAGTACACATACTACGTGGCAGGTGATATTGATGATTTATAACCTTCCTCCGCACTTGATCATGAAACATAAGTTTATAATGTTGTATATATTAATTTCTGGGCCAAGCCAACCTGGGAATGAAATAGATGTATACTTGGCTCCTTTAATTGATGACTTAAAGTTGCTTTAGGAGGAAGGCGTCAATATGTATAATGGGTACAGGGAAGAAAGTTTCACTTTGAAAGTCATGTTGTATGGCACAATAAATGATTTTCCTGCTTATGGTAATTTGTCTGGATATAGTATCAAAGGATATTGTGCGGGTCCTGTATGTGAAGATGACACTCATTCAGTACGACTAGATCATTGTAAAAAAAATGTCTACATAGGACATCAAAGATTCTTACCATCGAAACATTGTTGGAGGAACTAGAAAAAGGCTTTCAATGATGAGTCGGAAGAAGGTAACCCACCAAAAATGTTGACCGGTACTCAAGTTTTTGAGAAGGCCAAATATTTGGATAATAATTTTGGCAAGCCTTTTCCAAAACAAATCGAGACAAGGGGCTAGAAGAAGAAGTCTATTTTCTTTGAACTTCCATATTGGAAGTCATTATATGTGAGATATTTTCTTGATGTGATGCACATAGAAAAAAAACTGTGTGATAGTTGGCACATTGCTCAATATGCAAGGAAAAAACAAGGACAGTGTGAATGTTAGGTTGGATTTGTTTAACCTGGGAAGTAGCGAAGAGTTGGCTCAGGTTGAGTAAGGGCACCACACTTATCTACCTCTAGCGGCTTACACTGTATCAAGGAAAGAAAAAAAGTTATTTTGTGAGTTTCTCAAAGGAATCAAAGTTCCAGAAGGCTATTCTTCAAATATAAAGAATCTTGTATCAGTGAAAGAGTTGAAGCTAAAGACCCTTAAATCTCATGATTGTCATGTGCTTATGCATAATTTTGTATCAGTTGGTATACAGTCAATTTTACCCAAAAAAGTAAGGAATTCCATAACTACACTTGGCTTGTTCTTCAAGTTGATTTGCAGTAAAGTGGTTTATTCAATAAAGTTATAAGATTTGCAAAGGTTGATTGTTTGTACTCTGTGTGAACTTGAAATGTATTTTCCACCTTCATTTTTTGACATTATGGTCCATCTAATTGTATACTTGGTGAAAGAGGTTCAATTGTGCAATCTAGTGTACCTAAGATGGATGTACCCGAATGAGCAATTTATGAAAATTTTAAAAGAGTGTGAAAAATAGATATCGACCAGAGGGGTGTATAGCTGAGCATTACATGATTGAAAAAGCAAATGACTTCTGTGCTGATTTTCTATCAAATGTTGACCCTGTAGGGATTCCGAAATCTTGTCATGATGGGTGAAGATCAGGGAAAGGAGCAAGTAGGAATAATGTAATCAAGATATCAGTGACTGAATGGAAGCAAGCTCACTTGTTGTGCTACATAACACTGATGAGGTTGAACCGTATGTTGAAGAACATAAGGATGTTCTTCGATTAGTACATGGTGAGAGGAATGAAAATTTGATAACAAAAGAGCACAACATACATTTTCCAACTTGGTTAAAAAGGCGCATTAATGATGAGGTGGAGAGGAATCCTGATTTAGTTTCTGAAAACTTAAGATAGCTATCAAATGGACTAAGTTTAAATGTATTGTCTTATAATGGTTATACAATCAACGGTTACACATTCTACACACAAGAACATGATACAAGGAGCACGATGTAGAATAGTGGGGTAACACTTGTTGCTGATTTGTGTCACAGATCCAGTGCCAAAGACATAAACCCTATCTACGTAATAATGTCATACTTTAGTGCAATTGAACGAATATGGAAGTTAGATTACACTATGTTGAGGGTCCCTATATTCATATGTAAGTAGATTAACAACAATAGTGGATTGTGGACAGATGATTTAGGGTTTGTTCAAGTGGATCTTTCTAAAGTTTGTTATAAAGATTATCCTTTCATGTTAGCATCATAGGCATAACAAGTGTTTTTTATTCCGGATCCTTCTAAGAAGAACTGGTCCATTGTACTTCCATTGAACAAGAATCATTAAGAACAAGATGATAATGAAAGTAATGAATATTTGAATATTCTTGAGGATGATCTCTCTTTTGAGATGTTGTGGTCAAAATATATTGATATAGATGAAGATGAACCCTTATACATGAGACATGATCATAAAGAGGGGACTTGGTTTTTAAATCAAACAAAAAAGAGGAAAAGATGATAATGAATGCCTTGATTTTTTGCCTTGTATGTTTATTACATGCATTCATATATTTCAACATAATTTACTTTCATTACCATGATTGTCAATAGCATGCTCTGATGTTTTGTTTGATTTATTTAACTTGTAGGAAAATGGATCCTCACGATAAAATTGTTCCCATTGAACATGCCGATCAAGCAGCATTTGAGGTTGATGTAACCCGGGGCAGGACCATAATGTCCAAACTTATCAAACCAAGGAGTAAAGGCATTAGATTAGAGCTTCAGTGGAATGAAAAGGGAAATCCAGTCGGACCAAATGCCAGCTCCTTTATTAATTATATTAGGACATCGGTCAAAGAAACAGTCCCCATTACAGTTTTAGATTGGCGCCTCGTGAATAAAGATTATAGTGATATCCTCTTTGATTTAGTCAAGGTAAACATTATTTACCTTATTATTCTAGTTTTTTTGTATCATGAAATTAGAATCTAACAAATTATGTGTGTTTTTTCTTGTAGTCTTACTTCATAATTCACGAAGATAAAGAGAAATTTGTGCTGCAAAAATGCGGCAGACTTTTAAGAAATTTTTGCTCTGCTCTTGTCAAATTTTACTTGCGAGATGATAATGATATTATCAATCATACACTGTTAGAGATGTATGACGAAATAATAACTCAAGGGTAGTGGGATAAGTTTGTGGCCTCATATGTTAGTTTATGTTGGTCATGACGATTTGCTCAGCAAAGCGCTTGGAGTTCCTAAGTATTATGGTCGTATTCGGGGTATTGGTTTTGCAGTGACCCAAGCATCGTACTACGGACCCCAAAAGTAAGCCACAAAAAATGACTTATTGCAACTACAAGAGCGAATTTTTTACTACAAGCATTACGTAGACCAGAGGATTAGCGGCTACGAGCATCAAGTAGAACAATTCAATGATCATATACATTTGATGCAAGAGCAAAACACATTATTGAAGTTGCAAATTGACGCCTTACTATAGTCCAGACCAGCACCAAGTCCAGTATGTTCAAGCACTTGTGTGAGGGATAGTTACCCCTCCATGCCTAAAGTCTGCATTCCTTTGGTAATTAATTTCCTCTCTACTTCACTTTTTGTTACATTATTCATTAGTGTACCTTAATATATTACTCTATTTTTCATAAGGGTGAATCAGCGTGCAAGTTGCACGTTGATGATTCTTTCAAGCACACGGTTGCTATCGACATGGCCTACAACACCAAAAGTGATATCTTGCATAATTCACCATTGCAAAAGAACACACTCCGAGTAAGGGTCAATGTATACACAAATAATGATGTCCCCTTACCAATTCCTTCTCTGGATAAAGCAACAATGGTGAAAGATATCATCGGTGGTTATGTTGGATGGCCAATAGATCTTATTGAGCCATATAAAAAGGTAGTTAATTTATAATTTCTTTTACTTTTTCTATGCACTTTCATCTAAAACCACATTATTTAATTTCATGATTTTTTTAGGTTGTTGCTCATCCTAAAGGAAAACGAATTCAAGGACGTGGGAAGAACTCAAAGTGTTCATCAACCAGACAGAAGTCCCAACCCTCAACTAGCAACCGAAGCAACCAACAAATGCCCTCATATCGCTAACAACTGGCATCAATGGCACCATCTTTGATCAATCAAGGAGGTCAATCAATACGTTTCGATATCGACATCTATCATGCAGTTATAGATGATCATGTCGATGGTAATATGCTGAACAAAGTGCTTAGTCGTGATTGGCTTAGTGCGACGACTGTCAACATATGGTTAGGTACTTTATCGTCATCATCTATCACTATTATTATTATTCATCATTAATTAGTTTAGGTTTTAATGACATTGTTTATTTTCTATAAAGGCACTTATACCATGATCCGTCACTGCACAAGGAAAGGGCGCATAGATTCATATTTATCAGCCCACACCTAAAGGGAGATTAGATGTGGAAGCACTATCTAATGATATTAAAGACATCTTCATGCGAAGAGTAACCCCTAATATGCTTTTTATTGTGCCATACAATCCGGGGTAAGTTATTTGCGACAGTATTTTAATGTATGTTTTTTTTAATTCTTCCACTTTTACTATAACATGATTGTCGAAGTAAAATCTTCAAAATATTTTAGGGGACATTGGATTCTGATTATTGTCCGTCCAGTGTCACCTGGAGTCCCCGGGATTTACTATTTGGATCCTATAAAGACTGGTTATCTAGACAATCGGCTTAATTTAAAGATTATAATCAATAAGTGCATAGGTGTATGTGTAAATATTTGTTATTATTGAATTACTAAAATTAATTAGTCACTACTTGTTTTATTAGTGCATTGACCGCTTACCGAAGCAATGTTGAATTAAGCTATTCTACACGCAAAGACCCAGCCAGTAGCTATCTCTGGAGGAAGATTGCGGTACTTATATATATGAATTTAATTACTCTAATTTTGTTATTCAAAAATTTTTCTTCAAATATTTACTTAATTATTTCATTGTATTGTAAGTGCCCATTCCAACCAAACAATAATGATTGTGGTTATTACATTATGAAATTTATGAAAGATGTAGTTACTCATAATCAAATTTCTGTTCCTACACAAGTAAGTTCTTTTACTTACAGTTACTGTGTTTTAAATTTAATTGACAAGTGTCTAAGGGCCTGTTTGGTTCAACCCCATTACATGCCTGCAATGGTAATCGTGATTGCATTACCAAGGGAAGAGTGTTTGGTTGCTCTTTAACATGGTAATAGGGTTTACCATGGTAATGATGATTACCAAAAAATTGGTAATCCATATTCAAACCTCCCCCCTATGAATCCTCATTACCATCACATTGCATAGTTAAAAAAGTCCAATTTACCCTTTAGTTTCACGTGTATATTTCACTTATCTCATTTTATTTACCACAACTGTCCCCAGCCGCCGCCGCCGCCTCCTCCTCCACCATCCCCCACCACCGCCACCACCATCTCCTCCTCCGCCACCTCTCATCGCCGCCAAGACCTCCTTATTCTCTACCAGCCCCCGCCGCCACTACCTCCACCACCCCCACCGCCACTGTTGCCTCCGCCACTACGTCCTCCTTCACCCGCCACCGCCACCATGACCTCCTCCTCCTCTTCTACCACCCCTCACCGCCGCCACGATCTCCTCCTCCTCTACCACACCTAGTCGCCGCTACCTCCACGTCCTCCACCACCCGCCACCCCTACTGTTGCCTCCGCCACTACATCCTCCTCTACCCCCGCTGTCGACACCTACCGTCACTGCTACTACCTCCTCCACCCCCACCACCGCCCCCACCCCTACCGTTAAATTACTAACATTGCCACCGCCACCGCCACTAATTCCTCCGCCGCCGCCGCCGCCTCTTGCTCTACCACCGCCACCACTGCCTCTTCCTCCTCCATCTTTACCGCTGTCGACTCTTAACTATTTTTTCTAAAAAGATTATATTAAGGGTAAAATAGACTTGTGCAATATATTGATTTTAAATAATTGTTAAAATATTAACTCATTGCACCTTACTTAAAAGTCAAACCAAACACTACCCCTGTAATTAATATTGCATTGCATTGCATTACAGGGTGTAATGGGATCGAACCAAACGGGCCATAAGTTAATTGATTTTTAGTGATTTTAATTTTTTTGTGCATGCTTTTTATGTAGTATTATGAAGATAAACGTTCTGACCAATTGACTGACCAACAAATAGATGAAATCATTGAAGAATGGTATGAATATATGGTCAAAGAATTAGCTAATATTTAGGTATATACGTAGGTTGTTTCTTGCCTATTCATCTTAGTTGTTTATGAATTATTGTACATTAACATTATTTCTTGCCTACATTCTACATAAATAAGTAATTAAATTTAGTTGTATATTATTTGTTACGTTGTAATTAAATTACATTTGTATTGATTTTATGAATTAATTATTTTGATTCGAGTTATTTCATTTTGATTTGGTGTGATTATGGCTTGGGTTTTTGCTGCTGTGGATTTAATATGTATAGGTGAAAAAAAACCATACCTCCAATGGCGCTTCCCATATATACCTCCAGGCGAAGCACCGTTGGAGGTAATAATCTTCCGTCGACGCATATTCAATGAAGGGCCGTAGGAGGTGGACCTCTTACGGCGCTTCTCTAAACAAGTGCCATAGCTTTATATTAAAAAAAATTAAATACTCAAGCTATGGCGCTTCCATATATTCAAGAAGTATCATAGCTTGTTTTAATGGGGCTGGAAGTTATGGCGCTTCCCAAGGGCCATAGTGTCCTCTAAATTAAGCGTCATAGCTTGTATTTTTGTAGTTGTGTAAAATTTTTTCCCCCTCTTTGGAAGGCAAAATTTGAACATATTAAAATAACTAGGGCCATAAAAATACCTATAATAATATAAAACACGTCACATAAAATTAAAACATCATAAATCTATAAGAACATCCAACACATTCAACAACAATAAAAAAATATGTTGAAAAGAGGATTTAAACATGATAAATAAAATTAAGATAATAAAAATACCTATAATTATATAAAAATCATCATTAAAAAATTAAAATTAATTATAAATTCTTAAAAAACTCCAAAAAAATTAAATAAAAATAAAAAGTAACATCTAAATCACAAAAATATTTTAAAAAAATTTGACCTGGACCAGTCTAAGTGGTATGGTCCTCTGGTCGGGAACCCGATCCAACCTGACTAGTCAGTCTGATCTAGTTTAGTCTAATTTCATTATGTTGCTTATTTGGACTACACCACACCAAACTGGACTAGCTCGGGTTGGACAAGATTGGATCGAACCACCAGATTTTTGCCCACCCCTACTTTTACCTAATATCGACATATAACTTATTTAACAATTTTCTTACTCCCCATAAATTAATTATGCAACATCCCAAAGATTATGAAAAGGCTTAATTTTCCAAAAGTGATTTAAATTTAAATACTTTTAAAGTTAATTTCTGGGAATTAAAAATCTATTTTTCCAAAAATTTAAGGAAAAATACTTAGAGGTTAATTTTTAGCCTAGAAATTTTAGAGTTGATATTTTATGGCTTAAAGAAGCTAATTAGTGAAAAAAAATCCTTTATATGGCATTAAGAATTAATTTCTAACACTTATTTAGTGTTTTCATGTAATTGAGAAAAGGACCAAGTTGCAAATAAAAGATTAGTAAAGGGGCGAAGTGGTCTTTTTACCACCCTCACAACACTCAGCCCTCCCGTTTATTCACTTATTTCTCCCTCATTCCCCCCCCCCCATGCACACATTCAGCTAAGATTGAGAGAGAGCCGAGTGAGAGCAAGGGAAAGAGCCACGAGAGAGAGGGAGGGAGGGAGGGAGGGAGAGGGAGAGGGAGAGTGTGTGCTTGAGTGATAGCAAGGGAAAGAGGAAGAAGAGAGGACGGAATCCACATGCAATCATAGAATCCAACTTAGGTGAGTCTTCTAAACCCTCTTCCATCTTCATTTTAGCAGATTGTTCCTGTTCTTGGGGTTAATTTGTTGATGAAAGTTGAGTGTTGTTGGGAAAGAAGTTTTTGTCACTATGGAAGGAAGAGTTGTGCAATTGCTTGTTGATTTGAGATACTATTTGGGGTTCTTTAGTTCTGCAATTTATACTGAAATAGACCATGCATTATGGGTTGAAAAGGGTTGAATTTTTGGAAGTTTTAGCCATGATTTTGAAGTTGCATATCTTCTTTTTCCTCTTATCTTCTTGATCAAAAAATAGAGTGCAACATGCATGCAATTTCTGAAACAAAAGCTTAAGTTTTTAGGTGAGTTTGAGTTGGTTTCTTTGAGGTTCAGAGGTTTAAATATGTGTTTTGAAATATGAATCTAAAAAAGAACTCATATTAAGAAGAAACATGTGTTGAAATGAGGTTACATGGCAGACTGTCAATTCTAGAGAGAATTAAGGGTGCTGTCAATTTCGTGTGAGGTTTTGATAGAGCAAACGATTTTTCTCTACCTATGAAATTTGTTGAGGAGTTAGTGCGCATCTTAAACTTTAAAATGAGTCACAAAACACATTAATTGGATGCCTAGAACGAAAGATATGATTTTTTCAAGTTTAGACAGAAAAACTAGGAAAGTTCTGTTTTCCAAATTTGGGCAGTAACCATGTATGAAAAATATGCAAGGTTACTTTCATAATTTGATATTGTAATTATTTTTCCTTGGAAGTAGACTTAGAAAGATTTAAATAGGAACTTGAATCACCTTATTTAGAGTTCCCTAGATTAAGTTATAATTTTTCAAAGATTCTTGAAAAATTAGAGGCAGATTTTGCTTAAGGCCGAAAATGACTACATTTTTTATAAATTGTAGGGTAAGGGTGCATCCAGCACCCCAAACTATTTTTGGAGGTGCAATCAGCACCCTAAAGTATTTAAGAGTGTAATCAACACCTTAAACTATTTTTAGAGGTACAATCAGCACCCTAAAATATTTTTGGAGGTGCAATCAACACCCTGGTCTTGCTGAATCTTGAGATCCAAATAAAAGAAGAAGCCAAGTTGAAATCAGAAGAAACTTTTATTTATAGTAAATTATCAGTTTCAATCACAGATGCAGGAATATATTAAATTCAATTAAATTCCCCAAGTAAAAAAATACTAAAGTCTAAATATAGAGCGAGATAATGCATTAAAAAAATAGAATAAAGTTACTTTTGCTTCATCCGATCCTAGTTTTATTGTTCTTCGTCAAGGTTGCTGTCATTGGACATCATGGTTGCTCCATTTTTAATATATTAGGGTACTGATTGCACCTCTAGAAATAGTTTAGGGTGCTGATTACACCCTTAAATACTTTAGGGTGATTATTGCACGTCCAAAAATAGTTTAGGATGCTGCTTATATCCTTAAATACTTTAGGGTGCTGATTACACCTCCAAAAATAGTTTGGGGTGCTAGATGCACCGTTACTCTAAATTGTAACTAGAAATGGGTTTAAGAGTTTTGGGAAAGGGTTGAAGGGCTAGCTTGATGAATTGATTGCCTAGTTACACAGGAAAGTAGACATTTAATATGTCTTAGTAGATAAATAATAATATAAGTGTAAAAGATTATCAATGATAACCAACTATTTCAAATAAAAAGGATAAGATTCATATGTTGGAAATTGTGCCCAAAGGGCCAATCATTGTACTTTGAACATTATTAATTTAATGAAATTTCTCCATTCTGTTATCATATTATTTGCATATTAACTTTGATAATTGTATGCTTGGATAATTCATAAAGATTGTCCTAAAATGTCCCTGGTCGGTCATCTATACGGGAGCAGAGATGAAACAAGATCAGTATGACTTTGATAAGATATGGAGATACGAATCAAAGTCTTAGGCACTTGTAAGAGTACAAGGTACTGGACCGACCCACTATGAGAAAGCTACATGGATCAAGTCATAAGCTTTTCTTATGTATAACCACGTCACAATACCCTTTAACCTGAGGTCATTATAAATTCCTATATGAGAGTTGCTAAGCTTTGAACTAGTCAAAAGTCACCTTTGACTGGGTGATGATAAAGGCTACAATCGGGCTTGGTGGTTTTTCATGCAGAGGAATATGAATGATCAAGATGGAATTTGTCCCTCACATTATTAGTAGAGATATATTACTGGGCCCCTCGATGAGTAAGTCTGAGAAATTTATGGCCATACTACAATAGAAAGGAATTTCCATTTCTATTGTCAAACTACTCAGGAATCGAGAAAGTAATAGTCAAGAATAAGAGGATGACATTATCCATGCCTCATCCTTGACCGATATATCGTGTGACAAAAGGGACGTGACAAGAGCCGGGAAAACGGGCCGAGCCCGTCAGGCCTACCCCGTCGGGTCGGCCCTTTTAGGCCCTGGCCCTTCAAGGGCCGGGCTTACAAATTGTAGTCTCAAAAGGAAGTCGGGCCTAAAAGGGCCGGTCCTGTAGGGCCTCGGGCTTAAAAGGGCCGACCCGTTAAGCCCATTTATTTTTTATTTTTTTTTCTTGGACAGGATCCATGTTACATTTTTGAATTGCCTTATTGAATCTATATGTCACTCTATCCTCATATTATATAGAGTATGATTTTTTAGTATATTGTTTTCTCTAATTGAATCATATTGTGATTTTTAAGTATGATTTTTGAGTATATTGTTCTGCCTATTTAGAATAAAATCATATTATATACTATTCTGCCTGATAAAGTATGACTTTTTATGGAGGTTGTGATTATTTGACTACTTGAACCTACTCCTCAAAGTGAAACACAATCAAATGTCCTTGAAATTGATGATAGTGGCGAAGAAGGTGAAAATGATAGTCGTCATACTCATGTTGTTTAGAGGTTAGAGTATTGAGCTTCTTGCCTTCTTATACTTTAGCCTTTGTGTGAGTTATTTATGGACATGATTTTACCTTTGATTATACATTAGTAACTGTGTTTGTTTGTTGCAAGAGATGTGCCCTGATGCTCTAAGGCCGGGCTTTGAAAAACTGTAATTTTCCTGACCCCGAGCCCTTTAGGGCCGGCCCTGTTAGGCCCTGGCCCGTCAAGGGCCGGCCCTGATTCCCAACTCTAGACGTGACATGGTTGTATGACAGATTGCATCGTGTTAACGATCCTCATATGAATTGGGTAGTCGTGATGTCTTGCTAGAGGCCGCTTGCGACTTGTGGGTTAGTACAGTTATTGGCCCACTGCCAACTTCATATGGGCCAACAAGGTCGCACACAAGAATGGCCCAACACGAGATAATGTTCAATTAGGGTGGATGAATTTTATATTTATATATATATATATATATATATGTATATATAATATAAAAATTCATTAATAATATTATATAGATATGTATTTTCGAAATACATATTATATATATATATATATATATACTATATGATATTATTATATTGTGTTAGTTTTAAATTTAATTTATTAAGATAAATTAAATCTAATAACTAACATGATAGAGATATGGTATTCCATATTTAATTTATGAAGATAACTTAAATCTAATGGTTTTTTATTTGAATTAAATAAATAGGTTAAACTAAAAATGTTGGACAGATTTAATTTAAACTGAATTTATTTAATTAGCTCATCAAGATAATTAATAGTTAATTAATTTCAAAATTAATGATAATTAATTTTGAAATTTGAAAATAGCCCTCACAGGTTATAAACTTGATAGAGCAGATATACTGATATACACATAAGAATTGAGAGCCGCAAAGGGAAACCCTAGGAGACATTAGAGGTGCTAGCATGCAGTCTCGGTTGGAGAGCATTCGTGTGGATACCGGTAGAGGGAGAGGACGTGTTGGCTCCTAGAGATCGTGAAAACCCTGAATCATAAAAGGTATGAATCCTTCCAACTTGGTTTAAACACCGTTAATAGATCCTCGATTAGGATCGGTGAAAATTTTTAAAATTCTTTCGATGTGCCTGCCGATTCTAACAGTGGTATCAGAGCCTGGTCAATTGTGCGTTTAAATTGAGTTTTCTTATACATGTGATATATATGGGATGTGTACGTATGTTTATAAGAAACAGTTGAATATGCATGTGATTTGGTTAATACGAAACAAAATTATTTAGAATGATGTGATCTTGTAATTCCGCTGATTTTTGTTTTTTTTAAATTGAATCTTGAAATCATTTCATTTTCGGTTTTGAAACATGTATGTCATTCTCGTTTTGGAACAAGCATGAAATCGATTCCGAACATGTATGTGATTTTCGTTTTCGAACAAGCATGAAATCGTTTGGGTACCTGAGATCGTAGTTGGCGGCAATCAAATCGGGTCTAGGTTCGAATATCTATTCGGGTAATAGGGATCCGAACTATAGGGAAGACAATCTCTGGATCAGAAGCGTTCTGGGCCATTGTTTTTTCAAATATTTCTTTTAAAAGGAATATGCCTTTTTCAAAAAGCTCTAGGGGCGCTGCCCCTTGCAACCCTGCAAGGGCGGCTCCCCTTGACCCTGCCTGCTAACCAGCTAGCGGGACCGCCGTGACCACCTCTGTGTAGCGCAATATAATATGATCACGACATTTATTACTTTTCATATTGTATAAAGTCTTGTTGTGGTTTATTATTTATGCTTGTTTGGGTATGGTGAACAACATGACTTTAGAATTTTACAAAGGGTTGTAATATTTAAATACGGCCTGCGTGCCGTGCCTTTCTCTAAATACTCTCGATGTACATTCTCTTCTCATCTCACTCCCCTCGAATGTTTAAATGAGGTTTCTCTCAATGTATTTCTTTTCTTGTTTAGAGAAGTCCTCTCATTAGCTTGGGAGGATTTTAGATTAGGTAAGCCTTGTTGTGTCACTTTTAAATTATACTTTTGATTAGATCATTGCATGAATACTTTTTGCATTTATATGTATTTATCTGTATGAGATACGACCACGATTGCATCCATATAAACACAACTAATTAATTAAGCCCTCTGAATCAAATCTTAAGTTATAATGCTGTCAATTAATGAATACTTGTCAAAACCTAGATCGCTCAATTGTGGAAACCACCAAAGTGGATGCACTTGAGTTATCTTGATAAGACAAGCATGAGTAATGGTGCTGCTCATAATATTCATTATTGTTTGAACTTAATTGAGATTAACAAAACAGTTTTGAATCTCAAGGCATTAGATGGGATTAAACATGCGGGATCATATGATGGTCGAATCCCATAAACATCTAAGAGTTACATGCGATGTAATTGGTAAATAGGTTACCTACCTAAATAACTTGAATTTAAGCGTCTTGCCAAAGCGGAATTAAGTTTAAGCCAAATATGGATCTTAGCCCACTAATTATTATTTTGAGGGTTATTAACTTAGTGGGAGATTACTAACTAACTTTGCATATTTTAATTGTAGAATCACGTCGACTAGTAATACTTCTACACTATCATTGCGATCGGACCTTGAGAAGAATAAACTCAATGGGACAAACTTTCTTGACTGGTTCAGGAACTTGAGAATTGTTCTCAAGTAGGAAAGAAAGGTTTATGTCCTAGATCAACCCATTCATGAGGAGCCTGCAACCATTACTCCAAGAGCTTAGAGAGATGCTTACACAAAGCATAAGGATAACTCTGTGGATGTAGGTTGCCTGATGCTTGTCACTATGGTTCCAGAGCTCCAAAGAGATCTGGAACTCATTGAGGCTCATGAGATGATTGTCCATCTTAAGGAAATGTTCCAGCAATAGGCAAGGCAAGAAAGGTATGAGACCACAAAGGCCTTACATTCCTGCAAGATGGATGAAGGTGCATCAGTTAGTACTCATGTGTTAAAGATGAAAGGCTATATTGATCACCTTGAGAGGCTTGGATTTCCCATGAGCCAGGAGTTAGCTACGGATTTGATCCTTAACTTACTCCCGGAGAGTTATGACCAGTTTGTTATGAACTACAACATGAACAACATAGATAAATCAATTTCTGGGATGCTCAAAACTGCTGAGCAAAGCATTAAGAAAAAGCCCAATACAGTTTTGATGGTTCAGAAAGGAAAGGGTATGAAAAAGAAAGGGAAGGGCAAATGGAAGGGTAATGGCTCAGGTGGTAAGACCAAAGAGTCAAACAAGCCCGAAACCAAGCCTGCACCCAAGAAGGCAAAGCCTCCAAAGGAAGGAGTCTGCTACTTCTGCAATGAACCCGGTCATTGGAAGAGAAATTGCAAACTCTACCTGGAAGATCTAAAAAAGAACAAGAAGGATAGCGAGGCTATCACTTCAGGTATTTATGTTATAGACATTCATTTTTCTACTTCCTCTACATGGGTATTAGATACTATATGTGGTTCTCACATTTGTACAAATGTGCAGGGTCTAAAGGACAGTAGAAAGCTGAAGAAGGGCGAGGTGTACCTACGAGTTGGAAACAGAGCAAGAGTTGCTGCTTTAGCCGTAGGCACTTATGAATTAGTTCTGCCCAGTGGGCTTTTGTTAGTTTTGAACAATTGTTATTATGTTCCTGCTTTGAGTAGTAATATTGTTTCTCTTTCTTATTTGGATAAGGAAGGTTATACTTCCATTACTAGGAATGGTAAATGTTTTATTTATCGTAATGACATTTTCTATGCTGATGGTGATTTGCATGTTGGTCATTATATATTAAATTTGGAACATCCTAATAATGGGAATATCTATAACATAACTACTAAGAGGATAAAATCAAACGATTTGAATCCGACCTACCTATGGCATTGTCGTCTAGGCCATATAAATGAGAAACGCATTTCTAAACTCCATCAAGATGGATTTCTAAACTCATTTGATTTTGAATCATATGATACATGCAAATCTTGCTTATTAGGAAAGATGATGAAGGCACCTTTTACTGGGCACAGTGAGAGGGCCACTGAATTATTGGGCCTCATACATATAGATGTATGTGGACCATTAAATATAGCTGCCAGAGGAGGTTATGTCTACTTTATTACATTTATAGATGACTTTAGTAGATATGGCTATATCTATCTAATGAAATATAAATCTGAATCTTTTGAAATGTTCAAAATATTCTAAAATGAAGTACAAAACCAACTTGGTAAAACAAGTAAAGCACTTCGATCTGATCGAGGTGGTGAATATTTGAGCCAAAAATTCATTGACCATCTTAGGAGTTGTGGGATAATCTCACAATTGACTCCTCCAGGAATACCACAATGGAATGGCGTTTCTGAACGGAGGAATCGAACACTATTAGATATGCTTCAATCTATGATGAGTCAAATAGATCTTCTACCGTCCTTTTGGGGACATGCCCTGAGACAGCTGCGTTCACACTAAATCGTGTTCCATCTAAAGCAATTGAAAAGACACCATATGAGATATGGACTGGAAAGAAACCAAGTTTATCTTTTCTCAAGATCTGGGGATGTGAGGTATATGTTAAGCAACAAGCCTCTGATAAATTAGCGCCCAGATCCACAAAGTGCCTTTTCATGAGGTA
This sequence comes from Inga oerstediana, assembly GCA_963210345.1. Classification (NCBI taxonomy): domain Eukaryota; kingdom Viridiplantae; phylum Streptophyta; class Magnoliopsida; order Fabales; family Fabaceae; genus Inga; species Inga oerstediana. Next base: position 18,110,034 of record OY723406.1, read on the forward strand.
TCCTAAAGAAACGAAAGGATACTATGTCTACAATCCCACCGATAACAAAGTGTTTGTTATTCAAAATGGTAAGTTTCTAGAAAGGGAGTTTGTCTCTAAAACAACCAGTGGGAGCGAGGTACATCTCGAAGAAATTCGAGAGTCACAAGATAGTACAGAACCACATATGGAAATTAGAGAAGACTCACAACAAGTTGCTGAGCCTCCTCAAGTAACACAAGGTCTACGAAGATCTGATAGGACATGGCATCAGCCTCAGAGATATGGATTTCTGATTACTGAAGGCCATGATGTGTTGCTCATTGAGCAAAATGAGCCCACCACCTATCGAGAAGCCACAGTGGGACTAAACTCTGAGAAATGGCTAAATGCCATGAAGTCTGAAATGCAATCCATGTACGACAATCAGGTATGGACCTTAGTCGATCCACCTGAAGGTGTAAAAACCATCGGGTGCAAATGGGCTTTCAAGGAGAAAACTGACATGGATGGCAATGTAAATGTCTTCAAGGCACGACTAGTTGCAAAAGGATTCACTCAAACTCATGGTGTAGACTATGATGAAACCTTTTCCCTAGTTGCAATGGCCAAATCAATTAGAATCCTTCTTGCCATTGCAACATATTATGACTATGAAATATGGCAGATGGATGTCAAAACAGCCTTCCTTAATGGAAAGCTGCTTGAGGATGTGTACATGACACAACCTGAAGGTTTTGTGCGTCCAGAGGACTCTGGTAAAATTTGCAAGCTTCAAAGATCCATTTATGGATTGAAGCAAGCATCTCGGAGCTGGAATCATCGTTTTGATGAAGTAGTCAAAGAGTTTGGATTCATTCAAAATATCGATAAACCCTGTGTTTACAAGAAGGTTAGTGGGAGCATAGTTGTATTTCTAGTGCTTTATGTATATGACATTCTACTCACTGGGAATGATATTCCTACCTTGCAGAGTGTCAAGTCTTGGTTAGGAAAGTCCTTTTCAATGAAAGACTTAGGTGAAGCCACCTATATCCTAGGGATTAGGATCTATAGGGATAGATCCAAAAGACTAATAGGCCTAAGTCAGAGCACATACATAGACAAGATACCGCATAGCTTCAGTATGCAGGATTCAAAAAGGGGTTACATGCCCATGTCTCATGGCATCCATCTTAGCAAGGATCTGTGCCCTAGTACACCTGATCAGTGAGATCGCATGAGTAAGGTTCCATATACCTCGGCCATTGGATCCATCATGTATGCCATGTTATGTACTCGACCGGATGTCTTATTTGCCTTAAGTATAACCAGCAGATACCAACAAGATCCTAGTGAGGGTCATTGGACTGCCGTCAAGAATATCCTAAAGTACTTAAGGAGGACTAAGGACTTATTTTTGGTCTATGGTGGATTAGATGATGAGCTCTGCATAACCGATGATGCAAGTTTCCAGACTGACCAAGATGACATTAAATCACAATGTGGATACGTATTCCTCCTGAATGGTGGAGCAGTAAATTGGAAGAGCTCCAAACAGAGCACTGTAGCAGATTCTACAACAGAAGCTAAGTATATAGCAGCATCAGATGTAGCTAAAGAAGCCGTTTCAATCAAAAAGTTCATTACTGAACTAGCGATGGTGCCTACCATCTCAAATCCAATAGATTTGTTTTGTGACAATAGCGGTGCTATTGCACAGGCCAAAGAGCCTATGTCACATTAAAAGACCAAGCATATACTTAGACGATTTCATCTTATTAGAGAAATCAATGATAGAGGTGATATAAAGATATGCAAAGTAGCAAGAGAAGATAATGTTGCTGATCCTCTTACTAAGCCGCTTGCACAGGCAAAGCATAAGCGTCATGTTAGGATAATGAGAATTAGGCAAATTAATTATTGTACTTAGGGCAAGTGGGAGGATGTTGGAAATTGTGCCTAAAGGACCAATCATTGTACTTTGAACATTATTAATTTAATAAAATTTCTTCATTATGTTATCATATTATTTGCATGTTAACTATGATAATTGTATCCTTGGATAATTCATAAAGATTGTCCTAAAATGTCCCTGGTCGGTCATCTATGCGGGAGCAGAGATGAAACAAGATCAGTATGACTTTAATAAGATATGGAGATACGAATCAAAGTCTTAGGCACTTGTAAGAGTACAAGGTGCTGGACCGACCCACTATGAGAAAGCTACATGGATCAAGTCATAAGCTTTTCTCATGTATAACCACGTCACAATGCCCTTTGACCTGAGGTCATCATGGATTCCTACATGAGAGTTGCTAAGCTTTGAACTAGTCAAAAGTCACCTTTGACCGGGTGATGATAAAGGCTATAATCGGGCTTGGTGGTTTTTCATGCAGAGAAATATGAATGATCAAGATGGAATTTGTCCCTCACGTTAGTAGAGAGATATTACTAGGCCCCTCGATGAGTAAGTCTGAGAAATGTATGGCCATACTACAATGGAAAGGAGTTTCCATTTCTATTGTCAGACTACTCAGAAATCGAGAAAGTAATAGTCAAGAATAAGAGGATGACATTATCCATGCCTCATCCTTGACCGATATATCGTGTGACAAAAGGGACATGACATGGTTGTATAACAGGTTGCATCGTGTTAACAATCCTCATATGAATTGGGTAGTCATGATGTCTTGCTAGAGGCCGCTTGCGACTTGTGAGTTAGTACAGTTATTGGCCCACTGCCAACTTCATATGGGCCTACAGGGTCGCACACAAGAATGGCTCAACACGAGATAATGTTCAGTTAGGGTGGACGAATTATATATATATATATATATATATATATGTATGTATGTATGTATGTATGTATGTATGTATGTATAATATAAAAATTCGTTAATAATGTTATATAGATATGTATTTTCGAAATACATATTATATATATATATATATATATATGTATATATATTATATGATATTATTATATTGTGTTAGTTTTAAATTTAATTTATTAAGATAAATTAAATCTAATAACTAACATGATAGAGATATGGTATCTCAGCTTTAATTTATGAAGATAACTTAAATCTAATGGCTCTTTATTTGGATTAAATAAATAGATTAAATTAAAACTGTTGGACATATTTAATTTAAACTGAATTTATTTAATTAGCTCATCAAGATAATTAATAGTTAATTAATTTCAAAATTAATGATGATTAATTTTGAAATTTGAAAATAGCCCTCATAGGTTATAAACTTGATAGAGCAGATATACTGATATACACATGATAATTGAGAGCCACAAAGGGAAACCCTAGGAGACATTAGAGGCGATAGCACGCAGTCTCGGTTGGAGAGCATTTGTGTAGATACCGGTAGAGGGAGCGGACCTGACGTGTTGGCTCATAGAGATCGTGAAAACCCTGAATCATAAAAGGTATGAATCCTTCCAACTTGATTTAAACGTCGTTGATAAATCCTCGATTAGGATCGGTGAAAATTTTTAAAATTATTCCACTGTGCCTGTCGATTCTAACATCATGAGTGGGTCAAAAAGAACATAATTTTTAATTATGTTAATAAGATTAGAATGAGCAATGACCCATCTCTATATGAATTTCAAAATTATAGGATTTGACATTAGCCTGAACTAAAAAAGAAAGCAAACCGAAAAGGATTTTGGTGGAGGTAAAGTAATGGAAGGTCAATAAGAAGTACTCTTTCTCTCATATATTATGCAATTATTCTGTATGTTTGTTTGTGCCATTGATTATACTCATTTCATGAATATATGGGTGATTTGACTATTGTACTGTATGTCTTAAGGCTGTAAGTCTTGGTGTGCATTCAGTGTCGTTATTGGATTGTGTGTCCTAAGACTGTAAGTCTCGGTGTGCATATTTTGTGATTCTTGGACTATATGTCCTTAAGCTGTAAGACTTGATGTGCAATCTGTGCAAGTATTGGGTTGTGTGCTCCCATGATTATTGATGATTGTGCTATATAATGAAAGCTAAATGTGCTAAATGCTTATTGGATGGTTTGTTTTGCATGCTTCATGAACTTGCATATTTTATGATTGTTTGTTATTACTACTAGGATTCCCATGAATCTCACCCATTTTCTTAAAATGACATACAACAAAGGCAAGCAGCTCAAAAGGCAAAGACATGGTTATCACTGATACCTGAGAAGGTGAAGAAGCTAGGATAGCTTTATTTTATTGGTTGTCTATATAATCTTTTCTTTTATACTTAGGCTTTTGGTTAGCCTTATATGGCTACTGTTTTGTATGTGTGTGTGTGTGTATATATCTATATATGAATGTAGATGTATATAGTAATGGTTTCAGTAAGTACAGTAGTGGTATTAGCACACATGTGGCAGTATGAATACATATAGTAGCGGTTCTAGTACACTAAGTGGTAGTATCAACACGCATAGTAATGGTATCAGTACATAAAGTGGTAGTATTAGTATGCATAGTGATTGTATCAGTTCGCATAGTAATGGTATCAATATTATTATTATGCTTAATCATTGATACAATGATGGGCACATGTTTGAATCGAGCCCATAACTTGACAAACAATAGATTAAATGTGATAGTAGAAAGAACTCTGATACTATTAAATCTATTTGAAGTCATGATGGGTTTTAATGAAAAGTTTATACCACTGATTATTTGTTTTAGAAAGTCTTAAAATTTTTAGAAAAGCTCATTCATTTTACAGGATCAAACCCTATATTTGGGTTAAGTTTTCTAACTATTTACGAAAGTGTTTACTGCCCAGGATCAAATCTAGCTTAGTGGTTTGAAATCATTATGAAATAACTCATCTGACTTAGTATAAAAATAAGGTGTTACAAATTAGCTAAGTACTTCATTTAGTCCCTAATATAAAAGCTGTTTAATTAAATAATTTATATAGATTAAAAAATGATATAAATTAGTTAATTTGAATAAATGTAACATGATTTCAATAAAATATTTTTGTATAACAGTAGATTATAGGATATCATGTTATAAGTCACATAAATTAATTAGAGAAAAATGATAAATATAGAGTATAAAATGGATTGAAATACTTCCTCTATCCTTTATTATAAGCTTCAAATTTGTGAATGGGTATGTCATAAAATATAAGCTTATTTTGAATTTGTCCAAGCATTTGTTACGTTTTTTCCAACATTACTCATTGTTGATTGTATTTGTTACATTTATTCACTCACTTATCCTCTTTACAAATAAAGGGCACAGTTGAAAAAATAATACATACTTATTGCTTATAACTAATTTTAACTATATTTTTGGTTAACACAAATTGATCATTTGAAGATTATAATAAGAGACAAAGGGTGTATTATAGGCCAAATCCAATCTCATTCCCACCTCTTTCTCTCCTTTTACCTACAACCTCTCTTTCTTCCTTTTCTTAAAAAGCTGCAGATGCCAAACATAAATTAACATGAATATGGCCAGACAACACCGTGGGAATGCACAATGTTTGATTTGCACAGATTGCAAGATCTCCAATAACAATACAAATTGTTTATGCCAACTTACAACCTCAAGACACACACAACTAACCCTAGAAACATAATTAATCAAAAATTTGGGCCCCAAAAAAATGAAGATTATTCACTAAAATGTTTTTTTTTATTCCAAAGGCATTACCTAAATGTTTCTAGCATTATTATACTCCTTTTGTAACACCCCAAAATTTATATTCACCAAAAATATTGTTAATATTTGAAAAATTCAATAAAATGGTGAATATTCATAAATTTGGAATTTATGAATTTTATAAATGTTCATTTTCATGAGAAAATAGGCAGAATAATTATGGAATTAATTTGGGTAATTTAAAAAGCCCAATATTAAGGTCCAAAAATGAAGGAATATTAGAGAAAATATTTGGTCCAAAAATAGACGGAAAATGGCCAAAGAAAAATAAGAAAAGAAATTGGAATAAAAAGGTAATGGCAAAATCGTAACTTTGACAATTTAGTACAGAATTAATTATTTTCTGATTAATTGAAGTTAATTTCAATTAATTAAGGAAAATAAAAAATAAAATTATATTTAGAATATTTTGGTCAATTTAATATGAATTTATGAAAAATTTGAGCAAAAAGTGCAATTTTGACCAAAATTGAGACTTTATGTGTATACGTAATTTGGACAAGTTGTGAAGCCAATTGAGACTATAGGGAGGAACCCCTAGGTGTCTCCTACATGTGGCATGAGGAAGGAAATATTGGTTGGACTTAATGAGCGAGATTACATGTACATGGAATTTATGTACATAAAGTTGGAATTTTTTATTTTTGGAATTTTGGAAAATTGTTAAATAAATAAAAGATGACATAAGCTAATATAATAAGACTTCATCTCCTTCCTTGGCAGCAAAATGACGCCATTTCATATCTAAATAGAGAGAGAATGTGTGGAAACCCTAGAGAGAGAAAGGAGAAGAACTCTCACAAGGTAAGCTGATTCCTCCAACGATTTAGCTCGTAACACGTATAACTCTGACTCTAAGCTACTCCTCATTGTTCTTTAAGGTTTGGAGGATCAAAAATCTGCGGTTGAAGGGTTAGGGTTTTAGCCATATTGGGGAAAAGCCAGAGGAAGCGAAAGATAACTTCCAAACCTTCGTATATTAACTATTCTGGTTGTTGTGGGCAATTTAATAGGTGAAATTTCGTCGGATTGCCATTAGTTTTAAATTTTGGAAAAGTGTATGCCTAAGGGTTATGCTGCCCAATTTTATTTCAAATGGTTGTTATAACTCAATTAGATGGTTAATAAAGTGGTTAGGAATTGAAAGGAACGCGTTTACAGAGCCGAAACCGCAAAACCCCAATTTTTCCCAAAGAATACTATAATTTTGGCCAAGGCTGTTAGAGGGCCTTAGGTTTAGATTTTCAATAATTTGATGGTTCCATTGGATTCAGGAGGGAAAATTAGATAGGGTTACAGTTGGGCACTTTTTTGGAAATTGCCGAGAAAGCATAATTACTGAAACGCCCATAAAACCCTAAAAGTATGGCTACCAAGGGCAATTTCATAATTTGACATTGAATTTGGTAATTTTGAGCCCGGAAATGGATTCCTTAGATGGAAATATGTCAGGATAGCCCTAGTCAAAAATTTGAAAAAATGTGCCATCGGGCCAGGTACAGCGGGGCCGGGCCGGGGTCTCCAAAGCATTTTGGTAAATTTTCATCATAGGCTAATATAACCATATGAAACACTATGAAAGTGTCTAAAATGATACTTGAATAGGTTATGACCTATTTCTTGTACATTTAATATTTTAGGACCGAATCGGGAGTTGAAAGTCGACATATTTCACGAGGCACACAAAAATGGGTCGATAGAACTTCAAGGTAGGAACATTATCCTTCATACATCATGCCATAATTATATGATTGTGTGATTGCCATGGTTGTAAATGTACTTTATTAATCAATATGTTTTGCCCAAAGAAAGGCCAGTAATGCCAGAGGCACTTACACTGGAGTTGGTGAAAACCTAACCAGTGCAGAATAGTGGGGCTAGGCCCTACTCATGTATACATGCAGATGATGTGTTTATATTGTTCATTAATTGGTGCATACATGGCGTATATCATATTTACTTTTCACATTTTCTATGAACGATAGCATGTTTCTACTGGAATTCTTCAGAATCTCACCCCTTTTTCTAAATAAAACATCTCAGCGGGTGCCAGTGGAGCAAAAGGCAAGGATGTAGACCAAGGAAAGTGACTGGCATGTGTCTCGAGGCAAATACAAAGTTCATGGTTATAGATAGTTTATGTCTAAAATACCTCTAGATATTTTGTAATAGTGGTATATATTGTCGTATTCTGTATGGTTGACTTTGGACTGTAAACAAATACTTTTATCAGTATATATGTACTCTTCTGTATGCCTGTGGAACTTGGTCTTTATTATTCTATGTGTATCGAAATAGAAACGGGTGTTGACACTTTTGGTCATATTTTCAATGCGCTTACAACACTTTTCACACTGATTAAGAAAACCCATAAACTCCATCAATTGTACCTTAACATTTAACAATTTTCCAATTTTATTTATATTTAATATACATTATTACGTAAGAAAATAAAATCCAAACTATAATAAATAAAAGATAAATTATATATTTATTTAAAAAATTTAATGACGTGCCTTATAAATAGGATAAAAAAATTCACTCTCTATCTACTTTGTAAATAGGATCGGGGAGGTAGGGGTTAGTGAAAGAGTCAAACCGGTCAATTTGAATCATAATCATTACACATCATAATTTTCTTAACGAATTTAACCCCTTTTGTTCTTTTTACCGGTCACGATTGAGATTACCATGCATATATGAGATTGAAATAAAATACTGAGACCCCACCGCTTGAAATTTAAGTCTCTAGAATCTGGTGATCATCATGAATCATAAATATAGCGGCTGAAATTGTTCGATAGGAACGGACGACCCTCAAGATGTTAGAAATCATAGTCAGACAGAACAACACAATATATGTCTATGTAAGGTAGCCAACAAAAGTTGATTCAATCGGTAATGACTTAACCATAATAACATGAGTTTAAATCTTAATATTGATGTGAGGACCTTGTTAGTAACTCATATGCAAATACTTCTATAAATGCTCTTTGAATCCAAAGACATGCTATAACATTGGTAAGGCCCCACAATACAAGTCATCTAGCTGCTTTTTTTAATAATAAAAAAATATGCATACATAGATTATAACTCATCATAAAAACCGTGTAAGATAAAGGCGTACAATTACAAGTAGTTATTAGTATTGAGAGAAAGAAGGCTGTCTCAAGGGTAGGTGAGAGATGTCAGGGAAGGCCATAGAAGAAGCTGTGAGGCCAAAATGGAAGTCTCTGCTTGCTCCATCAGTTCAAGAGTTAGCAAAGAAGGAGATCACTGAGATTCCAAACAGATATGTTCGTCCTGATCAAAAGCAAGAGATTATTGTTTCAGAATCAGATGATTTGCCAGAAATCCCAGTGATTGATATGCAGAGATTGATCACTGATTCTGAAGAATTGGCTAAGCTTCACCTTGCTTGCAAACACTGGGGATTTTTCCAGGTGCTCTGATGTTTTTCTTTATCGCTATCTCTATTCTCATCTTTTGTTAATTAATGGATCAATTAACAAAATGAAGAAAAAAACTGAGTGAATAGATTGTGAACAGACTTCTCCCAGTTTCTTCATTAATTTGTTGTTTTAAATTAAGCTATTGTCATGCTTGTGGCTCATAGCCTACTAGAAATACAAGAATGGGCTTTGAAATTTGAATATCTAGATGAGCAGAGAGTTGCAGATTAGCAGATATACTTAGACATTTCTGCCCATAAAATTGAGCTAATACGTTCCAACCCCCCGGGGGGTTTTTGCCAAGCCTTCTAGATGGGATATGGGGAGGCTCGTCGGATATACGCAGCCTTACCCCCACAAGTAGAGAGACTGTTTTCAGAATTTGAATTTGTGACCTCTTAATCATATAGCATCAACCTTTAGTGTGCTATAAGGCTCACTCTCTATATGTGAATTTTATGTGCCCAATCATTTGTATGTGTATGCATGCGTGTGTGTAACGATGTATGGATTTTGTTGTCCTCAAGATAATGGAAGATCATCAAGTCAAGATTGAGAGGAACAATTGACTTCTTATTAATAAATCACATGTACATGTATGCAAGAACCGTAACCTGAAGAGCCAAAAAGGAAAAATAGAAAAGAAAAAAAACCATAAACCTGCTTAATGATTTAATCAGCCTTCTACCGTCCAACTCACCCTTCACACAACTCCTTAACCCATGACAATCCATACTGTACAGCACCAGAATGTCTATGAGCTGCAGTGGCTGCTATATTATCCCAACTAGCTATTATTGCATTAATACTTCTAACAAAGACAAATTCACTAACGTATTTTTATTCCAAAGGTATTAATAATGGGAAAATTACAATTAGGTCCCAATCAACAAACTTAATGGTAAGTAGATCCCTTAAAATCATAAAATTGCAATAAAGTCACAAATGACTAAGATGCTATTAATTTCAAATATGAAAGTACAGTTTTGCCCCTCTTTTTTGTCACCCTGCATAACAAAGTTGCCATAGAGAACTAACTATAGAGTGATAGAAAAGATGGGCAAAACTGTACCTTCTCTTTTGAAATTAATAACACCTAAGTTTTTTGGGATTTCACTGTAATTTGATGATTTCAAATGACCTAATTACCATTAAGTTTGATAATTGAAACCTGATTGCAATTTTCCCATTAATAAATAAATGTTTATGGCATTATAGGTGTTAGTGAAAGAGTAAGTTTATTTATCCTTCTAAAGAAATGTTAAGTAAACATATCTTCTTGTCAAAAGAGTTAAGATGCAAATATGACGACAAAATTTTAGTGAAGGAGTACCTGACATCATAATATTTAGTTAGGTGAAAAAATATACTTGTCAAATTGTGCAAATATACTACATCTGTTAACTCCATCTCAACTCTTTTACTTTTTTTTTTTTTTTGGTTAAGGGTTAAAAATACCCATAAATTTTTTTAAAAGTGTATCCACCATCATAATTTTTTTTTCTTTTTTGTAATAATAACCATGAACTTTTAAAATGGGATAAAAGTGATAAGTCTATTAAAGCTAATAAACGGCCGTTAACTCCAATATAAAAGTACTAAAATACCCCTATCTAAAAAAAAGGTTATGGTTGTAGACGCACTTTTGAAAAAAATTTATGATTATTTTTACCCCTTAACCTTTTTTTAGATAGGGGTATTTTAGTATTTTTATACTGGAATTAACGGCTGTTAGTTAGTTTTAACGGAAGTATTATTTTTACTCCATTTTAAAAGTTTATGGTTACTTTTACCCTTAAAAAAAGTTTATAGTGATGGATACACTTTTAAAAAAAATTTATTGATATTTTTGTCTTTTAATCCTTTTTTTTTCTTGGTGGGCCCCACCTACTTCCGCCTCATTCTTTTTTTTTTTTTTTTTTTTTGCCAAGCTTCCGCCTCATTCTCATCTTTACGTTCTCCCTTCGTTTTTTTTCCTCTTTTACCGTAAACCCTCTCTCTTCAACATCACCCTTTAACACCGTCTCCATCTCTTCTTCGACCTTCTGATTCTTTATCACCGATTCTTTTGATTCTTCTGCCATAGCTCAAAACCCTATCTCCACTTCCACCTTGCATAGTCACGAACCTCTTGCCCTTCCCTCTCTTTCACCTCTTTTATCTTTATCACGAACCTTTTTTAATGGTTCCAATTTGAATTTCCTGTCTTTATTAATGCTAGAATTTATGAAGGTAGATTCTCTGCAGCATTAAATTGATATAAAACCAATGATAGAGGGGGGAGAAGGTATCTCATCTCCATTGATTTCCCTCTCCATTTATTCTTTATTAAGTGTATTTATTATTAGATCAATTTTCAATAGTTAAGATTTATCATGATAAATTTTTATTATAATGTTATTCTTTACATATTATTAAATCTCAATCATTGAAAGTTGATCTAAAGAAAGATACACTCAATAGAAAGTAAATAGAGAGAGAAATTATCGGAGAAGATAGTTGTTGTATTTAAGCATTTGATGAACAAACCTCAGAAATTTACTGTGGGTTTCTATTAGTGGTGTTGAGTTTCAGATTGGGGTTTACAGCTATCCACTGCAAAACAAGTTTGTTTTCATCTTGTTTCTATCAGTCTTAGAGGAATACAGGTTTTCCAAACAAATTTTCTTCTCAACATTTTGTTTTGGTTTTGCTGGCATTTGCACATCTATTAAACTGAGAATCCTTTTTCCACATTTACAGAATAACATGGAAATCTCTAGCACCTATAATGGCGGCGGCATGATGTGGTTTTTTAAGGATAGAGGATTTGATGATAAAAGCATACAAGGAATGTTCAGGAAATGCAAGCGCCTTGAGGTTGGACATCAAGAAAAAGCATATGAGAATTGGGCCTATTTTATATTTTAAAAGGGATAAAAATAAACGAACATATGATATAATTATATTTTAAAAAGGATAAAAATACAAATAAGACATTAAAAGTAGAGTATCCAATACAAATTGTTAAATTTGAACTAACGACGTTAAATTATAAAAAAAAAAAAATCATTAGCAACGTTAAGCCAAATTTAACTATTTTGTGTTGGATATTCCACTTTTAATACCTTATATGTATTTTAGCCTCTTTTAAAATATAAGTGTACTAGACGCTCTTTTTTTAAAACTTCATTAATAAATTTACTCCTTAAAAAATAACGGATTTTCGAGGGAGTTACTAGATGTGGTTTTTTTGATTTTTTCCACCCTTTATCAAACTTTATGTATATTTTTGTATCTAAATAAATATTAAGGTGTTGGGTGCGAAACTTCATCGTCATGTGCACCTTCGCCCTTGAAAAAATAATGTGTTTTAATGTTTTATTTCTCAAATCAATCAATATTTGTTTTTGGCCGGCAAACAGATCATAACGCACGAGCTTGAAATAAAATATTGAGACCGCGCCCCTTGAAATAAGGCTCTTGAATCTGGTGATGATCATAAAGAAAGAGACTGAAATTGTTTGATAGGAACAGAGGGACTCTCAAGAAAGAAGGCTGTCAAAGGTGGGTGAGAGATGTCATGGAATGCCGTGGAAGAAGCTGTGCGGCCAAACTGGAAGTCTCTGCTTGTTCCATCAGTTCAAGAGTTAACAAAGAAGGAGATCACTGAGATTCCAAACAGATATGTTCGTCCTGATCAACAAGGGATCACTGTTTCAGAATGTGATGATTTGCCAGAAATCCCAGTGATTGATATGCAGAGATTGATCACTAATTCTGAAGAATTGGCTAAACTGCACCTTGCTTGCAAACACTGGGGATTCTTCCAGGTGCTCTCTTTTTCTCTATTTCTATTTCCATCCTCATCTTTTGTTAATGAATAAATCAATTAACAAAATGAACAGAGAATTTGACTGAAGATTTGAAATAATTGGTGTAGTTGGTGAATCATGGGGTGGGGTCATGGTTGGTGGAGAAGGTGAAGAAGGAGACAGAGGAATTCTTCAATATGGGAATGTCAGAGAAGAACAAGTTTTGGCAGAGAGAAGGAGACATGGAGGGATTTGGGCAAGCCTTTGTTGTGAGTGAGGATCAAAAGCTTGGTTGGGGTGAACTCTTCTTCATGGTCACTCGTCCAGTTCATATGAGGAAGCCTCAACTATTCCCTTATCTCCCTCTTCCTTTCAGGTTCAATCTCTCTCTCTCTCTCTAGATAGATATATGCATATTTTTTCATAGGAAAAAAATTGATTTACTTAATTTGGTCTTCAATAAGAGAGGGATTTGACTTTTTTAAGGGACTGAGGAAGTTAAATAAATTACATTATAGTATTTATATTTAGCATTTTTTTCTAAACTAATTTATATTACTTATAAACGGATATACAATAGAATGGTATACAACATGTATTATGATTAAGTCAGTTGGCTATTATATTAATGATCGGAGGCACTACTTCAAAAATTTGTTTTTAGTTTAAAGGGGCATTTTAGCCTATGCGCTTCACTATCGTAATTAGTTCATTAGTTACCAAATTACTTTAATATATATAACCTACTCACTTAATTCTCCTCATATTTCTTTTCATATGTATGTGTGAAAGAGGAGGATAGATCAAATAATATAGAGTCTTTTGAAAAGAAATAGAAGAAGATTGAAGAGAACATTTAATAAAATTGAATGAATAAGTACAATCTTTTGGTTAATAATTTATTTAAAGATTTAACTCTAGATAGAGCACAATGACACGGTGTGAATCATATCCTCATCTTTCCAAAGATTCAAGAGAGAGGGTTGATAGTCAAAGAGGAAAAAAACAAAGGAAGAGAAGGTTGGGTGGGGAAAGATGAGGATGAGGTGGTGGCAGATGGGCCCACAAAAGAAAAAAAAAGTACCAAAGTTCTGAGTGAGTTAATAACATGTATGATATTTTTTGGGATAATTATATTCAAGTTCTAAATAAAAAAAATGAAAAATGGTTTCTAAAGTTATTAATGGATACTCCTTTAACTTATCAATGAACGCCCTTCAACTCATCATTCATAATTTTAGGGAGCATTTTTTCATTTTTTTCTTATATAGGACTTAAATATAATTGTCCCTTTTTTTCACCCATTACCAAATTTTATGTATATTTTTATATCTAAATAAATATTAAGTTGGTAGGTGCACCTTCGCCGAAACTTCATTGTCATGTGCACCTTCACCCTTGAAAAAATAAAGTGTTCTATTTCTCCAATCAATCAATATTTGTTTTTGGCCGGCAAAACAATCGTCACACACACACGAGATTGAAATAAAATATTGAGACCGCACCCCTTGAAAAGTAAGGCTCTTGAACCTGGTGATGATCATAAAGAAAGAGACTGAAATTGTTTGATAGGAAAGAGGGACTCTCAAGAAAGAAGGCTGAGACTTTGAGAGAAAGAAGGCTGTCAAGGGTAGGTGAGAGATGTCAGGGGAGGCCATGGAAGAAGCTGTGAGGCCAAAATGGAAGTCTCTGCTTGTTCCATCAGTTCAAGAGTTAGCAGAGAAGGAGATCACTGAGATTCCAGACAGATATGTTCGTCCTCATCAACAACCAGGGATTACTGTTTCAGAATCTGATGATTTACCAGAAATCCCAGTGATTGATATGCAGAGATTGATCACTGATTCTGAAGAATTGGCTAAGCTTCACCTTGCTTGCAAACATTGGGGATTCTTCCAGGTGCTCTCTTTTTCTCTATCTCTATTTCCATCCTCAGCTTTTGTTAATGAATAAATCAATTAACAAAATGAACAAAGCATTTGATAATTGAATATTGAAATAATTGGTGTAGTTGATGAATCATGGAGTGGGGTCATGGTTGGTGGAGAAGATGAAGAAGGAGACACATGAATTCTTCAACCTGGAAAAGTCAGAGAAGAACAAGTTCTGGCAGAGAGAAGGAGACCTGGAGGGATTTGGGCAAGCCTTTGTTGTGAGTGAGGATCAAAAGCTTGATTGGGGTGACCTCTTCTTGAAGGTCACACGTCCACTCCATTTGAGGAAGCCTCACTTATTCCCTCACCTCCCTCTTCCTTTCAGGTTTCATATATATATATATATATATATATCATATAAGCATATTTCTTCATAGGACAAAGTTGATTTACTTCATTTGCTTTTCAATATAAGAGTGAGTTGGCTTTTTTTTAGAAATTAAGAAAGTTAAATAAATTACATTAAAATATTTATATTTATTATTTTTCTCTAAATTAAGTTATCTGACCTATAAACTGATATACAATAGAATGGAACACAACATGTACTATGATTAAGTCAGTTGGCTATCATATTAAGGACCGGAGGCACTACTTCAAAAATTTGTTTTTAGTTTAAAGGGGCGTTTTATTCTATACACTTCACTATCGTAATTAGTTCATTAGTTACCAAATTACTTTAAAATATATAATTTACTCACTTAATTCTCCTCATATTTCTTTTCATATGTATGTGCGAGAGAGGAGGATAGATCAAACAATATAGAGTCTTTTGAAAAGAGGTAGAAGAAGATTGAAAAGAACGCTCAATAAACTTGAGCGAATGAGTGCAATCTTTAGGTTAACAATCTATTCAAAGATTTAATTGTGGATAGAGCACAGTAACACCATGCGATTCATATAACCAACCCTATTTAATTAGTGGGATAAGGCTCATTGTCATTGTATCTTTTCTTCTCTACCAGTTACTACATAGGAAGCCACACTTCTCACAAGCAGTGAACAATCAGGCTTGTTTCAAGCATTGTGCAAATACATAAGACCCATTCTAGCTATCATGCATGGTTAGGTGCAAAGACATAAAAGTCATTTCTTATTCAATTTCCTTCTCATAAAGATTTTCCATGCCTAATAGATAATTGACATATATTCCCTATAAGCTGCTTGATTTGATGCTGAATCATGTTTTGAAATACAGGGAAACTATAGAACTATACTCAGTTGAGCTGAACAACCTAGCTATGGCTATTATGGAACAAATGGAAAAAGCCCTGAAGATGGAAAGCATGGAAATGAGAGAGTTATTTAAAGAAGGAAGGCAAGCAATGAGGATGAACTATTACCCACCATGCCCTCAGCCTCACAAAGTCATTGGTCTCACACCCCATTCTGATTCTGTAGGTCTCACCATTCTTCTGCAACTCAATGAAGTGGAAGGCCTTCAGATTAGAAAAGATGGCATGTGGATACCTATTAGGCCTCTCCCTAATGCATTCATCGTCAACATTGGAGACATATTAGAGGTATAACATAGAAAATAATCATCTAGTCTAGTCCTTAATGTAAGATTTAATTAACTAATTTGATTAGTTTAAGAAAGTTAGCTAATTTAGTTAATATGAGATGTTTTTCCTTAGACACGCTAATCATCTTCCTTAATTCCCTTCCTCCTTCCCTCTTCTACTTGATTATTATTGAAGGAATATCAATAGGTCTAATTTAGGAAAATTGATAAACATGTGTAAAATATGTCTTACATTTAATATCAATATCAACTCTCCAATCAGTTCATACTATGCTGGAGGATAAACAAGGAGTAGGACCCATATTTTCAAAAATGGGACCTGCTATTCCCTTTCTATCCCCCTCTCCATCTTTACCTAAAGCGCATTTCACAGACTAAATCTATGTTACAGAGCCATTTGTATACCTAGAATTAAAATTACACTAGAAAGGGAGATGGTGAGTATCAAACTTTAAGATCACCAAATTGAGGATAGTTTAATACTGAATTAAAAGTTTTGCCATATTTTCAATGTGTGTCTCATACCACCATGAATTCTTTTACCTTTTTCTTCACATTTTACATGGCAGATAATAACTAATGGGACATACCGAAGTGTTGAGCACCGAGCAACAGTGAACTCTGAGAAAGAGAGACTCTCCATTGCAACATTTCACAGTCCAGGATTTGGTACAGAGATAGGTCCTTCACCAAGCTTGGTCACTGACCATACTCCACCAAAGTTCAAAAGACTTGGAGTAGAAGAATACCTCACAGGCCTATTTAGCCGTGAACTCCAGGGAAAATCCTATCTAGATGCCCTGAGGATACAACAATGCAATGAAAATGAAGAGAAAATTGAGTGAATAGATTGTGAACACAATTCTCCCAGTTTCTTCATATGTGGTTTTAAATTAAGCTTCTGTCATGCTTGTAGCTCATAGGTGTGAAAATTATGTCCCCAATCAGTATTATATGCCATCAATTAGTATTCTCCATTTACTTGTGCGTTATTAATTATGATTATTCCACTTTTAATGGCAGTTACTGAATTGATGGAAATTTGCAGACTTTTAGAAATTGTGTTTAATGATAATCAATATATTAATTAATGAAAATTTGTGGAGACGATTTCATAAATAGCATTTTCAAAATACTTTTGGATTGCTTAAAACTTTTTGTACTGTGTGCCACTTTGAGTGATTTCAAAATCCACAATGACTCCATTTTCTCCTCTTACAGCTCTCTCTCTCTCTCTCTCTCTCTCTCTCTCTCTGCGACTGAATAAAGAATTTGCTAATTAATTTCATGGATTCAATTAATCACAGTACGATAGTTCTCCCTGTTTTTTCTTGCGTTCTCTTCAAGTTGAGGCAAGTCAATTACAATACTTTTTGTAATCGTCCTTCTATTCTCGTTCTCTTTGTTTTGGCTGTTAATTATTCTCTATAGGTTGTTGAACTCGCGTGGCAAATAAATCATTTTCAAATGCAGTTGAGTAAGAACACAAAAATATTTGCAAGCAGAAATTATATTGTTGTGTTGCATCTAATTTAATATCTAATTTATAATTTGGTAATATTTGCAAGCAGATATAGTGTAATATGGTTTTGTGGATTTATATTACTTCTCTCTCTCTCTTTTCAATTGTAAAATTGAGGGATTTCTAAAAATATTGATATCTTATTATAATATTATTTATGTCATTATTTCATGCAAATGCAGAAAGAGAAATCCCAATGAAAATTTTCAATAACGCATCCATCAGTTTTGGGTGATATAATTTATTTAAATATTTGACTATATTATTTTCTTTATAGGATTTTCCCTTTAGGTGGGTGGAGGTTACAAATTTTTTTTTTTTTTTACTTTTATAATCATTAAATTATATTTATCTTGTACAACACGCGGGGAAAATGCTTGTTTATACCAATACCAAGTAGGAAAGCTTTTTTTTATTATTCCTCTTACTTATTAGTATTTTCCTTATTTTATCTTGATGGATGAGGATTGGTCCTTAACAATTAACATATTTCAGCAGCTTTGTTTCCTTTCCTTAGTATTTTTTTCCCACATTTCCCTATTTAATTTCACAATTTTTCTCACTCCATTGGTCTCTCATATTTAATACTTTTATTAAAAGATCGGTATTTTATTTAAAGTGACAAACTTTTACCTGACAGTGACATATAACTTATTTAACAATTTTATTAATCCCCGTAAATTAATTAGCTAAGTGTACTCCATCTAGTTCCTAATATAAAATCAACTTAATTAAATAATTTACATAGAATAAAAAATGAAATAAATTAGTTAATTTGAATAAATGTAACATGATTTCAATAAAATATTTTTGTATAACAGTAGATTATAGGATATCATTTTATAAGCCACATAAATTAATTAGAGAAAAATGATAAATATAGAATATAAAATGGATTGAAATACTTTCTCTATCTCTTATTATAAACTTCAAATTTGTAAATGGGTGTGTCCCAAAATATAAATTTATTTTGAATTTGTCTAAGTATGTATTGCATTTTTTCCAACATTACATCTTATTGACTGTATTTGTTATATTCACTCACTCACTTATCCTCTTTATAAACAAAGGACATAATTAAAACTATAAAATATATTTATTGCTTGTAACTAATTTTAACTATTTTTTTATTAACGTAAATCAGTTATTTGAAAGTTGTTATAAGAGATGGAGGGTGTATTATAGGCCAAATCCAATCTCATACCCACCTCTTTCTCTCCTTTTACCCAAGTTTTAAAATCTGGACTGGTCACTGAACCAGTCGAGGTATTAGGTCAAAAGTCAGTAGGTCAGATTGGAGTCAGAACCGGGGCTAAACTGAGGCTAGACTAGTGAGGAAGGAAAGATTTTAGAATTATATATTTATATAAAATTATGAATAAAATATTAAAAAAAAAGGTCAAACAATGAGAAAACCAATCAAACTGCATGAAAACCAATCAAACCAGAGTCAGTTACCGGACTAGACCGCCTATTCAACGGTTTTGAGGTCGGACCAACCGGTCCGGTCCGGTCTTAAAAACCATGCCTTTTACCTATCACCTCTCTTTCTTCCTTTTCTAAAAAAGAGGAAAAAATTAAAAAGCTGCCGATGCCAAACATAAATTAACATGAATATGGCCAGACAACAACGTGGGAACGCACATGTTTGATTTGCACTGATTGGCAGATCTCCAATAACAATACAAATTGTTTGTGCCAACTTATAACCTCAAGACACACAACTAACCCCAGAAATATAATTAATCAAAATCTGGCCCCCAAAAAATGAAGATGATTCACTAAAATGTATTTTTATTCCAAAGACATTAATTAAAGGGGGAACTGTAACACCCCAAATTTTATTCACCAAAAACATATTGTAATTATTTGAGAAATTCAATAAAATGGTGAATATTCATGAATTTGAATCTTGTAAATTTTGAAATATTCATATTCATAAGGAAATAGGCAAATTAATTCAAGAATTGAATTAATTTACAAAGATGATCGAAAAATCACAATTTTGCCAATTTAACTCAAGATTAATTATTTTCTAATTAATTGAAGTTAATTTCAATTAATTAAAGAAAATAAAGGAAAATGTATAATTGGATTATTCTTGATAGAATAAATAAAGAATTGGGAAATTAGAGGGAGTTATACATAATTCATTTAATTGAATTATGGAATGATTAAAACACAATTTTAATTCCCTTTCTCTTCCATAATTTCGCCCCACACATGAAAATAAGGGAGAAAAATTAAATTCCAAGAGCCCATGCCAAAATGCTACATGAAAATTTAGTGTTAGTTGGTTAGATGAGAAAGGAATTGATTTGGCTAACCAAAGGGAGACGGGGACGGTTTTTGGAGGAGCAAGACAAGGGAAAATCTAGTTAAAACCCAATTGAAGACAAGTGATGAGAAGGCATGGCATAAAGTTAAGAGAGTATGGCATAAAGTAGAGGGTATGGTTGGAGGTATGGGAGGAGGAATGGTGTGCATGATAGGTGGTGTGATCTCAACCCTTGATGAGATTAAGGGCTAAGAGGCAAGAAAACCAAGTTAATAAAACATTTTCTCCTTCCTCTTCCATGCACATTTCATCCAAGGCAAGAAGCAAAAGAGAGAGAGTGAGTTGGTGAGTCCTTTGGAGTTTTAGAGAGCAAGAGGAAGCAAGATCAAAGGTAAGAACTTGTTGTTCAAGTGATTAAGCTTCCTATTTTGTGTAGTTCATCCTCTAATATCTTATTCTTCATGGAAATCATGGATTAGCAAGCTAATCTTCAAGGTTGAGGGGAGAGAGAGAGGACGTTCTAAAGAGAGAAACACCAAGAATTAAGAGGTAATCTCTAAAACCTCAACTTTTTAGTGTATTGATGTTATTGTTATTGTTTCTTGACTTTTCAAGTTTCTTTGTTATGTTGAAAAGTTGGAAAAGCTATAACCCTAAGGGGTTATGCTGCCCAAATTCCATTGAATCATGGTTAAGAAGTGTTTAAATAAATTAATAAAGGATTAGAAGTGGAAAAGTACAAATTTTGGAAGCTAAAACACAAAACTACATTTTTCTATTTTTCCTTCAAAATTTCAGCCAAAACCAGAATGGTGTTAGGAGTTAGATTTTCATGAAATAAATGGTTCTATTGGATTTAGTAGATAAAAATAGATGGGGATACAGTTGGGCACTTTTTCTGTAGAGGCCGAAAAAGCATAATTCCGAAAACACCACTGAAATCCCTAAACATGGGCTGTCAAGGGTATTTTCATAATTTTGACAATGAATTTGGTAATTTCGAGCCCGGAAATTGATTTCTTGGGCAAAAATACGTCAAAATAGCCTTAGTCAAAATTTTGAAAAAACGTACCATCAGGCCGGGTACGGCGGGGCCAAACCAAAGTCCTGGGGGCATTTTGGTAAAATTTTACCATAGACTAATATAACCACAAAAAACACTATAAATGAGTCAAATGATACTTGGATAGGTTATGACCTATTTCTGGTACATTTAATATTTTAGGACCGAGTCGGAAGCCGGTACGACACGTTTTTCGAGGCACACTGAAAAAGGGATTTAACAAACCTCGAGGTAGAGGCTACCATCTTTCATATACTATGTGAATAATTATATGTATTTGTTACTGTATTTCGTGATATGATTGCGTGCTAGAGACATAGTACCTTGTTGTGGTTCACTACCTAACAACGGTATATCGGAAAATCCTAACTGTGGTCGATGACTCAGTTGAGGTATATTATCGGAAATCCTAGCTGTAGTTGATGACTCGACTGAGGTAAATATATATGAATCGAATCGAACTTTTATTTTTGCCTAATATAGTGCATTGCATATTTAATTTTCACATTTTATATGTCGATCATATGCTCTACAGGGATTCTTCAGAATCTCACCCTTTTTCAAAAACAAATATCTCAGCAGGTACCAATGGGCCAAAGGGCAAGGACGTAGACATCAAAAAGTGAGCAGCATGTGTCTCGAGGCGAAGACAAGATAGTGGTTATATCTAGTCTATGTTTTGGATATTCTGAAGAAATTTATAAATATTAATTTTTCGCTATATTTTTTGTATTTTGTTGACGAACGATATCGGTATTGTAAACGAATATTTTTATCAGTATAATTGTACTTTTCTGTATGCCCATTGAATACCGTCTTTATTACTCTCCGATTATCGAAATGGAAACGGGTGTTGACAGGAATCACGAACAGATCCTAAGGACCAAAGAAAATAATAGTAAGGTCCATGCGAAAAGAAATAACAACTCGTTAAGTGTGTTTTTATAGCATGTTGAGTTGTAAAACATGCTTTAGGAGTTGTTATTTCTTTTCACAGAGACCTTACTGTTATACAAGGACCTTACTGTCATTCTCCCTTGAATGTTTCTAGCATTATTATACTCTTCTAGTCCTATTTTTAAAGCACTTCCAACACCTTTCATACTGATTTAGAAAAACCATAAACTCCATTAATTGTACATTAAAATTTAATAATTTTTTAACTTTATCTTTATTTAATATAAATTATTTCATAGGAAAACAAAATTCAAATTATAATAAATGAAGGATAAGCTTATATATTATTACCAAAAATTTAATAACGTGCATTATAAATAGAATAAAAAATTCATTCTCTCTCTACTTTGTAAATAATACCAGAGAAGTAGGTGTTAGTGAAAGAGTGGGTCTATTGATCCTTTTAAGCAACGTTGTTGTGGAACAAAAAAACAACAAAAAAGCGCCTTCTTTTGAAAAAAAAAATTGTATATTATTTCTCAAACTAGTCAATATCTATTGATTATATAAAAGGAGGGACATTAAGAGTCCCCCCACCTGCCATCTAGGATGCTCTCCTCTTACCATAAATATTGTAACAGCTAAAATAAACATACAAAATCAAATATTCTCAAAAAATAAAGAGAGATATTAGAGTATACTTACAAATTACAAAAAAATTCAAAATATTAAAATATAAAATAAAATATTTTACTTTGAGAGTCCTTCATTGTACGCCTTCCTCCTGTCATAAATATCATAACAACTAAAATAATGATTAAAAAAATAAAACATAACACATGCTCAAAAAATAAGAAGATATATTCCAGAGATAATCTATTGATTATATAAAAGGAGGGACATTGAGAGTCCCTTCTCCTGCCATCTCGCACACTCTCCTCTTGCTATGAATATTGTAACCGCTAAAATAGATATACAAAATAAAATATTCTCAAAAAATGAAGTGAGATATCAGAGCATACTTACAAATCACAAAAAAAATCAAAATATTAAAATATAAAATAAAATATTTTACTTTGAGGGTCCTTCTTTGTACGCCTTGTAGCATCCCGAATTTTGGCACCAAAATTTCTTATACCTTTGGGGTATTAAATGGAATAAAATGGTGAATATTCATGACCATAGGAATTAAATATGGAAATAGAAAGGTGAATAATGCTTCTGGTGAAATTTCCCGCGACGCAGTGAAATTGTCATGTGATTTTAGATGACCAAATAATATCCATAAATTATGAAATTTTACAGGGTGAAAGTAAACATCTTAAGCTTTAATTTGATAGGTATATGAATCATTTAAAGCTATATATAAAAATTTATGAATTTTTGAATTAACCCAAAAAAACTGGAAATTTTTTGGAGCAACATTCAAAGAAATTAAATCTGGGAATGATGTGCTTCCAAATGGTAAAAGTCTATATTTTTTCTTGAAACTAGATTCAATAAGGGTTCTATAGCCTTTAGAATAACTTCGATACAATGTTTGTAAAATAAGTTATGATTTTTCAAATTTTAGGCAAAAAAACTATCAGAAAATCTGAAAATGGGAATTATGACATCATCATAATAAAAGATGACATCAGCATGGATTATTAAACATTTCATCTTCTTCAGCCCCATTTTCGACGTCCTGCACAGCTGAATATAGAGAGAGAATGTGTGGAATTGTAGAGAAAGAAAGCAGAAGAAAAATCGCAAGGTCAGCCGATTTCTCCAATAATTTAGCTCCTAACGCGTATAACTCCTTTCCTAAACTATTCCTCTATGTTCTTTAAGGTTTGGAAGCCCAAAATCTGTCGTGGAACACCTAGGGTTTTCAGCCACATTAAAGAAAAGCTAGTATGAGTTTGAAGTAACTTTCAAACTCTTATATATTAACTATTCTGACTGCTGTGGACAATTTAATTGGTGAAATTTCACCAAATTGTCATTGGTTTTAATTTTTGGAAATGGATTGGCCTAGGGGTTATGCTACTGAAATTGGCTTCAAATGGTAGCTTTAACCTAATGTAATAGTTAATAAGTGGTTAGGAGTAGAAAGAAACACGTTTACGGAGCCGAAATCGCAAAACCCCAATTTTTCCCAAAGTATACTAAGATTTCAGCCAAGGCTAGATATGAGGGTTAAAGTTGGATTTTCAATAATTTTATAGTTCCATTGAGTTCAAGAGGAAAAATTAGGTAGAGTTACAGTTGGTCACATTTTCAAAAATGCCTGAAAAAGCATAATTATGAAAACATCCCTGAAAATCCAAAAGCGGGGCTGACAAGAGCAATTTAGTCCTTTGGTAGTAAATTTAGTAATTCCGAGTTCGGAAATGAATTCCTTAGGCGAAAATATGTCAGTTAGCCCAAGTTAGAATTTTAGGAAAAGTGCGGCTGAACCGGGTACGGCTTGGCTGGGTTGAGTCCCCGGGGGCATTTTGGTAAATTTTCATAATAGGCTCATATTACCACCAAAAACACTATGGAAGTATCTACATGGTACATATGGAATTGTAGGATCAAGTTGAGAGAAGAGCCGCGACACGTATTATGAGGCACGCAAGTCGAGGAGAGAAGACTTAAGGTAGGGGGCTTACTTTATTTGCATGTATTTGATATCTCTGCTTGTGTAGTGATGTATGTGATTTCTTTACTTGATTGTGTAGAGCATATTTGAATAAATGAAGCTCTGTTTCTGTTTTCGCTGTAGCCATAGTTTTTTTGAATAAAATATTGAGCATGCAGAAATGCCATTATAGGGCATACATCTAGTTAAAGCTAACATGTCATACACATAACATATATCATGCATGCATTATAGTATCTATTTTCTATTGAAATTCTCTCGAATCTCACCCTCTCTTACCAACAATTTAGACAAGCGAATACAGAAGGTACGCGGAAATCAGGGAAGAGAGCTACACGAGAGAAGGTTACAGTGATGGAGCGAAGACGGGAAGAAGTCTCCATTTCACTGGGACGGGTTTAAACACCCTAGTAGTTTTACACGGCTACACTCATGATAATTATCATGTACGAACCCTATGAGGAATTTCTGTAATCATGCCCATATTATCAATATGTTTATACTATTCATGTGTTACCCACCGAACAGCGTATCATTTTCTGTAAATACTCTAAGAAAGGTGAAAATAAGATCAAGGTGTGGCATGCCTACCTCCTATCATGAATATCATAACAACTAAAATAATGATAAAAAAACAAAACTTAAAACATGCTCAAAAAATAAGAAGAGATATCCCAGAGATAATCTATTGATTATATAAAAGGAAGGACGTTGAGAATCCCTCTTCCTATCATCTGGCATGCTCTCATCTTGCCATGAATATTTTAACTGCTAAAATAAACATACAAAATAAAATATTCTCAAAAAATAAAGAGAGATATTAGAATATACTTACAAATCAAAATAAAAAATAAAAAATTTTACTTTAAGGGTCCTTCCTTGCACGCCTTCCTCATGTCATGAATATCGTAACAACTAAAATAATGATAAAAAAAATATAAAACATGCTCAAGAAATAAGAAGAAATATCCCGGAGATAATTTATTGATTGATTATATAAAAGGAGGGACGTTGAGAGTCCCCCCCTCCTATCATTTGGCACGCTCTCCTCTTGCCATGAATATTGTAACAGCTAAAATAAAGATACAAAATAAAATATTCTCAAAAAATAAAGAGAGATATCAGAATATACTTACAAATCACAAAAAAAAATAAAAAATATTACAATATAAAATAAAATATTTTACTTTGAGGGTCCTTCCTTGCACGCCTTCCTCCTGTCAAGAATATGGTAACAACTGAAATAATGATAAAAAAACAAAACATGCTCAAAAAATAAGAAGAGATATCACAAAGATAATTACAAATTGTAAAATATTTTGAAATATTAAAATATAAAATAAAATATTTTTAAAAATAAAGAGTTAATAAAAAGGTAGTTTCAAAATATTTTGAAATCTTATCAGGTTGTACCCTCTTGATCCCACTACTAATACTTTTTAGAAATTAAAATTTATTTTTAAATTTTATAAAATACTTTTTGAGTAGATTTCTCTCCCCCCACACTTTACTTCCCATGTTCTCCGCCTTGACTCCATTAACCTCCCCATGTCCTCTATCGTAGAGTTGGTAACCAACTCAAAGTTCCCTATAAAACTTTCCTTTGTTGCATTCATTTGACTAACATAACTTTGTCATGTATGGACATGAGGTTGCTAATAATGGTGCCTTAATGGAAATGATCATCCGTAATGCAAAGGTATGTTTCAAACATATTTTTGTTTACCTTATTTTTTTGCATGATCTAACAACAGTTGTGTTGTTAACATATTAGCTTCTCTTAAACATATATATCATGCTCAGTCGGGATGCAAAGTGCTCACGAATCACAACTCATTCATTGACAAAGCCAAATACACCGAGATTCCTAAAAGATTTTATTTGACATTTGATAGTTTCAAATTTTGTTGCTTTTTTTTTTTTGAATCGGTGGAATCGGCTGATGCATCTATTTTCTAGGAGTTATACAATTTAGAAATATAAAATCTTTATATTTCATAACATACTCTATTTAAGATTTGGCTAAAGTATGTATTTGGTCCTTTATGTTTGCATCATGTTTCATTTTAATCCCTTAAGTTTATAAAGTGTATTTTTAATCCTTCAATCTTAACACCGTTAGTTTAATCTAATACAAAATGCTGACTCATCAAAGTTAAATCATGACTGCGTAATTAAATACTGAAAAAGTATTCTTGCATTTTAATTTTTTAAACATATAATACTTTATATTTTAAATCATGAAAATTTAAAATATTTAAAATGAAAACCACCCTAAATGTTTAAGATTCATCCCTACGACAGAGACTAATACTCATCCTTGCAAGTCTCGGCGCACACTTACTAAACCCCAACATTAAAATATGTGAACAAAAAAAAAACCTTCAAAGACTCTCTCCTTAGACAAATAACAATTTACAAACAAAGCGTAGAGAGATAAAATTCCCCTATCAAATGAGGTAATAAATAATCAAAGAGGGTGAAAGGTTTTCAGATTAAAAGAAAAAAGAGAAAGAGTGTTGAATTATCCTCCTCGTACTCCACCCAATATCATAAGTAGATCCAAAAAGCACATAGCCCATTCTTATTAATGCAAAAGTTTCCACTTTTTTTCCGCCAAAGCAAAAGTTTCCACCTTACAGGATCAGAGGAGGCGAGTTTGTGGCTTCGATGAAATCTAGAACATTTAGGGTTGTTTTCATTTTAATTTCCATGAATTAAAATATAAAAATATTAATTAAAAGAATTAAAATGCAAGCCTGCTTTTTTAACATTTAATTACACGATTATCACTTAAATTTGATAAATCACTATTTTTCATTAGATGAGATTAACAGTGTTAAGATTAAGAGATTAAAAATATACTTTATAAACTTAAGGAACTAAAATAAAACATAATGCAAACATGAATGACCAAATGTATACTTTAACCTTTAAGATTTTATAGTTACAAAATGTTTATATATTTTTAATTTGAAATTCCCTCTTTTTTTTTTGTTGGTTAACAATTTTTTGGAGTATCATAACAATTTGATTATTTTTGTAAATTATTTAAATCAATTGGAAATCTACCTATACCTTTATTTTGTTGGGAGTTATCTGAAATAAAAATATTAAATCTTTGTGTTTTCTAAAATCTGTTGCACGAATCAATTATCATATGATGAGTGAAGAAATTTATAATATTTAGATTAATATCTTATTGACTTACTCCATGCTATATTTGAAGGAAGAATTTTGATAATTATAAGATATTATATTAATTAATTATTATAAATCTTTTTAATTCTTTTTTTAACTCAATACATAGGAAAGCTGCAAACCCTTTCATATATATATATATATATATATATATATAATACGAATGTAGTATAATTTTTTTTCATCTTATTTGACTAAAGTATTCTCAAGCAACTTTGGGTGAGTTTATTTTATTTGTAGACATAATCAATAAATTTCAAATTTTTATTAAGTTTTTTGAATAATGATGAGGCTGAGTTAAAAATAAAAATTAGAGAAAGTATAGATCAATGAAATCAATAAAGATTTGGATCTATATTTTTTTGCCTACAATGGGAATCCGGAAATATGAATGTTTTAACCATAACTTTAAATATTAAAGTTTAAATTTATCTGAAGTCAAAAGACAATGATAGAAAATTTTATCATAAATTATAGCTTCCTATCATTTTCTTAAATAAAAATTTAAAAATAGTAAAAACCATGACTCCATACCCGTTGAAAAAAGGATATTGCAAGTTTCTCATAAATCAATGGGAAAAAAATAAACCCAAGACCTCCTTACTAGTATACAATTTTTTAACTTCCCACTTATTATTGGAATTTAGAATTTTACAAAATGATATATTATCACTTCCTAATCATGCATGATCAATTATTTCTCTTGAATTGAAAGATCATACATCAATTAAAAAATATAAAATTTCTGAATAATTTTTTGGTCCACAGTATACCCATCTAGAAATTTATATATATATATATATATATATATATATAACAAGATCATGTCTAGAATAAAATATAATAAAAGGGAGATATTGTGATAGGTTTATTGGTTTCTTTTCAAAATATAATACAGAATCGAGTCATTTTTTGTGTTTTTTTTTTACCGTAAAATTTTGATCGTTTTTTTAAAGATTATAATTTTTTTTCCTTTACGAAGCGTATTGCGAGGGTTCTAAACTAGTTAATCATAGTCATAACACATCATAATTTGCTTAACGAATTTAACCCCTTTTGTTCTTCTTACCGGCCACGATTGAGACAATCATGCATATATGAGATTGAAATAAAATGCTGAGATCCCACATCTTGAAATTTAAGTCTCTAGAATCTGGTGATAATCATGAATCATAAAGAAAGAAGCTGATATTGTTTGATAGGAACAGCGGCACGACCCTCAAGATGTTAGAAGTCATAGGCAGATAGAACAATACAATTTGTCTACGTAAATTAGTCAACAAAATCGGCAATGAATTAGCTTATAATGTCATAAGTTTAAATTTTAATATTGATGTAAGGATCTTGTTGATGAGTAATAGGCAAATATTTCTTTAAATGTTGTGTGAGTGGGTACAAAGACATGCTATAACCTTGGTAAGACCTCTCAATACAACTCACCGAACTTTGTTTTTTAATAATAAAAAATATGCATACAACATAAAAGCCGTGTAATATAAAGGCGGACAAGTAATTATTAGCATCAAGAGAAAGAAGGCTGTCTCAAGGGTAGGTGAGATATGTCAGGGAAGACCATGGAAGAAGCTGTGAGGCCAAAATGGAACTCCCTTCTCGTTCCATCAGTTCAAGAATTAGCAAAGAAGGACATCACTGAGATTCCAAGCAGATATGTTCGTCCTGATCAAAAACAAGAGATTATTGTTTCAGAATCAGATGATTTGCCGGAAATCCCAGTGATTGATATGCAGAAATTGGTCACTGATTCTGAAGAATTGGCTAAGCTTCACCTTGCTAGCAAACACTGGGGTTTTTTCCAGGTGCTCTGTTTTTCTTTATCTCTATCTCTATTTTCATCTTTTGTTAATTAATGAATCAATCAACAAAATGGACAGAGAATTTGACTGAAGATTTGAAATAATTGGTGTAGTTGGTGAATCATGGGGTGGGGTCATGGTTGGTGGAGAAGATGAAGAAGGAGACACATGAATTCTTCAACCTGGAAAAGTCAGAGAAGAACAAGTTCTGGCAGAAAGAAGGAGACCTGGAGGGATTTGGGCAAGCCTTTGTTGTGAGTGAGGATCAAAAGCTTGATTGGGGTGACCTCTTCTTCATGGTCACACGTCCACTCCATTTGAGGAAGCCTCACTTATTCCCTCACCTCCCTCTTCCTTTCAGGTTTCATATATATATATATAGATGATATAAGCATATTTCTTCATAGGACAAAATTGATTTACTTCAAAACGTTGTTTTTAGGTTAATGGGGTTATAATATATAACTTAGTCCCTTCTCACATATTTCTTTTCATACGGATGAGCCGGTGGGTAGAATAGATCAAACAGTATGAGGTGGAGTCCTCTGAAATAGAGTAGAAGAAAACTGAATAGAGCACTCAATAAAGTAAATGTGTGATTCATATAGCTGACTTCATTTAATGGGATAAGGCTTGTAGTCGTTGTATCTCTTATTCTCTACTAGTTACTATGTTGGAAGCCACACTATTCACAAGTTGTGAACAGTATGGCTCTTTTCAAGCTTTGTGCAAATGCATAAGACCCATTCTAATTATCATGCATGCTTAGGTGCAAGGACATAAAACCATTCTTCATCTGATTTCCTTCTAAAAAAGATAATGGATAATTTACGTATATTTCTTATCAGCTACTTGATTTGATGCTGAATCATGTTTTGGAATACAGGGAAACTCTAGAACTATACTCAGCAGAGGTGAAAAACCTAGCAATGGCAATTATGGAACAAATGGAAAAGGCCCTGAAGATGGAAGGCATGGAAATGAGAGGATTATTTGAAGAAGGAATGCAATCAATGAGGATGAACTATTACCCACCATGTCCTCAGCCTCACAAAGTCATTGGCCTCACACCCCATTCTGATGCTGTAGGTCTCACCATACTTCTGCAGCTTAATGAAGTGGAAGGCCTTCAAATTAGAAAAGATGGCATGTGGATACCTGTTAGGCCTCTCCCTAATGCATTCATTCTCAACATTGGAGACATACTGGAGGTATAAACATAGAAAATAGATACTCTGTAGGAGGATAAACAGTGAGCGGGACCCACATTTTGAGAAGTGGGACCCACTATTCCCTCTCTATCTCTCTCTCCTTTTTACCAAGAGAGCATTTCACAGACTAAAATTCATATTACAAAAGCCATTTATAACTAGAACTAAAATTACACTTGAAAAAGAGATAATGAGTATCAAACTTTAGATCACCAAATTGAAGAGTTTGATACTGAATTAAAGAGGTAGGTGCGTCATTTTTGCCATATTTGCAATGTGTGTCTCTTACCCACATAAATTCTTTTATCTTTTTCTGCATATTTTACACGGCAGATCATAACCAATGGGACATACAGAAGTGTTGAGCACCGAGCAACAGTAAACTCTGAGAAAGAAAGACTCTCTATTGCTACATTTCACAGTCCAAGATTTGGTACAGAGATAGGTCCTTCCCCAAGCTTGGTCACTGACCATACTCCACCAAAGTTCAAAAGAATTGGAGTAGAAGAGTACTTCAAAGGCCTATTTAGCCGTGAACTCCAGGAAAAATCCTATCTAGATGCCATGAGGATACAACATTGCAATGAAAATGAAGAACCAAACTGAGAGAATAGATTGTGAGCAGAATTCTCAGTTTCTTCGTTTGTGGTTTTAAACTTAAGGTTCTGTCATGC
The DNA here is from genome assembly GCA_963210345.1 of Inga oerstediana. Taxonomy (NCBI): domain Eukaryota; kingdom Viridiplantae; phylum Streptophyta; class Magnoliopsida; order Fabales; family Fabaceae; genus Inga; species Inga oerstediana. The sequence continues at coordinate 18,141,678 of OY723406.1, forward strand.
TTGTGGCTCATAGGCCACTAGAAGTACACGATTGAGCTTTGAATATTTAGATGTGTTGAGAGTTGCAGATGAGCTGATATACTATTGCAATTTCTGCCCAACAAATTGAGCTAATAGGTTCCATTTTTACTCCTTATTTTTCCCTTTTTGAGCTTTTGCCCAGCCTTATTTTTCCCTTTCAGAACAAAATTTGTTGCAGTGAATTTGTGTGCACAATAATCTGTATGCGTATGCAGGCATGTGTGTATCTATGTGTGCATTTTGTTGTCCTCAAGATAATGGAAGATCATCAAGTCAAGATTGAGAGGAAAAATTAACTTCTTATTAATCAATCACATGTACATGTATATTTATACAAGAACCGTAACCTGAAGAGCCAAAAAGGCAAAAAAGAAAACCTATACCTGCTTACTGATTTAATCAACATCCTATGACAATCCATACTGTACAGCACCAGAATGTCTATGAGCTGCAATGGCTACTGCTGCAGCACCAACGGCACCACAGTGAGATTGTGCCTGCAGCAGCTTGGTATCCATCATAATTATGGGATTATCAAACCGATCGAACTTGGCTTCTTGGTGATATGGGTTGGTGTTGAGGTCAATCGCAGGTCTGGTTAGATGGTGACAATACTGGAATGGGACTTGATGCTTGCATTGTGAAAAAACCTGGTGTGTCTCTGATACAGTCATCTGAGAGTTTGTGGGTTGAGGTCTAAAAAAGCTGTTAGGAGAACCAGCTGCTTGTTGGGGAAGAGCATTTTGATAAAAGATCCTTAGGTCATAAAAAGTATTTGTGCTTCTGCCATTTTCATAAGGTAAAACTGGGCCTACCACTCTCCCTGGCTTAGCTGTGGGAAGTGTTGATAGAAGCAGTTAATAATGTAGATAAACAAACCAATAAACAATAGAACCAGCACACTAAAGGATATAGAATGTTACTTAGAACTAGTTCATTTTGAATATATGATGGGTCCATTAGTTATGCTGAACTTCACCTTCCACTCTAGGTGAGAATTAGAAGTAGAAAACTGTGGCTTCTTCCATAAATAGACCAGCATATATTCCCAAAGCCCCAGCTTATAATAGACCAGCATATATTCCCAAAGCCCCAGCTTATAATCATGCTAAAGATTGCAAACTTATTTATTCTGCTTGAATATGTGTAAAATTGAAAAAAGGCAAACTAGTGCACAAGACTCCCATCAGGTAAGGTCTGGAAAGGGATAAATGTACGCCGCCTTACCCCCACAATTGGAGAGTTTGTTTCTAGGAATTTTTATAAAAGTTACACACACATGCATCAACACAAATTTGTAATTTGTAATTAATTAACAACTGGATTTCAGTACATTTATCTTCCTACATATTTTAATCCAATGGGATGCATATTTTCATGGCATCTTGGTGATTCTCAACCTGAGGCTTCCTTCTATGGTGGAGGAGTCCCAGTTCTCTTTGATGTATTAGGAAAATTTATTGTCATTATATGTATATACTTTTCTTACTTCGCTATATATAAATTTCTTATTTCACCTAAATATTTAAAGAAGGAAATAAAGAATCAACACATTAACTATGAAGGCTATACCTGCTGGTGCCCTTGGGGGAGGCCGGGAACTACTCAAACTCCTAGATGCCTCTTCTGCATTTTGCTTGTTCTCGTACAAATTGAAATTTGGCAATGTATTTGTATTAAGAGGGAATGTGCCGGAGTGAACAGTGGGCCTTCAAAAGGGGTAAAAATCAAGTTTATTCATCATATGGATGAGAAAAATATTTAATTAAAGAAGAATTCTAATCCAGGAAGCAGAAAGTAAAAACTAAAAAGACAAAAAGCTTAAAGAATATCTACTTGTTTAACAAAGCTTTAAAATCGGACCTGATTACAATACATCATAGCTTTACAATTTAGAATTTATTTAGTAAAAGGGCAAATTAAGGGCCAGTTAGTTCAATTTTTTTTTTAAAAAAAGGTGATTTTAGTTGGAGGGAAACCTTGAGGTAAATATGGGGATGTGTTGGACATAAACTAGTTTTAGCTTATTTTGATAAAAATAAGCTAAAAATGGATTATTTCATCAAGGCTTTCCCCCTCCTCCTTATTCTCCTTTGCTCCCCCAACTAAAATGACCTTTTTTTTTTTTTTTTTGTAATTTCAAACAAACTGGCCCTAAGCTACTTTGGAACCGAGAAGAAAAGATACAGTTAACAGAAAGCCATGGAGCCGTGATAAGTGCAGATTAGTCTCACCTTGGAAGGGAGACATGTCTCCTTTCTGGAGGAGTGACTGAGCCACCATTTTCCTCAAGATAAGCAAATTGCTTTCTGAATTGGCCTATTGCACTGCAAGGAATATGTACCCATAAATTATATTGATCACATATAAACAAAATATTATATTCAAAACAGAATAGGTAATAGACATAATGTATAATTTGCAATAAATCATATTTCAGACCTAGGATAGAGAAAGTTGGCTTCAGTTCCACTCATGTAATCTTTAAGCATCTGAGGGTGATATTCCAGTATTTCACGATATATTAGTTCTCTTATATCCTCCTTTGTCAACCTTCGCCTCTCAAACTCAAATTCCAACTTTGAAATTGACTGACAAGAAGGTTCTCTCTCAACTCTGGACAAGCCCTTGAAATAAGGATCAGCCAGTGCCTGCCAAACACGCGCAAAAAATATTTTTGCTTTCAAAATTAAATCAAAGAAAAATAATTTTCCATTACAAGGTCAACACTCACAAGGCAGGTACAGAGGTACCATGAAATAGTAGATAAATAGATAGATACCTCTTCAGCGGTTGGCCGATCTTTGGGATCAAATGCTAGAAGCCTTTGCAAAAGGCGGAGTGCCAATGGATCTGCATTTGGAAATTTCTGCTCAAATGGCACAGGCCGTTTTTTCCTCATTTCCATCAAGTATCTTCTCGCCTTCTCATTTCGAACCTTCATATGTCAAGATTTGATCAAACATAGAATAATCATTAGGTAGATGTGAAAATTAACACACAAGTTTATCGCAACATAAAGCAAGATAAAAAGACATAAAAGCAAAGAAAATCCTTACTCCTGAAATAGTTTCTGGTGATGGGGTCCCAAGAAGATCAGTAATCAAATCTATTTGATGTACAACACTTTTACCAGGAAACAATGGCTTTCCAGTGAGGACCTCAGCAAAGATGCAGCCAATGCTCCATATATCAATAGCCGGTGTATACTACACACAATATGTCAACAACATCAGTCTACCAAAGGACAAAATCATACCTCAATCAAGTCACACAGATAAACAGGCATAACATGACACAAATACCTGAAGGAAATATAATATAACTTCCAGGAGAGTTCAATTGTCCTCCCTGAACAAAAATTATGACAACCTAGGCATCACTAATTACTATAAGCACTCAGAAGGAATTTCATATGGAAACATGTACAACTTCCTCCATAAGTAAAGCTTGCAAAATGCACATTCACTTTCTCAGACTCTCTGTACTCAGCAGAGTTGACCTAATAGAAAGAATCAGATAAACACCTGAAAAGATATCCATCTTATGAATTACTATCATTCAAAGATTTCTTTCTTAAGTTTGATTTCCTCCACATGCAAAACTACAGGACAGGTACCAGAAAACTTTCCAGGTAAGATTTTAGTGAATGCCTTGACCAGCATTTCCTCCTTCCAACTAAGGAAACAGAAAAACCTCCTTGAATATTTATTTTACTAATTGGCCATGCCATGGGTACAAGTGAATGCCATAACGATTGCTCATAGTATGAGCAAACTAGTAAATGACATAAGCCACTAACATGTACATGCATATAATCTTTATCTACCTACAACTGCAATAGCTAAACATAACTAGGACTGGATAACCTATATTATGAATGATCTTCAGTTTGCAGTAAAAAGATATGTCTATTGGCACATGGCACCACTAGGGAAGTATAGAAACCACAAAAGGATAGTAAGAAATCAGTTGAAACAAAATTACGGGCATGCTAGAAGTATACAACTTTTTATGGGTTACATTTCTTATGGTTTCAATAAATAAACACAAAATAAAACATAGAACAGAAAATCCGTCATTCTACCAAATATAGGTCAAATCTTGAATTGTTTTAAATCTAAGAACCTGAAGGACACGAGAATAACTGGTTTTGAGAAAAAGTAATGATAGATTCAATCATTGGTAAAATAAGCACAAATGGCCTTCTAGCTAATAAGTTGCCACAAACTATAATCTTAAAATGTGATAGAATAGAGTACTCAAATAATATGCTTGCCAAACTATACCTTAGAAGAGAATGCTCCACAAAGTTCTGGGGCTCTGTACCATCTAGTAGCAACATAATCCTGCAATATCACCAAAAGAAAACCATGCTAAAATTCAATGCACCTTAATATATATATATATAGCCTTCATAACTTCAATCTACCACATTTGCAATTCAAATTCAAATTATATCAAAGTACATACTGTCCAAAATATTGTTGTCGGAGCATCATTGAATGCAACTCTTGCCAGTCCTAAATCACAAATTTTGAGTTTGCAATTTGCATTTGCCAATATGTTCTTGGGTTTGAGGTCTCTGTGATACACATTTGCTACAATCCAACATAAGCTCAGTAAGTAGCAGTTCATTTCAAATTAATTCCCCAAAATTTTGCTAAAATATACAAAAGTTAGGAAGTACTCATATAAGGGCCAAAAAATTTAAAGAGATGAGTTAAAGAAACAGACACCTGTATGCATATATTTCAATGCACGTAGGAGCTGATAAAGAAAAAACTGATGATGTTCACGGGTCAAATCATCATTAGCTTTAATCACTTGATGGAGATCAGATTCCATGAGCTCAAAGACTACATAAATATCTTTAAAATCTCTCTTTGAAGGTGGCAACATTATCCGCTTAATTTCTACAATATCAGGGTGCCTTAAAAGTCTGAGTAATTTGACTTCACGAAGAATTCTAATGGCATCGGATGCATGGTCAAAAACATCATGAATCTTCTTGATTGCTACTTTTTCTCCAGTGTGTGTGTCAATTGCCGCACAAACAACTCCATAGCTACCCTTCCCTATAACTTCAAGAAGCTTGTATCTATTGGCATCCCCATACTCAGTGAAGAAACCCAATTCTTTAATATCCTGCACAGTAATAAATCTATGAAGACTTTTATCTTTAAAGAAAATCATCATCAGTGAACAACAAAACACAAGAATCAACTAGCAAAGACATGTATAACCAAATCCAGAGACCACAAAGAAACACTAAAATCATCAGAAGTAATGATTGGTGAAGCAGGGCAGTAAAAAACAGACTCAGAAAAAATCAAACTCAAGTAGCTTCCGGAAGAAGGTACTGGTACTAAGGAATATTTTTTGGCTAGAAGCTAATGCCATTGCTATGCTCATCGCAAACACTTGAGAAGTAAACCGGTAATGAAAAGAGGGAAGCAGAAGACTTCTACCCAATATCCAATAACACAATCTACATGAAATAACGTAGTTATAATTGTCACCGTCCATGTTTGATCTTTACTCGAATTGTTTTTGCTCACCTCAACATGTCACCCAAATTTTCATTTACATAATTATTTCCATCAATCAGCTTGTATCACAATAATGAGTTTCACATATAGAGAGAGAGAGACGTGAATCGGAGAGAGAAAGAAAGGACCTTCTTGAGCTGATGTTGCTGCATTTTGTTCTCTGTGATTTTCCTGCTCTTTTCCTCCCTAATCCTCCTTTACCCTCGTATTGTAGATCAAAAAGCGAGCAAATCCTTCACAGTAAAGCCACCACCATCTAATTCTCCCACCCAGAGCAGCAAATCTCGAGCCAAAAATCCTCCTCAAACTGTCGCTTGAAATCCCTTGGATTTAAAATCACACTAACGCCAACAACCACGTTTTTTCCTCTCTCAACCACTTCCTCACGCAAAAACCCAGATCAAAGATCGGACTTAGACGATTCAAAGTTGGAAACTTCGAAATTGGGGTTTCATTCATCCGATGAAACCCCAGAAAAGGAAGAAGCTGGGATTGGAAGCGGTGTAACAGAAACCACCTGCTTCAGAAGTTCTTAGCGCAAGGTAAAGAAAAAGCCAAGAGATTCCCAGGAAAGCAGGAAGAAGAAACACGAGAGAAGAGAATTGTGAAGAAGGTGGGAGAAAATAGGACTGATTTGTCTAATTATTTATGCATTGATGTATTTATCCACAAATTGAAAATTCCTCAAAGGGATGTCGGGAAACGGTCCCTGGATCCTACGTCGGTGGCCGTATATTATATATATATAAATTAGTCCCTATACAACATAGTGAGCCTGAATCTCTAACGGCTTCCTTCCAGGAAAAAACAACATGGAATGTTTTCTATTTAATATTTAATATAATATATATTTATCTAATTTAATTAAATTAATAAAATTAATTTTTTTTTACCAGAAAAAAAAAACTAACTAATACTTAATATGACATATTTTTTTAAAAATACCATAATTATCTTCCTTAATCTCATGTCTCTCTCTTACTTAATTATTATTATTGAGGGAATGCTAATGAAAGTAAATTAAGAAAACATTGATGAATATAATAAAGGGAAAAAGACAGAAAAATACCACTTGAACTTCAAAATCTCAAGTTAGTCCTTTGACAAAGATTTGCGTTGTCAATCCCATTACCATTTTTTTCAATCTCATTACCATTCTTGTCAGCGGGATTTTAAAGTTTAAATAGTATTTTTCTGTCTTTTTCCCTATAATAAATAAATCTTGCATTAATTAATGATCAAATACAATCTCTTAATTAAATCCTACATTAAATACCGCATTATTTATCAACAATTTTGAAACCCTACAAATATTGCGAAGCTAGAGGAAAAGAGGCTCAGGATTTATAAGCATGTGACTTATTACATATTGTTGAAAAAATTAATAATTTTTTCCTTATAATCTTAATTTCAATCTAAATTTTCGCTGGTCAAAAAAAGCTAAATTTAGTTTCTAAATTTTGATCCCATACAACTCAATTTTGATAATTTTCAATTATTCCATGGCACTGGTTTCTATATTTAAAAACAATTCAAATATAGAAAGTTAGAAAATACTAATGCTCCAAATAGTAAAAAACAGCGTGAGTATCAATCAAACAAAGACATTGTGTGTTTGTGTTTGGATATAATAATATCTGATTATTCGATTGCTTTTGTTTCAAGCAATCGTTTTCCTTTCACTAGTCGAAAGAATTATTCGAGGAAACGACGCGTATATGGGTGACTTTAAGTTTTAGAGGAAAATACGATAACCATCAACACATGCAAATCTACCGACCATAAAATATTGGGAAAACTCTATATAGGACCCCATAAGAGAAAATATAAACAAATAATCCTTTGAAATCTCAAAATTTCATTTAAGTCCTGTGAAATTTTTTTATAATAAATTCTAATTATTAAGTACACATGGATTTGTCAATGGATGTTTATGGACTTGTTAATGGACACTTCTAAACTTATCAATGGACGTCTCTGGACTTGTCAATGACATATCTCTGGACTTGTCAATGACGCGCCTATGGACTTATAAGCGGAATTAGAACTTATTACAAAAAAGTCCCACATAATTTCAATGCAATTTTGAGATTTTAAGGACCATTTTTTTTATATTTTCTCTTGTCCATGACCTAAATACACTTCTCCCTAAAATATTCTTGACGCAACTGATACTATAAGAAAATTTTTAGATGTAAAAAAACATATGAAATCTTAAAATAATGTAAAAATATCACGGTCCCCAAGTCAACCAATCTTGATCCTAACCAGCAATAAAAATAATGCAAAAGCCCATATAAAAGGCTCCAAAATGATGTAAAAATGTCATATTTATTGACTCATCCAACGTTGACAGTTTAATTTACAAATAATTCCAACACACATTGCACATCATTTTTAATCCTTACAGTTCGTCCACTTCTACGAGGTCTTTTGCATGACATAATGTTTGCACCTCCTCAATGCCGAAGCTACCCCACCCCGATCACTGCCTTATCTTCTGTTCTTTTCTTTGGGTTCTTTGTTGTTGATGAATATATAATGAAAGAATTTGGACTTGTTGATTTCTACGATGGATGAATTATCCTCAACCCCCTGTTGATGAATATAGTGTCTGTTTAGATTAATGGTAGAAGTTGCTTTTTCTCACATGATTTACGACATATAAGGAAAGTTTATGAAATGAGTTTTTTCTCAACTTACGTGAACATGGTTTTCTACCACTTTCTCAAATAGGCCGATAGTTTAATAAAAAAGAATTTTCGGGAAAGAATTTAAATTAATTTTTTTATTTGTAGAACAGAAAAACAAGAATGTATAATTTGAACTTTGAAGTAAGTTTTGTTCTTGCTCTCAGTTTTTGTTTTCATACGCAATTATCTTATGTGTTGCCGTCCATTGACCCGTATCACCAACCTTTGCTGACCACAAAATGCTGCCATTTTTTCAAATGGTTTTCCCAATCTAATCTTTCTTTTTTGGGCCTTATTTTTTTGTAAGAACAGGTATCTTTTTTATCGAAGATAATCATATTTGAGACTATGTTGAATACTAATTGTTTATATCTTTTTCAATGGAAATTCAAATTTTGATTCTTCATGTTATGAGGGACTAACTTTATTATTGTTTTTTTTTTTTGGCTTTTAAATGTGATGTTTGAAACAGATGGTGCAGATTTATTTATTGTTTATAAAACTAAATGTGAAAAATAGTTTCCTACTTCATAAAAAAAATAGTCTCCTAAAAATATCTTAAGAAAATAAAAAAGAAAACGTAATCATACAAGCCCTCGAAAATTAATTAACGACATTATTTATTAATTATATGTAACTGTATCACATAAATTTATAATTTATATTGATAAATTAAAATAATTAAAAATAATGTGAACACCCTATTTTGTCTGGGCTCCACTAAAAAAATAAAAAAAAACAAAAGTAAATGAAAATCCTCTCGTTATTAAGGGAAAAATAAAAACAATAGAGAAAATAATAAAATCTTCTCATTGATGATGATTGGTGTTTAAATTGGCAATCATTATTAAAGGGAAAATTAAAAAAAATAAAATAAAATAAATAAAGGTCCTCTTATTGATGATTATTGGTGTCCAAATTGGCATTATCATTCATTAAAGGAAAAAATATATTACAAGAAAATAAAAAAAATATCTCTCTTTCATAGGTTTAAATTAGGAAATTTCTTGTAGTAAAAATATAAGAAAATAAATAAGAAAAAAGAAAATAAAAAAAATCTTTCATTTATGTTGATAAGTTTATATTAGGAAATTAATTATGGGAAAAATAATAACAAAATTAAAAACAAAAATTAGAAAAAAAAAATCTCCATTGATGGTGATTAGGTCAAGTTAAAAAGAGCATTTATGAAGAAAACCCTACCTTGAAACTATAAATAAGGGAGCAAGAGTTGAAGCAAAACACACAAAAATTTGAGAAGAATTCTTGAGAGAAAAGAGGTAAGGTAGAGAGCTATTATTCTTTTACATAATTCTTCTAAAATATGGGGTTTTTCTCTCATATGTGTAAGATAGGGTGGAGTTGATTGAGAATTTGTTTGTGTTCTTTACTTTCCTCTTCATAGGTTTAAATTAGGAAATTTCTTGTAGTAAAAATATAAGAAAATAAATAAGAAAAAAGAAAATAAAAAAAATCTTTCATTTATGTTGATAAGTTTATATTAGGAAATTAATTATGGGAAAAATAATAACAAAATTAAAAACAAAAATTAGAAAAAAAAATCTCCATTGATGGTGATTAGGTCAAGTTAAAAAGAGCATTTATGAAGAAAACCCTACCTTGAAACTATAAATAAGGGAGCAAGAGTTGAAGCAAAACACACAAAAATTTGAGAAGAATTCTTGAGAGAAAAGAGGTAAGGTAGAGAGAGCTATTATTCTTTTACATAATTCTTTTAAAATATGGGGTTTTTCTCTCATGTGTGTAAGATAGGGTGGAGTTGATTGAGAATTTGTTTGTGTTCTTTACTTTCCTCTTTTACTCTGTGTCTATATATTTTCCTATGCCAATATGACAAGAGACGCATATAGATAAGGCTCTTGACACCTCTCATTTTCTAGTTATACGCAAGCGTGCTCAGATAGCCGTTTGATTCCATCAATGTGTTTCTTTGTGTTTTGATTATTTTATCTTAATGACATTGTCTCTCTTTGTTGACCAATGCAAGCATTTGGGTTCCCTGGCACATGATTGCACCCACACACCCTATCACGTCCTCTCTCTATCAAACTTTTGCTTGTCAATGAATGAGTGTGTCACACCCTCATTTTATTTTCACCTATTTTAGAGTATTTGGGGAAAATGATATGCAATTCAATAGGCAATATAGGAATAGCATAGATATACTGATATTATGTGCATAATTACAAAAATTCCCTATAAGGGTTCGTACATGATAATTACAATTAATGTAGCCTCATAGCGCTACATGGGTGTCTAAATCCATCCCAGTGAAACGGAGACATCTTCTCGTCTTCATTCCACCACTGCAACCCCCTCGTATGGTTCTCTTCATTGTTCTCAGCATATCTTCTGTCTTCTCCTGTCTAAATCGTTGGTAGTGGAGGGTGAGATTCTGGGGAATCTCAGTAGGAAAGCAATACCAATATGCATGCAAGATAAGTGCTTAATGCATGACATGCTTACATTACATAACTCATACTCACACAATGACATATCTACGTGCTCAATGTTTCAAACAACATATGTATGGCCATAGAATAAGTAGGAACAGAGCTTCAATTATTCATATATATTTCACATAATCAAGCAAAGCAATAACATGCATCAATACACCAGCACAAATATCAAATACATGCAGGAGAGGTAAGTTCCCTACCTTAATCGCCCTTCCCTGATATTTGAATAACGTGCCTCGATTTGCGTGCAAATCCCTCAAGCTCTATACTCGGTCCTAGAACATCAAATGTACAGTTTAGACACTTCCATAGTGTTTCTGATGGTTATATTAGTCTATGATAAAAATTACCAAAATGCCTCCGGGACCTCGACTCGACCCTGCCATACCCAGTCTAGTGGCACATTTTCCTAAAATTTTGACTAGGGCTATTCTGACATATTTTTGCTCAAAGAATCCATTTCGGGGCTTGAAATCACTAAATTCACTGTCAAATTATGAAAATACCCTTGACAGCCCCTATTTCAAGTTTTAATGGTGTTTTCGTAATTATGATTTTTCGGCCTTTACCGGAAAAGTGACCAACTGTAACCCCACCTATTTTTGCCCACTGAATCCAATGGAACCATTTATTTCATGAAAATCCAGATCCTACCCCCTGAAACAGTGCTGGCCGAAATATTCAAGAAAAATGCAAAAATGTAGTTTTGTGTTTTAGCTTCCAAAACTTGTACTTTTCCACTTCTAATCCTTTATTAATTCATTTAAACACTTCTTAATCATGATTCAAGGAAATTTGGGTAGCATAACCCCTTAGGGTTAGGGCTTTTCCAAATTTACAAATTTGACAAAAATCACCAAAACCAAACACAAACCTTAACAACAACACCGTACTAGTTTGGATCTAAGGTTTGTGAGGTTACCTCTTGAGATCTTAAATCCTCTCTCTCTCTAGGCGTCTCCTCTCTCTTCTTGAGCTCAAAATGAGTCTTGAAGATCATGGATTCATGAAGAATCACGGTTTAGAGAAGGATATCATGACAAAAATCACAAGAAAAGCTCAAGAAATCACTTCTTACTTTAGATTTCTTCTTCCTTCTAACTAAAGCTCTTAAGGTCTCCAACCCCCCTGGTTTCTCTAGTGTTGGACTAAATGTTGCATGAAGAGGGAAGAAAATGTGTTTTATTAAATTCCTCTTCTTTCCTCATAGCCATTGATTTCATCAAGGGTTGACATGGTGACACTTATCAACCACCGTACTTCCCTCCATGCTTCCACCATACCTCTTCACTTTATGTCATCCTTCCTCATAATTTGACTTACTTGCTCCCTTACCATCCATGATCATCATGTCCATACTTCATGTCATACCCACCTTACCATTGTCATCATTATTCTTTTCTTGTAGTATTTTGGACATGTGCTCATGAAATTAATTTATTCCCCTTAATTTTATGTGTTGGCCGAAATTAGGGATGAGAAGGGAAGAAAAAGAAATGTGTTTCATTAATTTCATAATTCCCCTTAATTGATTTATGCCCAAGTCCTTCTAATTCTACAATTCTTGATTTATTCTATTAAGAATATTCAATTTATACATTTTCCTTGATTAATTGAAATTAGCTTCAATTAATTGAAAAATAATTAATCTTGGGTTAAATTGGAAAAATTATAATTTTGCTATCACTTTTGTAATTTAATTCATTTCTTGAATTAATTTACCCATTTCCTCATGAATATGAATATTTCAAAATTCACAAGATTCAAATTCATGCACATCCACCCTTTTTATTGAATTTCTCAATTAATTATAATATATTTTTTGTGAATATAAAAGTTAGGGTGTTATAAAGTGCACTTTTTTTTTTCTTCATGTTACTACTTGGCTCCTTGACTTCATCTCTTATGCAGCCAACTATTCTGGAGATGTACACCCTTGTATGATGATTCATCAGCTAATTTGAAGCATGGGTCTTGTGTTATATCATATATATTCCTATGATCTTTTATTATTATTTCACTCTCTCACTTAGTTGTTTGTGCATTTGGCTAAGATTATGCATTAAGAGCTATACGTGCTTCCACCTAAAATTTTGTTTCCATATTTCAATATATAAAAAAAAAAAAAGGGGATTCTTATACTTTGATGATATTACATGACCAAAAAAATTTTCCTTGGCTTCCTCACTTTGTCTCTTCTGTAGTAAGACCCAAAATATCGGAGGTATATGCTCTCACCATGTCTTTCTTGATTTTCTTGCCATCTTGAATTTTCGACTATAAATGATATGAGAAGAATGCAATTCCTTATTGGCTTGATGAACTTTTTTTTTTTTTCTTTTTGCAAATAAAAATTTTCAAAAAAAAAAAAAGGAGGTTCTTTTCTTAAAATAAATGAATTTGGCTTCATATGAAGAAATAAAGAAAATATTTTTTAAAAAAATAAAAAACACAAACCAAACAAAGAATATTTTTTCAAATAATTAAATTAAATAAACCTTTTTTCTTAAAAAAACACCAACCAAGCGTCACACATTTCTACCCCTAACGAACAACGTGAGCTTTGATCCCTCTAAAGGGTACGTAGGTCATAGGTTTTCATCTTAGGTCAAGTTCAACAATGTAAATAATTAATTCTATTTTTTTTGTAAATATTTTATTTTTGGGTAAGTATGATGAAATTTTAAAAGGCCGTATTTATTTTTAGATAATTAACTTAAGGTAATCATTCTTATGAATGGGTGTTGTGGGGTGCCTAATACCTACCCCATACACAATTGACTCCCGAACCCTAACTGATTTTTTTAGACTAGTTTCTATTTTTAAAAAAGTTTCCAAAATTATCCTTTTTTAAAATTTTGGTGGCGGCTTCTATGTTCCAAAGTGCTACAAATAAGTTATATGATTTTAATAAAATAAAAATTGACATATATAATCCATGTTTACTTTTGTAAAATATCAAGGCAACTTGGGTTGATGTAAAGGACAATTTCCTAAATCCACTAGAATGTTCAACTGCAACTTGAATTAGATACCTTTTTTTTTTTTTTTGGACTGATTTGATTTGTTTTAGCCTAATAATGCAAGTTTAATCATTGCTTCTCTTTCTTTCCTTTCCCCCCTAAAAAATGAACTTTAATTATGATCTTATCAGTTATAATTAATAAAAGGTGATTCAAATGTTAAGGATATACGTAAGCATATATATCCTTATGATCAAACATCTCTTTCATAATTACAAACTAATTACTTTCTAATACAAAGATGCTTCCTCAATGAAAAAAAAAAAACCTTAGGACTGATTTATTTTTAGTGAAATATTAAAACCTTTATTTCTATATTTAGATTAGTATACAACCCTAAACAAAAATATTTGGAGATCATCAATGAAGTTACCCTATTGTTTTACAAATTATATTAGTTTAAATGTGCACATTTAGTCTCGAAAATATCTTTTTTCTGTATAAAAATGTATCAAATCTCTTTTACCAATAAAACTTTCAATAAGGAAAATTTCCCCAATTTCCCTCTTTTTTATAATGAGCATAAACTACTCATGCATTTTGTAGGGGTTTTGAGTAAAAAAAAAAAAATTAATACGCAAGCGGTAAGCCGTAAGCCCCTATAATTTCACCTCATTTTGAATTAAGCTCTTATAGTTCTTTTTTATTGGATCCTCAGAATTTCTTTAATTATAGATATTGATCCATGTACTCATAATTTGAATTATTATTATATTGATGCCTAAGAGAGATAGAAAGAGATTAAAAAAACACATAATGAAAAGAGATGAAGAAAATTTTGCGTGCAATTATATATATATATATATATATATATACGTACCTTACATCATATTCTATCTTACTTGTGGGGGAAAGAAAATAATAAAGAAGAAGAAGAAGAATCAATTTGAAAGAACATATATAAATTTTAATATATATGTTGGATGCATATATCCATTTCGAATACGAATGGATGGATATGGTTGATTATGAATCGTTGTCAAAAGTTCAAGTCATGAGGATTACAAGGAACCGTTTGACAAATAATATAATATGACTCCATGAGCTGTACGAACAATATTCATACTTACATTTTTTTAAATTGATTAAGTGCATGTTTGTTTAAGCTTTTTGCACAGTAAATAAGCCCTTATTACGCAAGCCGAGAAAAAACTCCTCTCACATACTTACCTCGTATACTGTGAATCACGAATTATAAGCACTTATTGCCCAAAAATAAGCTATTCCAAACACACACTAATGTTATGTCACTTTATGTATTCCTTTTCATAAAGTAGGATATTGTTAGGCCATACGTGTAATCTCCTATCTTGATAAGCATAATTATGATCCGAAACGGTTAATAAGAATGGATTGGAGACTGACGGATAATTTATAACTCATTTTAACTCCCGCCTTATGGTAGGGTTTTCACAAATTCTTTCAAAACATTTCCCAATCATGATCTCAAGTTCAGATTTCGAATATAATTACCCTGTATAGTTATATCACATTAATACATATCAGAGTGTATAACAAAAATCCTGGCAAACCCCAGGTGTCATATAGGTACTAAGGGTTTACAAGATTCCCTTTTTGGGGATTACATAACTAGATCCCAAAATAATATTTACAATCCAAAACTATATATTCCTACAAGGTCCTAGCCGCTCCTGGTCGTCCGTTTCTCCTTGGAGCCACTTGCCCTGTATGTAAGGTTAGTTAATGGAAAGAATGAAATTCAAGAGAATCTCAGTAGTAACAAATCACTCCACTACTACAAAAAAAGTAAAAGGTGGCGCACATTTTGTGGCCCTTCTTTAAACAGGTGCCACAGCTTCCCTTTTTTTGTTTTTTACCTCTATATTTTTTTTTATTTTGGGTACCAGCTGTGGCACTTAATAGGTTAAGTGCCACAGTTGGGGAGGCAGGCGCCACAGCACTGTGGCGCCTAGGCATCCCAGGTGCCACAGCTGATGAGGCAAGTGTGGCGCCTGCATTTTGGTAGGCGCCACACTTGCCCATTTCTAAAAAAAAATTCAAATCGATAGTGTAATCCCTTATCTCTTAATTATTTCACTTCCCGAGTAGTGGTCCCGCGTTCGCCCCCCATTCCTTCTCTTTTTGACTACTACTCCACTTTAATTATTCAACTACTCTCTCCTCCATTAAACTACTTTCCCTTTCTCATCTTCTTAGTGGATCCGTCGGCCCCCTCCCTCCATTTTCTATCATCTTCACACTAAAAAACACACCCACACGCTCACTCGTCACTCAAGCTAGCATCACCAACGTGATGCCCCACTCCCTGCGCTGGTCAATTAATAGATTTGTAAGAAGAAGACTGTTTCATTATAGCTTGCTTTGTTTAAATTTTTTTTTTAATCAAGATAAACCGTAATATAACGTTTGCCTTTTTGTTCCTAATTTAATAGGAAAGAGTGAAAACCTAGCTTGTTTCGTTTGCCTTTTTACTTTTTTTAAATTTTTTTGCCTACAAGATTGCTTTTTTTAGTAATCTTTTAATTTACTTAATTAGTTGTTGATGTACTGTGTGCACATATCAAGTTCTTGTATTGTGATATTTTTTATGTTAGCTTTGGAGAGTATTAATGCAAGAACATTATTGTTGGGGAACTTGAATTTTAAATATAAAAATTATATATATATATATATAATAGGTTGAAATATAAAATAGAAAGATTGACAATTTGTGGAGATGATAAACACGAAAGCCACTCATTTTATATAAAAACTTCACAATCAGGAAGCATAAAAAAGGGCCACAGGAAAGAAAAAAAGAAGAAGAAGAAGAAGAAGAAAAGAAAAGAAAAAAGGACCCTCCTGTGGCACTTGTTTGAGGAAGTGCCACAGGAGGGGGTCTCCTGTGGCGCTTGCTAACGTAAGCGCCACAGTAGGACCCCCTTCCTGTGGCTCTTGCTGATGCAAGCTCCACAAGAGGCCCCCTCATATGGCACTTCCTCAAACAAGCGCCACAGGAGGGTATTTTTTTAAAAAAAAATTAAATGTTGTGGCGCTTCCAAGCGCCACAGCTTTACTTTTTTGCAGTAGTGCTCATACAATATATAAACACACAGCTTGTAAGATCACATTGAGCAGCAACACAATGATACAGGGCTCACGTCACATACGACAGTACTCACGGTTGTATACACTATGCGTCAGCTTTTGTTGCGATCTCTGTGTATTTACAAAGTATCACTATGCGTCAGCTTTTGCTACGATCTAAAAGCATCACAATGTATCACAAAGTATTCACAATGCATGACAAACATACATACAATGTTTCACACACAGTATAAGAGAAAGAGTCACTACCTTGTTCTTTCCTGACATTCCTCGACGCAGTGAGCTCACGAGTATAGCAAATGTCAAATCCTATAACCAATGCCAAGAACGATAGATTAAAGCTTTATTCTAATTTCTTTAATAACTCATGATACTTGAGTTAGTTATCACTATGGTCACTTAATCAAATCAACTAAGGAGCTAAAGTGGTCAATTAACCTAAAAGGCCAATTTCTAACCTCAAAGTTCCACAATATTATATTATACCATAAAATCTTCAATTTTTGCATAGGTGACCGATCTGCCAGAATTTTTCAGCATATTTGAAAAATCATAACTAATTCTAGAAAAATCAAATTGAGGTGATCTCAAAGCCCATTGAAAGCTCTTTGAGTCCTCTTCATAGGAAAAATATGAATCATTACCAGAAATCACCACATAATTCCAGAATTAAACAAAATTCCATACTGCTCCAGAATTAAGTCCAGTTTCGACATCAAACTTTGGGCAACCAGAAATCCCAACTCACAAAACAAAATGACACAAA
This sequence comes from Inga oerstediana, assembly GCA_963210345.1. NCBI lineage: Eukaryota > Viridiplantae > Streptophyta > Magnoliopsida > Fabales > Fabaceae > Inga > Inga oerstediana. The sequence continues at coordinate 18,159,282 of OY723406.1, forward strand.
TTATATGTCTATTTTGAAGCTTAGAATGTAAAATTTAAGATTGGAAAGTTTTAGAATTTTTAGACACCAATTTACCTTTCAAAATGTCCCTACAAACTGAATGCCCTGCACAGAGTTACACTTGACAGTTTTTCCAATTTTCAACCAATGTGTCAAATGACTCCAAAATCAACAACCAACCCTATTTCCACACAATTTTTCGTGTAGAACACAATGATAACATTAAAATGAACAAATTCCCACTCATTCTCCATATCCTGTTTTGGCAGAATTTTAGGGTATTTTACAACAAACAGCCACTTCACTATCTAATCACTAAGCTTAACTCATTTGCCTCCAAACCAACATATAAAAACATACATAGGATAAAAGCTTCATGATCCCTAATATACTCTAAAAACAGAAATTAGGCCTGTCAAAATAGCCCACCACAACTCAGCCAATTAAAGCATCATATACATCAACATAATGCTCTTACTCACTTCTTACTTCTTCTTGTGTTCTTTTCTTGATTCTTCAACTTTTGTTCTTACAAGGTGGCTGAAAACTCCTCTTCTTCATAAACAAAAACTATAGAAATGAAGCTAAGGAAGAGAGGAACAAATTTCATGAAGGTCTTTAGAGCTAGAAATGGGATCTCGAAGGTGTAAATAGCTTACCTTTCCTTCTTGTTCCCCTTGGCTCTTACTTTCGGTCTTGCCCTTTCTCTCTCCTTTTCTTTTGCACTTGGCCGACTTGAAATGAATGAATAAGATGAGAGAATGTTTTTAATTAAATAGTCAAGAATTTTTCTAGAGCTTAAGTCGGTTGAGTACATGTGTGTGAGAGAGAGAGAGAGTACTTTAATTACAAGAGATATGTACCAATAATCCTTTGCTTCATCTTTTCTCTTTCTTTCTTGATGCCATACAAATATGTGGCCCTTTTTGTTCAAGTTATCTTCTTTTATTTGGCCCACAATTGTTGACCAAAAATAATGACCAAAAGGAGTTAAAAGAAGCCTTCTACATTATCTTAGTTTACCTCCTTACATATGTTACTTTTAGTGGAAATTGTTGACCAAGTCTTCTCCTTTTAATTGGTCATATATTTGTTTCTCTTTCTTACCTCATGTTATACGAAAATGAAGCCTAGGAAAAGAGATGATAATCTTTTGTAATATTTCCTTGAATAATAAAGTTAATTCCCCAATTAGCATGGGATTGTTGACCAAGTCCTCATCTTTTTATAACTTGGTCCAATTGCTTCCATATGTCATATTTAATAGCCAATATGTATTTTTCTCTTGCTTTTCCCCCTTGTTATACGTGAATCATGGCCTTTTAAAGAAGATGATGATCTTGTAAAATATCAACTTGCAATATAATATTTAGTTGCCAATTTTGCATATGAAATTTAACTAAAGTCATAAAAAATTTTCCAAAGGTAATTCTGTCACTAATCCCACCATCTATATATTCTGTACATTTAGCCCTTAAGTATATGTTGGGATATTACAATGTGACAGTTTATCTGGTTTAAAATTTTTTACAATTAATCAAGAAATTTGAAATAAGAGGGAAATCGATTTTTTTTAATCATGGGCTATGGTTGCATCGTGTTGCTTATATATATGCTAAGTAGTATTGGGATTGAACAACGAGCGAGATGGGTTAACCCGACGGGCTATCCGTAGCACGCCCATTAGGCTAGCTAGGAGAAGTGAGGGCGTGAGGTTGAAATGCAGACTTAAACGGAAACAACTGCAACTGGCAAGAAGCAATACATGTGTACGTATTCAAATTCGAGACTTTAAGGGTAAAGAAGAAGAATGAGAGGTAGGGGCATATAGAGGTGTTTAAAGTGTCCCGGTCTCCATCCAGAACATTTTGATCCTAGGAATTTCCCGTCCTGGCCGGGACTGGGATATATGGGACCTGGGACCGGGACCGGGATCTATGGGACCCGGGACCGGGACCGATCACACATCTTGTGGTCCCGGTCCCGGTTTTTTTATTTTTTTAAAATTTTTTTCTTAAAAACTAAGTTATTGTTTTATTTTTGTATTTTTTATCCTATAATTTAAGTTACCATTTGATAAAATGTGTATCACATATTTAGTTGGAGTTAAACTATATATATCGTGATACTAATCCTACTATATAATGTATAAAAATAATAACAAAAATGATGAAGGTGATAATAATAATAATAATAATAATAATAATAATAATAAAATGCTATTCTTCAATTCTAGATCAATTTGCGTGATTATTATGGCCTTATTAGATGTTAAATAATTACTTTAAACACTAGATTATAGAAAATTTAACTAACATAATAATATTTTTTAAATTTATTTTTTTAAAAAAAAACCCGGGAATTCCCGGTTTGATCCCTGTCCCAGATTTAAACACCCCGAGGGGCATAGAGAGGCGGCGAGGTAAGCAAAGAGCAAGGGATGGTTGAAGTCAAACTTGAAAGAGCGAGTGTGCCAAATAGGGTCAAGCACAAGTGAACCTAGAGAAAAGACGGACCAAAATTGGCAAAAAGTATTAATCAACTCTAGTTCTAGATGTAGGTTAAAAATTAAGAAAAAAATGTATATAATTACTGTGATCACCCCATTTTATTTATGCCCCACTTAAAAAAAATAAAAAAGAAGAAAAATCCTCCTTGATACTTTTACATCTAAACTAATAAATAAATGTTATTGATGGCGATTGAATTATAATTGAAATTTAAAAAATAATCATCACTAATGATGATTGTCTTACAATTGAGGTTGTAGTAAATGGCATCAAATTTCAAAATAGTTCATTTCTTTAATGTTGATTAATATTCAGATTAAGAAATTTAGTGTGGAGTCATTGCGGAGGACAAAAAAAAAAGTAAAAATACAAAAAATATTTGTTATTTATGTTGATATGTTTAAATTTTGAAATTGTTTGTAGGGAAAATAATAAAAAAAATCTCTCATTGATGATAATTGGGTCAAGTTATGAAGTCTTATAAACAAAAAATACAAAAAAATAATTAAAAAAGAAAATTAAAAAATGCATTAATAAAGCAAAACCCTAAGGGATACCTATTTAAAGGGGAGCACAAGAGTAAGCAGCACAAAAAAAAAAACTTTGGCAGAAAAAGGAGGCAAGAGAGGAAGTAGAGAATTTTCTTTTATTTCATTTCTTCTCATTACAACAAGGGTTCAAGAATGGGAGGAGGTGATTGAGATAGGGTGATATCCATTACTATGTCTTCTTTATGTCCCCGAGGAAAAGTTATGTTTGGTTGTTGTCACATATGTGAATCTCAACACCAATAGCTTGAGGGGAATCTAATATGATATGGATTTGATTATGGGAAAATCACTCTGAGGTTCCAAGCAAGAAAGATAATATCAGAAAGGTCCCTTGAGGTTGTAAAAACGTACTCATCAGGTTGTGAATGCGCGCTTTGGGGTTGTACACAGGGACCTTTCTGATATTATCTTCCTTGCTTGGGACCTAGGAGTGATTTTCCCTTTGATTATTTTGCTCTCACTTTCTCTCTTCTATTATACCTTTGCTTTTTTTATTTTTGTTCTTATGACGATATGCTCACCCATTCCACCTTACATATTGCAATTGTCTTATTATTGCTTACTAATACTTGCTCCTTTCTTGGGTAATGGACACACAAGCATTTGACATGGTATGTGCAGCATCATTAGCTTTTGGATTGGTACGACTAAGGTACTGAAAACCGGATTGGACACTAAACTGACTAAGGCACTAGATTAAGGACCAGTGATTCAGACCAGGTTCAACCCAGAGGTAAGATCGGAGTCATTAAATATATATATATATATATATATATAATTTAAATGTTTATGCATATCATTCAAAAAACTACATAAAATTTTTTTTCCAACCAATAGTCCAATATAACCTTCTGAACCTAATACTCACAAAAATATCATTAAGTATATAAGGATTTTTCTCAATTCAATGTCAAAAGTATTCCATAATCCTTTTAAGGCTCTTTGCAAATAAAAAAATTTCTGGGAATTATTTTTGGGAGAATTGCCCAAAAATACTTTGGAGGCAAATTAATTGCTAATTGCTACCAAGTGTGCAAGCGATCTTCCGTGTGTGCAAGTGATCTTCCGTTTTGTGCAAACCATCTTCCATGTGTGCAAAAATCTTCCGTATAAATGTGCAAGTGATCTTCCGTTTTGTGCAAACAATTTTCCATTTTGTGCAAACCATCTTCCATGGTAGCATTCAGTAATTAATTTACCAAAAAAGTATTTATCAGCAATTCTCCCATTATTTTTTTAGAAAAAAACCAAAACGACGTCGTTTGGAGCATAAAAAGTAAAAAAAAATAGGGCAACCCGAGTCACCCCAGGTTGTACCAAGGGTCGACCGATTCAGTCAGCGCTGATTTTCTGCCTTCAACCGAATAGCACCGGTGATCAATTAACTGATTTTCAGTCTGAACCGGCCAATTCAGTCCGATTTTCAATACCATGGGTATGACTTTTGTTCCTCGCTATATTTGTTAGATGATATGCTCATTCGTGATTAAAAAAACTACTCCATACCTTCTCTCTCTTTTGATTTGAATAAATGACATTGATGGTATATGCAAGTGATTCAGGTATGAGCTCTATATGCTTTTGAACCTTTTATTGCAAATAATATGTTGATCACATGATTAATGCTTTTCTTTGTTTGCTTAGTACCTGTGAATCCACTTTTCTTATAAACCTAAAAAAAATATTTCTTTTCTCAAAATAAATGAATTTGATTTCAAAAAGGGATGTTGAATCCAAAATATTTTTTCAGAAAAAGAAAATAAAGAAATTACCTTTTTTAAAAAAATTAAAAAATACGAACTAAACAAGAAAAAAAATTTCTCCAATAAATTAAGTAAAATTTTCCTAAAGACACCCACCAAAGTGTCACGGCTTTCTATCCTAACGAGTTATGTGGGTTTTGATCCCTCTAAAATGTACGTAGACCCTATATTTTCATTCTAGGTCAAGTTCAACAATGTAAATAATTAATTATATTTTCTCATTTTGTAAATATTTTATTTTTGGAAAATATGGAGCCACAACCAAAATTTTAAAACAAGGATAATTTTGGAAACCTTTTTTTAAAACATGAAAACTAGACATGGTTCAAGAGAGCCGATTGTGCATGGAGAAGGTGTTAGACGCCCCACAACACCTGTTCACAAAAACGGTTATCCTAAATTAATTATTTAAAAATAAATATGGCCCTTTAAATTGTATGATAATTACCCAAAAATAAAATATTTACAAAATGAAAAAATAAAATTAACTATTTACATTGATAGACTTGACCTAAGAAAAAAACCTAAAGCCTATGTACCTTTTAGAGGGATCAAAGTCCACGCAGTTCGTTAGGGTAAAATGGCATGGCACTTGGTGGGAGTCTTTTGGGAAAATTTCACTTAATTTATTGGAGAAAAATATTTTCTTTGTTTGGCTCGTATTTTTTCAATTTTTTTTAAAAAGGCAATTTATTTATTTTCTTTTTCTGAAAAAATATTTTGGATTCAACATCCTTTTTTGAAATCAAATTCATTTATTTTGAGAAAAGAAATATTTTTTTAGGTTTATAAGAAAAGTGAATTTACGGGTATTAAGCAAGCAAAGACAAGCATTAATCATGTGATCAACATATTATTTATAACAAAAGGTCCAAAAGCATATAGAGCACATACCTGAATCATTTGCTTATACCATCAATGTCATTTATTCAAATCAAAAGAGAGAAGGTATGGAGTAATTATCATTAATGATAATCATTTTTCAAATTTCAATTATAAACCAATCACCATAAATATCATTTGTTATTAATTTAGATGTATAAGCATTAATGAAGACTTTTATTCTTTTTTTTATTTTTTAAGTGGGGCCTAGATAAAATAGGGTGTTCATAATTATACTGGTGAGCTCAGGCTAGCTAAAGGGTGTGTTTGGTTTGAGGGGAAGGGAGGAGGGGGTAAATTACAATTTTGGATAGGAAAAACCCAAAATTTACCTTCTCATTCTTTTAAATTTTGGATTCCGGTCCAAAATTTACCCCATCATTTACCTTTTTAAATTCTCACTCAAAATTTAAATATTTTCAACCCAAAAAGATAATTTAACCCCATTCCCTCTCCTCAAACCAAATACACTCACGGTATGCCTGTAGCCCGTACTATATAATTAACAAACTTGTCTATTTGGCCCCGCCCATTTCGTCGCCCTTTTAGGAATGTCTAGTTTCACTAGATAAAAACGGGTACAAGACGTTAGTGGGCAGCTTGCTCACTCCTCCTGGATCCTTTTTGCAAATATGTATCTTTTTTAACGTTGTGATTAATGTAATTAGTTGAGTTTGGGACAAAGATTAAAGTGATCTCATTAAAGTGGTTTTGGAAAATTATACTACTTCCGCTAACATAATAGCTAGCATTAAAACAAAATGTAGTCAGTCTCTATGACGAAGTTCGATTATACTAAATGAAATTGAAATACTGGGAAAAAGTGAATACAATAAAGGGTTAAGGTGCAAAAATACCCATGAATTTTTTATAAAAGTGCATCAACGTCATAAATTTTTTTTAGGTGAAAAAATACCCATGAATTTCTTAAAATGAGGCAAAAATGTCCACACCGTTAATTGGTACAAACGTCTGTTTTATGAGACCCACATTATTTTTCTTGAGGTGCAAAAATACTCATGAATTTTTCTCAAAACTGCACTAAACATCATATACTTTTTTTGGGTGCATAAGTGTTCATGAACTTCTCAAAATGGAACAAAAATGCACACACTGAGTACAAATTTCTATTTTGTGGGACCCATATTATTTCTTTTTAATGATTATTTAATTTTTAAAACAAAACTCCACCCCCTCTCTCTCTTCCCCACCCCTCTTCCTCTGATCTCCCGTAAGACCCTCTGTACTCTGATGATTCACTCTTTGTCGCTCTCAAACTCTCCATCAAGTTTTAAGCTTTTAGTATGCATTTAATGAAAGCACCAATGTGATAATCAAAATCTTAAGGAAGAACCCATCTCAAAAGACTAATCTATTAGGAGGGAGAGTCATTTGAACTTATAAACCACACTCTACTTGTGAGATTTCTCGACATGGGACTCACAACACTATACAACAATTTTTTTCATTTGAATTCAAATAATCAAACTCTTAAAGATATTGGGAGCAGGTGACGGGACACTAATAGGTGATTTTCGGTCAGTGATTTTGGGGATTCTTTCTTTTGATGCTCTATTAGCTTGACTAAATGAAGAAGCAAGGTTATTCTTTAGAAGACTAGGCTTAAGTTAGCAAAGAAGCGTGAGGTGAAAAGAGATGATGCTCCATGGATAATGTGGATCCCACAAAACAAAAGTTTGTACCACCTAACTGTGTGTGCATTTTTGCCCCATTTGAAAAAATTCATGGGCATTTTTTCACCAAAAAAAAATTATGGTGTTAGATGTACTTTTGAGAACAGTTCGTGGGTATTTTTACACTTCAAAAAATAATAATATGGGTCCCACAAAACAGGTGTTTGTATCAATTAACGGTGTGGGCATATTTTGCCATATTTTGAAAAGTTCATAGGTATTTTTACACCTAAAAAAAGTTATGGTGTTAAATGCATTTTTGAGAAAAGTTCATAGATATTTTTATACCTTAACCCTACAATAAAATATATAGTGTAATTTGAGTAATAACCAACTTCTAACAAAAAGGGGTAAAAAATGAGCACATGTTGAACACCGCTAATTAACACTGTGGAAACAGAAAGAAGTCAAAAAACGAAAAACAATCACTCTTTATTTGGAGGCACGTAATTTCAACAATGTCAGGGATGGGCTCAAAACTTTCTCCACATAGGTGGAAAGAGACAGAGATAAAGATAAAGAGCAAGTAACTTGAAATCCACAAAATCTCTCCTTTTTAACACGATGTATTAAAATTTTGTACCAATTATTATTAAATTTTAGGAGACATTGTGGTTTAAGAGTCACAAGTATGATCGTGGTTGAAACGGAGGTCAGCCCAATCATAATTACAATAATATAATTTTATTAAAATATATAATAAATATTCATATATGACTCTAAAAAAAGTAATATTTTGATTAAAAGACTAATACATAAAAATGGAATATTTATATATAAACCACATATAATTTAACAAAATAGGGTTATTTAAGTAAAAATATAATATATAGGTTACTTTTTTAAAAAAATAAAAATGAAACACCATTCGTTTCAAGTTCAATAGAAAAAGAAAAATATATAAAACAAGTATTGTTGCCCGTGGGAAAGTTCCTATATAGCATTTTGAACTTCCGAAGTTTCTGTAAATATAAAAGGACATTTTATAGTTTTAAAGTATTGATTTATATAATTTAGTTTTTATGATTGGGTATTTTTTTTGTATACACAATAAACAATATTTATTTACAATCATAATAAATCATGTAAATATTTTATAATCATCTATTTTAAATGACCCATATATTTTTATATTGAAATTTCCAAATAGATTACTTATCAATAAATATTGATGACACCAATATCGAAGACCCTTATCATGAGAGTGAATTAGGGAAACTCCATTGCTTAAAAAAAACAAAGAAAGAAACAAACATTGAAAAAAAAAAATTAGTGCTAGTTAATATAAACATAACAAAATAAATGGAAACCTGCAATTTTTTCCAATGTGAATCATGTTTTGTTTTTTGGCCTAAATCACGGAGTTATTGTAATTTAAAATTATAGTTTTTTTTTTTTCAAACACATGATAAGAATTAGGGGATTCACTTTAAATCCATTATTCAATAAATATAATATATAGATGATTATTTTATAATTTATTTTTTATATTTATTTAAAATTGGCTGATTAAGTAATCATACTTAAAACTGATTTGATCATTTCTTAAATTTCATTTATTATTGATGCAAATAATTGATTTGATTATTTGATTTAGAAATAGTGACATCATCATCATCACACACTATCATTTATAGATGATTATTTCCTAACATTTTCTAATTTCCTTTATTTATATTTTTTCATATTAGATATATTAAGCAATTATATTAGTTCATACCCCCTCCTTATATTGAGAATCTACTTAATTATATAGTGTGTGTTTGGGATAGCGGTAGGAAAAATGACTTATTATGATTCCGACTTATTAAAAATGACTTAATAGAAAAGTCAGTTTTTGTAATGTGATTTATGTTTGGATGAACAATTTATTTTTGGACAATAAGTGCTTATAAATCATGATTTACGGTATACGAGGTAAGTATGTGAGAAGAGTTATATATTGACTTACGTAATAAGTGATTTAGTGTGCGTTTGGAAGAGCTTATTTTTGGGCAATAAGTGCTTATAATTCGTGATTCACGGTATACGAGGTAAGTATGTGAGAGGAGTTTTTTCTCGGCTTGCGTAATAAGGGCTTATTTCTCAAATAAGCCCTTATTTAGTGCGTGTTTGGAATGGCTTATTTTTGTCCAAAACGTGCTTATAATTCGTGATTCACGGTATACGAGGTAAGTATGTGAGAGGAGTTTTTTCTCGGCTTGCGTGATTCGGGCTTATTTTTTAAGCTGCCGTGAAAACAAACAAGCCCTTAAGCTCTCCCAAATACACACTTAATAGAAAAGTCCTTACAGTCATCAATATCTCTAATGAGTTCATTAGGCCGACCTGTCATGATATTAGGGATGAAGAATTGAGATCATTAACAATGAAGAATGGAGAACACAAAACAAAATATATTGATGACTTTAATATATATATATATATATATATAAGCATTACTATAATCATGGAGCCAACTAAATTTTTTGAAAATTAAGCTTCTTGCAGATTTAGTTTGAATTATAATTATGATAACTCCTTGATTTATGGGCTAAATTATTATTATGACAACTCTTTGAATCATGGGACCAATTAATAATTTATGGAAATAAAATTTAAAATATTGGTATTGAATTATAAAAGACAGCGATAAATAATTACCATAAAATAGTTATGATAGTAAAAAGATGATGATAAATATAGATATTGATATTTGTTTGTGTCAAAGTAAATAGAATACACTAACAGTGTTAATATAAACACAATTATTTTTACAAAATACAGTTGCTTATGTAACGGTTTTTAACAGCATTACTATGAAGAGATAGATTCAACCTGGTCAACCTATCCAAAACTTTAACTAGTACACTCGATTATGGAATGATTCACTAGTTTAATTGACCGATTTATGGTGACTTTTGCTTCCGTGCCCTTTTTGTCTTTCTACTTGGATCCACTAATTTGGACCCAAGAGAGAAACGTCGGTCCGGCTACAATATTTTAGGAATATATTTAAAGTGGAAAACCATACTTTTCAATGTTGGATTGATTTTAACATAAGATGTGTCATGTCATATACAAAAGGTGGGGCATCAAAGTCCGTGGGGCAACAAAAAATTACTTGTTAGATTGATATTGATGCCGCCCCAAGTATCAAGAGATAACCAAGTTCTCCATGTCACTTGTCACATTTGTCACACTCACACACACATTTACGTGCATTTTATTATTGGACAACATACACAATAGGCTTGATTTGCATTATTGGGATAAAATTATCTTTTTGATCAAAGCAATATAAGTAAAGTAATAAGTTTTGTTTGTAAATAAATAAGTAAATAATTCGGTCACATTTTCCCCTTTCTTGCATGTATAGTGTTATTTGCAAAATATCAACATTATCTCTTGTAAGGTTTTGGAGTAAGTAGGAACTTCTATTAAGCTTAAGTTATTATTCAAAACTTGACAATGAGTACCTACGTTTGATTTTTTTTTTTTTTTGCTAGGTATAGGTATTCTTCTATTTGAGTTATTATCGGACACTAAATGTGGGCAATTTTTTTTATGGGGATCTGAACTTTACTTTGTCATGTTGTGAAGGACTAACTCTTTCCATTAGATCCAACCCCCATTGATTGATTCAACGCTTGAATTTGAATTTTTGTGTGATTAACTCTCTCTCCCCCTCTCAAACATGTCTGGTTCATGGGCATTTCTCCAAAAAATTAAGCCCATTCAGTTTGGGAAATTTTTTGGTTACTTTCGTTATTTTGTTGGGCCACATAAAACTTTTTCCATTATTGGGCTTCTTGATCTTCTCCATCTCGAAGGGAGGAGAATTTGATTTTGTTGTCGTGTTCAAGAGCGCAAGGGTTGAAATTAATTGAGGAGTTTTGACCTCACTTTGTTGAGCTTAATGTTTTTTGTGAGAGATTTATTAGTTTACATACACACATATAAGAAGAAATATGAGAAGCCAAACACTTGATAAGAAGTTGCCTCATAATCTATAAAATTATGAGTTCAAATATCATTACTAACATGAAGGTTTTGTTAATAAGCAATTTGTTACTATTTGTATAAGTGCTTTTTGAGCTCACATGCATGTCTTTCTTGAGTTTTCAAGACTCAACTCACCTAAGCTAAAAAAAAAGATGTATGAGCTCAATTGTTCATGAGATTTAAATGAATTAAAAAGAATTTAACTATGTCAATATCTTCCTCTTACAATTTTATGAATTATTATTGAACTTGTAATAAAATTATACTCTCTCCGATATTTAATATAAGGCATATTTATCTAATTTGATTTGATTGAAAAAGTTAATTATTATGTCATGTATTTTCTCAAACACCCTAATCATCTCCCTTAATTCTCTTGTTCCCTTTCATCCTTGATTATTATTGAGGAAATATCAATAGGGGTAAAATATTAACAAATATTAAAAATAAGTTTTATATGTAGGACCAAAATCAACCCCTATATTAATATAAAATTTTTAAAAATGCGTCAAAATGAGATAGGGGGAATCCCTAAAAAAAACTTTGAAAAGGTTAAAGGACAAAAAAATGTTTCAAATATTCATAATATCAGAGAGGTGTGATGGTCTAATTTTTGTACTTTTCAAAATTAAATATAGAAACGACAAAAATGTCCCTTTGATTTTAAAAAAAACATGCTCTCATTTTTATAAAGGTTTAACAAGTTCAAATAAGGTTCTAATAAGTTCTGATAAGATTTTCATAAATTTTAATTTTAAGAATCACCACTGGGTACAATGGCAATGCATTGATTCTCCACTTCTGATAAGAGTTTCACAAGTTCATATAAGGTTTTAATAAGTTCTCATAAAATTTTCACGAATTTCAATTAAAAAATTCACCACTTGCTACAATGGTGAATTTGTGAAACTCTTATTAGAAATGAGAATTAATACCTTGCCATTGTAGTAAGTGGTGAATTTTGAATTGAAATTTATGAACATTTTATCAAAACTTATTAAAACCTTATCTGAACTTGTGAAACTTTTATTAGAAGTGGGAATTAGTATCTTACCATTGTAGCAAGTGATGATTTTAAAATTGAAATTTGTGAAAATCTTATTATAACTTGTTAAATTCCTGAACTTGTTAAACCCTTATAAAAAATGGGAGCACATTTTTTAAACTCAAAGAGACATTTTTGTCATTTCGATTTAATTTTGAAAAGGGCAAATCATGCTCTCACACCTATATGATATTATGAATATTTGGAATACATTTTTGTATTTTAACATTTTTAAAATACTTTTTCAAAGATTTTTCCAATAATATAATGATGTTCTTTTTTTTAATATATATATATATATATATGTATGTATGTATATGTATATTATATTCACTCATGTGTCCTACACTTCTTCTAGGCAAGCCACCCCATCCTTCACTATTTACTCCATCCTTCCATTTCTATTTATTTATCTTGATATGAATTTCTATTTTGTCTCTAAATACATAAATACATTTCTTGTAACACCTCAAATTTTATTCACTAATATGCATGGTAATTGTTGGAAATAATCAATTACATAAAATGGTGAATTTTGTAGAATGTGAATAGTGCTGCTAGTGAAATTTCCTGTGAGACAGTGAGTTTGTTAAGTAGTTTTGGATGACCAAATAATGGTAAAAAATTATGAAATTTTTCAGAATGAAAGTAGACATCCTAAGCTTTAATTTAATAGGTTATATGAATAATTTAAAATTACATACAAAAAGTTATGAATTTTTGAAATTAGCTCAAAAAATTGAAAAGTTTCTGGAACAACGTCAAAGAATTTAATTCTAGGAATTTTGTATTTTCAATTGGTAAAGGGCTATATTTTTTCTTCAAAATAAACTCAATAAAGGTTATATAGCCTTTAGAATCACTCCAATAAGATATCTACAAATTTAGTTATAATTTTTCAAAGTTTAGGCAAAACATCTGCCAGAATTTCCAATAATCAGAAAATGAAGGAAAATTATGGAATAATTATAATATATTATAAAAATATTTCCTTCTCCTTCCCTAAGCCAAAACCGTGCAGCCCCATAGAACGAGAGAGAGAGAGAGAGAGAGAGAGAGAGAGAGAGAGAGAGAGAGAGAGAGAGAGAGAGAGAGAGAGAGAGATTGCAAGGTAAGTCAATTTCTCTGATGATTTAACTCCTAACTTGTATAATCCTTCTTCTAAGCTTCTTCTCTACTTGATTCAAGGTTTTTGAGAAGCTAATCTTAGGGTTTGAGAAGGGTGTATTTTCGGCCAACAAGGGAACAACAAGAAGGAGTAAAAAGTGACTTCCTAAATTTCAATTTCATGTTGATATTGCTGCTGTGGTTAATTTAATAGGTAAATTTTTGGTTAATTTGCTGTGGCTGTAAAATTTGGAAAATGTTGAACCCTAGGCATTATGCTACCAAAATTGGGTCTAAATGATAGTTATAATATAATTAAATAGTTAATAAAGTGATTAGAAGTAGAAAGGAGCAAGCCTGCGGAGTCGGAATTGAAAAACCCCAATTTGTTTCGGAGAATCCTGAGATTCGGCCAATGCTAGTTTAGGGTTGTCAAAGTTGGATTTTTGATAATCTGATGATTACATTGTTTTTAGGAGAGAAAATTAGATTGGGTTATAGTTGAATACTTTTCCAGAAAAGCCTTAAAAAGCATAATGACCAAAACGCCCCTGAAACCCTAAAATAGGCGCTTCCAAGGGCATTCTGGTCTTTTAGCAGTAAATTTTCTAATTCCGAGTCTGGAAATGGATTCCTCAGGCAAAAATATGTTAGAATAGCCCAGGTCAAAATTTCGAGAAAATCACAGTCGGACCAATAGGGTCCCCAGGGGCATTTTGATAATTTTTCAATATATACTCATATAACCACTAGAAAACACTATGAAAGTGTCTAAATTGTACATTTGGAATTTTAAGACCCGATTGATGGCCCAAACTGTGGCACGAAGTTTGAGGAGTTTATTTAAGGTACAAGAGAAGGACTCAGTGATTAAAGGTCGGGGACTTACCTTACCTGCATGTATTTAATATCTTTACTTGTGTAGTATTGTATTTGATTGCTTTACTTGATTGTGCAGAGCATATTTGAATAAATGAAGCTCTGTTTCTGTTTATACTGTGGCTATAGTTTGTTACATTAAACATTGAGCATGCAGAAAGTTCATTATAAGGCATGCATCTAGTTAAAGCTAATAGGTCATGCACATAGCAAATATCTTGCATGCATTAAGGTAGTTGTTTTTCTATTGAAATTCTCCCTAATCTCACCCTCCCATACCAACAATTTAGACAGGTGAATATGGAAGGTGCGCAAAGATTAAAGAAGAAAACTACACCAGAGGATTGCAGTGGTAGAACGAAGACAGGAAGATATCTCCGTTTCAATGGGACGGGTTTAGACACCCTAATAGCCCTGTGCGGCTATCCTAATTATAATTATCATATACGAACCCTTATGGAAGATTCGATTCATGTAATCCATGAACACAGCAGGTGCATTGGTCAGCCCAAATGGCATCACTAGAAACTCGTAATGCCCATATATGGTTCTGAAAGTAGTCTTCGCTATATCTTCTGCTCTGACTCTCAACTGGTGGTATCCCGATCGCAAGTCGATCTTTGAGAATACACAGGAACCAGACAATTGATCGAGCAAATCGTCAATTTGAGGAAGTGGATACTTGTTCTTGACGGTCACCTTGTTAAGCTCTCGGTAGTCAATACAAAGACGCAGGCTTCCGTCTTTCTTCTTTACGAAGAGCACTGGAGCGCCCCAGGGTGATACGCTCGATCGTATGAACCCTTTTTCAAGTAGTTCCTCGATTTGTTTCTTCAGCTCTGCCATCTCGCTTGGGGCCATATGATAAGGGTTTTTAGAAATTGGACCCGCTCCAGGCTTCAAATCAATTGTGAACTCCACTACCCTATCTGGAGGTAGTCCGCTGACATCCTCCGAAAAAACATCAGGGAACTCATTTGCTACAGGGATACTTTCCAAGGCTACACCGGCCTCTGATTGCATGGAGCAGAATACCATGTACCCTTGACAACCCTTCTGCAAATACCTCTCAACCTTAGTCACGGATAGAAGGTTAAGAGTGATTTTGGTATCAGCTTGTGGTTGTGGATTCAGATATAAGACTCTCTTTTGTTTACAATCCAGCAACACACCATTTGCTGTCAGCCAGTCAATCCCCAAAATTACTTCTAATCCTTGCAGTGGTAAACCGATCAAATCTACCGTCGATTCACGCCCCTCAACCATCACCATGCAATTTAGGAAAATGTGGGCCGTCACAACTCGGGTACCCATAGGTGTAGATACAACCAAGTCATATGGGAATTTATGAACAGCTAAACGTAACCGTCGTATGTAGTCATGAGCAATGAATGAATGGCTTGCACCAGAATCATACAGAACAAGCACTAAGCTTTCGTTCAGAGAAATCATACCTTGAATCAATTCTGGAGACTTTCTGGCTTCTTCTTGTGTCAACGTATAGACCCTGCCAGAAGTTCTGGGTCTCGTCTCTTCCTGCGGCTGCTTTTGTGGACAGTCCCTGGCCATATGCCCCGGCTTGTTGCAAGTATAACAGACAAGTGTTCTATTCGGGTCTGGCCTGAATGGAATCCCATTGCACTGTCTGTATAATCGGTAAGCATAGCGGAAGAATTTAAAAAAAAAAATTCACCGATCCTAACCGAGGATCTATCAACGGCGTTTCAACCAAGTTGGAAGAATTCATACCTTTTGATGATTTAGAGTTTTCATGATCTCTAGGAGCCAACACGTCAGGTCCGCTCCCTCTATCGGTATCCACACGAATGCTCTCCAACCGAGACTGCGTGCTAGCGCCTCTAATGTCTCCAAGGGTTTAACTTGCGGCTCTCAATTCTGATGTACCCTGAGTCTATCAGCTCTATCAAGTTTATAACCCATGAGGGTTATTTTCAAATTTCAAAATTAATCATCATTAATTTCGGAATTAATTAACAATTAATTATCTTGATGAGCTAATTAAATAAATTTAGTTTAAATTAAATCTGTCCAACAGTTTTAATTTAACCTATTTATTTAATCTAAATAAAGAGCCATTAGATTTAATTTATCTTCATAAATTAAATCTGAGATACTATATCTCTATCATGTTAGTTATTAAATTTAATATATCTTAATTAATTAAATTTAAAACCAATACAATATAATAATATCATATAATATATATATACATATCTATATATATATATAAAATATATTTCGAAAATATATATATCTATATAATATTATTAAATATAATAATATATATATATATATATATATAAAAGATATATATTTCGAAAATATATATCTATCTATATAATATTATTAATGAATTATATATTATATATATATATATATGTATATAATTGATCCACCCTAAATCAAACATTATCTCGTGTTGGGCCATTCTTGTGTGCGACCCTGTAGGCCCATATGAAGTTGGCAGTGGGCCAATAACTACACTAACCCAAAAGTCGCAAGCGGCCTCTAGCAAGACATTACGACTACCCAATTCATATGAGGATCGTTATCACGATGCAACCTGTCATACAACCATGTCACGTCCCTTTTGTCACACGATATATCGATCAAGGATAAGGCATGGAAAATGTCATCCTCTTGTTCTTTACCATTACTTTCTCGATTCCTGAGTAGCCTGATAACAGACACAGAAACTTCTTTCATCATAGTATGACCATACATTTCTCAGACTCACTCATCGAGGGGCCCAGTAATATCTCTCTACTAATGTGAGGGACAAATTCCATCTTGATCATTCATATTCCTTTACATGAAAAACCACCAAGCCCGATCGTAGCCTTTATTATCACCCGGTCAAAAGTGACTTTTGACTAGTTCAAAGCTTAGCAACTCTCATGTAGGAATCCATGATGACCTCAGGTCTAAGGGCATTGTAACGTGGTTATACATGAGAAGAGCTTATGACTTGATCCATGTAGCTTTCTCATAGTGGGTCGGTCCAGCACCTTGTACTCTTACAAGTGCCTAAGACTTTGATTCGTATCTCCATATCTTATCAAAGTCATACTGGTCTTGTTTCATCTCTGCTCCCGCATAGATGACCGACCAAGGACATTTTAGGACAATCTTTATGAATTATCCAAGGATACAATTATCACAGTTAACATGCAAATAATATGATAACAGAATGGAGAAATTTCATTAAAATAATAATGTTTAAAGTACAATGATTGGCCCTTAGGGCACAATTTTCAACATCCTCCCACTTGCCCTAGGTGCAATCATTAATTTGCCTAATTCCCATTGCCCTAACATGACGCTCATGCTTTGCCTGTGCAAGTGGCTTAATAAGAGGATTAGCAACATTATCTTCTCCTGCTACTTTGCATATCTTTATATCACCTCTATCATTGATTTCTCTAATAAGATGAAATCGCCTGAGTATGTGTTTGGTCCTTTGATGTGACCTAGGCTCCTTGGCCTGTGCAATAGCACCGCTATTGTCACAGAACAAATCTATTGGATTTGAGATGGTAGGCACCACCCCTAGTTCAGTAATGAACTTTCTGATCCAAACGGCTTCTTTAGCTGCATCTGATGTTGCTATATACTCAGCTTCTGTTGCAGAATCTGCTATAGTGCTTTGCTTGGAGCTCTTCCAGCTTACTGCTCCACCATTCAGGAGGAATACATATCCAGATTGCGATTTAAGGTCGTCTTGGTCAGTTTGGAAACTTGCATCTGTGTAACCGGTTACACAGAGCTCATCATCCAATCCACCATAGACAAAAAATAAGTCCTTAGTCCTTCTTAAGTACTTTAGGATATTCTTAACGGCAGTCCAATGACCCTCACCAGGATCTTGTTGGTATCTGCTGGTCATACTTAAGGCAAACGAGACATCCGGTCGAGTACATAACATGGCATACATGATGGATTCAATGGCCGAGGCATATGGAACCTTACTCATGCGATCTCGCTGATCAGGTGTACTAGGACACAGATCCTTGCTAAGATGGATGCCATGAGACATAGGCATGTAACCCCTTTTTGAATCATGCATATTGAACCTATGCAGTATCTTATCTATGTATGTGCTCTGACCTAGGCCTATTAGTCTTTTGGATCTAGCCCTATAGATCCTAATCCCTAGGATATAGGTGGCTTCACCTAAGTCTTTCATTGAAAAGGACTTTCCTAACCAAGACTTAACACTCTGCAAGGTAGGAATATCATTCCCAATGAGTAGGATGTCATCTACATAAAGCACTAGAAATACAACTATGCTCTCACTAACCTTCTTGTAAACACAAGGTTCATCGATGTTTTGAATGAATCCAAACTCTTTGACTACTTCATCAAAACGATGATTCCAGCTCCGAGCTACTTGCTTCAATCCATAAATGGATCTTTGAAGCTTGCAAATTTTACCAGAGTCCTCTGGACGCACAAAACCTTCAGGTTGTGTCATGTACACGTCCTCAAGCAGCTTTCCATTAAGGAAGGCTGTTTTGACATCTATCTGCCATATTTCATAGTCATAATATGCTGCAATGGCAAGAAGGATTCTGATTGATTTGGCCATTACAACTGGGGAAAAGGTTTCATCATAGTCTATACCATGAGTTTGAGTGAATCCTTTTGCAACCAGTCGTGCCTTGAAGACATTTACATTACCATCCATGTTAGTTTTCTCCTTGAAAACCCATTTGCACCCAATGGTTTTTACACCTTCAGGTAGATCGACTAAGGTCCATACCTGATTGTCGTACATGGATTACATTTCAGACTTCATGGCATTTAGCCATTTCTCAGAGTTTGGTCCCACTGTGGCTTCTCGATAGGTGGTGGGCTCATTTTGCTTAATGAGCAACACATCACGGCCTTCAGTAATCAGAAATCCATATCTCTCGCTGATGCCGTGTCTTATCAGATCTTCGTGGACCTTGTGTTACTTGAGGAGGCTCAGCAACTTGTTGTGAGTCTTCTCTAATTTCCATCTGTGGTTCTGTACCATCTTGTGGATCTCGAATTTCTTCGAGATGTACGTCGATCCCACTGGTTGTTTTAGAGACAAACTCTCTTTCTAGAAACTTTCCATTTCGAATAACAAACACTTTGTTATCGGTGAGATTGTAGACATAGTATCCTTTCGTTTCTTTAGGATACCCTACGAAAAGGCACTTTATGGATCTGGGCACTAATTTATCAGAGGCTTGTTGCTTAACATATACCTCATGTCCCCAGATCTTAAGAAAAGATAAACTTGGTTTCTTTCCAGTCCATATCTCATGTGGTGTCTTTTCAATTGCCTTAGACGGAACACGATTTAGTGTGAATGCAGCTGTCTCTAGGGCATGTCCCCAAAAGGACGGTGGAAGATCTGTTTGACTCATCATAGATCGAACCATATCTAATAGTGTTCGATTCCTCCGTTCAGAAACGCCATTCCATTGTGGTGTTCCTAGAGGAGTCAATTGTGAGATTATCCCACAACTCCTAAGATGGTCAGTGAATTCTTGGCTCAAATATTCATCACCTCGATCAGATCTAAGTGCTTTAATTGTTTTACCAAGTTGGTTTTGTACTTCATTTTGGAATATTTTGAACATTTCAAAAGATTCAGATTTATGTTTCATTAGATAGATATAGCCATATCTACTAAAGTCATCTATAAATGTAATGAAGTAGACATAACCTCCTCTGGCAGCTATATTTAATGGTCCACATACATCTGTATGTATGAGGCCCAATAATTCAGTAGCCCTCTCACTGTGCCCAGTGAAAGGTGTCTTAGTCATCTTTCCTAATAAGCAAGATTTGCATGTATCATATGATTCAAAATCAAATGAGTTTAGAAATCCATCTTGATGGAGTTTAGAAATGCGTTTCTCATTTATGTGGCCTAGACGACAATGCCATAGGTAGGTCGGATTCAAATCGTTTGATTTTATCCTCTTAGTAGTTACGTTATAGATATTCCCATTATTAGGATGTTCCAAATTTAATATATAATGACCAACATGCAAATCACCATCAGTATAGAAAATATCATTACGATAAATAGAACATTTACCATTCCTAGTAATGGAAGTGTAACCTTCCTTATCCAAATAAGAAAGAGAAACAATGTTACTACTCAAAGCAGGAACATAATAGCAATTGTTCAAAACTAACAAAAGCCCACTAGGTAGAACTAATTCATAAGTGCCTACAGCTAAAGCAGTAACTCTTGCTCTGTTTCCAACTCGTAGGTCCACCTCGCCCTTCTTCAGCTTTCTACTGTCCTTTAGACCCTGCACATTTGTACAAATGTGAGAACCACATGCAGTATCTAATACCCATGTAGAGGAAGTAGAAAAATGAATGTCTATAACATAAATACCTGAAGCGATAGCCCAGCTATCTTTCTTGTCCTTTTTCAGATCCTCCAGGTAGAGTTTGCAATTCCTCTTCCAATGACCGGGTTCATTGCAGAAGTAGCAGACTCCTTCCTTTGGAGGCTTTGCCTTCCTGGGTGCAGGCTTGGTTTCGGGCTTGTTTGACTCTTTGGTCTTACCACCTGAGCCATTACCCTTCCATTTGCCCTTCCCTTTCTTTTTCATACCCTTTCCTTTCTGAACCATTAAAACTGTGCTAGGCTTTTTCTTAATGCTTTGCTCAGCAGTTTTGAGCATCCCATGCAGCTCAGAAATTGATTTCTCCATGTTGTTCATGTTGTAGTTCATAACAAACTGGTCATAACTCTCCGGGAGTGAGTTGAGGATCAAGTCCGTAGCTAACTCCTGGCTCATGGGAAATCCAAGCCTCTCAAGGTGATCAATATAGCCTTTCATCTTTAACACATGAGTACTAACTGATGCACCTTCAGCCATTTTACAGGAATGTAAGGCCTTTGTGGTCTCATACCTTTCTTACCTTGCCTGTTACTGGAACATTTCCTTGAGATGTACTATTATCTCATGAGCCTCCATGAGTTTCAGATCTTTTTGGAGCTCTGGAACCATAGTGGCAAGCATCAGGCAACCTACATCCACAGAGTCATCCTTATGCTTTGTGTAAGCATCTCTCTGAGCTCTTGGAGCATTAGCTGCAGGCTCCTCAGGAATGGGTTGATCTAGGACATAAGCCTTTCTTTCCTGCTTGAGAACAATTCTCAAGTTCCTGAACCAGTCAAGAAAATTTGTCCCATTGAGTTTGTCCTTCTCAAGGACCGATCGCAATGATAGTGTAGCAGTATTACTAGTCGACATGATTCTACAATTAAAATATGTAAAGTTAGTTAGTAATCTCCCACTAAATTAACAACCCTCAATATACTAATTAGTGGGCTAAGATCCATATTTGACTTAAACTTAAGTCCGCTTTGGCAAGACGCTTAAATTCAAGTTATTTAGGTAGGTAACCTATTTACCAATTACATCACATGTAACTCTTAGATCTTTATGAGATTTAATCATCATATGATCTGGCATGTTTAACCCCATCTAATGCCTTGAGATTCAAAACCGTTTTGTTAATCTCAATTAAGTCAAAACAATAATGAATATTATGAGCAGCACAATTACTCAAGCTTGTCTCATCAAAATAACTCAAGTGCATCCACTTTGGTGGTTTCCACAATTGAGCGATCTAGGTTTTGACAAGTATTTATTAATTGACGGCATTATGACTTAAGATTTAATTTAGAGGGCTTAATTAATTAGTTTTGTTTATATGGATGCAATCGTGGTCGTATCTCATACAGATAAATACATATAAACGTAAAAGTAATCATGCAATGATCTTATCAAAAGCATAATCTAAACGTGACACAACATGGCTTACCTAACCTAAAATCCTCCCAAGCCAATGAGAGGACTTCTCTAAAAAAAGAGAAATACATTGAGAGAAACCTCGTTTAAACATTCGAGGGGAGTAAGATGAGAAGAGAATGTACATCGAGAGTATTTAGAGAAAGGCACGGCACGCAGGCCGTATTTAAATATTACAACTTTTGTAAAATTCTAAAGCCATGTTGTTCACCATACCCAAACAAGGATAAATAATAAACCACAACAAGAATTCATACAATAAGAAAAGCAATAAATATCATGATCAGATTATATTGTACTACGCAGAGGTGGTCACGGCGGTCCCGCTATAGTTCAAAAAACAACAATGGCCCAGAACGCTTCTGATCCAATTTGTCTTCCCCATAGTTTGGATCCCTATTACCCGAATAGATATCCAAACCTAGACACAATTTGATTGCCCCTAACTACAATCTCAGGTACCCTACCCAATTTCATGCTTGTTCAAAACGAAAATCACATACATGTTTCAAGATATACATGTTCGGAATCGATTTCACGCTTGTTCCAAAACGAGAATCACATGCATGTATTCGAGTGTTTCTTATAAACATACGTACACATCCCATATATATCACATGTATAAGAATCATAAACTCAATTTAAACGCACAATTGATCTGGCTCTGATGCCACTGTAGAATCGGTAAGCACAGCGGAAGAATTTAAAAAAAAAATTTCACCGATCCTAACCGAGGATCTATCAACGGCGTTTAAACCAAGTTGGAAGAATTCATACCTTTTGATGATTCAGAGTTTTCACGATCTCTAGGAGCCAACACGTCAGGTCCGCTCCCTCTACCGGTATCCACACGAATGCTCTCCAACCGAGACTGCGTGCTAGCGCCTCTAATGTCTCCAAGGGTTTAACTTGCGACTCTCAATTCTGATGTACCCTGAGTCTATCAGCTCTATCAAGTTTATAACCCATGAGGGTTATTTTCAAATTTCAAAATTAATCATCATTAATTTCGGAATTAATTAACAATTAATTATCTTGATGAGCTAATTAAATAAATTCAGTTTAAATTAAATCTGTCCAACAGTTTTAATTTAACCTATTTATTTAATCTAAATAAAGAGCCATTAGATTTAATTTATCTTCATAAATTAAATCTGAGATACTATATCTCTATCATGTTAGTTATTAAATTTAATATATCTTAATTAATTAAATTTAAAACCAATACAATATAATAATATCATATAATATATATACATATACATATATATATATATAATATATTTCGAAAATATATATATCTATATAATATTATTAAATATAATAATATAATATAATATATATATATATATAATATATATATTTCGAAAATATATATCTATCTATATAATATTATTAATGAATTTTATATTATATATATATATAAATATAAAATTGATCCACCCTAAATCAAACATTATCTCGTGTTGGGCCATTCTTGTGTGCGACCCTGTAGGCCCATATGAAGTTGGCAGTGGGCCAATAACTACACTAACCCAAAAGTCGCAAGCGGCCTCTAGCAAGACATTACGACTACCCAATTCATATGAGGATCGTTATCACGATGCAACCTGTCATACAACCATGTCACGTCCCTTTTGTCACACGATATATCGATCAAGGATAAGGCATGGAAAATGTCATCCTCTTGTTCTTTACCATTACTTTCTCGATTCCTGAGTAGCCTGATAACAGACACAGAAACTTCTTTCATCATAGTATGACCATACATTTCTCAGACTCACTCATCGAGGGGCCCAGTAATATCTCTCTACTAATGTGAGGGACAAATTCCATCTTGATCATTCATATTCCTCTACATGAAAAACCACCAAGCCCGATCGTAGCCTTTATTATCACCCGGTCAAAAGTGACTTTTGACTAGTTCAAAGCTTAGCAACTCTCATGTAGGAATCCATGATGACCTCAGGTCTAAGGGCATTGTAACGTGGTTATACATGAGAAGAGCTTATGACTTGATCCATGTAGCTTTCTCATAGTGGGTCGGTCCAGCACCTTGTACTCTTACAAGTGCCTAAGACTTTGATTCGTATCTCCATATCTTATCAAAGTCATACTGGTCTTGTTTCATCTCTGCTCCCGCATAGATGACCGACCAGGGACATTTTAGGACAATCTTTATGAATTATCCAAGGATACAATTATCATAGTTAACATGCAAATAATATGATAACAGAATGGAGAAATTTTATTAAAATAATAATGTTTAAAGTACAATGATTGGCCCTTATGGCACAATTTCCAACACTGTCTACCAGGGTACATTGGCTTTTTACAACGCCAGCACGTCCTGCTTCCTAAAAAGCCCTGGCCTCCTCGGCCCCTAGATTGATTCGGCCTCTTAGGATCCCCTCAGGAATATCCACTCTGATCTTTTCGCTTCTGCGTTGAGCTACCGCTTCCAGAAGCACCTTTGTTTCCAGGCTGTGTTGACCAGCTTGACAAGCGTTTCTCGATGTATCGACACTCCTCTGCTGCTTTACTGAATTCTGTGAAGTGTTGGGAGATCAGCCTCTCCTTAAACTCAGGTCTCAGCCCCTCTATCATCATATCTAAATTCCACTCATCATTGTCGTTCAGCTTGGCATATGACGAGTAGCGCGATAATCAGATGTATCGGGCCAGATAGTCATCAAAACTCTCCCGGTCGTACTGCTTGATACTGAGGAACTCTTTCTCTTTCTCTCTCTTGACAGTTGAAGGAAAGTACTTCTTGTTACATTCTTCTTGGAATAGTTCCCAGGTGATCGGAACATTCTTCCCCTTTAGAATAAGGTCCATGCCTTTCCACCAGCGATTAGCATCCCCTTCTAGCTTGTCTATGGCGAGTCGGGCCTTCACGTTATCTGGACATTGCAGTATATCAAAGATTTTGTCCAGACGAGCCAGCCAGTCTTCAGCTTGTTGAGGATCAAACTTCCCCTTAAACATAGGCGGTTGCTGTTTACTGAATCTGCTAAGCCATACTTGAATATCCACCTCAGGCTCCAATGGTAAATTTGCTAGTGGAGGTTCCTCATGTATCTCTTCGTAGTCCCCCCACATGAACTCATCCATACGGTTCTCCAAGTGGTCTTGTCTCTGCTACACTCCCTGAATATAAGTTTTTATTACGTTTATGGTCTGTTGCTGTTGCTCCAGCATCTCTAGTATTCGCTGTTGGATAGGGTCATGCCTTGGCTCACCCTCGTTGTCACCCTGTCTACCGCGCCTTCGGCCTCGACCCCTTCCTCGGCCTTTACCGCGGCCTC
The DNA here is from genome assembly GCA_963210345.1 of Inga oerstediana. Taxonomy (NCBI): domain Eukaryota; kingdom Viridiplantae; phylum Streptophyta; class Magnoliopsida; order Fabales; family Fabaceae; genus Inga; species Inga oerstediana. The sequence goes on from OY723406.1 coordinate 18,184,846, forward strand.
TACCACCTTCCTCAGGTTGTATCATTTCCATAGTTCACTCTACATGAAATTTAAAGAAAAGTAAATTTTGGATACTAAAGCAAGGGCATTTTTGTCATTTCATAAAAAGTCAGGGTACAAATATGTCATACATAGTATATCATAACTATTTATAGTAGTACAGAAAAATAGAAGCATCACATATCCTAACTACTACTGTACATGACATATTGTTCGATACATAGCCAAAATATTAATTTATAACTTCCTCTGTACCCTTCCCAAAATACATCTTCCGGCTAAAATTTCTTCTGTCTGCCGGTATCCTATGACTGCCCTAGCCCCAAAATACATGCCGGTAATTCCTAGTCATACAAAATATGAGTCAGTCCCACGTCACTCCTCCTCATCCAGGTACTCCCTCGTATACATGTTGAGGTGGTCTATAAACTCCTGAAAGTCACTGTTGGGACCCTCCTCAACAATGTTGATCTTCTTCTTGTTCCAAAAAGGGGTATCCAGAAAGAAGCTTATAGTAGTACGAATCCAAGTCGGGTTCGATAAGTTGAGACCCAGCAAACGTCGTTGGCCATACAGCGTCTCGACAGAATCCAGATAAGACAGGTAGTAATCATCCGGGTCAGGCCACAATCGTCTTGCCTTCCTCAGCATAACCCACAAGAAGTCCGCTAGCTCCTCATCTGGCTGCATGTTGTATAGTACATGCACTGCCTCGACCCTCAAGAACCCATCGCTCGAATCAACCTCCATGGGCTCCTCCTCTGGATCATATGCTAGTGGATGCCCGGACTCCCCTACCTCCGATCTCGATGGAGTCTCCGGTCGTGGCTGCGGCATGGGTACAGGCAACATCGGCACGCTCTTCCGGGCCGTATAGCGTAGCTTCGTCCCACCACTACCGAAGTAGGGAATCATCGGTCCTCATGATCCATCCATGGTATCCTGTCGAAATGTAAACAAAATCTTATCAGTATACATTTTTGATAATGCCAGAACCGCTTATTAGCTCTGATACCAAAAATGTCAACACCCGTTTCCATTTTGATAATCGAAGAGTAATAAAGACAAAATTCAATGGGCATACAGAAAAGTACAATTATACTGATAAAAATATTCGTTTACAATCCCAACGTCGTTCATTTACAATTCCGATATTGTTCGTCGACGGAAACGAACAATACAGCAGAAGTTTTAATATTTACAAATTTCACCAAAATATCATAAAATAGACTAATTATGACCACGATCTTGTCTGCGCCTCGAGACACGTGCCGCTCACTTACCGGCGTCTACATCTTTTCCCTTTGGCCCACTGGTACCCGTTGAGGTGTTTATTTAAAAATAGGGTGAGATTCCGAAGAATCCCCGTAGAGACATAATATCGTTCATAGAAAATGCGAAAAGTAAATATGACATGCGCCAATGTATGCACAAATTAATGAACAATATAAACACATAATCGTCATGTATACATGAGTAGGGCCTGGCCCGACAATCTACACCGGTTGGACTTCTGCCAACTCCCAGTGTAAGTGCACCTATGGCACTAACTGTCCCTCTCTAGGCAAATCATGTTGATTAATAAAGTGCATTTACAAAACAATGGCATCCACACAATCATATAACTTATGTCATAGTGTATGAAGGATAATGTCCCTACCTCAAAGCTTTAATATCCCCTATTTAATAGTGTCTCGTAAAGCGTGCTGACCCGGCGTCCGACTCAGTTCTAAAATATTAAATGTACCAGAAATAGGTCATAACCTATCCAAGTATCATTTTAGACTATTCCATAGTGTTTATTGTGGTTATATTAGTCTATGGTGAAAATTTACAAAAATGCCCCGGGACCCCGGCCCGGCCCCGCCGTATCCAGCCCGATGGCACGTTTTTCCAAAATTTTTACTAAGGCTATTCTGACTTATTTTCACCCAAGGAATCCATTTCCGGACTCAAAATCACCAAATTCACTTTCAAATTACGAAAATACCCTTGACAACCCCTATTTAGGGATTTTAGTGGCGTTTTCGTAATTATGCTTTTTCGGCCTCTACCGAAAAAGTGCCCAACTGTAACCCCACCTATTTTTGCCCACTGAGTCCAATGGAACCATTTATTTCATGAAAATCCAACTCCTACTACCAGATCTGGTCTGGCCGAAATATTGAGAGAAAAATAGAAAAAAATGGAGCTTTGTGTTTTAACTTCCAAAACTTGTATTTTCTCACTTCTAATCCTTAGTTAACTCATTTAAACACTTTATAATCATGATTTAAAGAAATTTGGGCAGCATAACCCCTTAGGATTAAGACTTTCCAAATTTACAAACTTAACAAAATAACCAAATCCAACCATAATCATCAACAACAACTATATCTAACATAATCTTAGGATTTGTGAAATTACCTTCTTGAGTTCTTTTCCTTTCTCTAGAAGTCCTCCTCTCTCTTTCTCTTTGGGCTCAAGATTTGCTTGTTAATCCATGGAATTTATGGAAAGGAAGAGATTAGAGAAGAGATTTATGGAAGATTAGAAGAAGAAACCTTAAGAAATCATAACTTACCTTAGCTCTTGCTTCCTTTTGCTCTCTAAATCACCAAGAACTCCCAAGCTCACTCTCTTTCTCTCTCTTTTCTCTTTTCTTTGTGCGTGAAATGCATGAAAGGAGGAAGGGAAAATATGTATTAACTTGTCATCTTTCATCTTAGCCCTTGATCTAGCCAATGGTTGATATCTCTCCACCTTTCATGTACACCATACCTCCCACATACCTCCCACCATGATGTCTTGCTTTATGCCATACTCCCTCCACTTTATGCCATCCCTTGTCATCATTTGTGTACTTGGGTCTTATCTCCTTCCAACTTATGTTATAGAGTCCAATTAAGCTTGAATCAATTTCTTCTCCTTTCCTTCTAGCCCATCACGCATAAAGGGTCCTTGAGAAACCAAATTGGGCTTCATGTAATTGCCTTAGTCAATTGTGTAACTAATTATTATTTTATTGCTAATAACACATGTGCTCATATCTTAGTAATTCTTATTTAATTGTTTGGCATAAGATGATGCTACTTGGCATGTTAATGAGCCAAATAATTATTTTCCCATCCTATTTCCTTATTCCACAAATCTTAATTTATTCCACTAAGAATATTCAATTTATATATTTTTCTTTATTTTCCTCGATTAATTGAAATTAATTCCAATTAATTGGAAAATAATTAATCTTGGGTTAAATTGGCAAAATTATGATTTTGCTATCCACTTTGTAATTTAATTCAATTTTTGAATTAATTTGCCCATTTCCTTATGAATATGAATATTTCAAAATTCACAAGATCCAAATTCATGAATATTCACCATTTTATTGAATTATTCAAATAATTAAAATATATTTTTTGTAAATAAAATTTGGGATGTTACACCTAAACCTTAAACAAGATAATAATATATTAAGAGGTGTTTGATACACCAAAAATAAGATTACAGTGATCAATGTGATAAAAAAATAACATCAAGCTCCTGGCTGATGTTATTTTAACTGTAAAGAAAAAGGGCATGATGAGTTGAATGCTTTTTAACTTTTAGAATTGACTGATATTGGTATGAGAAGAAGGATGAATGAAAACATTGGAACTTGAATTCTAAAAATGATATGAATGGTCATTGATTGATCATGAGAGTCGGCTTTCTCATATTATTTACTTCTTTCAAAACCTTTACTCCCACCCAATACAAGCAACCAACTTTTCATCACTCCGCAATTTTTAACATAACTAGATTATAATAATTTATGTATTTAATATAAGATCTAGTTTATAGTGTTATAATACAAACTAGATCATTATATATCAATACAAATTAGATATTATATTAAAGATCATAGGTAGGATACAACTACAAGATACTCCCACTAATCTCTATTATAAGTCATCTTCTAAAAGGATTCTTTTGATACATAATATATGTAATTTAGAGAGTTAATAGTATTTATATGCTGATTTAATTTTTTTCCCTATAATTAATGCTTTAATTCAGCTTTTCGCATTTTTATCTCTTTCAAAACCTTATTTATGGGGGATAAAGTTGAAAAATTTTATCAATTTTAAAAAAATTAATGCATTAATTATTATTTTTTTGATTTGTGTGAATAAGTTGAACGTGTCATATGATATGAGGGAGAGGGAGAATATATATATATATATATATACACATACTCTTTTTACTCAATAATATAAGTCACTTTAATTAATTCATTAGAATAAAAAAATGGAAGCTAAATCATTAAATTTTTCTTAAATTGAAAAAAAAATCCAACTTTATCTATATTAAAGGAGGAATTAAAAAAGGGAGAGAAATATAAAGAGTTATATTTAAGTATTAATTATATGTTTAAAATTAACAAATAAGCATTAATTACTCTCCAAATGATTGGAACCCCCCAAAAGTGCTTATTCAGGTAAATCGACTTATAATAAAGATCAAAATTTTTTGTCAAAATAAACTTATAAACAGGAATAAAGTGATACTATATATCAAAAGTACTCCTACTCTCTCAGCTTCCATTTATCAAAGAGTTTTTTGTTTTCAATTATCATTACTTTCTTTTTCCACGGGGTCACCTAAATGCACCAAATTTCATCTTATAAGTTACTGTGACTTTTGTAATAAAAGCACATTAGTGAAAACGTGAATCCAAACACCCATATTTAACCCCACTATGCTTTTCACACTATAATTGTGCGTTTCTGATCTCACAATGCTATCTCAAACACCTTATATTGTGGATCAAATTATTATTCTGAAAGTAATTTATATGGTGGAGGGGTGCCAGTGTGTGTGTGTATTTTTTTTTTTTTTTTTTGCCCACGGGGTGCCAGTATATAAAATGTACTCCTTTGGTGTTTATATAGGAAATAGGATGCCTCAAGGATCGAGGGGGAAATTAATGATCATAAATATATATATAAGTCACTTTGAAAAGTTATTAATTAACTTTTTTCCAAATATTATTCATCTTATGAAGGTTAAAAAAAAACATTGTTCCTTTTACAATATATTAATAGCAGACATGAAATATAAGTCTTTTTTTTTTTTTTTTGTTGATGGTTTATGCAATGGACCATTTTTGGCCTTCGGTGCACCCACCTTCCAGGTATCCGGCGTTAACCTGAAGGCCAACGCCGGATTTACCGACATGGGCCCCCGACAACCGACTAGTCCTGGCGCCCCCAATCTGATAGGCCTGACAGGAATTCACCTCTTTGAGGCGCCCCAGGGGAGAGAGCTCCCAACGGAAATTCTCTACACCTTCCATTTCCTGGGATCGAACCCAGGAACGGATTGGTGTGGCGTAGATGCCTACTCATCTGCGCCAACTTCCGTTGGTTGAACTACCTCACCACAACTAGAAAAAAATAATCATTAACTCACTAAATCTGTTTTAAATTAAAAAAAAAATTAACTTTACCCATATCAATAAGATTTTGAGGGGAGGAAAATATGAGAAATACATTTAAACATTAATTATCAAAGCAAAATTGACAAATAAATACTAGTATTAATTATTCTCAAAATAACTTATATCATAGATAAAAACATTTTTCCTAGAGGATGACTTATATTTAAATAAAGGTTTTTTTTGGCATTTGCTTTCTTTAATATCAATAAAAGATAATGATTTTTAATTGGCGTTTTAAAATTTTGGGCCATAAAATGTCATCATTGTCCTTATTGAATCGTAAAATATCAATTTTGGCAATCAATCGGTAAAAGAAATAGTAGTAATCAGCTTTGTGAGCAGCATCCGGCACGATGCAGAAATTGTACGATTATGCTTTTCATGGTGTCCCTATTTTTCACGTCACTCCTCCTTACTTTAAAACTTTGAAGCTTTTTGGCAGAGATCATAGAATTAGGATAATAAAAGAGTTATCTATAAAGTTTAGATAATTTTTTAAAAAAAATTATATTTAAAAGTCTAACTTGCATATTTACAAGAGTTACATTATTTATAAATAAAATTTATAAAATTTGTAAAAAAATTTTAAATTTCTTGAAACCTTTCTATATATTAAATTTTTTTATCTAAGGCATATACATAAATAATTTTTTATTTGAAAATGACCTTTTTAACCTCACAAGCTGTATATATGGTAATAGATATATAAGATGGGTGATTTATATATAAAGTGAGTGAATTGAATGGAATCAAATCTTTGGTTGCTTTATCTTTTCCCAATGTCATATCTATTATTTCTTTTTAGTCAACTTAGGCCACCTAATCCCTCCTTCTTCTCCTTCATTTAATATTAACCATTTCTTTTTCTGCTTATAGTACAATACATGTTCTCAAATAATGGAGGAGAAGAGAGTGATAAGACTTCAACTTCACTGAATATATTTAAATGAATATTAATGCATGGGAGGCAAAAAAAAAAAATGATTCAAGCAAAGTAATTGCATATAAAAGATTTAATTATTACCAATGTTTAGTCACGCGTGCACATAATTAATAACCTTATTGAAACAAACAAAAATGGAAACATTTATTCACTAAATAGTTTAATATATTTTATAGATAATGCATGGGAGGCAAAATAATGATTCAATCAATGATATGATGCAAAATTTTGATAGTTAGTTTTATATGAGGCAAACTTTTGATGTTAAAGAGGGCTATTTTGATTTTTTTTTTTTTTTTGCCATTGGGCTATTTTGAACTAAAACATAGTATAATTTAAAGATTAATCATTAATTAGCTATTAGATAAATAAAAATAAAAATCTTATAAAAAGAAAAAATATTTATGTAACATAATTTTTTATTTTAAAGAAAGTTCATATCAGTTTTCAAAATAAAAAATGAAGCACATGTGATTAGTGTATTTTCGTTGGCAAAAAGGGAAAAAAAAAAGATTACTGTATTTTTGACTATTTTCCTGTTACAAATTTTATTTTAATTCTAAACATAATTGCGTCATTAAAATTCTTATAAATCAGGGTTGTTAAATGTAAGTGGTTTTAAAATTAAAAATATAAAAAAATGATAAAAAAAAATAAAGAAAAACAGTTGTCTTGCTTTGCTAAAAAGTGACTTTCAAATCAATATGACTAAAATGAAGCTAGACCCTCTTGAAAAGACTCAACATGCAGGGCACAATTATTCAAATAGGTTTCATAAAACCATAAAAAAAGAAGAAGAAAGTTTTGAAAATCATGGACATAGTTAAATAAATTATTGCATTCAAGGAGACCTACTTTAATACTACATGATTTGCATGATTGAAATCAATCAGCCTGCAGCTTCTCTAATATTTGCATTTCATTTTCGATTAACCAAGAATAATAAAGACTTTAAAATGATGTCAATATACTGTTACTGTATAAATGTACACATAATATCACTGAAAACTAATTTACAGTGCTTATACTTTCTCACAATTTTTAATTTGACGATATTTACGTATTTTTGCTCTTCATTTAATCATTTAATTTTATTATGTTAGAATTTTAACCCCTTTAACATTGCTCTATTAACCCGTCAACCTCTATATAAGAGGTAATTGAGCTAGCAGAGTAGAGCTAAGAATTACCTAAGAGAGAAATATACAAATGCACTAAATTAAAAATTAAAGAAAGTATAATCATATGCAAAATGATTTTTCTAGTAATAACATACATGACAAAGTGTGTGTTTGGTTTAGCGTATTGGGGCTATATAAACCCATTTTTCATTGAAAAATGACTTATTGAGTTGGGGTTTTTTTTTTTTATGTTTGATTCAGTTTTTTCTAATTGCATCACGGGTAGAATAAGCTATTTGTTAAATAAGCTCCTCACTAGTACATATTTTCTATTAAGTCACTTATTACATAAGTCAAGATAAAATTCTTCTCACATATTTACCTCGTATACTGTAAATCACGATTTATAAGCACCTATTGTCCAAAAATAAATCGTTCATCTAAACATAAATCATATTACAAAAAATGACTTTTCTATTAAGTCATTTTTAATAAGTCAGAATCATAATAAGTGCTCGTTTAGAATAGGTTATTTTTCGGCAATAAGTGCTTATAAATCGTGATTCACAGTATACGAGGTAAGTATGTGAGAGGAGTTTTATCTCAGCTTGCGTAATAAGGACTTATTTTTTAAGAAAACGCTGAATTTCCTACCGCTATCCCAAACACACACAAATTATGTAATTCAGAACTCCATTCATAAGGTATTTGAGGTTGCCGGGAGTAGCAATTAAGGATGAAATGGAGTATAAATAGAGATTAACTGTTCAAAACTTTAAACTTTTAATATATCAAAAAAGAAACCACAAGTCATAAAAAGACTAATTTCTCTTTTTTTTCCCAACTGGACTAATTTCTCAAAATACATATAAAACACCCTGGAATAGTCTATGTTTAAATTAATCTCAATACCAAACACATCATACCTATCTTTATTTATTTATTTATTTTGCACGTATAATGAAAACAAACAAGAACTTAATATTAAAAGTAGAAAATAAAATAATAATAGGGTTTTCCAGCAAGAACAATCTTAAGTTCAAAATTCAGTCCTCTAACAAAACCTTTGCAGCTAATGAACGGCTTAAGGAACTCATTACTGATAAGAAAAATGAAAGCAATGGACACAATCCAAAGCTATGAATGATTTTGAAACAATATATATGGAAAAATCAAGAATAATATAGAGGATGCTCTTATTGTAATGTCATCATAAATCAATATCAAGTTGAGACATAAAATTTTACATGGAAAACTACTGGTATATATAGATGATTCCAATAACTGAGACATAATTAACTCTGTATGAACAATATAATGAAGCTAAGGGCGATCATTAAGAAAGAAGAACAGATCTAAAGAAAAAAAAACAGTGAAGAAAGAAAGAAAGAAAATCATCATATATGAACATCAAAATTAGGAAACCTTAAGGATTTCTCTGTGTATTTGATTTCCATTTCTTCTGAGGAATGGAATTGCCGATAGGGTTGGGACCTGAGTGCACTTCATGCAGTAGTTTCCTTTGAACATGACCACGACCTAACTGAAAGTAAATAATCATGCAAGAGTTCAAACTATTGAAGATTGAATCAAAGAATATATATATATATATATATATAGTGTTCGTTTGGTAATGCTTACCATATGTTGATGATTCCTTGAGGCTTCTTGTTCAGTGACTTGCTTAATCCTAGGTTTAATGGCGAAGCTTGGATTTGGGAAGGAGAGGGATGCAAGAAGAAGAAGATGCAGAAGAAAGAAGACGAAAGAAGAGTTCATGTTTTTTGTTTCATGAGGAGAAAATGATTATCAGTACTTGTGCTTTGCTTTTCTTTACTTCATTCAAAGCAAAACATATATAATTTTTAATCCTTCAAATTAAGGATTAAATAAAGGAGAGGCCAACTCTTCTTCTTGGTCGCAAGTTGAACTTACTATTCTCTTTTAAAATAAACTTCGATAGACGTCTGACTTCAATAGATTTTTATTCAAAACATGCATGTATATGTTTTCTTTTTTTTATTTATTACCTATACCTGATAATACTAACAACAGACTAGTTTGATTTGAGGGAATGTAAGCCAACAATTGGAGCAATTTTACTATCTTTGAGTAATTATCGTGACTTTATACCAATGATTTAAACACAAAATCACTGGTTAAGTGGGAATGACTTACAGCCAATCGATCCAAATGCTCGATAGTAAAATATGTGTGTGTGGCCAACAGTAATTGGTTTTGAATTAAAGTCTATAAATGAAATAAAAATCTATTAAATTGTATGGACTGAAATGTCTTTTAGTTTAATTGATGTCGGTAATATTTGAATGATTGTTTACTCACCTAATTATTAAAGTGAATCTTGCTTTGAATATAAAACGTACAATTTATCTGAATAATTATTTAGTTTTTCTATGCATAAAAAAGGCGTGTTTTGTTAATAGAAATTGGCCCCATTAATTGGTAGAATCAAGCTACATTGACCAAAAATCTTCCTTTTATTTTGCTACGAATTGTTGTTTAGTGGCACACATTTATCAATTACTATGATTATTGTCCTAAAGATAAACTAATTTATCTTTTTTTTTTTTGGGTGAGCGTAAACCAATTTATCTTATTCCCTTTTTTTAGAGAGAAAAAGAAAAATAGACTTGTTTTGTTCACAGGAGTAGCCTCCTTATTGGTAAAATTGAATTAATTCCAAAAAAAAAAATCAGTTTGGTCCACTAGCAATCTTTTATGAGTAAACATTCACCAATAATTGTTTCTTTTATAGGTAAACATTCACCAATAATTGTTCATCTTATTATAGTGAGAGAAAAATTTATTTTGCCATTAAATTCATGTATATTCTTTTCTACAACACTAACTTGTTATTATAAGCCACATCAAGCAACTTAAATTAAGTGTGGTTAAATAAATCATATGATTGTATGTTAGAAAAAACATGTTTTGTCCATAGTTGACTCAACCAGTAAAATATGAATCTTCCTACCAATTACTGAGAATTTTTTCTTGAAACTAAAATAATTTACTTTATTTTTTTGACAAAAAAAAATTCCCACATGAAAAGGAGCCTGCTTTCATACAGTGGGACACTAGTTGGGCAAATGTCCTAGATATGATATAGTTAGAGTCTAGTGATGATCCATATTTAGTACTATTAACGTTTACTTTTTATGTTCATAGCTGCAAAGCATAAACGCTAAACGGGGTCAATGTCCTAGGAGTAGGACATAGATTCTACATAAAAATTTCCCATCATGCTCATTTTCACTAAAAACAGTTCTCTTGTGGATAATTAAAATACTTTGGGACTTGGGAAAATCATTATGAGGTTCGAAGAACTAATATAATCACTTAGGCCCTGTTTGGTATGATGGAATTCGGGGTAATGAAAATGGAATTGAGGATCAATTCTATCATGATGCTTATTTGGTATGATGGAATTGGAAAATTTTCCAATTCTATGTGGAAGCCAAATAGGCTCAATTCCATCCCATCAATTCCATCAAAATACCTCAGATTTACAATTCCATGTGATTATTTCCATCTATTACCCTCCACTACCCTTAAAAAAAAAAAAAATTGAAGGACATTTTGGTATTTTTATACAAAAATTAGATCTCATTTCCATGACATATCAAACATACTTTTAATCCCCATTTCCATTTCCATATCCATATCCATTTCCATCAAAATCAATTCCAGCGTACGAAACGGGCCCTTAAAAGTCTTATAACAGGAACATCATGTAATGATAAGTTTTGGTATAAATAATGACATGTACATACTTATTATTAAGAATTTTTATTACATTTTTTCTTTGGGGTCTATCGGAATTATTATTATTATTATTATTATTATTATTATTATTATTATTATTATTGAATGAAAGGGAAATATATTAACGAAACAGAAGCTTTACATCAGAGATATACATCAAAAGAAAAAGTCAAAAAGCAGTGTGTCACTACATCAACCACCAATAGTCTGATTTTAGCGGTGGGACTTCAGCCGATATCCTTATATATGTATCAGATATCTGACAAGGACAGGAACAACTATTATTTCACAGAATTCATATTTGCAAGCTTGCTCAAAATGTTTGGGGAAAAAAAAAATCACAGTATAATTTTAATAGTTCTATCAATTCATAATTGCTACTCAACTAGGTAGGTATACTTTGCTCCCTGTTCTGTAATTTGTATGTCCCTAGCGTATGAAATTAGGAATTCCCATTTAGTTTCTGATGCAGCACACTGTGAATTTCAACCACCAAGTAGAAAGTGACTACTTTGTCACTATATATCATGACTGATCTCCTTCAAATAGCTTTAGACTTCATAGAAGCTAAACCATGGTCATAATTCTCACAGCTTTTTTAGCTGGCACTTTCCAGTAAGACTTAGACAAAGAAAGAGAATTAATTAGGGACATTTGATTGCTGGAATATTTTATGATTCTGAAAAGAAGGATAAAAATGAGTTTCAATGATAACATCAATATATATGAAATCATTGGGGCTAAATAAGCAAATTTTTTTCACATGCAATATGTTACAGAATCATAATTCTGTATGAGACAGAGAGGGAGAATAAGAGAGAACTCAGAGAGAGAGAGAGAGAGAGAGAGAGGAGACAAGAGAGAATCAGAACTAAGCCATGCCGCTCATACACAATAGAGTCTGTTTGATTCAGCGTTTTCTTAAAAAATAAGTCCTTATTACACAAGCCGAGATAAAACTCCTTTCACATACTTACCTCGTATACCGTGAATCACGATTTATAAGCACTTATTGCCCAAAAATAAGCTATTCCAAACAAGCACATAGAATAATAACTTTTGCCTCACAACTAACTCTAACAGCTTACTAATTCTAACGACTATCTACACTTGACTCCCCTAGAACTGATTCCAACTAATTTTTAACCCTTTATTATGATTACATATCACAATGGCTGGGGAGAGTTACAGCAAAGAAGAACATTATCGAAAAGGTATGTATCATGGCAGTGAGGTCGTTGAGCCCACCCCAACCATGAAGCCTTGCTGAAAACAACAATTGTAGGAGAAAATATAGCTAAGAGAATCAAGGACATGTTATATAACAACATTAACAAAGACTGGAGTTTATGGGATGGGTGAGTTGGGGAACAAACATGGTTAATTACATGCATGGTTTTTAGTGAAAGCCATTAATCACTCGCTGCCAGCAAAACCATGATTTTAGTTTCCCACTATTGTATCTATTTGTCTAGATTTACTATCCAAAGGGAAATATAGGTTCCCATCAGAGATTTGATTCTTGCATAAATGGGAAAAAGAGAAAGAAAGAAAGAAAAGAAGAACCATGGTCACATAGGCAGGAGAACTTCCATAATTACCAAGGGTGTGATTTCCTTATTCAACAAGTATCATCAGCTGAGAAAGTCATCAAGCATAAGCTTTGTTTACTCAATAATATATGCCTTCTTTTGACAAAAAATAGAGGCATTTCAGTATATCGTGGTGTGATTTTTGAGAATTCAGTTAATTCACTTTTACATCTTCATGTAATATGATGCAGAATGAAAGGATAATAATCATGTCATTGGGGTAATTTATAAATATCAGTAATTTTGATTCACTGGCAAGGTTAGTCTCCATGGTGAGTAATTTTGGATTCAACGTTTTTTTTCTTATCAGTAAATCTGTCCCATGTTACTATTCATATTTTAATGCCCATATGAATTTGGACTAGTTGCACCTTAAGTTACTTGTCCTGATCTAGTAAGCGTATGGTGTTGATTGTGATACTTTATACAAAGGCATGGAATCTATCTTGATATCTCACCATTTATTAGTGTAAGTTGAATTAACATAAACTTTTTAATAATTGTTGTCAATTCCTTGTATTTCATTCTACACCACCAGTGTTTAAAGTTCAATAAAAGTTGAACATGATGATTGTTGGAAAATAAAATAACAATCTAGCCAAAAAAAGGTGAAACTGACACCTGGTTATGAAATAAAGATGCTTGTTCTTTCCACTTCACAGGAATTTCTGGTTGACAAATGCATTGCACTGTCAACAACACAGAAAATCAGGCAATTTATTATTATTAGGAAGAAAATTCAGGTAACACAGATGACATATTATTCGCTAGAGCCAAATCACTACTCAAGAACAAGAAAAAGAAAAGAACTTGAAAATAACAATATTGATACAAAATTGACCTCTGACCACCTGCTAGAATTCTCAAAGGGATTGAAGAAAATTCATAACCGATTTCCTATCAGGCATGCTAGGAATGGCTCCCTTCACTTGAATACAAAGAGAAGCCGCTGCAGCTGTTTCAAAGGAAACACAGAGACAAGTTAAGAACATTAGGGATGAGGGCATATCAGCTGATGAGCACATTTCCATCTATTCCCTTAAATCCTAAATATAAAACCTTGACCTTTTTTAGAGAAATTAAGGAAGCTAATAAATCAGCTAACCATAGTATATGTTGCGTATCATTAGATTATATATCAATTTATAAGTCAAGCAAATTTAGTTAGGAGAAAAAACGATAAAAATAAATATTTTAAAGTAATTTATTTAGCTTCCTTAATTTCTCCAAAAAAGTCAACTAGATCTTATATTTAGGACTTGGGTAGTATAACAAAGAGAATGCTTGTGACTATACATACCGGCAAATCTTAAGCACTCTTTTCTGGACTTGCCTTCCACTAAGGCCACAGCAAAAGCAGCAGTAAAAGTATCACCAGCTCCAGTAGTATCGAGAACTGTTTCAACGGAAAAAGCAGGTTGTATCATCGGCTCTTCGCCTTCTACAAAAAGGGCAGATCCTTTGGCCCCAAGTTTGACAAGCACTTGTTTCACTCCCTGGAAGTTCAAAATTCGAAGAAAAATTAAATTAATCACATCAGATAAATGACCTCAGTGAATTACTAATTGCTTTGCTGATACGTGGCACAAGGACATTGTTGAGTTTTAATCCCCTCAAATCAACCTCAGCACTAAACAGTAGTATTGGCAATGCCTAAATTATAATGCTTAATGCAGTTGAGAAAAAACGCAGGAAAAAAAAAATGGAATTTAAAAAAGTAAGAAATACAGTGCTGTGCTAGTTATTTTTAAATAGCCCTTTTCCAGTAAAGCACATGTGATCTATTAAATACAAATTAAAGCAAAAGGCATCAGAAAATTAGAAATTTCCACTTTTTAATGAAAAAATTTCTACTTGATAATATAACAATACACAAAATGTAAATATTTTGCATTACTTCTTTATCATCAATGATCTTCACTTGATGTGAAGTCCTAGAACTCTATTCTTAAGACGATGTCATGGCCATCAATAAAGTGAGACTGTCAACCATCAAACTTACAGTATGATAATTGAGAAAGGATTTGACAGGGACCTAAGCTATTACGGGCAGTTTAGCCATTGTGTGCAGTTTATCAATGAACCCTTATTTATCTGGGTATCTCTTCAGAGGATGTGCTTCCTTTTCAGATCTTGTGATACAGACCTCTTTCAGATTCATAGAAAGGGTAATTTACAAGATAAAGAAGAGTATGCCACCAGTAGTTAAAGTTTTGCCAGAATCTAGACGCCATTTGGCTGGTTCAAAAGTTTCCTGTAAGACTAAAAAAGATGAGGATTCAGGTCTCCAAATCTTGGCATCACGGTTATTAAGAACATTGTTTAGTTGCTATGTTATTAAGCTGATTTCCTTTGGAAATTAATCTCTTTGGCATAGATTACTTTTCATTTCAAGGATCGTTCATTTCTGATTTTAAAAGTGAATCATTGATTCATTGGGTCGGTTATGGGTTTCAGTTTTGTAAATCCTTCTACCTATTTTAGGTTCATACCACGCTACAACTACAAACTGTTCTTTTTTTTTTTTAACCTCATGCTTGTTTTAAGAGGGTTTATTGTACTAATCTTCTTTTGGGCAAGACAAGATACAGGACCTTAAACAACAACACATGTTTTTCCTGATTATGAATGAAACTAACACAGGGTGATAGAAAACTAACCATTTTATGGCATTTTAAGGCAGCCTGGGCAATTTCATCAAAACTATTGGTTGACAATCCAGTAAAGCGACTAAGTTCGCTTTCATTTGGACTTAAAATATCAATAGAACTCATTAATTCTTGAGGGATTGGAGCAGCTACACCACCAACATCCATTAATACTGGAACACCAGCGCCCTTTGCAGCCTGTAATTTTAAAAGCATAACAAATGATGTGACTAATAAACGAGGCAAAAGAAAGAAGCGTTAATAATTCTCACACAAGGAACTTAAGAAATGACAAAAATAGGGAAGGGGCAGATGATGATAGAGATTCATTACTAAAGGACGTTAGAGCCAAAAACAGCCACAAATAATGAAGTTCAAGGGAGCATTTGCTAATGCCATTAGGAAACTTGATAGTTTAGTATATAAATCACAATGTTATGAATGTGACCACCCCTGCAGCCTTACATGCCAATCAACTAGATATGGTCATATCAGATCATGTGGATTGTTAAAGCTGTCACAAAAGAATTAATTATCTAGTTCCAAAGGTGCACTCTTGTACTCATTTCTATCTAGAGGTAGAAAAATGGCCTAGACTGCCCAGTGCTCTACCACAGGTCAAAATATAAAGGGCTGAACTCGGAATTTTTCAGCCTAGAGAAGGACTGGCTGGTGCACTAAACAGACCAGCCCACCTTTTGTTTTGATAAAAAACAAATAAACACTGTTTTTTCCAGGCAAATTAAAATTCTTATATCCATAGTTATGCACAATTCACAAAAATAACACCATTAGATTTTCACAAATCACAAATCACAATCGAAAATATCATCTCTGATTCTCGACAAAAATTCACAACTACAATCGCATTTTCAATAAATGAGGAGGGAGGAAAAAGGGTGACAATGAAAAAATTTACAGTGAGGAAGAAGTGTTTTAGAAAAGAATCCAGCGGGGGCAAATTGGCCAGGATTAAAATTGGCTACTAGCCCACTCTTATTTTACATGCTAAACCGGCCAGGTCCATTACCAGCTAGCTCCATGAATTCTATCCAATTATAATGGCCATCAATTTATATGTATGGACATATCAGAAGAATGTAACTGAACCTCCACTATTCCTAGGAAGAAGGAGTGGCAAAAAGCAAGACATCATTAAAGAAGAAAATGATGATGATGAAGAGGAAGAGTACCAGGATGAAGATGGCTAGAAGCTACAGGAGGACATGAATCTTTTGAAAGTTATGGCGCGCCATGGTATAATTCTCTATGAATGTTAGTCCAGGTGCAACATAAAGCTGGCACAATAAAATGATGCTGATCGTCAACACTAGTTCAGCAAACCCAAAAGACAGTTTGAGTCTCCCATTAAACTCACTTTGTTCAAAAATTTATTACTATAGCCTATGGCCCCTCCGAAAACAGTTAATATTTGCAAAGTGACTAATCGAGGTCACATAAAGCATCCCTCACAATATTAGCTCAGCATTCACCATGTACACAAGTTAACGTCTTAAAGAGAAGATAACGCAAGTAATACTAAAATGATAGCCGCAAGTCCCAAATTGACAAGTAATTTTGGTTTTAAAACTTCATTAAAGACTAATGCAATACTTGTAAATCACGAAGAATTTATTGAACTGAAGCATATAAACGCAAAAATTCCCACCTTTGCCACTTGAATATTAACAGAATCTGGGATCTCCCTCTGAAGCAAAACAATCCCCGCCTTTCTCACAATCTCCAAACTCTCTTCAGTTAGAGTTTCAGGCCACCCACTCATGTTGGCACCACCAACAACAATTATAGAGTTCTGGCCATCTGATTGAAGCATCACCACAGCGTGCCCAGATGGTGCAAACCCAACAGTGGTCAGATGATCGAGCCGAACCCCACCATTGTCCAAAGCCTCAGAGATGAGCTTCCCATGAGCATCTTCACCCACCTGACCCACAAAATACGTTGGGTACGACAATTTCCCACCACAGACCGCCTGGTTAGCCCCTTTTCCTCCGGCGAGAGTTTGACCGGTTTTGGCCGTAATGGTCTCACCCTCTTTTGGCAACCTCTCGATCTCCACGTATATATCGGCATTGGCGGATCCGACCACCACAAGTGGAGGGATTGTGGGAGTAGATGGGGCCGGCGAAGTTTGGTTTTGGGAAGGATTTAAGGAGAAACAAAGAAGAGGAAACTTACGGTGAAGGTGGTGATGATTATTGTTGAATCGAAGGACTTGATTTGGTTTCAATGCTCTGTTTGATTGATTATGAGGTGTGGGGGTGCAAAGATTTGCCGGCGAAAGCGTTGTTGTATCCATCTTTTGTTTCTCCGATCAAAGGTTGCGATTAGCGGTTGACTTTTCTTGACCAGTGTAAAGGAAAGCAGAGCTTTTGTGAAAGTAAAATGGAAAACCGAAAAGCATAAAACTTTACAATCCTATCATTACGTGCCGCATCCAATAAAAATATGATTTGGTGTTTTCTTATAATTAATCTTCAAGAGTTTCAACTGATTTTTATTAGTTTCTTTTTTTTATATAGTTTAAACTAATTTTTAATTATATTTTTTATAATTTTATACCATATTTTTATAATTTAAGAATTTTTAATTAGATTCTCACAGTTTTTTTAAATAGCAAAAAAATAAAGCTTTAAAAGTAAAATATTATCCACAAACTGTTAGAATATGTAAGAATCTTTTACCCTCTAAGTTTTAAAGGGAGACCTATGATTTAAAAAAACATTCAATATACCTAAAATAAAGGGGGGAATTGCTAGTAAATACCAAATAGGGAAGTTAGTTGCTAATTGTCACCTAAAAACATAGGGTACTGAACTGTCATTAATATTAAACATAGAAAGACAAAAATGCCCTTAATTTGGAAAGCTTAGACAAAACAAATATAGGCAGAAGAAAAGGATTAATTGCCTACTATAGTGGCTTGTTCAGCTCTTATGTTCGGCGATGTGCAGTGGTGTGCGTCGTCCGTTGCAGCCTTTGATCACCGTGGAGTCCACCGGAGGTCCAATGGAGTAGTAAAACCTAGAAAGGTGAGTTGTCTGAAGCCCTAATTTATATTTCAGTTTTTGGTGGAGGTGATAATTTGTATATTGGTTATAGACCTCAGTTTTGTTCATTGCTGTGTGTGTGAGTAAGAAAATTGTAAATATAATTGTGGCTTTATTAGATATTATGAGTTTGGTCATTATTGTGAAGTTTTTTGTTTTTAGTGAGTAGAGATTTGTATATTGTGTATTGCGTATTGGGTATCTTTGCCTGATTGTTGCTAAAAGTAATAATGCTGCAATGGAGATTTGCATGTGATAGCCTTTCGTTTTCTTTTCTTCGTGCATTGGATCTTGCACATGTGCAATGTATTTTGCATGGCGTGCAAAGGACCTTCTGTGTGTGCCCAAGGATCATCGACGATATGTGCAGAAGATCTTTCATGATATGCCAAAGATCTTCCATTGTATGCAATGGATCTGCCACCTGTGTGCAAAAGGATCAAGAGCTACATGATGTGCAAAGGATATTCCATGATGTACAAATGATCTTCCGTTGTGTGCAATGGATCATCGACCTATGCAATGTAGCTTCTATGATGTATAAAGTTTGTTCCTTTTGTATAATACATGTCCCCCATGTGACCATTCCCATGTGTGCAAAAGATCTTCCACATGTGCCAACGCTGTTCCATGATGTGTAAAGGATCTACCCTTATGTGCTAACTATCTTCCACGTGTATGCCAATGTAGGCGCAAGATCCCAAATCCATATTGACCTCGTGTTCTTCAAGTATACCAATGCCTTTGCATCATTGGTGAGTTAATTAGATTTTGAATGACTTAATGTTTATATCGTTTTCTGGCTCGTCATGTATTTTTGAATTAGGGGCTCAATGCAGTGGTTTATGCATTTTGTCAATGCTCACCCAATTTGTTTTGTTTTGGTTGTAATTGGGTACCATCTGCTTTATTTTGTGGTGTAATTGTAAATGTCAAACTTGTGTGTGTGTGTGTGTGTGTGTGTGTGTGTGTGTGTGTGTATATAATAACACCACATGTTGTACTCACTCTTTATAAAAAGAACTAGTATATATGACACAATGTGGACATCTTTATATTACCACCATATGTTGTCATCATATTTTGCATTATTATAGTCACTTACATTGGATGTGAAATATTGGGTGTACAAGAATGTTTGCAAAGATATAATGCAAATGGCAGATTGTTTGCATTTCAGGGAAGATCAGTTGTATGCATGGAAGAATTATTGCACACGTGATAATATCCTTTGTACATGGGGAAGATGTTTTCAACAAAAAAAATGTTTAGTCAGTTAAAATGCAATTAACACGGACAGTAAGGTTGTAGTTGACATGAAAACAATTGCAAGTGGTAAAGGATTCACCATAGGACAATTATTACAACACATGTGTAGATCATTTCCACATATGGAAGATCATTTGAATATTATGGAAGACCCTTTGCACATCATTGAAAATTGTTTGCACATATGGAAAGAGCCCTGACACATATAGAAATGGTCACATAAGGGACACATATTGCACACAAGGAAGAAATTATGAACATAATGGAAGGTGTATTGCACAGAGGGAATAATTTATGAACACAAGGGAAGGGGCTGTGCACTCATGGAGGATGTATTGCAACACATTGCACACAATGAAGAAATTTTCAACATAATGGAAGACACTTGGCACAGATGGAAGGTCCTTTGCACATATTGTGGATGATCCATGTGGAATATAGTTTGTACATAAAGGTAGATCCTTTGCGCATCATGGAAGAGTGTTGGTACATGTGGAAGATCCTTTGCACACATGGGAATTGTCTCATGGGGGACATGTATTACACAGAAGGAACAACATTTGCACGTCATAGAAGCTACATTGCACAAGTCGATGATCCATTGCACACAATAGAAGATCCTTTACATATCATGGAAGATCTTTTGCACATCATATAGCTCTTGATCCATATGTACACAGGTGGCAGATCCATTACACACAATGGAAGATCCTTGACATATCATGGAAGATCCTTTGCATATATCGTGGATGATCCTTAGGCACACACGGAAGGTTCTTTGCACGTCATGCAAGATACATTGCACATGTGCAATATCCAATGTACAAAGAAAAAAAAAACGAAAAGGCTATCACATGTGAATCTCCTATTGTAGCATTATTACTTCCAGCAACAATTAAGCAACAATACCCAATACACAATACAACAATGAACAAAACTGAGGTTCACAACCAATATACAAATCATCACCTCTATCAAAAATAAAAATATGAAGAAGGGCTTGAAACAACTCACCTCCCTAGCATTTACTACTCCATCGGACCTCCAGCAGCTCCACGGTGATCGACGACCATAACAGAGGACGCACACCACCGCACACTGCTGAACATGAGAGTTGAATAAGTCACTGTGATAAACAATTAATCCTTTTCTTCTGTCTATATTCGTTATGTTTAAGCTTTCCAAACTAAGGGCATTTTTGTCTTTCTATGTTCAATATTAATGACAGTTCAGTACCCTATGTTTTTAGGTGGTAAATAGCAATTAACTTCCCTATTTGGTATTTACTAACAATTTTCCCAAAAATAAACCTATCTCATAATTAAATTATTTTAGTTAACTGACACAATGGGTCTTTTGATGAGTCCTACTGTTCTAGAATGGACCTAAAATGGAAAATGGAATGGATAGAGTAGGCATCACGAAATGTTCATTCCCCAAAACCACATGTGAAATTGATCTTTTTATTTTTTTCACAATGGAGTTGGAGGAATTATTCGGCACTAAATGTATATACTTCTTCTAAAGAGGATTTGAATTTTATTTTACCACATTGTGAGTGACTAACTTTTTCTGCTAGACTCAGTTGTGGAAATTGGTTCTAATTTTAATTTAATTTCTTTTTCATTTATTTTTACAAGTGGGCTTCATTATTGCGCTCTCTAATTTTTTGAAACATATAGTTGGGCTCTTTTTTACTGATGGGCCATCACCGTCGACATTTCCTTCGGCCCATCATATTTTTCGGGACGGGACGCCGACTGACAGATTGGGGGGAATCAGCGCAAACGTAATAACTTCACAGGGAGCCAAAAGTTTTGCCGCTTAACTCTGCGCGCGAGATATTATTCAAAGTAAAATGCAAAATGAGCTCGCGTTCCCGCCAATGCCATCACCTCTAATCTACGTTGTTCATTTCATTGATATAATTCAATCCTCGATTCACTCTTTCAAAGCGCAGATCTTCTTCTCCATTCTGCACAAGGGAGTTTCAGGGAAAATGGATATGTCAGAGATAGCCAAGAAGCTTGGACTATCAGATTCCAAACTCGCTGTGCGAAAAGCGTTGGAACTCCTGCGCTTATGCGACGTTCAATTCGATTCCTCTGTTATTGGAGTTGTAAGCTCAGTCCCATTGAATCTCTGGGTTTTCGATTATGCATTTCAGATGCTGACTATTCAGCATGTTAACTTTTATCTGTAGGGGGAAGTTTGTAAAGCTGTAATTTGCTTGGAAATTGCAGCCACCAGGTGCTTTTACCGATGTTTAGTGTTTTCGTCCAACTTTTCGTTGCCTAGTTGAGTTCCTTCAATGGTTTCTTCGACTATATTATTTAGCTATTTCTTGTCGTGCAGGATGGGAATATTATTTGATCGATCGAATGCCATCAGGCTAAGTGGGATGTCAGAAAAGGCATATATCAGATCGTACAATTTGTTGCACAATGGTCTTGGAGTCAAGTTGGTTTTATCTCTATTCTCTTGAGATTTTTCTTTTGTTCAATTTCAGTTGTATGGTTTGTGCTACATCTGAATGGACGTTTTGCTGAACTGGTAAATCATTTGGTGCTACAGGACAAAGCTTGATGTCAGAGAATTAGCTATTCAATTTGGGTGTGTCAGAATTATTTCATATGTTCGAGATGGTTTGAAGCTGTATGTTCAAAATTTCCTCTGCCTCTTTCTCCATTTCCTGTATATTGTGCAATAACTGCAAGATGTTTGACAAAATGTTTCTAAGGGGATTATAATTGTCTTATTGTTTCTGTTTGATTGTGCGTCTATTGCTAAGTGAATTAGAGATGTCTTATTGCGTTCCTTATTCTTTCAGTTATAAGGAACGTTTTCTGTCATCACTGCCTGCTTCTCGGCGCGCAAGTGCTGACTTCACTCGTCCTGTATTCATTGCTGTTGCTTTTTATTTATGTGCGAAGAAACATAAGGTACCTACATTTTCCATACCCTAGGATAGGATATGAAGTGTTCCTCTGTGGTTTAACCAATACTAAATGTCTATTTTGCAGCTCAAAGTAGACAAGCTCAAGTTAATTGAACAATGTGGGACCTCTGAATCCGAATTTTCCAGTGTAAGTGTCATAAACTCTGGTATCTTCGATTAATATGAGAGTTTCAGTTACTCTTAAACTGATTGAGTGTCTACTGCAGGTTTCTACTTCCATGAGGGACTTATGCCATGACATTTTGGGAGTTGCCAAAGAAAAGAAGGATCCGAGAGAAGTGAAAACAAATAGAGGTATTTTCCCACTGTTCCTTTAATGTTATTACATCAATTGTGCGCCGAATGACGATTGAAGCAATCTGTTTTCTGCTTCTTCCCCCCATTAAAGAATCTAACATTAAATTTTTGTTCAGATTTATTGGACGCGTTGCCAGAAAAAAGGAGAACTGAAGATGGTGGTTATTCATCTGATGAAGGACCAAATGTACTAATCACATCCATCTTTACATATACTCTCTTTTTTCTCTTGTAGTAAAGTTTAATCTGGTCAATTCTACACTCTGAGACACTTCTATGCTAACTCAAAGTGTCTACTATCTTTTAATACCATCTTCTGTAGCATGATGATTGATATTTGGTATAATGAAAAAACATCATAGATCAAATTGATTCTTTATTTTTTTATCTTGTTTCTGTCTTGCTAAATGCTTTTCAAGTTGGTTGGGAGTTACTCTGTTGAGCTCCATCAACCTTCGATCCAAGGGGGAGTTAATTTTTCTTATCTCTAAGTTGACCCACAACAATAGTAGCATGTACTGAAAGACCAACTGGCATGACTAACTCAATTATGATTATTATGAACCTGCAGTATTCCCATGCAGTTATGGTTCAGTAGGCTTAACACCAACCATTAAAATTCTGTTGCAAGTTTTTGTTAATTTTGATATGCAGAACTATGACTAGTTACAGTTTGTCGTTTCTACATGATAAACCAGCTTGGCTAGTCTGTAAGGTCATACTTTATGTATGTAATTGCAGTTTCTCATATCAAGGCCTTCATCATATTAGGCAAATACTTCATTTTTAATTAATTCATTAAATTAGGTAATGTGAGATAATTGAATAAAACGTGGACACCTGAAAATGCAGTTGAATTAAGCAATTACGAAATGAGACTCCAATCTGTATTGGTTTCTGTTTAAGCGCGAGGACAGTGCGTTAAAGCGGTAGCATTTCAGCTATTTACCAATGTAATACTGTCATACTCATATATACTTGGATACTACTTTTAGATGTAATTGGTTCAATTGCATGGAAAATGAATTCTCTTCGTGAAAACTTTTATTGAATTCGGTCATTTGTTGTATTCTTCAGCTTTCAAGTTATAAGAAGCGCAAACAAATGGAAAAACATGACTATGAGAAGTGGAAGTCTTCAGTGCTTGCATCCAAGGATCAAAACAAAGCAGAAGGTACAGACCCATTTTGCATCCAAGTGGAAGTCTTCAGTGCTTTCATATTTTAATAAAGATTTTTCTTTCTTTCTCTTTACCTATCTTGGATCCTATCAACTCTTCAACAATGTTTCTCATCTTCTTGCGCCTTTTCAAGTAACTTTATCTTGTTCTCTTATTCGACATTATTGATTTCCAATTGATATACTCAAGCTTTGTTCTTTTCACTAGTTCCTCGCAAGCGAAGCCGGCAGACTTGTCTCAATTTTACTAAGAAAGCTCCTGAGGCTGACAAGGTGGAGGCTGTGTTAGATGCCTTGGACTCATTTTCATAGGAAATGAGCTTGACTGAGACTTGATGCAATCATAGAATGACGAGAGAATGATGAAGATGGAATTTCTGGGCAAAAGAAGAATGTGAATATTTTGATGATCTACTTCCCCATCATCTTCATGTTATTGTTTGGAATTACAAAGGCATTAATTTATAATAAAAAAGGTTTTAGCTGTACGGGCTTGCGTTCGGCGTTCCTCTCAAAAAGGTTTTAGCTGCAAAATAATTCTTTTGTTTTTTACTTACAAAGTTGGGAGAATTATTATGAGGTTCCAATGAAGGGGCTTAAGGAAAATACTTGAGGTTAAGTTTTTTATATCCATTATGTTAAGTCTTCGAAATACAAATGCTATGTGTCTTAAATAAGATATTAGCTATGTGTGATTAGAAAATTTGATATAATGGATATAAAGAATTTGACATAATTTTGATATGTGATTTAATAACTAAAAAGTTTCAATGAAAAGTGAGTAGTATAAAATTATTGTCGTTTTCTGTTCTGAAACTTGAGATTGCATGTTCTTTAATTGTTAAATTTTTAGATGTTTAAATCCTTTTCCCAGGACTTATAGGGTTTCTCCTAATATTAAAAAGTGTTCCACTTTGTTGGAAGTAAACTTTTTGGCTATACTTTGGAAAAGATGATAAAATATAATGGCTTGTTTGATACACAGAAGAGGTGGGAAGAGAAGGAAGATAAGTAAGTTTTCTTGTTTAGAGCCTAATTTTTTGCCAATCTTATTGGGAATTGGGAATTCAAATTTTTAGGCTCACCAATCTCTCTTTAAAAATGGGAAGATGAGATCCCACTAAAATTGGTGGTAACCCATCTTTCTTCACAGGTGGGAAAAGGCAAAATATAGGGTTGCCTCTGAAAAATTTAAATTAAACAACAAAAACTGAACCACAATTCTAATTAAAGATTGGAGATGATTAATATAAGCATATGAAGGAGAGAATTCACTTGGGTCATGAATAGTGTCATTGACAATGTAATCACAAAAAAGAAGATTGATGAGCCATAAAGCATTGTAGTCAGAAGTACCGGTGACGCACACCACCGTTCCGTTTCCTGCATAAAACATTAAAACCACATATATGTATATTTACTCAAATAGGATATCAACCGAAATGATGCTAACACTAGTACTAAAATTTGCCCCTGTTCGCGGCAACAGTTCTTAAAGCAAGTGTGGCACAATTGATAAATAATTAATCCATAAAATAAGGTGTACAAGCAAAACCCATCGAAGTCGCATAATATTTCCCGTGTTTTGCCATTAAAAGATAGGGGATTTTTTTTTTTTTTTCAAATTAATAGTAGGAATGCAAAGGAGATTTTAAACAAATTCGAATTTGAGAAGTATGGTGTGGTTATAATTAATATTTTTCATTAATAATATGGGTGAGAGATTTTTTTAGATACACTATCATAGTTGACACCGCAAAACTCGCACACAATCGATTTAGAGATTTTCAGCAAGTTACTATTTAATTTAGTTGATTATTTCATTTAATTATTGTTAATTATCGCTATAAATCCATAAGTTGTGAAATATGATAGATTTAATCATGGTTCAAAAAACCGGACCAGACCGGCCGGTTCGACCGGTTGAACCGGGAACCGGTCCCTGGTCCGGTCCGGTTTGATCAAAAAACCGGTCAGACCGGTCGAACCGGTCGGATCGGTCAGAACCGATTAAAACCGGTGGTCCGACCGGTTGACCCGGTTTCTTCCTTTTTTTTTTTTTTTTTTTAATTTTCAAATTTTTTTTTGTGTTTTTTTGAGGGCAAAATGGAAAGTTGAAGACTAAAATGAAGAGAAAAATAGATAAAGAAAAAACAAATTTAAAAAAATGAAGAAAATAATGAAAAAAATTAATTAAAAAGATATAATAATTATAAGAAATGAGATATCTTTGTATAAGTATATGTATTATAACTAATACTAATAGATTTTAAACACTTTTTTTTCTAAAAATCTTTATTTTTATCTATAGAATTTTAAAAATATATTAATATACATTATCACTAATAAATTATAATATTTTAATATGACCGGTTATGACTGGTTCAACTACCGGTTGACCCATTAACCCTTGAACCTGTGCTGTGACCGGTTCATTGCCCGGTCCGGTTTTTCGTTCCTTGGATTTAATTCTATATCTTAACAAAATACAATCTTATATTATAATTATATTCTTATTTATTATTTTTAATTAATTTTTGTAAGCATTTAGCCAACATCATATTTGGTTGTAGCTTTTATTTTCCTTCACTCAACGAAAAGTATCATTTTTTCTTTTCATTTTTAATAAATTAATTTTAATGATAAAATAGATATTTCTCAATTCTTTTTCAGCCGCCACCCCTCAATTTTCTTTCTATCAAATAGCCTATCTTCCCTCACCCCTTAAAATTTTCCCTTCCCTCAAAAGAAAATGGGGGAATTACCTGCCATATATTTTAATCACTAAAAAGTATAACAATAAATGAGAAATATGCAACTTGATATCATTTTTTGCAGTGAATCTTATCATTATATGCTATTCAATTTTTATAAGAATTTTTAGTAATTAAATTGCTTATATGGTAGTATTGCACGGGAGCACAATTTATGCTCATCAATTTGATGAGAGAATATGTGCTAATCATTTATCTCACTGTTAGATTAATTTTGGACGCTCCAGATTTAATTAATTTAAATTTTATATTTTAATATATATATATATATACATATATATATATATAAAAGATTAAAAATAAAGATAATCTTATAACTATCATTTCTCACAAAAATGAATTTATTATTTTAAAAACCACAATTTTAAATTTTAAATTTGGACCATTTAAATAAAATTTAAACGGTTGAGATTTCATCACAATGATGAGAAATTAGGTGCTCATCACTGTGATGAGTATCAGATGTGGACCCAGTATCGCACATTAATTCTCTCAAAGAAAATACCATCCCAATTCCCAATATCTATCATTCATTAAAAAGTGTTTATCTATTTAATGGGAAAATCCTAAAAAAATACTATTACCTCCTGTCCTAAATATAAGATAAAGTTTGTAGTGCAAATTGTACTACAAACTTTGTTCTATATTTAGGACCGGAGGGAGTATTAAAATAGGCAAAAGACAAATCAGTGCTATATATGAAATCCCATGTCAGAAATGATGGAGAAATGTGGGATTTCTAAATCTCAATGAATGATCAAATTGCCCTGAGTTATGTAACAGATGAAAACAAAATAGAAACAAGATAGTCGTTAATTTAAATTTTAATGTTGTTAATCTCTATACAGATGTTGTTATTGACCCTTGAAACTTGTGCCTTGAAAATTATACTCGGATATAATGTTGGTTTTTGAGTATATGAAGTTGTGAAACAAGATATTAAAGTTGTTAATTTAAATTCTAATGTTATTAATCTCGATACAAATATTATTATTGACCCTTAAAACTTATGCATGAAAATTATATCTGGATATAAGTATTGATTTTTGGGATATGAAGTTGTAAAACAAGATATTGAAGTTGTTAATTTAAATTCTAATGTTGTTAATCTTTATACAGATGTTGTTATTAACCCTTGAAACTTGTAAATTATACCTAACTATACGTGCTGATTTTTAGGGACATGAAGTTGTGAAATAAGATAGTGAAGTCATTAATTTAAATTCTAATATTATTAATCTCTATACAGATGTTAATCTCAATTCTTCGTTTCCTCTTCACTAGAGAGAGAAGGATCGAATTCTAGGTACAGTGAATACCGAAATTTTAGAAGGAAAATTTTTATTTTCTCAAGCAACGCATAAACCAAAATCAGTATAGTACTTGTCAAAATTAATATAATCGATGAGTCAAGTAACACAAGCTTGGAACGACTTGTCAAAAGTAATTACATAAGATTGCGAAAGTTTCAAAATGCATAACAGCCACAGTTCAACAACTGTCCCTTAAAAGAGGAGGAACTTGAGGTACAAACACTAGAATGTGGAACATTCCAAAATGGAAGGAATTCCTCCCAGATTGGTGATCAATATTATACTTCTCAAGTTCTCCCCCTGTACAACTGGAGATGATCCTTTCTGCTGGAGAAATGCTTCGGATGGAAAATTTTGTGTTCGGGCTGCTTATAACTTTCTTTCTATTCAGCGGGATAGGAATGGTTTAGCACTGGAAGAAAGTGTGGAAGTTACCTGTTTCGGAGAAAGTGAAAATGTTTTTATGGCAGATTATTCCTGAGAGACTCCCTACTAATTCACTTAGAGCTAGGAGAGGTTTACTAGTAAGTGAGGAGTGTCCTTTTCAGTGTGAGCACACAGAATTCATTATACATATTCTTCGTGACTGTGAGATTGCGAGAGTAGTGTGATCATACTTTGTTGCTCCTAACCATCGCTTTAGTTTTTTTCGCTTTGATTTGCAGGTATGGCTCCAAGAGAATTTGTCACGATCTATGGGAAAGTTCCAGCTTCATCGCTGGCCTTGGATCCAGATATTCAGCATCATTTGTTGGCTTTTATGGAAAAACAGGTGTAAGGGTGTCATGGAGGGCGTTCGGGCTCAATCCCATGAGCTTATTCATAGTGGTCTGTACCAGATCATGGAGTCCAGCACCTCAGATAGCTTGAAACACCAACTCTTTTGCTACAGTGTTGGAGATGATCACGCCTGGAAACCACCACAAGAAGGATATGTTCGTCTAGATACAGAGGGTTTAGTTGATAGCAGTATGTGGAGGACTTGTTCAGGATTATAGAGGCAATTGGATTCTTGGCTTTCAGAGCATATTAGGCTTCATTCCACCTACTAATACTGAACTTATGGCTTTATGGCAAGGACTTCAATTGTGCAGGCAATATGGTTTTCAGAGAGTTGTTGCTTATACAGATTCTCTTGAGGCATATCAGCTGGTTATGCGGGATAGCAGTCTTCATCATCCACTAAGGTTTGAGATTAATGCGGTGAGGGATTTACTTTACTCCGAATGGGACATTAAACTTCGTTATACACCGCGAGAGACAATTAGGTGTGCTGATTACCTAACCAAGAATACCCAGATCTTAGTTCAACGTCTGGTTATATTACCAATCCCCCATTTGGGATGTGTTCCCCTTATGCAGGAAAATCTTATTCGCTCAGCTTCAAACTGAGTATATTTTGTTGTAACTCTTTTTAAGCCCGAGTTTAGAAACCCATCCTCCTCCTTCTTCATTTCAGTCGCTGCTCGTGGTCAAAGAATTGGGCTCTCGCAGTGTAGGTCAAAACTTTCGGGTCTGACCTCATGGCCAAGCAACCCAGCAACAACCCAATTCAATTCTTCGCCAAAATCGGCATTGTCGCCGGCATGCAAGAAGACGACGAAAATTCCCACATTTACTGCAATAAAAGCGTGAGGAACAATAACAGCAAGAGGAAGGCGGAACAGAGGAATAAGGCAAATTCGGGATTCAAGTTCGGGAATGTCGATTCGGAGCATTCCGATTCGAGCTGTAATCCTTCGATAGAGAAAAGAACCCCAAAGAAGAGAGGGAGAAAACCCGGTGTTTCCCAGCCCAGTTCGAAAAGAACCTGGACTTGAATCGGATTTGGCGCATTCCAATTCGGACACCAGCATGGCAGACAACCAGAGCGCGCTGACTTCAACGGTGGAGCAAACGACGATGACGACGACGTCGAGAATGGCTAGCATGGTGGGCGTGGAGGCAGAGGTGAGGATGATGGGACCGAAGGCAATGGTGAGGGTCCAATCGTAGAATGCGAACCCTGGGAGCGAGGTTAATGGTGGTGCTAAGAGAATTGGAGCTAGGGGTTCACCGTGCGAGAATGGCTTCAGGAGAGAGGCTGGAGGAGAGAGAAGATGGAGCAAGAGAAAGGGTAGTCAGTAGTTAGAGACAAGGGTATGTTTGTTTTAGCGATTCGATTGCTTATAAGTTACTTTTTAATAGTGATTTACGGTATACGAAGTAAGTATGTGAGAGGAGTTGTGTCTCGATTTACATAAAAAGCAACTTATAAACAAATTTAAGCTCAAACAAACATGCTTAATGTGGCCATTTTGAAACATTTACTATCTCTAAATTCGTCCCGCATTTTAAATCAGGGGTTTGTTAAATTGAAAGCATTGATTTATTTTTTTTCCTATTTTAAACGAATTTTTCTAAGTAAAATCTCAGAAAAAGAATTTAAAATTCACAAAATTCTAATTCAGGTATTTCCTAAAAAAGGGTTGGGAATCGTTAATCAAATTTTAACATTTTTTAATTAATTCTTATAAAAAAAAACCTGATATGATATTTTACAATTTTAAAATTCTTTTTTAAGGATTCTCTCATTTTTCTATCATTTCTCCTTATTTAACATATTCACCGTGTGAAAATTATAAATAAGCCTCAATTAAAGAAACTTTAGAGTAATCTTGTGTGTTTGCTAAACTATTTACAAAGTCTTCGAGAAGCTTTGTGCATTCTTGAATGCTTGTGAAATGTCAAAAATGTCTTCATTCTTCTTTGACCAAACTTTGACCAATCTCATAATTAATTTGTTGTTGTTGTTTTTTCGGTCATATATTGAAAAATAAAATGGTCACTTGGTTACTTGCAGTTAGAGCCGGGAAAACAGGCCAAGCCTGTCGGGCCGGCCCTTTTAGGCCCTGGCCCTTCAAGGGCCGGGCTTGCAAATTGTAGCTTCAAAAGGAAGTCGGGCTTAAAAGGGCCGGTCCTGTAGGGCCTCAGGCTTAAAAGGGCCGGCTCTTTAAGCCCGTTTATTTTTTATTTTTTTTACTTTGATAGGAACCATGTTACATTTTTGAATTGCATTATTGAATCTATATGTTACTCTATCCTCATATTGTATAGATTATGATTTTTGAGTATATTGTTTTGTCTAATTGAATCATATTGTGATTTTTGAGTATATTGTTCTGCCTATTTAGAATAAAATCATATTATATACTATTTTTCCTGATAGAGTATGATTTTTTATGGAGGTTGTAATTATTTGACTACCCGAACCTACTGCTCAAAGTGAAACACAATCAAATGTCCTTGAAATTGATGATAGTGGCGAAGAAGGTGAAAATAATAGTCACCATACTTATGTTGTTTAGAGGTTAGAGTATTGAGCTTTTTGCCTCCTTATACTTTGGCCTTTGTGTGAGTTATTTATGGGTATGATTTTACCTTTGATTATACATTAGTAACTGTGTTTGTTTGTTACAAGAGACGTGTTATTTAAACCTTAATGTTGACAACATTTATGTATTAAATTAGAACTTTAATCGTTGTTATTTATTAATTATATCTCTCTGGGGAAAATACGTAGGAAAAATAGTTAAATATTGTGAAAAGGACTTCCCAGCCCTGCGGGGCGGCCCTGGCCCTGATGCTCTCAGGCCGGGCTT
The DNA here is from genome assembly GCA_963210345.1 of Inga oerstediana. Classification (NCBI taxonomy): domain Eukaryota; kingdom Viridiplantae; phylum Streptophyta; class Magnoliopsida; order Fabales; family Fabaceae; genus Inga; species Inga oerstediana. The sequence goes on from OY723406.1 coordinate 18,216,900, forward strand.
TAAAAAACTATAATTTTCCTGACCCCAAGCCCTTTAGGGCCGGCCCTGATTCCCAGCTCTACTTGCAGTTGTAATAGCTAGATAGCGAGATGATGAATTTAAATTACAAAAACTTTAAAATATCTATTAAATTAGCAAAAGAATAATCAGGAATATGGAATTTTGAAATTTGTGTGTTGACAACTTGAATATAGAAATTAGTAACTTGGATATAGAGATTGACAACTTGAGCTCCCTAAATTACCATTGTATATACCCAAATTGTTAATTGCTATTTTTAAGTTGTCATTGCTTATATTCAAGTTGTTAACATTTAAACTTCAAAATCCCAAATTCCTACAATAACACATATTTGTCTTTTTGCTAATTTAGTAGACATTTTAGAATTTTGGTAATTTAAATGTTATTTTTTGTCATTGTTCTGAATTAGAGGAGCAGATAACAGTTTGTGGTTACAAGTGAATCGAACTTATGATCTATCACTTAAAGGGGAGCTATTATATCACTAGACTATAAGGTGTTTGGTACCGTATGAAAATTATGACTATGCCTCAAGTAACGAACCTACTTATTATAAGTAAATCATGTGTATGTGCTAAACTATTTACAAAGTCTCTGAGAAATTTTAGTGTAATCTTGAATATTTGTGAAATGTCAAAGATGCCCTTACTTTTCTTTGACCAATCTCATAATTTTTTTTTTGTTTTTCTAATTCTTATCAGTTTAATTTTATGTTTGCCAATCTATTGAGGTCATTCATATAAAATAGTCATATATTGAAAAATAAAATGGTACTTGCAATAGCAATAGCTAGATGGTGAGAAGATGAATTTAATCTAAACCCAAAAAAAAGTTTAATCCAAGGCATAAATATATAATAACACTTTATTATTTATTAAATCTCATGTACTTAAATTCTTAACAAAGTCCTTAGCATCTAAAACATCCACTCAATTATTAGGTTAACTAGGGAAATTAGGACAGACATTGCACAGATAAAACAGGAAGATTGAAAATTTGAGGATGAGCATATTCAAAGGTGACAACATTTCCAATCCCAATAGGTTGACCATCGTTGACAAGGCAATCATCAGGACTGACCCTTCTAAATATGTTTGGAGGAATAGGGATCTCCGACGTGAATGACTTACACTCTTGAGGTGGAGACTAATTATTCTACAGTTTGAGGGGCAAGTATTTGTTATTGTAACCGAGTACATGGGCGTTCCGTTTGGTAGCGTTCCTGTGGGACCTCTTGTATTTAAATTTACAAAATCAGGGCTGCATTCTAGGTCAATTTTTGCTTTCACCACCTCTTCGTCATTCTCTACACCTTAAAATAAAAAAGGGGTTATTTTGATATAAGTATTAAAAAATAAATGGAAACAATAATTTTATGAATGAAAAAGTCATTTTTTTTTAAAAAAGAGAGATATTATTAAATAATAAACATGTAGAGTGTGTGTGTTTAGAGCCGGTAATATGGGTACAACCCGTGGGCTCAACCTATGAGCCCGCGGGTTTTGACGGGTTAGTTGGGAAAATCTTAACCTGCAAAAATGCGGGCCTGTGAGTTCGCGGGTTTTGACGGGTTAGTTGGGAAAATCCTAACCCGCAAAAATGCGGGCCGCACAGGCCCGCACCGCATAACTCGCGGGTTGATGCGGGCCAGCTCGCAAATTTTTTTATTTTTATATTTACATATAATAATTTTACAAAACTTATAAGTTTTTCACTTCTATCTTGGTACCTCCCAATCCAAAGAGAAAAAATCTTAGCCTCTTCCCTTCTTCTTTAAACAAAATTATTATATCTTGGTTGCTTGAGGATGTGTTTATGTTTTGTTTATAAATTTTAACAAATTTGATAACTTTATCTTTTAAATTGTAGATTATGTTTTTAAATTTTTATAAGAGAAATGATTGATACTAGGAAGGTAAATTTAATTACTCATATATATGTGTTTCATATTTTCAATCCTCTTTAAAAAATAAAATTTATTTTTTCAAAAAAAAAAATGCGAGCCTGCGGGCTGGCCCGCAACCCGCACACTGCTGGTTAGGGTTGGCGTTTTGCCAACCCGCAGAAGTGCGGGCTGCACAAGCCCGCACCGCGCGGGCCGCGGGTTGGTGCGGGCCAACCCGCAACCAGCAGGCTGGCCCATATTCCCAACTATATGTGTGTTGGGGGTGGAAATAAAAGAATATTGCTCGTATTTTTTTAGATTTCTTTGACCATACAGAGTTATTTATATAGCATGAATATGAATAAAACAAGTAAAAAAAGTATTGGTATAATCACGGTTGGGTTTCTCTGTCTTTTTCTTCTTTCCTATTTTCTTTTCATAATCTCATAGTTATTTTTAAATTAAAAAACAAATGGTTTAGATTCAAGATTTTATAAAAGTATTACTATAAGCATAAATAAATAAATTTAAACTCTTAAAATCTGATCAATACAATTTATAACTGCAACACAGAAAAAATAAATAAAGTTTAACTTATAAAATATAATAATAATAATTTTATAAAGTATTAAATTTAAACCATCCATTTCATTATCTAAGGGTAGAAATGAGATTATGAAAAAAAAATAAGAAAGAGGAAAAGGAGAGTATCATCTTCCTATAATCACACGTTCTTTCCACAAAACGAGTTTGGATACTAAATAGATTGATGAGCACCAAGAGCTTATAGTCACTACTCACTATCTACATCTAATTTGGATATGGTTTTGATTAATTTTTTTCCCTTTTAATTTTGTTTTTAAAAATTATTTCGAAATGCATAAAATCTAAAAATGAAGATAATCTTTTAATTTTTAGTTTATAAAAAAATAATTTTTTATTTAAAAAGCAATAGTTAAAATTTTTAAAATTTAACTGTTGAAACTATATTTAATCGGCACAAATCTTATGGTAGCGCACATAATTGCAATCCTCACCCAAACTGGTTCTCCTTTTCACATGCACCCACCTTTCAAAGCGAAGAGCAGCGACCTCCATTTCTGATCAAAACAAATGAACAATTTAGTGTGTGTTTGGTTGGGCTTATTTTTGGACAATAAATCCTTATTACGCAAGTCGAGATAAAACTCCTCTCACATACTTACCTCGTATACCGTGAATCACGATTTATAAGCATTTATTATCCAAAAATAAGCTATTCTAGTCAATAAGTGAAGCTACATATAAAACACATATTATGAATTTAACTGCTTTTTATTTATTATTAGATTGATTAAATGAAGGAGGGGAATACACAACAAAATAATAAATTAAAATATAGAGATTAGTAAACAAACCAGTGGAAGGCAAAAAAAAAAAAAAAAAAGTAAACAAACCAGTGAGAAGAAGAATTAGCATCCCAAAATATAAGGCAATCGCATAAACTTTGTAATTGCCAGACATAATGACTCTCTCCTCAAAACAAAAGTTTCTATTACGAGTTCCCTTTAAAGCTCTCTTTTGTGAGGGTTGATGAATCAAGGGAACATATGGTTTGGGTATTAATTTACACTACAATAAAGATTATGTAGTTCTATGTTATTTATTGCAAGTGATTTTTTTAAATACAATTAATTTATTGATAAGTATTATTATTGGACCTAATTAAGAGTAATTAACTCTCCCAATGGGAATAGTTCTATCACAAGGTTCATATTAATTAAAGTAAATAAATATAAATATGTAAATGAATGAGGGGTTGGTTCATGTGCTTAATATATATAATTAGAACTATGAGGCTCGCATAGAAATGTGTGATTCATGTATAAAAATATGGTAGTATTAAATATATGGCGCACGTATAATTTTTTTTTTTTGGGGGTCGATATGCTTCATGTATAATTAGAGCTTGCAGAGTCATAAAAGCTCAATTAATATACTCCCTCATGTCTTTAATGTATGACCTAATTAGAGATTTAATCTTATCTTAAATATAGGACATATTTTTCATATTTGTTAAATATTTTTCTAATATACTCTTATTAATATTTTCTCAACAATAATCAAATAAGAGAGAGATGTATAAAATTAAGAAAGATGAAAATTACTCGAGGGACTATATGGACAAGAATATGAAAAAGGAATCTCTCCATTGATCTCTAGCCACTTCCTCTCCGTTTAATGAGAAAGGGTTAAGTGTAGTACACTCCACCTATTATTAATGATCATAAAATATGTGCTTCAAATATAGTCAATAATGGTAACATTGTTAAAAACTAATTAATGCTTTTTGAAAATCTGAAGTATTCCTCTGGTTGTATTTATAGGGGAGAGAGAAGAAATGTTTTGATCATATTTATAAGATATCTCATTAAAATTTTTTATATGAATGTACATTTTTATCCTTCATTTATTATTGTGTTAACTTTATTCTTATGAGGTATTTCCTCTAATCATTTTTATAAGTAACTTTCTCTCTTTTAGGCATGATCCTTAGTATAAGAACTTTTTTCTTATGTCTCAAAATTTAAATTACTTTTTCTTTTTTTACCCTTATTACATATATATCTTTATATTAATTATCATCCTCCACTCACTGTTAATTTTCTTTCATTTAATCATTTATTATTCATTCTCTCTCATTTTTTATACTCATTCTCTCTTATATTTTTTTACTCATTCTCTTTCTTATGTTCTTTTCATAAATAGGGGCATATTTTGGGGAAAAAAATGACATTTTAACATATTTATTATTTTTAACTAATCTTAACCGCTAGTTTGTTTGCGCAATCAGGGAAATAGTTTTTTATAAGAAGGATTGGAGGGAATATTATGTATACTCCTCTAGCATATTTCATATAGACTAAGAAAAATCTTAAACTTTATTAACCTTTTCATAAAATTCAACAACTTTCAAACTTTACCCCTATTTAATACTCCTTATGTTCCTATATATAAGAGCTTTTTTTTTTTTTGAATGGGCTTGTCCCTAAATGTAAGATCTCTTTTGAATTTGTCTCAATGATAATTCTCTTTTTCTCATTTTGCTCTCAATTAATTATTATACTACGTACATTCTCTTTCATCATTTTCTTATTATTACTCCCTCTCTCTCACCCATTCATAAATAGGGGCTTTTTTGGAAAAAATAAAATTAAAATTCCTACATAATTATTACATTTAATTACTTTTAACTATTTTTTAGATTCTTGTGACTTGGTTGAAAGACTCTTATATAGGGACGGAGTATACATTATACCTCATAACAACAAAATTAATACAATAATAAATGAAGGGTAAAATTAAACGTTCTTATAAAAAGTTTCTCTCCTTACCCTATAAATAGGACCAAAATTTATCTTTCTTTCTGCCCTATAAATAAGACCAAAGGAGTATTAGATAGAGATAAAGTTGAAAAATTATTGAATTTTACGACATAGTTAATGAAGCTTAATATTTTCTTGTATGTGAAAAACATGTTGGAATTGCCTAATAATTAGGATTAGAGGAATAACACTTTAAAACAAAATATGTCACAAAAAAAGAAAGTCAAACTTCTAATACAATAGCGACTGGGAATTTGAACTAAACTAAACCGAGTGGATATATATAATCGTACTCATAGTCTAATGTCTTCCCCAATCCATACAGACATACCTACCCTTATTTTAGGGTGTGTTTGATTAGTGGTTTTTGGAGGGGAGAGGTGTTGCTCCTCGGTGAGAGGTTATGTGTTCGATCTCACTTATAATATCGGCCTGTTAGTACATGTTGCCTTAAATAAGAAAAAAGGACTAGATAGGCCAACTCATAGTCAAGGATTAGCATATTCTTTCTGCTGTAGTTAGATTAACTTTCGTATTTGATATCATCCACACTTTTGAAGTATTGATGGTGATCTTCCAAACCATTCCGAGTCATCAGTATAGTGATGGGGACTTACACTAGCTAGCTAGGTGCATCACATTGGCAATAATTGTTTTAATTTGTTTTTTCAAGAAAGATGTTCCAGTTGGCTCCAAAATTGGCAAGTTCCACAATTATCGGGAAAAGGACAGTTGGCGAAGAAATTATTACAATTCACATTATTCATCATCCGTGTTTAAATTGGATTTGGATCCTATAGTTCGCTTCTCTCTTTTTGTCTCAAAATATACTATTTTAATGTAAAATATATAAACTTCTCACTTTTTTTTTAAAAAAATAACATTGATCACTCTGAAGTATTTTTTAAGTATAAGTTAGTATGCTGTAATATTTTTTCAGTAATATTCAGTATCCTGAACTAATTTTTTAGGATCTTGAAAAAATATTTTAATGAACTGAATGGTATTGAAAAATATTTCAGGATGGTCAATATTATTTCTAAAAAAAAAGTGATAAGGTTGTTTATTTTACACAAAAATAATGTATTGAGAGAAAAGGACATGAGCGAATCGTAAGGGAAAAGGAGAGGATACAAATTTGTTCAAATTGGTAGGTCACCGGCCAATCCAACTTCCTATTTTATTTTATTTTTTTTCATTTCTTCTTTTTGTTTTTCATTCACACTTTGCCATCATCAATACAGTTATATTTAAATCCGCTGTTTGTATATTTTGTCCATTTTATTTTTCCTCAACTTCTGGCCGGATATCATTTCAACCACTGTTAGATCAAAAAATAAGCGGTTTATATTTGACATTTTATAAAATAATTTTTTCAATATTTTTTACAACAATTTTAAAATATCAATGATCTAAGTTTAGTAGTTTGAATTTATTTATTTATTGGTTTTTTTTGAAAAACTCCATATTCAGCATCATTGCACAACCTTAATTAGTTCCAAAACTTGTGCATTTATAAAGAGATGATTTGGGTATATGTTTGTCTTTGCATTAGAATGTGTGCAAAAACAAATACACCTATGGACATGGTGTTTAGATGAACTTATTTTAGTTGATTTTACATTGTATGAAATAAACATATAAGGGGAACTTTATCTCAATTTGTGTAAAAATGCTTTTCAAAAGCAGTTTTTAAGCCAACTCATTGTTTTCCACCTCATCTCTTTTAAATTGAGATGATGATAACTTTGGATGATTTAATGTCAAATGCAAAATGATATTTTCTAATAACCCATGATGGTCTGATAGGTCGAATCACAATTCAAAACAAGTCATGAAATTATCACTAATTCATAGCATGCAACACCCACACCCACAAACACTTGTGAATAATGTAAATTATCCATTTTTTTTGTGGAAACAAAAATCTTATCCTGTATAAAGAGTACAAGTTACTTGTATATCTTGATTTTGGCCACCTAGCAGCATCTTGGTTCCCTTTATTCTTTTTTCTCATATACTTCGTTTTCACACGTTCAGCGGTTGACAAAGGCTTTTCATGCTACAAAATGAAAAACTTTCCCACGCTTTTCAACGTGCCAATTAATACCCCATGCTTCATAAATCAAATCCTATGACTTTATATTGAAAAGCTCAAGGTGTAACTACACTGTATTACTGCTACTGCTACTACTACTCTCCTTTTGCTTCTTCAACCGATTCCAGAAATCTCCAAGTAGTTCTTAGAACCACGGAAAGCCCTTGGGCTTCATCAGTTTTTGTGTGCAGTGATCTTTGAGAGTTTGTTGATCCATGTCATAAAAGATTTGGCAGAATTTTACGTTAGCTGTTGTGGGCTTAACTCAACCTTCCTCCTTTATTTGGGTTTGAAACCGGCTATAAAACATTGGCTTTGTTGTTGCTGTTGCTGCTTTTTGGTGATATTTGAGAGTATATTCATGTTCTTGAGGTCTTCAACTGAGCGTCTTATACTGCTATAGTTTCAGAGGCTGCCTTCAGGTTCTTCAAAATTATTCAGCGCCAGTTAGTAGAATCAAATGAGCAATTCTTTGCAGTTAGGCTTTTACATCACAGTTTCCTGCATCGCCTTTGTCATTTCCAAGATCATTATCTCAGTCCTCCTCTACAAAAGATGGAAAAGAAAGCACATGATTCACGAAGAAGGCTATGCAGGTAAATCAGAAACTATGAAAAATACATGCGTGCATACACACAGGGGAAAACCAGGCTATGCAGGTAAATCAGAAACTATGAAAAATACATGTGTGCCTACACAGAGGGGAAAACCAGTTTGCAGTTACCCATATTTTCTCTCAATTTTTAATTTGTTATTTGTGTGTTTTTCTCTCTCAACTAAAACCTTTAACTTTGCTTTGTTAGCATCATTAGCCCTTGTAACTTTACTCAGTTAGCATTGCTAGCTCCAGGCTAACAGCACTAACAAAGCAAAGTTAAAGGATTTAATTAAGAGAGAAAAACACACAGATACTAAATTAAAAATTGAGTGGAAGTATAGGTACCTGCAAAATAGTTGTCCGTACACACAATCAAGCTATAAGAAAAACAGACACGATACAATAGCTTAGGGCCTACAATGGAATTGATTTTGATGGAAATGGATATGGATATGGAAATGGAAATGAGGTTTAAAAATAAGTTTGGTATATCATGGAAATGAGTCCTAATTTATATGTGAAAAGACCAAAATGCTTTTATAATTAAAAAAATAAAAAATCTCTCTCCTTTGTAATAAATTAAAAATTTTAGGCTTATAGTATGAAATTTTAAAGGAAAAATATAAAAAAAAAAATTTTAAAAAAATTGGAACCCGGACCGGTTCATCGGTTTCCGGGCAGGACAGGCCGGTCCGGTCCGGGTTCCTGAACCTGGGTCTCATCACAGAAAGGGTAAGGTTGGAATTGAAGACATGGAATTGCAAATCTTAGCTATTTGGGTGGAATTGAGTTTAATGGAATTGACCCCATTTGGCTTCCATATGGAATTAAATTCCATTAGTATTTCTTTGTACCAAACATGCACAACTCATGGAATTGAATTCCAATTCTAATTCCATGCCTTCAATTCCACCGTATCAAACAGGGCATTAAATTGTACTGAAATGATACATAACTAGATATGTTTTCCTATGTATTGCATGGAACCTAAAGAATGAATTGTATTGTCCATTTCTTGTGACTAGTATGGCTTGTGAGGGATTTATAGTTTCATGTCTTGCATCTATGCCAATGTCTAAGCTTTTTGGCTGACATCCAGTAATGGAATGGCACAGGTGGGAAGATGGTGATATTTAGGTCTTCGGTTCTGCAATCCCTCGAATCTGATACGATGTTGAAGAAGACATTGAGCCTGAATAATATGGAGGTGATTGGGTGTGGTGGTTATGGGATGGTTTATAAACTGAAAATAGATGACTCAAAAGCTTTTGCAGTGAAAAGACTGAACAGAGGAACTGCAGATAAAGGATTTGAGAGGGAGCTGGAAGCAATGGCAGACATAAAACACCGCAATATTGTAACTCTTCATGGATATTATACTGCTCCATATTACAACCTCCTCATATATGAGTTGATGCCTAATGGAAGTTTGGATAATTTCCTCTGCAGTATGTATTTCTTGCCTTTAGATCCTCTCTATTCATACACGAGAATGTGACTATGCATGGGACTCATGTTATAATTACACCAATTCACCTTTTTCTTTGGTTTAATATTAATGTTAGTCCTTACAGTTTGATAGAATTTTGGCTTTGGTCTCAGTTTCAAATTGTTGGTTTTGGCTCCTATAGTTTCGTAAGGATTTGGTATGAGTTTAAATATAGATACCAAAATCAAAACTCGTTAAAAGTATAACTATTAACTTTGATATGGACTGATCTAAAGTGGAATGTGATGCAGGAAGAGCAGAGCAGAAGAAAACTTTAAATTGGTCAGCAAGATATAGAATAGCTATAGGTGCTGCTAGAGGAATATCTTATCTTCACCATGACTGTATCCCTCACATAATCCACAGAGATATCAAGTCAAGCAATATATTGCTGGACGAAAACATGGAGGCTCGAGTTTCTGATTTCGGATTAGCCACATTGATGGAACCAGACAAAACCCATGTTTCCACAATTGTGGCTGGAACTTTTGGATACTTAGCTCCTGGTATAGATACAACACAGCTAATTAGTCTTTGCTTCAACCTTCCATGTCAGAGTAAAAAATTTATAAGATTTTTTTTTTCCTGCAGAATATTTTGATACAGGAAGAGCAACATTCAAGGGGGATGTCTACAGCTACGGAGTTGTACTACTGGAGCTTTTAACTGGGAGAAAACCCAGTGACGAAACATTTGCGGAAGAAGGAACGAAGCTTGTCACATGGGTAAGACAAACTCTAAGAAAAATCTGCACTATGATTTATATTTAACAGAAAAGTTTGAGTTTCACAACCTCATTAATGATTTAGGTTATTCAAATGATCATACAGACTGTAAGAATGCCCACATAGAAGTGTAAATTGAATACCACTAGAAAGTTTACCATCATATTTGAATTTTCTATGAAATTATTAAAAGCTCATTTTAAAAATCATCAAACCGATCAGAAATGCAACATTGGCATTTGAGAAAAAAACAGAAAATATATACTGTGAAATGCATAACATCTGCTATATAACTTCTCCATCATCATGGACCAGGGAACTGAAATGGAACAAAATCGTCTTAAAAAAATGATCAAACTTCATAACTTGTATTTAAAGCTTTAGAATGAGACTTACATCTGTAAAGTAAATTGCTGTTATTTTTGGGGCAGGTGAAGGCTGTTGTTCAGGAAAAGAAGGAGGAACTAGTTCTTGATGATAGGCTAGGGACCTGTCCAATGCAAGAAGTTAACAATGTGTTCAATATTGCCATGATGTGTCTTGAATCGGATCCCTTGAAGAGGCCAACAATGGAAGAAGTCGTCAACTTGCTTGAGCAAACGAAGCCGGACAAACTTGCTACAGCTACCTGATGTTCACTTGAAGGCCAAACTGGACTGTAGTTCATAAAACATAAACTGACACACCCTTGAAATTTAATTTATTCAGAAACACCCTCTAATAACATAACTGTTAATGGAGCTAATACTCCGCATTTTTTCTCATGGGAAACTCCAAAAAGCCTAATTTATCCGAAGGCCTAGCTTATGCTTAAGACAAGCTAAAACTGAGGGGGACATGCCTATTATGTTTACAATGAGAGGGGCAAACTGCAGGTTCTAGAAGCTTCAAGGTATGTTCTCCTATGAAGTGAAACTAGAGGAGTAGATGATTGGGTTTTGAAACGGGAGGTGAATGTATTTTACTATCTCTCTCTCTCTCTGTTTTTTTTGTAATTATATGGAGCTTTGTACAGAAACAATACAGTGATGTGCATTCCCAATCAGATTAAGTGCTTGTTTGGAATGATGATTAGAGCCTTTAAAAGCATTTTTTCAATCATGATTTACGGCGTATGAGATATGCATGTAAGAGAAATTTTGTTTCAATTTGCGTAAATAACCATTTTTGAGGTACCCAATTGGGATCCCAAACAAGCACTAAGTTGAAAGAACTATGAAGAAAGGATGTACTTATCCCCATGGATGCGCAACTAAGAAGAAATAGAAGATAAGTTAAAAAGGGTGTAGAAATTACACTTCTTTTTCTTTATTGTCCAGAAAGCTTGTGCTATAGTATTGCTCCTTTTGTCTTTCACATAAGACCTAATTAACTAATTTGAATAGATTAAGGATGTTACTAAGTTAGTTAGTATGATATGTTTTTTTCTAAAACACCTTAATCATCTTCCTTAATTCCCTCCCTTCCTACTTGATTATTATTGAGGGAATATCAATATGGTTAATTAAAGAAAAAAATGATAAATATGTGAAATAGGTCTTACATTTAGGACCAAGATCAACTCCTCTAGTTACATCCTACATTAAGAACCAAAGGAGTAGTATATTTTCAGGTGAACAAACAAGATCCTCTGCTTGTGATATGAAATAAGCTAACAAGTTAAAAAATCGCAAACTTGACATGAAAAGTATGAATAGATGAGCATATGATATCAACATATTATCACGTAATGAACAATACAATTCCTCATCTCTAACAGGGGTTGTTTGATAGTCCCAAACTGTTCATAGAAAAATCACAATTGAGGAAAGATAAAAAACCTGGATACATAAAACAACAGAGCCATCATCTCTACAAACAGAGGATACATGATAATGCATGAGGAGAGGACATAATATACTTTCCTCTACTTGAGTACTTTTAACAAGCCATCAGCAACTGAAGCTTTCAAGGTCGGAGAAACAGGATTATCTCCAAAAAATACATCAAAAAGTGCGGAAGCGACATTTACAGATTCAATTGTAGCATCCGCTGCTGATGGAAGCCCTTGAAATGAGACAAAAACCTGAAACCACATGAAATCTAGTTAAAGTAATATCATAAATGCAAGAGTGAAGACAGAGATGGAAAAGAAAAAGACATCAAAGTTAGTTTGAAGTCCAAGAGGCATCTGAAACAAATTCAAAAACTAAAATAATATAAAAATAAATTTAAGATATACATACAAGCAATTTAGAAGGGTCCAACCAAGTCAAAAATATGAAAGTTCCTTTCTTGAGAGAACGATTATGAAAGACACTACGGAATGTGGACAAAGCAGCATCATCTTCCGGTGTTGGTGCTTTAATTCTCGGCGAGATGGCCTCATCTAAGGCATCCCAGAAAGTTTTACCATCAACATCTCTGACAAGAATAATTTGCAATGATTTCTCAGAGGGAGCTGCAATCAAACAAAGGGATCCTCATGAGCTTTAATCTTTTTATAGCTTTAATTAAATAGCAGCATTGTGAGAAATTAAGTTTTGATAATTAATAAAGTCACTACATTGATAAATGGTCTTGAACATGGAAGAATTCCCTTGAATTACATCTACTGGTTGCCCTTGCCAAGCATTCAGTTGACTTGTGATGGATTGATTTAGATACAATCCAGCAGCATACACCTTGACGCCGATGATTGCAAAAACCTTCTCTCTGTATCCTGAAATTATGATTTTCCACCATAACTTATAATAGAAAGGAAAGAATGCTTACCATTTCAGTGGAGCTAACTATATAAAGACAAGAATTCTAGGTGTTAATAAAATGCAGATAAAGTATGACTACATTTCAAAAACTTCTAGGCCACAACTCCCTAAAGTTCAATTGCCCTGTCCAAACATGTGTTTAATGAGTTTGAGTAACTAACCAGTTCCAAAAAGCGTCAACGAGTTTGAGCACCCTGGCAAACTCAAAGACGTCTGAAATTTCTCTTTTGTTGCTGGTTCCTCTACGTATTCTGCATTTATGGCTGCAGTAATCCATTACAAGTATAGAAGATGTCAATTTTTAATGAGTTAGTGAGACTCAGAGAGAAAGAAGAAAACTCCGTAGTAGTTGAACCTCTACTCCTGCCTCCACCCGCACCAAAACTAGAATATAGCAATCCAGGACCAGTGAATTAAGTTTTGAATTTTTGAGCAAAAGAAAAAAAAAGTTTTGAATTACTTTGTACTGCATATAATTCTTCCACAAAGAAAATTGGAAAGTTAAATATAGAAATGGTAAGATAAGACTGGAGAAAAAGCCTTATAAATTTTAGGATTCTATGATTATGAAAGGAACCAAAAGACTTGAGTACCCTTGGCCTTTAGTAGACCAACTTCGCTAGACAAATGATTAACAGTCATTCTAATCTTGCTTGGATTTCTGCCAATAGTCTGGCCAGGGGAAGAAAGACTAAAATAACAGGGCAGTATTTGGTGGTTTGAATTGACATTGAATAACGTCTTGAGCAAAGGTCCATGCAGCATGATTTTCAATAGAAATCATAACATTTTACAAGCAACATGATAGTAGCCAATGTCATTTTGTCTCAGACACCAAGAGGATGCCAAATTCGAAAAAAAGTTAAGCCAGATAAAACATGGAAGCTAAATTTAACAAAGTGAAAAAGTTCATTTTTATGTTGCCAATAAAAATAATGATAAAGTTAGAAATTAAAAGATCTTATCGCCAATATAATAGTGCATAAATAAAACCTCATAATTTTAACAGGGGTTAAGGGTTTGCCCTGAAAATTTTCACCAAGAAACAATTTTATCCGAGAAGTTTTTTAGGGGTAATTATTCCGGTTAATTTTGACTGTTAGTTAATCAAATATGTTAGATTGACAATCCACATGTCATCACGTCATTTTTGTTTAAATGCAAATTTACTTTGAAAGTTTTAAATCTAACTTTAAAAAAAGATGAAATAAATGGCACATAGACTTCCAAAGTAAATTTGTACTTTAAGAAAAATGATATGAATGAGATGTGAACTGCTAGCTTAGCATATTTGATCAACTACAGTCAAAATTAATTGGGATAACGCCAGGGCAAAATTGCCCCCAAAAACCTTGCAGGCCCTTAACCCTTTTATCAATACTATTAAAATATCTTCCGAGCTTTTTCTACTTAAAGATTGCAAATAAAAATAATGATATAGTTAGATATTATTTTATAATGAAGTATGACAATTTTCATAATTGGAGCTCTTTTCTTCTGACATTTTTTACTATTAAATCACTCTCCAGTTCGGCATTGCTGTCGATTTCAAAAGCAGAAAGGGGATTCCAGAAGAAAATCAGCAACTTCTCCCTTGCATGCGCGTATAAGGAAGCAATTGAAGAACAACCCAACCAATAATTCACAAAATTGGAAGATAAAAAAGAAACATCATACGAGAACAAAAATAAGCTGAGTGCCCAAATGCAAATACCCGAAGACGAAGACGAAGCAGAAACTTCCTGGAATTGGCCTTGTCGTCTGCTACTTTTGTAGAGAGAGAAATGCAGATGGCTCAATTGAGGTCTTGATTTTGACGATTTAGTGAGCAAACCAATCCTGGGAACAGAATTGCCGTAGGTGAAGTGGAATGGTAGTTGAAGCCACAATGCAGTGGAAGTTGCAGTAGCTCCGAACATTTTTATTTTTGAAAGCTGAAGAAACAATCGTTAGGTCCAAAGGCAAAAATTATAGCACTCCTGACTCCTCTCCTCTGAGCTTCTCTCGTCTTGCTTCGCTCAGTTGTTCGGAAACGGAAAATAATTGAAGCATTTCAATGTCCATAAATAGAGTCGGCTAATTTCTGCCATTGTTATAAATATTCTTCCTTTTTTTTTTTGCCAGCGTTATAAATATTCTTCTACCATCCATAACTACGAGTATTAACTAACTCAATAAAATGAGATAAATTAGTTAAAGTTGTAAAATTATTTTTAATTTACATTTTTTTACTTATAATAATCACTATTTTTAAATATTTTTATATTATATTATTTGGACATCATTACAAAGTTATATATAAAATAGTTCAATTAAATATTAATTTAATAAATAAAAAAACTTATGCTAAATTATTGGGATAATTACATTCAAGTTCCACATTTAAAAAAAAAATGAAAAAATAATCTCTAAAATTGTTAATGACAAGTTGGGGAACGTTTGTTGACAACTTTATTAATCATTTTTTCATTTTTTTTTGTGTGGGATTTGAATATAATTATCCCTATTATATTTGATTCTAAATATTGGAGTCAATTGATGATTATCTTAATCAAACTCATACATATGAATGAATTATACAACTCTTATATATATTTAGGACGATAAAGTGTGAAATCACTTCTTCAAATCAATACTGTAAATAATTATAGTGCTCGTTTGGAATAGCTTATTTTTGTGTAATAAGTATTTATAAATCGTGATTCACGGTATACGAGATAAGTATGTGAGAGGAGTTTTATCTCGGCTTGTATAATAAGTGACTTATTGTCTAAAATTAAGTGATACTAAACATGCACTATTCTTTATAAAAATTATAGGTGTGAATGAATTATTCACCTTTTATATTTAAGATTGGAAAGTGTGGAATCACCTCTCCAAATCAATACCATATATATAAACAAACCCCCTATGTGGATTAAGCTCCTACTCATTGGATCTCCAACTCACAAACATGGCTTCATCTTCTAAACCTTCTCTCTTCCTCCTCTCTCTCAAAATTTTTATTGTTTACAATTTTGTACTGTCCTTCACGGAGTCAGCCAAAAAGCAAGCCTTCATTGTGGAACTTATGCACCGTGATTCCTCAAAATCTCCATTCTACAATCACTCAAAACCGTGATCAGTTTATCAGAAAGTGAACAATATTGTGCGTCGTTGGTCCTTTCAATGTGTGAACTGTAGTTTCTTCCCCAATGTTGAACTAGCTCTTTATGGCGATTCAGAATGGAGCTTTTGGAGAATCACGGTGTACGAGTTCCACACGGAATCCATGTTTGGTTAATTATGCCTTGGTAAGCGATAAGAGATTGGGGGTGTCAGCTGCAACTTGTCAGTTGCACCCTTGCTTCCCATCAATTTTTGGCCCTTCCTAAATGCTCTTTTTTTAAGTTCTTTTTACTACTCCCTCCGATCCTAATTATAAGATAAAGTTGATTTTTTTAGAGAAATTAAGGAAGCCAATTAAATTACTTTAGAGTATTTATATTTTTAGTATCCTTAGATTATATATTAGTTTATTAGTCAAATTAATTAGTTTGGAGAAAAAAATAAAAATAAAAATATTCTAAAGTAATTTAATTGACTTCCTTAATTTCTCCAAAAAAGTCAACTTTATCTTATAATTAGGACCGGAGGGAGTATTAGATTTTTGCCCATATGTTTGCTCCTCAATATTAGGGCCTTTCCCAATTGTTTTCTCATGGTTCTTTTTAATTTAGAGGCTTAAATCTTTGAAACATTGTCAATAACTGAAAAAAACTCTATTTTTTGTTCATAAATTTTAAAATGTCATTTATTTCATGTAGAATTTAATGATAAAATGAATCACAAAAAATGACCATACAAGATTTGTTAATTCAATGTTTTTACCTGTTATAAACACCTTTTTGAGGTAGCTTGCATATCGTCAACACTTGTTGTGAGTATAGCACAGTCTCACTTCCTTGCTTGGTCCATACATCAACACGTTCAAATTGTAGGTCAACTACTGCCTCTTCTCATACTTGTATGCTTCCAATTTATAACAAAAATCTTGTGGCAATATATTAAGGGTATGTTTGTTTTAACGATCTGATTGTTTATAAGTTGCTTTCCACATAGATCGAAACACAACTCTTCTCACATACTTACCTTGTATACCGTAAATTACGATTGAAAAGCTGCTTTTAAGCATTCCAATCTCTCATCCAAACGAGCACTAAATGCTGTTTCCAGCATCTATGATTTTGTTGCCCTACAACATGTCCTACCTTTGTGTGTGACATTGAAACGTTCAATTTCTAAGAAAATTAGGGAAACGTCTAGCTTCAATAATTTTCGGAACCAATCAATTCATACAGATGTTTTGTGATGATTTCTTTGTTGATCTAAGTTTATAAAAGATTTAATAAACTTTTATGTTGAATCTCAAGGTCTAACACAACCTTCCCTCTTTACCTAGATTTGAGATAAGCTATTAAACATAGGGGGAGGTGGAATAGCATCTAATGAAGAGAAAATAGTAGAGAATCATTTGAGATGGTTTGAACTCGTTCAAATAAAGGCCATTGGATGGGTCAGTGTGAGGAGGGTTGATCAAGTGGTATAGAGTTCTCTAAAAAGAGATAAAGGAAGACTGAAACAGACACTTAATGAAGTTATAGAGTAGGATCTTCTGATTAATAATTAGTAAACTGAGTTTTCGCCAAAATGCTTTCGCTTATGATTTTGAAGCGGTCTTCACTCCTATTGCCACACAAGACTGGGACCATTATCGTTTTACGTTGGAGGGAACAAGTGTAGGAGACCCAAGACTTGAATATAAATCAGGTAATTAATGATGCAATTATCCATGGCTTTCTATTGCAAACTAATGTTTATGGATTTGGATTTGTTTGTTTCTCATATCTTTGCCATATTTGATATATAATTTAAACGCCCGCGATCTAATATTTTAATTTTGTTTGGGAGAATTTTTCTTTTTTGTTTTTATCATTTTGACTTGGTTGTAATACACTCTCTAAATTTTAAATTTGATGTAATCCAATCCCTAAAGTGTTAACTCAGACATAACTTAGCCACCCCTTATATTTAACAATTTAAAATATTAGTCCCTATATTTAGAGGATTAAAACAATATATTTTATAAAACTTAGATACTAAAGATGTAAATGTTTTAAACTATAAGGATAAAATTGTAGTAAGTTTAAATTCAAAGATTGAGTTTCAATTGAATTAAAATTATAGAAATTGAATTACATTAAGTCAATGTTTAAGAATGAGTCACACCGAATCATAACTTTGTGGACCAAAGATTAATTCACCATGTGGTATATGTGTGCACGAGCATTTTTTTTCCAATTTTCATTTAGTATTTTGTTGATCATACAAAGAGAGTAGGGTTAATGAATTGCAGAGAAGGAGAGTAATATAATAATTGATAAGGTATCAACAATGACTTATCTCCCACAAGATCTGACGGACAAGTTGGAAGCAGGAGTTGCAGGAGTGATTCACCCAAAAATTCCGACGACTTCGTGTTAAATACTTCGACCTTTGCTATTAATAATCAGAAGAAGGCTTTGAAGATATTTTGCCTTCCATTATCACTTAGGGGTGATAAATTCCTATTTTTATTATATATTTTCATATTTTATTTAAGAATTTTGTTAAAATAATTGAGTTTAAAATATTTTATTTATAATAAATTAAAATTAAGAATAAATACATTAAATTAAGATTAAAAAGGGTAATATTTTTAAAATAATTATAATTACTTTTAATAATTGATTTTTAAGAATATTTGATATTAATTTAATTATTTTTAATTATAATTACTTGAAAAATTGGATTAAAACTGAAAATGGTAGTTTAGGGTTTAAAGTTCAGAAATGACAGTTTAGTACCACAAATTTGCAAAATCACAGTTTGGTTTCGACAAAGCACCAGCGTTTTGGAACATTGGATTAGGTCAGAGAGCTTCTACTGGCGGACAAAAACACAGAGTAGCAGCCGCAAACTGGGGAATATTGGACCTTCGTCTTCTTCACCAAGACCTTCGCTATCTCTTGCTCCGTTCTTCTCCGTCGCCGGCCACGTCCCTTTCTCCATTGTCGCCGGCGACCTTCAAGTATACCAGCCAGGGCCGAGACAGAGCTTTAGCGGCGAGAGAGAAGGGCGAACCTTCCATCCTCCACCGTCACTACCATCCTTCCTCCTCATCATCGATTCGATCTCTGGTGACAACGAATCCACCATTTCCTTCACTTTCTTCCCACCCTGTCATCACCTTCACCTTGAGCTCGTGTTTCAGCAACAGAGGAGAGCATTTCCAGATTGATTACGGATCTTCAAACTTGGATTTCACCCTCAGCCGAGAGACTCCATCTTTACTTCTTCACTTTCTTGTCAATTCCTGTATTCCTCTTCCATTATCACTCACCACTTTTCCATCGATCTTTAATCTGTCATTTGTAACTGTTTCTTCATGGCTGAACCGTTAGTGAAGGTGACTGCTTTTTAATGGCTGGTTTCACGGTAGTCTGTGGCTGAGCTCATCTTTTCCTAGAGCAATGAGTTGATTCTTGAGCTTAGGGTTGAAACGAAAGTATTCCACTATCCAATGTCTATATTTAATCTTTGGTATTAGTTAAATTCTAGGTTTACAATTTAATTAGTAGATTTGATTGGAGTTTTGTATGGGTTCTATATAATTCTTGAGACGATATGGGTATTTGGTTTTAACTTTGTACACTTGACATTTTGAATTTAAGTAGTAATTTTTTATATAATGATTTGATTAAGCTTGTGTTTGAAATTGTTATGAATATATTATGCTTGTAATGTAAGAGTTCTTGATCTCTCGTGTCTTAAATATCTTTCAACTCAGGAGCTCAGAGCAACTACTTGATTGGATTTGATATTTTCAATAATCTTGTTTCCTTTAAGCCCAAAGATTGCTCCCTATAATTTTGATGAAAGCTAATCAATTGTCTGCGTTTTTATGTCATACGATCAGTTTGTGGTCACTTTGCTCAAGAATGATAAGTTCATGTTATTTTAAGAGCACTCAAAGGATGATTGGAAACAACATTATGAATAAAATATCATACTTGATATATTTAAAAAGTAGCCTTCTTGTTGACAAGGGATAGGGTTTTTCCCTTATTTCTAGTTTGAGTTTGTATTAAGTCTTTCTGATTGAAATTTAATGAATTCTAGATTTCACTCAAAAAAAAAAATAAAAAAAGTAGCCTTCTAAATACGTTTTCAGGTCATGCTATTCTTGGGAAAATAACTGAAAAATCTTACATTATTAAATTTAATTTTTTGCCAAAAAATACATGAAATTTGTTTAAAGACTCATGTATAGGGTTGGAAATAGGCTAGGTTAGGCTAGGTTTTGCCTAAATAAGCCTGGGCCTACAACAAAAATTCAAAGCCTGAGCCTGTATGTAGGCTTTTTTTTAGGCCTGAGCTTGGGCCTTCAAAAGGCCTGATAAGGCCTAAAGCCTGTTTGAAGGCCTACTTAAAATATAGGGCTTTAAATAGCCTTTAAAGCTTACGCCTCCAAATTCATATATAACCCTTCATACTTATATACAATCCCACATTATATCTTAAAAGCCTAACATTTATTCTTGTAGTAATATTAAGGCTTTGAAAGGAAAAGAAAATAATGTCTAGTGACAACATTTATTAGAGCAAATAAGAATAGAAAAAACTAATCGTCTGTTGACTAATGAGATATATTTTTTTAAAATCGACTAAGAATAACAAATAATATGTAAAACTAGATTTTTACCTCTTTTACTCTTCCCATGTAAATTGGGACAAACTGCTCTTATTAAGATTATAATATTTCATTTGACACTAAAACAAACTCATAACAATTATTGTGCTTTAGTGGAGGGCGCAAATTAGGGGAGAGAAAGTGAGTTTGTGTTGCCATCTCGAGAAACTGAAGAGAAGAGAGGTAAGGATGAATGATTTATGAGAAAGCAATGGTTGAGTGTAATGACGATGAAATATAAAACTTAAAATTAAGATTAAGTTGGTAAATTTATAAATAATTTATAAAATTATTTAGATGATATTATATATACTTATATAATAGTATAAATTTTAAAAACAAAAGTTAAATAGGCCAGGCCTGTAGGCTCGTAGGCTAGACTTTATAAAAATAGGCCTAGCCTATTTATCTAAATAGGCCTAACAATATACCTGAGCCTGAGTCTGACCTATTTACTAAATAGGCTAGGCTAGGCTATATGTAGGCTAGGCCGTAGGCCCCTATTAGAGGCCTGACCTATTTCCATTCCTACTCATATACCATAAAATATTAAATTTTCTCGAAACTTTAAAAATTCATAACTAATTCATCATAACTCTAGAATTAATGGTTCAAAGCTCTATTTAAAGCCCTTGATAAGCCCTATTAAAGAAAATTAAGACACACGGGTTAACCTTGATCTCATTTAGTCCAAAAACCAAAGTTTATCAAGACTGGTCAGTATCATCTCACGGGAATTTTCAAGAAACGTCACACTATTTTGAAAATACGTACGTATCTTTTAATCTGCAAATCCAAAAATTATTCTAAAAAACTTTTGAATTACGGATAGTGTTAAGATTCAGATATTGGACTTTTATTGAGTTTTATATATTTTGTTGGGCTAAATTATACAAAACATTCTTAAATTTTTTGGGGTAGTTGCATACAACTTCCCTGATATTTGAAAGTTTAAATTTAGCGTCCATAATCTTTTATTTTTTTTATTATGGACCTCTTACCGTTAACTTACCATTATCTTTTTGACATAAGTTGTCACATCATATAATAGAAGACCTATCGTATCTTATGTGGCATCCTACTTGATATTTTGTTGGGATTGGTAGGCATAACGAAAAATTAAAATTAAAAATTTTTTCCAATCCCGACTGCGGATCTGTCAGCGGCATTTAAATCAAGTAATAGAAAAATGTAACTTTCTTATGTGTTTAGTCTTTCTTTTCAATCTCAAGGAACTAACAACTTGGATCAGCTTCCTCTACCAGTATCCACATGAATAAGAATCCAACACGAACATCGTGCTAGCGCTGCCAACATCCCTCTCTAGAGTTTTTTTCCCTCAGGGCTCTCTATCCATCTTTTTCATCATCTTTAGAAAATCCTAGCTCACCCTTTTTAAATAACTAATCAGGGTTTTCTATTTTATGATGGATATTGGATTTTTAAAATTAATCTTAATTAGTTTCAAAATCCATATCATATCAATTAACACTTAATTGCCTTTTGATAAGAAAATAAAATAAATATGGTTTAATTAAATCTGTTCAACAGTTTTAATTTAACCTATTTATTGAATCTGAATAAAGAGCTAATGAAAATAGATTTAATTTATCTTTATAAATTAAATATGAGATATTATATCTTTGTCGTGTTAGTCATTAAATTTAATTTATTAGATAAAACTAAATTTAAAACCAACACAATAATACATATATGTATATTTAATATTATTAATTTTTTTTTGAATATATAAATATATATATTCGTCTATCCTAAATTAACCATTACATTCATTAAATTTAGACATATCTTATATTCAATGAATCTGGACATTATAGCTCGTGTTGAACTGTTTTTGTGTGCGATCCAATAGGCTAATATGAAGCTGGCAGTGTGCCAATGACTATACTAGCCCACAAGTCATAAGCGGCCTCTAGCAAGACATTACAACTACTCAATTCATATGAGGATCGATAAACCGATGCAACCTGTTATACAACTATATCATGTCTCTTTTGTCACATGATATTTCGGTCAAGGATGATACATAGAGAATGTCATCCTCTCATTCCTGACCATTACTTTATCGATCCTTGAATAGTCTGACTATAGAAATGGAAACTTCTTTCCATCGTAGTACGACCATATATTTCTCAGACTCACTCATCGAGAGGCCCAATAATATCTCTCTACTAATGTGAGGGACAAATTTCATCTTGATCGTTCACATTCCTCTGCATGAAAACCATTAAGCCTGAACATAGCCTTTATCATCACCTGGTCAAAGGAGACTTTTGACTAGGCCAAAGCTGAGCGACTCTCATGTAGGAATCTATGATAATCTTAGGTCAAAAGGGCATAGTGGTGTGGTTATATATGAGACAAGCTTATGACTTGATCTATGCAGCTTTCTCATAGCGGATCGGTCCAACACCTTGTACTCTTACAAGTGCTTAGGACTTTGATTCGTATCTCCATACTTCTTCAAAGTCATATTGGTCTTATTTCATCTTTGCTCCCGCATAGATGATCGACTACTGACATTTAGGACAATTATTATGATTTATCCAAGGATAGTCATCACAGTGAACATGCAAATAATATGATAACAAAATGAAAAATTTCATTGAATAACAATGTTCAAAGTACAATGATTGGTCCCTAGGACATAATTTCCAACATCTATGTAGGCTATTAATTTTATAGTAATTATATCATTTTTACTTAAAGGTTAAAATTATTTTATCATTAAAAAAATCAAAAAAAAAATTAACTTCCTCTTTATTCCCTTTGCATCAAGCGTCTGCGACGCCCCATTTTAATTCTTAGAAATCCCTCAGCATTGAAACATCTCAAGATCATATTCGAACACTACAAAAAAAACGTGATTTAGTAGCGGTTAAAAATAGGTATTAGTAGCGGTTCTAACCGCTACAAACAAGGTTAGTAGCGGTTACTCAAACCGCTACTAAATCGTACGTTGCAAGCAGTTTTGTAGCGGTTATATAAAACCGCTACTCAATAAAAAATAACCGCTACATCCTTTGTAGCGGTTAAACTTAACCGCTACAACACCCAATATTTGTAGCGGTTATATAACCGCTACAAATATAAAAAATTGAAATTTTGAGAGCTAAAAAAAAAGAATTTTTTATTTTGTAGCGGTTAACAAACCGCTACAAATATAAAAAATTGAAAATTTGTTGGCGAAAAAAAAAATGACATTTTTTTATTTTGTAGCGGTTAACAAACCGCTACTAATTTTGAATTTCATGAAATTAGTACCGGTTTTAAAAACCGCTACTAATTTCATGAAATTCAAAATTGGCGTCAAAAAATTTAAATTGAATTGTAAAAAGGCGCGTTATTTAGTAGCGGTTTAATAACTGCTACAAATATTTAAAATTTTTTTAAAAAATATACAATTATTTTTTTCTTTTTTTTCAATATTAAATTAAATAGTTTATTTTGTTATTATTTTATCTATTTCAATTAGTTTATTATTCAATAGTTTAACTTATTAATAAATAAAAAGGAAAAATGTAATTGAATTGGATTAGTATAAAATTTATATTAATAATATTATTAAGGATAGGTAGGTAATAAGAAATTATTATGTTATCTAATATAATGTAATTGTGTATGAAAAATAGATGAAAATGAGATACAGTTATTATGATATATCTAGAAAAAAAATTGTTAGAATAAATTTTATAGAAAGGAAAGAAGTATTCTAAAAAATATTAAAAATCTTGTTACCATATTTGATCGTATTATTCAGCTCCTCTACTCATACGAAAGAAGTTGTAAATGAGAGAAAATGAAAGAAAGGTAAGGTGAAAAGAAATTGGGGAGTGTTTGAAATGAGTTGTGGTAAGGGTATTTATAGGGATCAACGTACTATTTGTAGCGGTTAATGTAGCGGTTATTAATTAGTAGCAGTTATTTATATTTTTGTAGCGGTTTAATATTCGTAGTGCTATTGTAGCGGTTAATGTATCCATTTTGTAGTGGTTATTCATTTAGTAGCGGTTAATTTTTTATTTGTAGCGGTTTAATAACCGCTACAAATATTATTTTAATTTTTTTTAAAATTTTTTTTACATTTTATTTTAAAAATTGTTTTGCATTTTTTGTAAAGACAAAAGTATAATTTGAATTTGATCACTCATCGTCGCCATCCCTAAAGAAATTTTGTAGAAAAATTATTGTTATTGATGTATTATTAAATTTAAAAAATTTAATTCAAATGACGTGGACTTAAAAAAACTCACCGCAGTAGAGGTAAATTGTCATCGCCTTCAGGGAAGTAGTTTTCAAAATCAGCTGGTTGAAATGGCTCACTCTCGTAGACAATGTTATCGCCTTCACCCATGTCGTAAAGGTCTCTTGGCTTTAAATGAACGACCATGTGCCAATCCCTGTGCCTCTCGTCCTCGACATAATAAACCTGATGTACCTCTGAAGCTAGAATATACGGCTCATCATCTTGAGAAATACCAGTATGAATCGGTCGTGAGAAATTGACTGATGTGATCCCTAGGTCGTCAGTTGTCAGTCCCCGAGAAGTAGTGGTATTTGCCCACAAACACTTGAACAGCGTCACGGTGAAATGACCTTGATAATTAAGCTCAACCACATCAAGAAGCTTGCCATAGTAAGGGACGCCTTCGAACTGCATGTTGGCGTCACTGCTGCTCGCATAACTCCTTGTCCCAAATGTGCCATAAACACCCGAATTCTGTGTTTGCAATCCTTGATCCCGTGAAACCGTGCAAAACTTAAAACCATTGACATTGTATGCTGTAAACCGTTTTGGATGATCAAGAGGGCCGATTGCGAGAGTTCTGAAATCTAGTGAGTGTGGGTTGTGGTCATTTAGTATTTTACGCGCAAACCAGCTCGGGAATTCTCTGTGGACCCTCCTATAAACTTCCTAGGATGTCTGTGTACGGATCCTAAGCTGACGCTTAACATGACTTCTGAATTCCTTGCAATTAATAATGGAAAGGCGTTAGTGAAATGAAAGTGAGAAATGTTACGAAAGATATAGATCGAATAACATGTGAGTGTACAATTCTTACCGTATGAAAGGTTCAACTTGAGTGCAATTAATCAAGACATGTCTATGTGCTTGGAACTTCTCAGTTGCCGTTAGTTTGAAGTTCTCAGTTGCTCCAACTGGTTTACCAACACGAGGGATAAATTCTCCTGATGTCGGCGCAGGTTCAGGACAATCGTCAACACGAGGTGGGCGGTTGAAAGCCGTCTCAAGATCATCAAAGTACCTTGAGCAAAAATATAGCACCTCATCCCCTATATAGCCTTCAGCTATAGAACCTTCTGGCCACGCCTTATTCCTCACGTAAGATTTTAATTTCCCAAGGAACCTACGAAGTACAGAAGAGAAAATTGATATAAAATGATGAAAAGGATGACTAGCAAACATTAAATACAGACAATAAATGAAAGCACATATTTAAAATGAGTACCTCTCAATCGGATACATCCAACGATATTGTACTGGTCCAACGAGCTTTGTTTCATGAACGAGGTGGACTGTGAGGTGAACCATCACAGTAAAAAAGGACGGAGGAAAGATCATCTCCAAATGACAAAGCGTAAGAATGATTTTCGACTGCAGCTGATCGAGCTCCTCAACGATCAAAACCTTAGAACACAAATTCCGAAAGAAAAAACAAAGTTCCACCAAAACGATGGAAACATCGGGAGGAAGTGTATTCTTTATAGCCAGAGGGAGTAACTGCTACATAAGAACATGTGAGTCGTGACTCTTCAAGCCAGCAACCTTTCGAGCCTGCAAGTCGACACATCGAGAAATGTTGCTTGAATACCCATCAGGAACTTTTAATTTCTTCAACGTCGCGAGGAACACTTCCTTGTTCGGTTTTGTGAGGGTAAACTTTGCCGGTGTAAATTTGTCATGCTCATCTGGCCAAGCGTCTTCACGAACTCCCATATCGCATAAATCTTTCCTCGCTTGAAGGTGATCTTTTGCCTTGCCGGGTTCGTTAAGCAGCGTATACAGCACATTGTCGCAAACATTCTTTTCAATGTGCATTACATCAAGACTGTGGTGAAGTAAATTAGATCTCCAATATGGAAGCGTGAAGAAAATACTTATCTTCTTCCACTGCTGAGGCGCCGAAGTCCTGCGCGTCTTTTGGCGAGTTTGTGCTGAATCGTCGCTTTTTCCAAACTTGAAGTCAACATGCTCAAGTTGCTGTAAGATATCTGTACCGGACAAAGTCTGAAGTGGTCCTCTTTTCTCTGGTTTCCCATTGAAGTGATTCCGTTGCAATATGAACTTATGCGTTCCATCGAGAAACCTCCGATGCCCCATAAAGCACCACTTTCGGTTGTGGGGAAGGCGCAATGCGTCAGAGTCAAAATTGCAAGCTGGACACGCCGACCCAGTATGCACTTTCCAACCAGATAATGTGCCAAGGCCAGGAAAGTCACTAATCGTCCACATCAAGGCTGCACGCATGTTGAACAAAGTCTTGTTGTAAGCGTTGTACGTCTCCAAGCCGACATTCCACAGGTCAAGCAATTCCGCAATAAGCGGTTGGAGATACACATCGATGTCATTGCCCAGTGCCTGTTTGCCTGGAATGATCATAGACATAATGAAAGAGCTTTATTTCATACATATCCAGGGGGTAAGTTGTAGGGAACTAAGACTACCAGCCAAATACTGTAACTTGTGCTAAGATTCCCGAAAGGATTGAAACCGTCGGTCGCCAATGCAAGCCGAACATTTATGGGGTGAGTCGCAAAATCTGGAAAGTCATTGTCAAACGTTTTCCAAGCAGCTGCATCCCGCCGATGTCTTAATTTACCGTCTTCGTTTTTATCAACGGCATGCCACCTCATGTGCTCAGCAGTTTTAGACGACATAAATAATCTTTATAGACGAGGTTTCAAAGGGAAGTACCTGAGAATCTTTGCAGGTTTCTTCTTCTGCTTTTTCCCCTTCCGAATTGTCTTATACTTCGATGTGTGACATCTCTTACACGTCTCCCTGATGGAATCGTCTCCCCAATACAGCATACAATCATTTGGGCATGCATCAATCTTTTGATAATTCAACCCCAACCTATTGATAATCTTCTTGGCCTCATAGAAGGTTGTGGGAATCTCGGCGTCGGGGAATGCATCTTGTAATAAGTCGAGCAACATCGACATTCCCTTATCCGTGATCCCACACAAGCACTTGATATGATACAATTTGATCAAGAAAGATAATTTAGAATATTTGCGACAACCTTGATATAAAGGACGATCTGCTTCATCCATCAAGCTAAAAAAATCCTGAGTTGCTTCATTCCCCATAAAAGCCGGCTCAGAGCCGTGCACTTCTTCGTTGAAGTTGTCGCCTTGAAATCCAAACGTATCACGCACAGCATCATTCACAGGATCATCTTCATCTACTTGAACGCCTACTTGAGAACTTCGAGGAAGAGCATCGTCATATCTAATGCCGGCCTTCTCACCATGAACTGCCCAGAACGTATAGTCCTCAGGGAAAGGCTTCACAAGCAAATGTTCCTTCACAACATTTCGTGCATGCCACTTCTTGAACTTGCATTTCCGACACGGACAGATGATCTTGCCGTTACAGCTGGCGTGAGTGAATGCGAAATCCAAGAAACTGTTTAATCCGTACAAATATTCAGGAGAATTGCGCGGCAACCTTATCCATGATTTATCCATAGCTACAAGTGAGAGAGAAGAAAGTATAGAGAAGAAGATGAGTGAGAAGATAATGACGAATGCCTAGAACCTTATATTATGAAATTCCAACGTTTATAATTTTGTAGCCGTTCTTAAACCGCTACACTAACCACTACAGTTATAAAACATTAGTAGCGGTTATATATATAAAATCGCTACTAATATTCAAGCCGTTGGGAAATTCAAAATTTACTTGTTGAGTATTTGTAGCGGTTATATATATAAAACCACTACTAATATTCAAGCCGTTGGGAAATTCAAAATTTACTTGTTGAGTATTTGTAGCGGTTATATATATAAAACCGATACTAATATTAAAGCCGTTGGACAACAAATTTAAAAATAATTTTTAATTTGTAGCGGTTATACATAACATAACCGCTACAAATGTGAACAAAGGCGGAAAATTTCAAAATTCAAATGATGAGTATTTGTAGCGGTTATTATTTTAACACCGCTACTAATATATATATAGTTGTAGTGGTTTCATAAGAGAAACCGCTACAACTATATATATACATTTGTAGCGGTTATTAGTGCAAAACCGCTACTAACATATATATTTGTAGCGGTTTCTCAAGAGAAACCGCTACAATTATATATGTACATTTGTAGCGGTTATTGGTGTAGAACCGCTACAAATATATATATTTGTAGCGGTTCTACACCAATAACCGCTACAAATATATATGCTTTATTTTTTTTTAAATTTAGATATAAATAATTCATAAATTAAACAACGCGATCTAATAATATAAATATAATTATATTAAACACAATAAGAAAGTTCTGAAATAAAAACTCATATATATATATTTACAAATGTTTAAACAAAAAAAAAGTCCTAAACTAAGTAGCTGGGGGCTGATCATCTGGTGCTCCCTCAGGTGGGGCTCCATCAGGTGCCGCTGGATCGGGCCGCTGCACAGAGTGAACCGCACCATCGCAGGAGGAGGAGCAGGAGCAGGAGGAGTAGTACTCGGGACGATGTAGCGAGGGACAGGGGGAACCGCTGGATGCTGCTCGTTCGGGAACAGGCGACTCCATGCTCCCTCGAGCATGTTGTTCGCGATCTCACGCCACTGCGTCTGCTGAGGGTACATCATATCAGCGTGCAGCTGCAGGTGCTGCACCTGCTGTTGCTGCTACGCCATCTGCTGCTCCAAATCTGACCGCAGCTAGTCAATAGACTCGTCCCTCAGACGTCTGACCCCTCTAGAGCTGCCAGCCTCAGAGGTGGCGCTCCTACCGTAGACCATGCTGGGTCTGGCGCCTATCCCCATCCCCCGTACGCGTCCGGGGTGCTCAGGCTGAGCCAGACCCGCCTTCAAAGGAACCGTCGGGTCCACTGACCCCTGTGACTCCTCAGGCTGGGTCTGTCGCAGCTCAGCCTGCGACTACTGCATCCGCTCCTGCCATTTTATGAAACAATTACTAATTAGCATTTTTCATTATTAACTTGGTTTTATAAAAAATATAATAATAAAATTACTTACAATGGCCGCCTCTGCCTGCTGAGAGGTCGCAGTCCCGTCACGATGTCTATGTGTGATGGCGTACAGCTCCCCATAGTCCGTCTGACGGTTCTCCTGCTGTGCCTTCGTCTCCTGAAACAATTACAAAAAAATAATTAGTATTATGAAATAATCAGCTAAAAGTAAGTGATATTTTGAAAACTTACTAGCTCGCTGTAGGTCACAGCAAAGGTCTTCGATCCTGTTGTGTGGTGGATCGTCTGCTGCGCCCGGATCTCGGTGTTCCTTTGAGAAAGCTCCTGGAAAAAAAAATATTAAATGTATTATAATTTAAAATTAAATACAAATTAAATTGAAATTATAATTTAATATTTAACAATTACAAAATTATATATCAAAATTCTAATAAATACATTACCTGCGCCTCAGGGCTCCTCCTAAACTGGACGAAATTCGCCCAGTCGTTCGGCGGCACGTTGTCCGGGACGCTCTCGATCAGCTGCTCCAGAGGCATTGTCCCGTCCTTATCCACCCTGTGGAAGAGACGATTCCTCCTGTTCCTCCAGGCGTCACCCATCTTCACGAGGGCGTACCTCTTCCGATTGGCCCGGATGGCAAACCACAGCTGAAAAAAAATTATTTAAATATCAATAATTATAAAAACCATAATTTAAAAAAAATTAATTAAATATAATTAATTACAAAAAATATTAATTAAATAATTTTAATTACCTGAACCACCTCCTCCCAAGCCTGGTCCTTCGGCCCCCTCGGAACGTGCCTCCACGTCTTGAAGTGAAGGGGGAACCGCATCCAATTCGCGCCCAGGTCGTTCAGGAAGCGGTTGAGCAGGTGACCCCTATTGTAGATCGGCTGGTCAGTGCCCTCATTCCACGGCACTATAACTCGGAGGCTCCGGTCCAAGCTGTTCACACCGGCCACGTCTAGCCTCTTCGTCGAAACGTTCCCCTGCTCGTCTGCACAGTTTACCGCACGTTAAATAAATTGTAATTCAAAGTTAAAATTTCTAATTTAAATAAATAATTTACTAAATTAAAAAATTAATTTACCTTCGACCTGCACCTCAAACCCAATGGACCGCGAAGACGACCCTCGTGGGTTGTTCTGCTCCTGAGCGTCTTCCTCATTAAGGAACTGCTCCATCTCCCTGAACTCAATCAGGATCTCGAACTCCTCCTCGTTGAGGAAGTCCTCAACGCTAATATCTGGCCCCCCAACATCAGGCACCTCTGGTGCGGTCGTCGCCTGTGGGATCGTCTGCGGTGCTTGTGGTAGGGCCGACTCCTGTGGGGGGATGGGCTGAGATGCCGTGGTAGCCCTGCCTCTGCGCTACCCCCTGCCCGGCTGCTGCCACCCCGTAAAATCGGTCTGGGGACCTCAGGGGCCTTCCCCTTATCCTGTCCTGAAGCCATCTCAACTGTAAAAATTTAAAAAAAAATTAGTCACATTATTATGCAAAAATATAAAAAAAATATAAATATAAATAAAATACGTGTTATATATGTACCTCAAGTGCAAATACTGAGAAATAATAAGCAAAAACTCCTATATAGACGTCTGAACGCTCAAATCTTGAAGAAACCACTCAGAGAAACCTCAAGAAACAAAATGAGCAAAAGGAGAAATGAGAGAGGTGGTGGCTTAAATAGACCAAATTTTAGTAGCGGTTATTCAAATAACCGCTACTCTAACCGCTACAAATAATTAAATTTGTAGCGGTTCTACAATAACCGCTACAAAAGTTCACAACGTTTAAAATTCTGTAGCGGTTATTGCCCAGAACCGCTACAAATGTCGAGACTCTTGAAATTCTGTAGTGGTTATAGGGGCATAACCGCTACAAACTTCTGACCTTTGGTATTTTGTAGCGGTTATGTTGCTGTAGCCGCTACAAATAACCGTTACACTGTTGGCGTGCCAACTGGCGGGAATATTGTAGCGGTTTCTATGCACTAACCGCTACAAAATTACCGCTACAAGTTTTGGCGGGAATTTCGCGCCAAATTTGTAGCGGTTTTGTGTACGTAACCGCTACAAAAAAACCTTGTCGCTACAAATTGGTAGCGGTTTAGATGAAAACCGCTACAAATACTATAATTTGTAGCGGTTTAATATAACCGCTACAATTGCACCGCTACAAAATACCTTTTTTTTTATAGTGGAAAATCGAAGACTTTAGACATTTTAATGATGAGGGATTTCTAAGAATTGAAAGGGGGCGTTGCAAAAGCCAGGAGGCAAGGAGAATAGCAAAAGGAGGTTATCTTTTTAAGGTTTTTAAAAGATAAATGATTTTAACCTTTAAGTAAAAATAATATTATTACTATAAAATTATTAGCTTATATAGAATGTCATGTGTGATGCCGCATAAGATGCTACGTGTCTTCTATTCATATGACATGGCAACTTTTGTTGAAAAGTTAACGGCAAATTAATGGCATGGGGACCTTAATAAAAAAAATATTATGGAGTTTAAATTTAAACTTTAAAATGTTAGAGAGACTATATGCAATTGTCTCAAAGTTCAGGAGGATTTTGTACAATTTAACATATTTTGTTTTTATGGAGAAAAATATTTAAATTTTTTTTATTTGATTAAGGGTATCCTCAATCCACTTTAAACTTGAAACTAATCATTTTTTATAACTTAATTAGATCGTAAAGGGTTTTCACCTCTCTGAATAAATATCCATCCTGATATTTAAACTTCTATTTTTCTCCGTATGAGCCGATGCCACTTACTATCTCAACCAGCATTATGTGGGTATATTTGAAAATATTTTCATAAGAAATTAAAAATTAATTAATTAATTAATTTCACTACATGATTTAGTCTTGAACATATCTTTCGTGCAATGCCCATGATGGATTTTCTAGTTGTGGTATGATTGGTGGATATATAGCTTTTCCACCATTTGGTGCCAAAGATCAAATTTCCTGCTAGAGACTTTGAACCTGGTTTTATGTGAACATAGTATCCGATTTATGTAGATAGATGTAATTGGATTATTTTAGAAAGACGTTATTGATTTGCTTCAATCACTATTTAATGACGAAAAAGCAAAAATGCATCAAGTCTGAATCCGAAATTTTTTGAAAAAGTTTCTATAGTTTTCTTTCTAACAAAATAGTTTACCAATCTAAAAGGAAAATATATAAAATTCTCATCATGAAACTCATCAAATATTTAAATTTTTATAAGATGTTATCATGGAGCATTGGAGATACATAAAAGTCATTCATTGTTAACGTCTCTGTGCATCCATACATATATACTAATGGTAAAAATACAATATGTTTTGCGAAGAATCTTTTAAAAATTGGAAACCAACTAAAAATTGAAACATATAAGTCGGAGGGATCACAATTAGGACCTATTCATAATTTTTTCCATTATATTTTCGATACATCGAATTGAATCTTTAAATCTTTCTTCTTCTGATTTCTACATATCTTTACTATATAAACAAAACAATCATGTATTATATATACTCTCCCAACTTTCTCCTTCATGCAAATAAAAATGGTAGCAACTTCTAAACCCTATCTTCTTCCCTCTCCCACAATCTTCATCATCATCATCACTTACATTTCGGTCAGATACTTCACCAATGCAACTGAACTTGGTTTCAGTGTGGAAATCATTCATAAAGATTCTCCAAATTCTCCATTCTATGATAACTCCACAACACCATCTCAGGTATTATACAGTGCTCTTCATCACTCCATGAACCGTGCAACTCGTTTCTTATCTGAAACTAAATCTCTTGATGATGATAATCCTGAATCTTCATTAAAATACGCAAATGCAGAATATATCATGGCCTATTCCTTGGGAACGCCGTCGTTTAAAACATACGGTGCTATCGATACAGGCAGTGACCTCACTTGGTTGCAGTGTATGCCTTGTTTTGAATGTTACAACCAAACAATCCCTATGTTTTATTTATATGCTTCTTCCTCAACCTATAGGAACTACAATTGCCATTCTAATGAATGTGAATCTGTGAGGGCCGCGGTAGACGACACATATTGTGATGTCGTTTCGAATTGCGCGTTTAAAATGAAGTATTTGGATCGTTCAGCTGTAAGGGGGTCGATTGTCCACGACACACTTACACTTGGTACGAAAAATGGTCGCAAAGTGGCGTTTCCTAAGACCTTGTTTGGTTGTGCTTATAAAACTGTTGGTAGCTTTGTTGCTGAGAGTTCTGGGATTGTTGGTTTGGGACGAGGTCGATTCTCGTTGATATCACAGATGGGTTCTTCTATTCAACTCAAATTCTCGTACTGTTTGACTCCATATTTCTCGAGTGTAAGTAGTCAGTTGCATTTTGGCCAAAACGCTGTCGTTTCGGGACCAGGGACTGCCTCTACTCGGCTGGTGTCAAGAGACCCATACAGATACTATTTTGTTAACTTGGAAGCAATCAGCGTGGAAAATACAACAATAGATTTTTCAGAAGGTAAGTAATGACTCAGCCATCCCTAATGATCTCTAATGTCCCTTAAAATGCTCCAACTTCTCAAATATTTTTTTTTAATCATTAGATACTACATAAAATCAATGATAATTTGATATCTTATGGTAAAAAAAATGTGCAGTTTTCAATTTTTTAATAATTTTACAAAGGAAAATACCTTAAAATGGAATATTTTTTATTTATGTTTTTGCTAAGACATCAAAATGACACTTATTTTGTGTAGAATTAATAATAAAAAGAAAAAAGAAAAAACATGTGGGAGATTGGCCAGGGCATTACAAAGGGAATTAGAAAGTAGGGCATTAGACACCCCTTGCCCCGATTTCATTACATAATACATATAAACTCAAGTCGTCAGTGCTAGTCCTTATTATTAAAAAAATTAAGAAAGAATTTCAAATACTTGATAAAACGGATAAAATTCAAAGTTTATAGCATATCTGTTATATTTGTTTTACGAGTGGAGAGTTTATTATTGCAGGGTCACAAGTGGAGGGCAATACAGTGATTGACTCAGGGTCAAGAATGCCATTATCTCGGGAAGATTTTTACTTCAAACTGGAATCAGAAGTGGCAAAAAAACTCTCCTCACACACTTATCTCGT
The DNA here is from genome assembly GCA_963210345.1 of Inga oerstediana. Classification (NCBI taxonomy): domain Eukaryota; kingdom Viridiplantae; phylum Streptophyta; class Magnoliopsida; order Fabales; family Fabaceae; genus Inga; species Inga oerstediana. The sequence goes on from OY723406.1 coordinate 18,251,942, forward strand.
AAGTTATAAAAGCTATTAGAAAAAGCTAATCTAAACACACAAGTTAAATCGAAGTGAAAAGCCACACAAAGGTTTCAACCTTTGTTATGAATCAGAAGGCATCGAGAATATTAAAGCTCCCATTATAAGAGTTCATTTCAAAGGTGCTGATGTGAAGTTAAATCCAGCTAATACCTTCGTTGTAGTTTCTCCAAATCAAGTTTGCTTTGCTTTTCACCCCATGGAAGCAGAAGTAGGACTCATAGGCAACTTAGCTCAGATAAACTTCATGGTTGGTTTTGACCTTCAAAACAATGCTGTCAACTTTAAGTCAATGGATTGTACAATTCTCTAACCCCATGAGGAGGCTCAGATCAGTATATTAGGGCATGTCTGTGATTATTGGTTTGCTGACAAAAGTCAATCATGTAGATTAACATCTATAATATTATTTTCTTTTTGTGATAATTTGAAGCAAGTTTGAATCTGACTAAATCATCTAGTGTGATACATTGATTTTATTTGTTTGAAATAAAAGTCAAATATAATGCAATACATATAACAAAAAATTAAATATGGATGGAAGTCACTAAAAGTCAAATATTTTAAAACATAACACTACCCATAATTCAAATAAAAGAAATCTCATCCCATAAAGTGGGGTCGACTAATTGCATGACGTCATTGGACTTTATTAACAACCATATACTAAGATAGATCAATTTGCATTTAATAATTTCATTGAGCATTTTCTTTAGTTTTCCTCTCCCCCATTCTAGATTACTTCATATTGTTTGGTTTACCCTATTTACCGGTGCCTTCAATAGCCTTCTACATGTCCATATTTCAAATACATGCATAATATGTTTCACATATATAGATGATACTATATATATTTTTCTAAAGAAAATTACATTTATATTCCTTACTAATTTAGGCATTGTAATTGGTAGCTGGCTTGAATTTTGATGAACTGGTGAAAAGAGTGGAATCTGGGGTGGGAGTGGGAATAAGAGTAAGAATGAGGCTTTTTAAAATTACCTTCAGTATAAAGTAATATTTGTCAACGTTCAAGTATCATGTTGATTGCTTAAGAGGAACAGTTTCCTCCCCTTATGGTCACAAGTTTAAACGACATCAATAGTAAAAGTAATATTTATAGGTGACACTTGCGTTAATTTGATTATACAATCAGTTGTAAATTATGAGAAGACTATAATACCATTTCCATTAAAAAAGATTGAAAAGAAATCCTGGTATGCACCTCACCACACCCTTTTCATCACATCCAAATTAGATGGTGAAATCTTTGGGCTTAAAGGAAACAAGATTACTGAGAAGGTCAAAGCCAATCAAGTAGTTGGTTTGAGTCCAGAATCCGAAGCTAGCTACGGTTGGCCTGTCGTTTAGAAACCATAGCAAGGCACATTGATTCCGGACCGAGTGTAATAAAGGTATTAGACCGAGATAGCTTGATATCTGCTCCACCTTTAAAATGAAAAGTAATAATGGGAGCTGGAAATCTTCAAAGCCTTCTTCTGATGAATAGCAAAGATCGAAATTTGGATAATGAATGCGTTCTGAATTTTGGGTGAATCACTCACTCTTGCTGCCAATAAATTTGGATTTTTTCATAATCTCTTGTCTTCTTTTTTTCTCAGAATCCTATCTCCACCCTCATATTAAAAAAAAAAAATAGATGGTTCATCTTTCATATTTTATAAAAATATAATTTTAAACATAAATAAATAAATTTAAACTGTTAAAATCTGATCTACACAATTCATAAATGAAAAAAAAAATTTAAAAATAAATTATAAAATACTATCATAATAGTTTTAGAAAATATTAAATCTGAATTATTCATTTTTTGATTTGAGCGTGGAGATGAGATTCTAAAAAGAAAAAGATAAAAATGATTCTAAGAGTAGTATCCTCTTCCGCTGCGGGCAAGCTTGTACATCAGATCTTGTGGAAAATTAGTTACTGTTGATCCATTATCAATTATTATATTGCCCTCCTTCTCAGCAATTCATTAACCCTAACATCTTTAATTCATGTATATGATCAACAAAATATTCCTTCCGTCCCTGATAACCAAATTGTTTAGTTTAAGAAAACTGTTAAAATTAATTAAGAGTAATAAATATGTAACAAGTTTACTTTTCTCTTTTCAAATATGCCCTTGTTTATAAGTGGGCAGATGTTCACACCGCAAATGCACGAGTCGCACCAAGTCATAAAGTAATAAGTAGATATCATTCCTACGGAGATTTGATTAACAAAATGGTTAAGCAAGAAGCTTAGTGAATTCAATTAAGTTAAGCTAAAACAAATTTTGATATGGAAAGAGAATTTGAAAAACTATTTTTAAGACTAGAAAGTGATAAAGGCAAATGATTCTTTAACTTTAAGGATTAAATTGAGCCTATGATTCTTTATCCTCTTTATATTTAATAAAACTTGATTACTTTCCTCTCTACTAGTATTTCAATGCATGTGTTAGTCTGAAGTTTAAAATCACTTGACAAGCTCTCTCAAGTCAAAATCAAGTTTCTCTTCTCATTAAAATGCATAATCTCTTGCTACAATTAATGAAAATCAATCTTTAAGCAACAACCTTAATATAACAATATAAGGTTAGTAAATATATCTTTATTTTACCAACAAAACATCCATTTATCAAGTAAACTTCAAGTCAAATATGATTTTAACCAAGTTTTCTACACCTAGATTAGCTCTCTCAAGTCAAACCCAAGTGAATAAATCAATCTAAATGGTAGCCAATCACTTAGAAGCATTAAACAAAGGATAAAATCAACACATGTATATCATTATCTACCAAAAAAGAGGAATATTCAAGTTTTAATCCATATAGAGGTTCAAAAGAATCTTAGAATGAAAGATTTAGTTACTCATGTCCAAATGTAAAGAAAATCCATACAAAACAATTGAATACATGATAAGCTAAGTAAAAAAGAGGAGAAAACAGAAAAGTGATAAAACCAAGGTAAAACTTCTAAAATCTCTCTTAGGATGATAATCCAAGCCTCCAAACTCTTCAAGAACTCTCTCCCAAGGTGAGAACTTTTGTGCTTCAACTTCTCCAAGTGCATAATAGTCTTTTGCGGCATGTTTCCCTAGGTTTTATTACCCTCTAATGCATCATTTTTCAAAATGCACAACTGTACATTTTCCGTGTTCGCCTTGGCGACCATGTTAGTTGCCGAGGCAATTGATACAGTAATTCCATTTTTTGTTGCCTAGTCACCTCAGCAATCATGTTAGTCGCCGAGGCATGTTGTATAGAAACACTACAAAAAAAATAGTATTTTGTAGCGGTTATAATTCACCACTACAAATATTAAAATTTGTAGCGGTTAAAACCTAAACAGCAATAAACTTGTAGCGGCAAGCTACGTGCCAATCGACACGACAGATTGGCAACGTTTTTTGTAGAGGTTAAGCAGAAAAAACCGCTACAAATATGTGGTGCATTTCCCGCCAAAAATTATCGCGGTTACATAATAAAAACCGCTACAAAGTTCCCGCCACTTGGCGGGACCAAGAAGCGCCAATAGTGTAGCGGTTATTTGTAGCGGTTTCACCAATTAAACGGCTACAAAATTTCAAACGTCACCTATTTGTAGCGATTTTAAAGCTATAACCGCTACAGAATTTCAGAGGTCTTGAAATTTGTAGCTGTTTTGTACTATAATTGCTACAGAACTTCAAAGGTCTTGTAATTTGTAGTGGTTATTATAGAACCGCTACAAAGTTTAGCCGTCCTAGCTTCTTTGTAGCGGTTTATGTAACGGTTATTTCAAGAACTGCTACAAAATCCGCTAGTATATAAAGCCGTTGCCCCCTTCATTTTCCCATTTGGTCATTTTGTTTCCTGAAGTTTCTCTGAGTGTTTTCTTTTATATTTGAGCGTTCAGACGTCTGTCAAAGAGTTTTTGCTGTAGCATTTCTCGTTATTTGTACTTGAGGTATGAACAATACATATTTTATTTTTATTATATTTTTGCATATAAATGTGACTAAATTGGTTTTTTTTTTTTTGAATTTTTATAGTTGATATGACTTCAAGACAGGATAGGGGGAAGGAGCTCGAGGTCCCCATATTAATTTTGCGGGGTAGCAGTAGTAGAGTAGGGGGCAGTGGGACGGGGTAGGCCAGAGGGAGGGCGACCGTGCCATTTTAGTCCATCCCCCCATAACAGCCACAGGAGTTGGCCCTACCACGGCCACTGCAGACGATCCCACAAGAGACGACCGCACCAGAGGTGCCTGATTTGGGGGAGCGAGATATCAGCATCGATGACTATGACGCGAACCAGGACTTCGAGATCCCGATTGGGATCAGAGAGATGGAGCAGTTCCTCGATGAGGAAGAGGCGTGGGAGCAGAACCACCCTCGATGGTTCTCTTCTCGCTCTACTGGGTTTGAGGTGCAGGTCCAAGGTAAATCTATTTTTTATTTAATAAATTAAATATTTAAATACAACACAAGGATACTATTGTATATATTTGTATATATTTTTTAGCGTATATATTTTTTATTAGATTTTTTTATTATATATATAAATATTTTTTATTGATTATAAATACTAATTATTTTTACTTTTTTTATTTATGTTATTTTATTTTGGTTTTCGATTTTATAGATAACTATTTATCTAGATATACGAGATCAAAAATAAAAAATAGAAGACAAAACAACTTTAAATTCGAAATATAGAATTTGAATTGCAATTTATCTAACATGCGGTAAATTGTGCAAATGAGCAGGGGAACGTGTCCATTAGAAGGCTGGACGTGGCCGGTCTGAACAGTTTGGACCGGACACTACGCGTCGTAGTTCTGTGGAATGAAGGCACAAACCAGCTCATCGACAATAAGGGTCACCTGTTCAACCGCTTCCTGAACGAGCTGGGCTCGAATTGGATGCGGTTCCCCCTTCACTTCAAAACGTGGAGGAACGTACCGAAGGGGCCGAAGGGCCCAGCGTGGGATGAGGTGGTGCGGGTAAGTAATAATATTTAATTATATTATTTTTTTAATTAAATTTATTTAATTAATATTTATTAATTGTCTTATTTGTAATTAGTTATATTTAATTAATTTTTATTCAATTGTGTTATACAGCTTAGGTTTTCCGTCCGGGACAGCCGGAAGAGGCACACGCTGATGAAGATGGGCAACGGCTGGAGGAACAGGAGGAATCGTCTCTTCCATAGTGTGGATAAGGATGTGACGATTCCTCTGCAGCAGCTAATCGAGAACGTCTTGGACGGTGTCCCGCCGAATGGTTAGACGAGTTTCGTCCAGTACAGGAGGAGCGCTGAGAGGCAGGTAATATATTTATAATTATAATTATAATTATATTTATAATTTAAATTTAAATTTAATTATTTTTATGAATTTAATACATTTAATATTTCTTTTTTCCCAGGCGCTCTCTCAGAGGAACACAAGGTGCTGAGGACAGCAAACAATCCACCACACGGCAAGATTGAAGACCTTTGCTGTGACTTACAGCGAGCTGGTAAGTTTTCTCGTTATCAATTACTTTTAGCTGTTTATTTCATATTATAAATTTAGTATATTGTTGTTCATTATCCTAATTTATTTTTTGTAACTTTGTAATTGTTTTAGGAGAGGAAGGCATAGGAGAGGAAGGCATAGGAGGAGAACCGTCAGACAGACTACGGGGAGTTATTTACTATCACGCATAGACACCGTGACGAGTCTCCGACCTCTCAGTAGGCAGAGGCAGCCATTGTAAGTTAATTTATTCTTATATTGCTTATAAAATTAAACCAACTATATTTATAATTAATTGTTTCATAAAATGGTAAGCACGGATGCAACAGTCACAGGCTGAGCTGCGAGAAACCTAGACGCAAGAGTCACAAGGGTCTGTGGACCCCACGGCACCTTTGAAGGTAGGTTTGGGTCAGGCTGAGCACCTCAGACGCATGCGAGGGCTGGGGATAGGCACCCGACCTAGCATGGTCTGCGGTAGGAGCGGTGCCTCTGAGGCTGGCAGCTCTAGAGCACAGACGTCCGAGGTCAGACATCTGAGTGACGAGTCTATTGAGGAGCTGCAGTTAGATTTGGCGAGGACACAGACTACAGTGGCTTAGCTGTAGCAGATCTAACAGCAAGCCGATTTCTACTACGCTCAGCATGCATAGTGACGCGATATCACGAACTACATGCTCGAGCTGTCGTGGAGTCGCCTGTTCCCAGATGAGGCACATCCAGAGGTTCCCCCTGTCCCTCGGTTCGTCGTCCAGCCTCCTCCTGTTGATGATGATGGTGCTGTTCAATCTGCCCCATGCCCCGATACTACTGCACCTGAGGGAGCCCCATCGGAGGGAGGACTAGATGATTAGCCTCCTGCTAATTAATTTAGGACATTTAGTTATAGTTATAGTTAGGACATTCATTTTCAGACCTTTTTCATAACTTTCATAAATATTTATAGTTATACTTACGACATTCATTTTCAAAACTTAAATTCTTGTTGCGTTTACAATAGTTATATTTATATCTTCAGAGCCTTGTTAAATTCTTGTTACATTTATCTATATCTTTCGTAACATTTTTCACCTTTATTTCATTATCGCCTTTCCATGATTAATTGCAGGGAATTCAGAAGTCATGTTAAGCGTCAACTTAGGATCCGTACACAAACATCCTCGAAAGTTGACAAAAAGGTCTACAAAAAATTCCTGAGCTGGTTTGCGGGCAGAATACTAAATAACCACAACCCACACTCACCAGATTTTGAGCTCTTACAATCGGCCCTCTTGATCATACAAAAAGGTTCACAGCATACAATGTCAAGGGTTTCAAGTTTTACACAGTTTCACGGGATCAAGGATTGCAAACTCAAAATTCGGGTGTTTATGGCACATTTGTGATAAGGAGTTATGTGAGCAGCTGTGACGCCAACATGCAGTTCGGAGGCGTCCCTTATTATGGAAAGCTTCTTGATGTGGTCGAACTTAATTATCAAGGCTGTTTCACCATGACGCTGTTCAAATGTTTGTGGGCAAATACCACTATTTCTCGGGGACTAATAACTGACGACTTAGGTATCACATCAGTCAATTTCTCATGGCCAATTCATGCTGGCATTTCTCAAGATGATGAGCTACATATTCTTGCTTCAGAGGCACAATAGATTTATTATGTCGAGGATGAGAGGCACATGGATTGGGACATGCTTGTTCATTTAAAGCCACGAGACCTTTACAACATGGGTGAAGGCGATAACATCACCTACGAGAGTAAGTCATTTCAGCCCGCCAATTTTGAAAACTTCTTCCCTGAAGACAATGACAATTTACCTCTCATGCGGTACGTTTTTTTAAGTTCACATCATTTAAATTAAAATTTTTAAACAAAATAATACATCACTAACAACAATTTTTCTACACAATTTCTGTTGGGATGGCGAGGATGAGTGATCAAATTCAAATTATGTTTTTGTCTTAAAAAAATACTTAAAAATAAAATAAAATAATAGAAACCTCTACAAAAATAAACATAACCGCTACTAATTAATGCCGCTACAAAATAGATATATTAACCGTTACAAATGCTTCGCAGATCCTTATAAATAGCCCCACCACATCTCATTTCAAACACTCTACAATTTCTTTTTTCACCTTGCCCCTCTTTCATTTTCTCTCATTTACAAATTTTTTTGTATGAGTTGAGGAGTTGAACAATGTGATCAAATATAGTAACAAGTTTTTAAATTTTTTATTTCAATACTTCTTTCTTTTGCATAAAATTTATTCTCACCATTTTTTTTACAGATATTTCAGAGCTTTACCTCATTTTCACCTATTTTTCATACACAATCACATTGTAGTAGACAACATAATAGTTCCTTGTTACCTACGTATCCTCAATAATATTATCAATACAATCTTTATACTTATCCAACTAAATTAAATTATTCCTTTTAATTTATAAATGAGCTAAACTATTGAATAATAAGCTAATTAAATTAGCTAAACTACTAAAAAAAATAAACTATTTAATTTAATTTAAAAAAACAAAAACAAATTATTGTTTTTTTTTAAATTTACTTAATTTTTGTAGCGGTTACGAAACTGCTACTAATTAACGTGCCTTCTTCAAACTGAAATTAATTTTTTGACGCGAAATTTGAATTTCGATGAAATTTATAGCGGTTATATAACCGCTACTAATTAATAATTCATATTAGTAGCGGTTCATGAGCGGTTTATGAACCGCTACAAAATGAGCAAAATTTTTATTTTTCATTTCCCGCCTTGAAAATTTCATGTTTTGATAAATAACCGCTACAAAGATCCCAGAAAATGATTATTGCTTATGGCGATGTTTTCGCAATGGGATTGAACCGCTACAAATAAAGTAGCGGTTATTTTGCTTGAGTAACGGTTTTAAATAACCGCTACAAATTCACTTGCAACATACGATTTAGTAACGGTTTTATGAACCACTACTAATGTTGTTTTTAGTGGTTAAAACTTGTACTAATACCCATTTTTAACTGCTACTAAAGCATATTTTTTTTATAGTGAAACTTTGATCCTTGTTCGCCTCGGCAACTAATTAATGCCATATAAACTCTGACTTCCTTTAGGTTTCTTATTTAGCTTGGCAACCCTGTTATTTGCCAAGGCAAGTGCCACAGAAACTTTGATCCTTGTTTGCTTCGGCAACCATGTTAGTTGTCGATGCATCCTACATAGTTGTTCTCTTTCTTATTTAGAAGATTCTTTTTCATCTCCTTGACTTTAATGGCTCGTTTTCTAGCTCCAGTACTATCTCTCCATCCTCCTACAAGAGAAAGAGAATTTACAAGTTCTTCATTTCTTTTGATGAGGCACAAATCATATGATTTATATGCAAGAATTTCTTTAACTTTGGCTCGATACTTTGAATTTCACATTTTCTTCTATAAACTCTTTCTATGCACAATTTGAAACAAAAAATGGTTAAAAAGAGAAGAAAATGTGTTGGAATATTATTAATTTCTATAAGTTAATAGTAGATGAGATTGAGAAAAAAGATGAAAGAGAATGTATGTGAACTAGATAATAAGAGGGAGTATATTAATTAAGGGAAAAATGTGTAAAGAAATGCATGTAACGTTCGGACAAAATCAGAGTGTATCTTATAATAAAAAGGTATAGAACATTTCAAAAATTAGGATCTTTTAAGGGATAGAGGAAAACTACATTGTTGGGCACTAAATATGGGTACATTTCCTAATGGGGATTTGAACATATCTTGCAAGGATATGAGCAACCAACACAATCCAAATCCATAAGGTTACATATATTATAGAAAGCGATAGAATTGAATCATTACCTGCTTCGTAGTCTAGTCTTGCTTCTCCTACAATGATTCCTTCCAACGTAAGGTGAATATTGCCCATGTATTGTATGATAATACTACCTCCGGTCCTAAATATAGGACAAAGTTTGTAGTGTAAATTGCACTACAAACTTTGTCCTATATTTAGGACCGAAGGGAGTAGTATTTTGGCCAAAACTCAATTTACTTTCCTCATCTCTAGCAGAGAACGGAACTAAACAGTATGAGAATTTACCTCTAAATTTATAACCCATTTAATGAATTAACGAGGAGTGATCTTCTTCCAAGGCCAACATGCCAGATGATTGCTTAGAATATGAACCCTCAACGTATGTAATGTGCACAGCCAAACACAGGATAAGGAAATGCCAGATGATTGCTGAGAATATGAACCCTCAACGTATGTAAATTTTATTGACCATAAAGACTTGATACATTTTAATGCATAGAAAGTATCAGTATTTTACAAATTTTGTATATAGAGTATTGATACTCTGATTTAGGTCATTCTTCTCAATAAAATCTTTAAATAGTGACTTTCACCAATTTTTCCTACACTTTATACTTTTCATTTTGATTTCGGCTTTTGTTGATCATACATAATAGAGAATAATAGAGTCTAAAGTTTATTAATGCAGCTAACAATTCAATGTCTGAGATAAAGGCAGCATCGGAGGGCAACATAATCATTGATTCTGGAGCAGCATTTACTGTATTGCCACAAGATGTTTACTACAAATTCGAAGCACAAGTATCAGCAGAAGTTGACCTAGAATTTAAACGTATTGATGGGCCATAGAAGGAACTGAGACTGTGTTACTGAGTAACAAGAGTTGAGGATATAAAAGGTCCCTCCATTACATTTAATTTTAGATGTGCTGATGTGGTGATAGGTTTCACTTAATATATAACTTTGTTATGGTTGCTGATGAAGCAGCTTGCTTTGCTTTTCTTCCTGATTCATCTTCTAGAGGGTCCATCTATGGGGCCTTTGCTCAAATCAATTTCTTGGTTGGTTATGATCTTCGCAAGAATCTTGTTTCCTTTAAGCCAAAAGATTGCTCATCACAGCTATGATATATAGGGTGAGTAATTTGAATGTACCTAATTTTGAATCTTTGTTAATTGCACCAGTTCACCACCACCACCACCACAACAACAACAACAACAACAACAATGCCTTATCCTACTAAGTGGAGCGGCTACATGGATCAAATGAAGCTATTGAGTTTGGTAAAAAACCAAATCTCATGATAAATAGTTAACTAAGATATCTAGCTCAATAACCTCATGATCGTGCTTTTCAATCTTCCTCTATCCCTTTTAACTTTTTAACTAGGCTCCAAACAACTTGATCTAGCCTTCTCATTAGTGCATCCAACTTGATCAATTTGCATAATCTACCCATAAAATCCTTCAACCTGAACCAAGGAATGGTTTGGTTTCTCTCAACGTCAATTTTCTTAGCGTCCCTCAGAAGCTCTTAATCTTGTCCGTCCATAAATCTAACCACTCAGAAATAGGCACATCATGCAGCCATTAAAATTCTATCCCCACCATCCGTTTTATTATATCTCAATCATCGATTAATTCCCCATTTCTTTCAAATCCTTGGCCATCCACCGTCCCTTGTGTCGTTCCTTCTACAAGTGCTTCTAGGTTTATGCTCATTCCTTCCTCAATTGCATCTACCTCTTTCTCTCTCTATTCTGTTATCACCTCTTCCAATTATATCCTTATACTGTCTCATGAGTCTCATGCTGTATAGCGTAATCTTTATAATTTATTACTGCCTCTGGTTCTAAATATAAGATCCAGTTGATTTTTTTAGAAAGATTTAGGAAGCACAATAAATTATTTGAAAGTATTTATATCTATAAGTTTTCTCCAAACTAATTGATCTGACTTATAAACTTATATATAATTTAATGATACACAACATATACTATTATTAAGTAATTTATTTAGCTTCCTTAATCTCTCCAAAAAAAAAAGTCAATTGAGTCTTACATTTAGAACCAGAGGGGCAGAGTAATATATGTTTAACGGGGGAACGACGACGGCTTTTTAAGTCAATGCGATGAAAATTGATTAATAAATTAAATTTATTCTGGAATTTGATTTATTTAGTACCATATTATGCTATGATGGGCAGATTCCCTGGACATTTCTTGGTTAGAAAGGAACAGCATTCCATTTTATCTCTATTGAATTGAGCTAGGAAATTCTCATTCTTCTGGCTCAACATTGCCACTATTACTTTTGGTCAGTTTCTTTGGGAGAGCATTAGAGGAACATGTGAAACAACCCTTGAATTAACTATTTCAAATAACTTATTAAAACATTAATAGTACTACTATGGTAAGGAATGAAAAAAATAATTTCAAAGTGTTTACCATGGAAAAGATTTCACTAAATACTTGGAAAAGTCAACCATGATAGAAAATATAAACCAATCAAACAAAAGTCTACCATAGTTATTATGACTCCAACTTTGTAATAAAGCAATCAAAGCCTCTCCATGGGTGAAAGGACTCTACCATGGTAGGAAAAACTTTAGCGATCTGATTGACACAATATAATCACAATTAATACAATTCACAAATGGGTCAGAGTACGTATTTAAAGCCCTCAATATAATCGTAATCACCATAGCCCATTATAACAAATTTGCATCTAAATATTTAAATTCATTTTTACACTCAAAACATTTAGGCTCAGCCTTAAAAAAAGTAGCCACCACAATAAAACAGTGTATCAAAAAGGCTTTGCCCACAATACAAAACCCAATATACAGTGAAATACTCAAAATATGCAACCTATACCAAAAAAGCCCTAAAGTTCGGCAATATACATTAGACTACGCTCAAGTAATTGAATGAGGCATATAAAATTGATAAATCAAATCAAGTCTTAGACACCTTCCCCATGGTAGCAGCACCTGAACTCTCGCATCAAAAATAATAAATAACCATGGGGTGAGTCACTCAAACCTAGTAACCACAATTCCAATTTAACAAGTATACATGAAATGATTACAAGATAATATATATATATATATATATATATTCAAATAACATAAAGTATTAACAGTTTTCCAGAAACAATAGTAGTTCAAGAAATAATTCAACATGCATAGAACCCCATTAACCATCCTTATAACCTCCTTATAATCGTTGACAGAAACCACGGGCTACAACACATATATAACATGATTCATCTCTATGACAAGACTGCACCAAACTCTCCAATAATGAGGTGTAGCCTGGCCAAAGAGTACAAAACTCATATTAGATCATAGGCTCCCTTTCTTTTTAATACAGAAAGGTGCCACGCCCCTTGTGCAAACCCTTAACCTGGCCAAAAGAGGGTGATACCAAGGGCCCTGAGAATGTTAAAACCATCCACTATGCACATAGTCGTAGCTACACCACGTGGTATAAAAAATTCAAACATGCCACAATCCCATACACTTCAATATGTAATTCAACATCTCAATATCACAAACTTCAATATTAATAAATTATTCTCATATATTCAACATTCAATGCTATGCATCATCAATATTAGAATCACAAGAAAAACAATTTGAGCCCACTCAACCAAAAAGTTTACTCAGAAACATACATTTCATATATATACATTTTTCATATGTAAACTATTATAATACATACTTATATCCTTTGAAAATACCAACTTACACTTATAATCACTTCAATAAGTATACAAGGTAAAAAGAAAAGTGGTTACCTCAAGTTTTTGACATAAGAACTAAACTTCATAGAATTCAAGTCTTACAAGCCAAATTGAAGTTTACTCTACAATAAATATATAATTATATGTTAATAAAATTAATAATAATGCTAACTAATACAATAGTAAATAACAGGTAATTAAAACGCCGATGATTGGCTCACTTTAATTTTCTTAAAAAATGACAACAATTTATCTATTCATCAAATCATCCTTTTAAATCACAAATCGTAAAATTTCTTAACTCAATTTCACTCAATGAAATCTTTAACAACAATAATTCACTCTAATCACCTTAAAATCCTCAAAATTGCTCACTTTAATCCTTTGTGCAAATCACATAAATCAACTCTTTCTCAAATCATTATTACAATCACATTTCCTTATAAACCTCAAATCCAATCCATTAAATCCTCAATATAACCTCCAATAAACTAGAATAAATTATATAAATTCGGATATAAGAGAGTCATTGTCACAAATCTTAATTTTCTAACCTAACTTTAAGTTCCTCAAATCAACCATTTAGGTAAAAATAAATCGTAGTCATTCTTAGTCTAATGCCATTATAACAATTAAAAGCTATATAATCAATTGAAAAACTCAACTTTTTGAATTCTAGCAAACCTTAGAATTTTCACCGTCAGTAACCCAATAACCCAAGAGAAAATTATAAGAAGAGAAAGATAAATTACTTGCCTACAAGCTTCAATCCTCGTCCTCTCTTCCTCTTTGCATCTCTCACTTTCTCTCTTCCCCCCTCTCTCTCTCACACAAAATCTCACCCGCCCTCCCTCACAAACACACCTCTGGCGCGTTCTATTTTTTTGAATTTGGGGGAGGGGAAATAACAGCTATTATACCCGACCCTAGAGCCAAAAAATCGGGCTTCCCCATTTAGGCCTGAGCCCATCAAGGGTTAGGCTTATGATTAAAGCCTCCAGATAAAGTTAGCCCATTTAAGCCAACCGTTTAAGCTCGAGTAAGTGAAGGGTCGACCCATTTTTTCACCTCTACCCGACCCCTCCCCAACTCATTTGTTAGTGGGGGCAACGTGTTCCCCACCATTAAATGAGAGTATTACTTTTTTTACTTTATATATCTATATATATATATATATATATTATTTTCCTTTATATATATATTCAATATTTTTTTCCTATTATTCAATTAATTGGATGAATTTTGGGTATTTTACTCAAATAAATTTTCATAATATTTAAACAATTGTAATATAATAACTTGGGAAAAAATATTCCAAATACTTTTAATTGATCCTACCTTTGTTTTTTCTTTTGAATAAGTTGCTTCCATTTTAAGTGATTAAATGGTAAATTTTAATTACTATAAATTAATCTCATCCAAATATTACTTAAATCCTAGAGTTAAAACTTAGGGAAAATCTCATAAAAAGAACTTCAAAAATAGTAAAGGACAAAATGATGTTTCAAATATTAATAATACCAGAGAAATGTTAGTACACTACTACAGAATTAAGATATAACCACCCTAATAGACGTCCTAATTTTAAAGTTGGGTGGTTAAAAAGGAAAGCAGTGGCATTTTCGTAATTATATGTACATAGGAAAACCCTTAGACGTCCCAAATTTGAATTTGGGACGCCTAAAGTTGAGTTTAGACGTCCCAAATTTTATTTGGGACGCCTAAAGATTTCCATTGGCGCCAAAAAAATAAATTAAAAAAATTTAAATTACTTTAGGCGTCCCAAATGTATTGACTTTAGGCCTCCCAAATGCGATTTAGGACGTCTAAAGTCACACTTTAGGAGTCCCAAAAAATTTGGGACTCCTAAAGTAAGACTTTAGGCGTCCCAAATCCCATTTGGGACGCCTAAAGTAGAAGCTTTAGGCGTCCCAAATGGGATTTGGGACGCCTAAAGTCACACTTTAGTAGTCCCAAAAAATTTGGGACTCCTAAAGTAAGACTTTAGGCGTCCCAAATCCCATTTGGGACGTCTAAAGTAGAGACTTTAGACCTCCCAAATGGGATTTGGGACTCCTAAAGTCATGTCAGAAATTCTGACATGCGTGAGACTTTTTTTTCCCTTTTCTTCATTCCCATGTCAGAAACCCATACCTCTTTTTCCATCTTTCCCATCCCTATGACTTCTCTTCCCTTTTTTCTTTCATTCCCGTGACTTCGTCTTCCTCAATCTTCTTCCTCTCTTCCTTTTCTTCATTCCATTTTCCTCCACCTCCTTCCATTCTCATAATACCTTCTTTGCTCTCACCCTCCAGCGTACACCTTCTCCACATTTTTTGCCCCCTCCACCCTCCGGTGTACACCTCCCACTCTCTTTGTTGCTTTTAGCCTCCGGCGTACCTCTCCTCTCCACTGTGTATACACAACTCCTCCAATGTCTTCTCTCCACCTTGGAAGCACATAGACATCGTTAGCTGCCCTCTCCCCTGGTTTCATCAGGTTTGTTTTTTTTAAATATAATTTTACATGAAGAATTAAGTTAAACTTGCAATATGAAATTATTATAATGCTTTCAATTTATTTACATGATTCTAGTTATTGGAGTGTTTTTCCCTTGATTGTTTTTTTTTTTTTTTGCCAGAATCATAAACTAGTTGTTAGTAGTTACGCAATACTAATAATGTTTTTGTTTTATACATTTGGAGCTTGGAAATTGAGAAAAATACATATATGTATATTTATTTTGATGAAATGAACAACAATTAGTTTGTAGTTGTGTGGTGACAAATATTTTAACACTTTCTAGTTGTTGTTATACATATATGATATTAGGTTGTATGAGTTGTTGTTATTATACATATATATATATATATATATATAGTAAAAAGATTGCAGTGCTAGAAGTCCTTACCATTTCGTAAGGGATATTTTGTGGTTTATGAATCCATCTTCAATTCTGTTTCTGTAATTTTAATTTGTTGGGTAATGAAGAATATAAATAATTATTTTAAAAAAATAAAAATTTTAATGTCCCAAATTAAGAATTGGGATGTTTAAAGTCCCCCTGTGAAAGACTTTAGACCTCCCAAATCTCAATTTGGGAGGTCTAAAGTCCCCCCGTGGAGGACTTTAGACGTCCCAAATTGAGATTTGGGAGATCTAAAGTCCCCCCGTGGAGGACTTTAGACGTCCCAACTTTTTTGGGACGTCTTTTCTTAAAACATACTACGCCCCCTACATAGACGTCCCTTAGTTTTTGGATGTTAAAAGTGCCAAAATAGGGACGTTAAAACCCCTTTTTGTAGTAGTGGTACCTGATTTGTCTTTTTGAAATTTAAAGGAAATGATACAAATGGCCATATATATGTTTTTTTTAAAAAAAAAATTACCCCGCCAGCTGCCACTATCGAAGCTTGGGTGGGTTGCCGGCCGAAGATCCAGAAAATGAGAAAATACATTTTTCAAGAATCTCATTGGTTGTTTTAAAATGAGAAAATGCCTTAAACTAGAAAAATTTTTCAAGAATGACTTGCTTTGACACATGTTCTAAGTGGTAAAGGGTTGTATTTACCACTTTGGAAATGTGATTTGTGGGAATTCTTTGAGCTTTCATGTGATCTAGTGTTTTGGCAACTTTTTGAAACCATATTTAGGCTTTTCAAGTAAATGGGAAGAGAAATGACCCACAATTAGATTTTTGCTTACCTTTTGTTTTGAGGAAAGAAAGTTTCTATATCATTAATGCTTTTAAGAGTTGAGCATTCTTATAATTGATTGCAATGTTTTGATTGATTGTGTTTGTAAAGTTAACATTAGGAATAGTTAAGAAGATGTTTTGTGGTTAGCTTGCTATGCAATTGATTATGTTATAGTAAGCATTAGAGAAAAACCTTGTTGGAAGATTATTTGAGCCTTGCATTCTTTATGTAAGAAAAATATTAACTAAAAGGAGATTAGGCGTACCTGGATGAATCCGTGTTTGGATCCGGGTCAAAGCTCCAATACTCCATACTTGTGCCCAATAATTATTAGACTACTAGAGCCTAATTGTGATTTGCACAGCAGATCACCAAAACCAGAAAGATGGTAGGAGAGAAGGGAATTGCCAGAAAACTCAATGGCGGGGTGAATTGCAATTGAGGGGGCACACCCTATTTATAATGGTTTATGGAGGCCACTAATTAGGAAACGTGTGCACTCCTTCTTGCCCTCCAAGACAGCAATTAATTGTCTCTCAATTAATTCCCTAATTATGGTGATTTGTTCATCTTTTAACAAATCCATAATTATTGCTGAATTATTCCCCAATCTGCTGATTTTATTCTTATTTGATTAGGCTACTTATTTTCTAATCAAATAGTCTGGCCCA
The DNA here is from genome assembly GCA_963210345.1 of Inga oerstediana. Taxonomy (NCBI): domain Eukaryota; kingdom Viridiplantae; phylum Streptophyta; class Magnoliopsida; order Fabales; family Fabaceae; genus Inga; species Inga oerstediana. The sequence goes on from OY723406.1 coordinate 18,269,379, forward strand.
TCAAAGGTGAACTTGGACCCAAAGTCCAACACTTTTCATGTGTGCATGTTCACTTAGTTTTTCACCTTTTAGCACTGCTACAAAAAACACAAGCTGTGGCGCTTAATTTAAAGAATACTATGGCTCTTAGGAAGCGTCATAGCTTCCAGCGCCGTTAAAACAAGCTACGGTCCTTTTTGAATATATGGAAGCGTCATAGCTTGATTAATATTTTTTTAAAAAAAATCACTTCCTACGGCGCTTCTCCAGGGAAGAGCCGTAGGAAGCTATTTGACTTCCTACGGCGCTTCCCTGGAGAAGCGCTGTAGGAAGTCTTTTATTTTTTAAAAAATAATTTTTCATAATTATTTTATTTTTCTGATGAAAACCTCTATTTACAATCCAAAATCCAAATCCACAGCAAAATGAAATAACATATAGCACGTATCTTTTGCAATATTGCGTCTTCATATATCAAGTATAAAAGAAATCCAGCATTTAAGTTGCTTAAACTTGAGCCATACATGTTACTTATATAGAGAATCAAACTAAGTATTATTATATTTGTAAGCTCAAAAATTAAAAAAGTTACAATGTATAAGAAGTTCAAGAAGATAGAGTTAATACTTCAAATAAATACCTGGAAAAAAATTATGAGCACACATATATGATTTATGACAAATTTTAACTAAAAGAAAACGTGAACCAAATGTTGAAAAAAGAAAAACACTTATAGGCTAGGAAGCTTCTGAAGGAGGCCGAGATAAGGGGAAAAAACACATGGGAGAGGAAGCTTTCTATAGCAATGAAGTTCTAGGAAATGGGGGATCTAGAGAAAAAGTGGGAAGATGAAAATGAAAATGAAAACGAAAACGGCGGGTTATGGAAATTATATTATAAGGTGGGAGAAGCTATGACGCTTGCTGTCAAAACACCAAAGCTTCTAAATTTTTAAGAAAAACGATGGCCATTTAAAAAATAGGCAAAAGCTACGGTGCTTTTTCTCAAAACGCCAAAGCTTCTCAATTTAAAAAAAATGACCAATTTTTTTTAAAAAAAGGTATCAGACGGCGCTTCATTATCAAATATTATGTAAAAATGAGCCTTAAACGGTGCTGGAAAACCAAACACCGTCCAAGGCCCTTAAAATATCAAGGCACTACATGTGCCTTGAAATTATCAAGGCACCACGTGGTGCCTTGATAAATCATGCCTTAGCCAGCACTTTTAAACAAAGCGCCGGCTAAGGCCACATCTTGGACAACACTCCATTATGAAGCGCTGTCCAAGAGTTTTTATTAAAAAACATTAAAATCTTTTTTCTTAGCCGCCGCTTTGTTTCAAAGTGCCGTCTAAAGCCACATTTTACACAGCACTTTATTATGAAGTGTCGTCCAAGGGCTTTTATTAAAAAAAAATTTTAAATCCTCTTTAATAGGGATGATTTATTTTTAAGCTTTGACCTCTAAATCGATTCTTAAATTTATTTTTTGTTTCTTATTATAGATAAAATTTTTCAAGAAAGTATCTTATCATAGTAATGGAGCTTTGACACTTACGGAATTTCTATTATTCTATAGTTGCCACACTTTTTTTTATAATAGTAGTAAAGGGATTAATTTTTTTTAAAAAAATAGCACCTTGTATGGCGCTTTCTCAGGCAAGCACTATACAATATATTAAGCAACAATGGCGCTTTCCTGCTCAAGTGTCGTAGCTGTCACATGTACTTTTTTTTTTTAAAAAAAAGTCTAGCTCCTCTGGTGCTTGGTTGAAGAAGTGCCATAAGATTGGTGCCGCTAAATCCATATTTTGTAGTAGTGTAGGACTTGTTTCTACTCTTTTTCAAAACATCATTTGCATTAATGTGATGGAAATGAAAGAGGCATTCAATTTTAAACATTTTCACCCAAACACAAACCCTTATTCATTTACCTTTGCTTACCCCTTTGAGCCATTTCTATGTTGTATGCATGCCATTTACTCATTATGTTCATAGTACTCTAAAATCAAAGTGATTTGCCAATAGAAAATTGAACAATGTGTATATTGAAAAGCCATGCATATAGAAAAAATGTATATAGCTTGAAAAAAGAAGAAAAAAGAGACAGAGTATAGTTTGAAAAAAAAAGGGAGAAGAAATTGTGCACTTCAGCAATGATGGGGACTAAAGTAGTTGATGGTGGTGGTCACTCCCTCTCCTCTCCGTCTCACCTTCCCACTATGATCCCGCCACTGTCTTCTGTTCCTCATTTTTCAGATCTGTTTCGTCTGAGGAAGAAGGAGGTCAGTAAACTAGGTCCTGGGTTTTGACCAGGGACCTAGTTGAAAACATGAAAAGTTTTGAGGAGGGACTTAAGTGTAAATTTTTGAAATATTGGTAGGGTTGAAGTGTAATTTCTCAAGCATCTGGGTAATTTACTATAATTTTCTTTGACCCCTTTTCCTTCACAAATATGTGATTTTCAGAAATTCTGGGGCCCTTTTTGTAATTTTTTCCAATCCTCAAAATATTAATTTGACCTTCCAAAATCTCAAATTTTCTTCCAAAACACCTACAATACAAAAATAAGCATAAGGTAGTATCAAAAGTTCAAGAAATCATTTGTATGAATAACTAACAAATTTTGGACCATTTTGCCCCTAATTGCAATTAATTCAACACAAATGTCCTTAACTCAAATTAATGCTTAATCATGTAATATTATCCTAGAAAATGCGTTAAAAATCCCAATTTAATTATGAAAATTTATACAAAAAAATGGTTCAATCAATCCAACTGGAATATTCTAGTGGGAAGGAATATCCCGTCGGGAATGAGTATCTGAAAGTGGTGAGGTGGGGTTTGAACCTCAACCATGTAATACCCCAAATTTTATTCACCAAGAGTATATTGTGATTATTTTATATATTCAATAAAATGGTTAATATTTAAAGCCAAATGAAATTGCATGTGAGGTAGTGAGTTTGTCATGTGGTTTTGGAAGACTAAATGATGAGAAAAAATTATGAACTTTTACAAGGTGAAAGTAGACATCCTAAGTTTTAATTTGATAGGTCATATGAATCAATTGAAACTATGTACAAAAATATATGAATTTTTGAAGTTAGTCCAAAAAATCTAAAACGTCTTTAGAGCAGTGGTCAAAGAAATGAAATTTGGGAATGATATGCTCCCAGCTGGCTAAAGTCCATATTTTTTCTTGAAACTAAACTCAATAAGAGTTCCATAGCCTTTGGAATTACTCCAAAATGATGTCTGCAAAATTAGTTATGATTTTTCAAAGTTAGGGCAGAAAATCTGCCAGAATTGGCATTATTCCAAAAATTGAAAATAAAATGTGTTAGAAATTGATTAATGGAATTATTATATGAAGAGGGGATTAGATTATGATTTATGAAGATGAGCATATGTCCAATTGTATTAAAATAATACTACATGAACATAGCAATCATGATTGGTTATGGTAAGGATTATCTTGAGTGTAAGGTTGGAATTACCTTGAGTGTAAAGTTGGTCTAGTTGGAAGAAGCAATTGGTTTAGTTGGAGCATAAGAGGGGGGACGTTTTTTGAGGCCAACCAAGGGAGAAGAAAACTAGTTCAATGCCAAAGGAAGCTTAATGGAGTAAGTATGTCATAATGTGAATGAGGTATGGGTTGTGACAAGTGTTACCATAACATTCCTTGATGAAATCAAATGGTGTAGGATGAAAGGAAAATTTTATGAAGCCATCTTCTTTCCTCTTCCCTTCCTCATTTTCATCCAACACAAGGAGAGAAGAGAGAGAGAGAGAGAGAGAGAGAGAGCTTGAAGAAGGCTTGAAGACTTAGAGAGAAGGAGGAGCTTAAGGAGGCTATAATCAAAGGTAAGGCTTAAGATTTCACATGTTTAAGTCTTCCAAATTGTGTAGCAACTCTTCTAACCTCTTGATCTTCATGGAAATCATGTGTAGTAAGCAAATATTCAAGGTTGAAGAGAGAGTGGACAGTAACTTCTAGAGAGAGAAAGTTCAAGAATCAAAGGTAACCTCAAGAACATCAAATCTTTTGGTTTATTGTTGTTACTATTGTTGTTCTTGGCTTGATTTGGTGATTTTGTCAAGTTTATAAATTTAGAAAAGTCCTAAACCTAAGGGGTTATGTTGCCCAAATTTCTTTGAATCATGGTTAAGAAGTGTTTAAATGAGTTAATAAAGGATTAGAAGTGAAAAAGTACAAGCTTTGGAAGCTAAAATACAAAAGTCCATTTTTTTCAATTTTTGACCAACCTTTGGCCAGCAATGTTCTGGGGGTAGGAGTTGGATTTTCATGAAATAGATGGTTTCATTGGATTCAGTGAGCAAAAATAAGTGGGGTTACAGTTGGTCACTTTTTTGAAAAAGGTCAAGAAAGCGTAATTACTAAAACGGCCCTAAAATCCTTAAACCGGGGCTGTCAAGGGTATTTCATAATTTGACACTTAATTTGGTAATTTTGAACCTGGAAATGGATTCCTTAGGCAAAAATACGTTAGGATAGCCATAGTCAAAATTTTGAGAAAACGTGCCATCAGGCTGCGTATGGCAGGGCTGGGTCGGGGTCCCGGGGGCATTTTGGTAAATTTTCACCATAGACTAATATAACCACAAGAAAAATTATGGAAAAGTCTAAAATGATACTTGGATAGGTTATAACCTATTTCTTGTACATTTAATATTTTAGGATAGAGACGGAAGCCGGGAGCGACACATTTTACGAGGCACACTAAAAAAGCGTTAAAAGAACTTTGAGGTAGGAACATTATCCTTCATACATCATGCCATATTTATGTGATTGTGTGGATGCCATTGTTTGTAAATGTGCTTATTAATTCACATGATTTGCCTAGAGAGGAGTAATTAGTACCAGAGGTGCACTTACACTAGGAGTTAGCGGAAATTTAACAGGTGTAGATTGTGGGGCTGGGCCCTACTCATGTATACATGATGATGATCTGTTTATATTGTTCATTAATTGATGCATACCTTGGTGCATGTCATATTTACTTTTCGCATTTTCTATGAACGATAGCATGTTTCTACTGAGATTCCTTGGAATTTCACCCCTTTTTCTAAACAAACATCTTAGCAGGTGCCAGTGGAACTAAAGGCAAAGGTGTAGACTTCGAGAAGTGATTGGCGCGTGTCTCGAGGCAAGGTTGAAGACGGTGGTTATAATTAGTTTATGCTTTAGATATTTTGGGGTATCTTGTAATTATTAAAACTTCTGCTGTATTTTGTATTTCGTTGACGAATAACGTTGGGATTGTAAACAAATGCTTTTATCAGTATAATTATACTTTTCTGTATGCCCATGGAATTCCGTCTTTATTACTCTTCGATTATCGAAATGGAAACGGGTGTTGACACACCACCTAGTTTTCCCAAAAGATTAGTGGTCATTTGGCTGCCAATGGCTTTCTCTAGACATAACATACAAAGAAATCTCTGTGTACCCGTGCGCACGTGTGTGTGCATGTATGTGCGTGTGTGGGTTTATGTGTATGCGCGCGCGCATATGTGTGTTAACTTTTGATCTTTAACCCAAGCCTATTCACAAGCTTTTTGTTTAGAAATTCACAACATTTCAGAAGGTTTTAACAATTTTTGTTTATCAAGTTAAAAATTCACACTATCAAGTCATTCACAAGTTTTGTTAAGAAATTCATGACATTTCATTAGATTTTAACAACTTTTATTTACCAAGTAAAAAATTCACATTATCAGGTCATTTACAAGTTTTGTTAAGGAATTCACGACATTTGATTAGGTTTTAACATCTTTTTTTACTAAGTAAAAAATTCATACTATTAGATCATTCAAAAATTTTGTTAAGGAATTCAAAACATTTGATTAGGTTTTAACATTCCTTAAACTTAAAGTTCTAGATAATCCTCTTCTAGTTATTGGCCTAGGGTAGTCTACACTATGCCTTTGTGGATATTTAAGGTTGACGTTGAAGGTGTATTTGTTACAGGGCCAACTACATGTATATACTCAGTAGGACGAGTAAGTAGACAAGCAGAACTCCTCCTACAATGGTATGATAAGATAAAGATGAATAAAATGGAGAATCCCGAAGAAACCAAAAAGAAAATATGTCAAGTATTATCAGACTATGCTTAGCGTAAGTGTAATTATTGCGATGGACAAAAAACAGAAAGAGATTATGAAGAACCAATTGCATATATAAATATCTTGCAATAAAGGATAGGCCGATGCCGACAAAGAAAAAGAAACTAAAAGCAGCCGACAACATAAGGTGGATGAAAAAGAAAAGCAAACGAAAAAAAAGATGACAAAAGTAGGTGAAGTAAAGGTACAAAAGAACAAGAAGACAAAGGCAAAAAGAAGAAAAGAAAAGAAAGAGAAAGACAAAAGGCAAAAAGAGATGAACATTTGAAAATATTCCATGTAACCTAACTAGAGCTGGGAAAAGTAACTAAAATTGTTAAAAAATCGGCATTTCCTTTAAATTTTAAAAAAGGCAAATCCGGCGTAACTCTTCTCTAGAATTATGAATATTCGAAACACTTTTGTATTTTTTAGCATTTTTAAATTCTTTTACTAAAATTTTCCCTAAAAATTAGGATGTTACAATATGCATATTGCCTAATAATTCTGCACTATAAACCAAACTATCATCAAGTGATGAACAGGGTTCAACACTACTAAGTATTTATTTTCAGTATAAATGAAAGTCTATGTAACAAAAATCAAAGGAAGTTTATGTAATTTGCTCTGAATTATAATTTGTCATCGAGAAAAGTACTAGGCTTTTTTTTTTAAAGGCTCACGTCCAGAAGGATGAACCACATGAATGGTAAAATACATTGGTAAATATGACGGGTCCATGGGGTGATTTAAAATATTTTGGAACTGATTCCTGCCTCATGGTTTTTATATGGGTAATGACAGTTCTATGCTTTTTATATGTATGAATGACATATGTAATGAGAAATATGGTTTTTTTTTTTTTTTTTGATATCAATGAGAAATATGGTTTTTCTTAAAATTTGCTTGTGGGCAAGTTCACTGTCCTCATAACCTTCTTTTATGTTACAATGCAAATCCAGAGGACATGTATGTTAGTGTTACAGGAAAACACTGTCAACTTGAAGGTTATGTTCAGAAAAAAGTGAAGAAAATAAAGGAAAGGGAATACTAAGAAGGAAAACTTATCAAAAAAGTAAAAAAAAAAAAATTACCATTTGAGTTTTCCCTCTAAGTATTCTTTCCCTCTTATTTTTTCTTTTGTATGGGGAAAAATAAATGCAAATAGAGGGGCAGCATTATTTCCTGATACAAGGCTTTCAACAGATCCAAAGGGGCTCAGTTGTGCAAGTAATAGACTTCATCCAAGTATTATATGATCTAGAATCTTGGATATTTGTTTTTGCCAGATAAAGCTATGAGTAGTAGTTAAAAACAAGCTATGTATTGAACCAAACATAACTTTCTTCCGTATTTAACAAAATAAACTAGCTAACATATTGAACTATCTGTCATAGTAAACAAAACAAAATTTGTTGTCATATTGAACTCGCGGTCATATGAAAGAAAAAAAGCAATTTTCTGCCATGTCATACAAAATAGAACTTGTTAGATTGACTATATTCTTTTTTTTTTAAAAAAAAAAAAGAACCTTGCCGGATTGAATGACTGAACTACTGGATTATGAATTGCCATTGCACGTAGTAGCTGTCTTATCCTTGATGCCAACTGATGAGCGCCGGTAACAAGAAGTTGGGTGTGAACTTGTTGAGATTGCTGGACCGTACAATCAAAGAAATCAAAGATTTCATTGATGGCCATGAGCTATGAAATGGCTGTGGCCAATGTAGACAGAGCAACTGAGCTTATGTAGCAAGCTGAAAGACTTCACTGGGTGTTTGCATATGAGGCAGCCAGAGGCAGCATTGAGGATGAAGTCTCATAGTTCTGACAAGATTAAGGATTTACTAATCTTTGGCGCCAGAGTGACAAATTGAACTAATCTTGTTCTTCTTCTCTGAATGAAGATGATAGCCAAAGGAGAATGCTGTCTTGTTGCAGTCAAAGAGCTAAGAACAGAGGTTGTGTCTATCATATAATTTCGTAGTAGGCTATTTTGCAACTGCAAATTCAGAAAAGGAAAAAATTTATACTACAAAAATTTAAGAGTCTGATTATGCGATCAACGCATGCAATGGGCTTCCTGTGAAAATATCAAATGAAAGAAAAAAATACACAGCAGTCGTTCATAGTTGGAACCAAAGCAAATTTGTCGTCAAATCACGTGCCTATATCCCTCTATATAAACACCTTTGCAACTGAAAGATTATGGACAATCGCACAAAAGTTTGTCTTGATTAACTCATTAGCATTATTTGCTGCTTCTACTGGTCATTGATGAAAATTTTGTCACTATTCTGATTAAATATCACTTTTCACCAACATGAAGTACTAATAATTTCAGTAGAGCTGAGAATCAGGGCCGGCCCGGCCCTACAGGGCTGGCCCTTGACGGGCTAGGGCCTAACAGGGCCGGCCCTAAAGGGCTCGGGGTCAGGAAAATTGCAGTTTTTCAAGGCCCGGCCCGAGAGCATCAGGGTCAGGGCCGGCCCGCAGGGCCGGGAAATCCTTTTCACAATATTTAACTATTTTTCCTGCATATTTTTCCCAGAGAGATATAATTAGTAAATAACAATGATTAAAGTTCTAATTTAATACATAAATGTTGTCAACATTAAGGTTTAAATAACACGTCTCTTGCAACAAACAAACACAGTTACTAATGTATAATCAAAGGTAAAATCATGTCCATAAATAACTCACACAAAGGCTAAAGTATAAGAAGGCAAGAAGCTAAATACTCTAAAATTTAAACAATATGAATATGACGACTATCATTTTCACCTTCTTCGCCACTATCATCAATTTCAAGGACATTTGATTGTGTTTCACTTTGACCAGTAGGTTCAAGTAGTAAAATAATTACAACCTCCATCAAAAATCATACTCTATCAGGTAGAATAGTATATAATATGATTTTAGTCTAAATAGGCAGAATAATATACTCAAAAATCACAATATGATTCAATTAGACAAAACAATATACTCAAAAATCATACTCTATACAATATGAGGACAGAGTGACATATAAATTCAATAAGGTAATTCAAAAATGTAACATGATTCCTTTCCAAGTAAAAAAAATAAAAAATAAACGGGCCTAAAGGGCCGGCCCGAAGCCCTACAGGGCTGGCCCTTTTAAGCCCGAGGCCCTACAGGGCCGGCCCTTTTAGGCCCGACTTCCTTTTGAGACTATAATTTACAGGCCCGGCCCTTGAAGAGCCAGGGCCTAAAAGGGCCGGCCCGACGGGCTCGGCCCGTTTTCCCGGCTCTAAATTTCAGTGTTGCTATTTCTACGCATACTGTATCGTTCAGTAGAAGGTGCTGAAGTTCTTCAACACAGCCAATCTTGACAAGCACCAACATCTGACTAGACAATTTATTTTTAAGCTTCAATTTCAATGGTTAGAAAATTAATTTCTTCTACATATTGAAGGTTTCAACTCTAGAAAATACGACATTAATGCCATTCACATGAAGGCTATTCTGAATCATCCACTACATCATTTACCAACTTTTGATTTCCTTTTAGCTAAAAAATTGCAGAGCAACAATTCTTTCCATACTAAAATCCAATGATATAAAAAATAATCTCCCTCAGCATACGAGGCTCGCTACTATCAAATTATCAAAACAATTCCAATCCTGCTCATGAGTTGATATCATGGCATTATCAACCTTATATTCAGAAACTGAGTGCAAAACCCACACCCAGAAAAAAAAAATAAAGATAGAATAAAGCGCAGAACCCCATTCATAATACAAGCAAACCAACAAGTGAGGTGTTCATCACTAAATAAGAATTAAACAAATAGCTAAATATCATTTTCTATCAGCATAGATTATTACCTCGATGTGTAATCAGCCAATTGAATTTGAAGGACTGCAGAAAATCATATTCAGAAAATGCAGAGAAGATCCAGATAAAAGGTGCCATTTTGCCGCCCCTTGCTGGTCCATTCACAAACAGGGTGCGGATGGTGAAAGGCGTCGCACAGTGACTCTGTAGCCGCTCGTCCAATGTTCACAATGGTGAGACCAGGTGAGAGAAGTGGAGGAGGTCAATTCAAGAGAAGATACTAGGGCAACAGCCATGACGATTCTCTACCTCCACAGCCGTGTTCAACTGTGAATGACGGTGAGCGCTTTGCCTTTCCGTCATCAGGCATTCTGAAATTGCTAGGTATTTGGTAGAAAATGGGAAATTGAATGGACGGCCAAGATTATAATAAAACAGATTGTGTAGATGCAATTTTTCAAGTTATATAAAGTATTTCTTTCTGAACGCTCAGATCAACAAACAAGATCCATGCAAATCAAGCTTTTCAACTTGCAATTTCAATCCAGCTTTTTCCAGCTTCCTTTATCCCTACTTTCTTCACAACTTCCCTAACTTGGCTTAAACTATCCCACATTCCCAGAGCTCCATACACATTTGACACCATTACATATGTGGAAGAATCTTCAGGTGTGGTGGCCAGAAGATGCTCAGCAACAATCTTTGCAAGCTCTTGATTATTGTGAATAGCACATGAAGTGAGCAAAGACTGCCATATGGTTTTGTCAGGTTCAAATGGCATTTCATTAATCAATTTTGCTGCTTCCTTGAAGTGTCCTGACCGGCCAAATAGATCAACCATACAATGGTAGTGCTCCTGACATGGTATTAGCCCATGCTCAGTTTTAATAGAGTTAAATATAGCCCATGCCTCCTTGACTAAACCAGCATGTCTACAGGCAGTAAGAACACCAATAAAGGTGATTTCATTTGGCTGGAAACCTGATTCTATCATCTCTTGCAGAAGCTTAATTGCCTCAACTGCTCTTCCATTTTGTGCACATCCCACAATAATCCCTGTCCAACATACAGTATCTATTTCTGAAAGACAACTAAACAACGCTAAACCATCATCAATGTCACCACATTTTGCATACATGTCAATAAGTGATGTTGTTGTAACACCTTCTGATTCATATCCCTTTTTGACACAAAAAGCATGGATTTGCTTGCCACTTCGTAGAGATGATAAACATGATGAAACCTTCAGAACGCTGGAAATGACAAATTGATCAATTTCAAGATCTAACTTGACCATATCTGTAAAGAGAGAAAAAGCTAAAGCACCTAAACCCAGTCTAGCACAACCAGCAATCAAACTAGACCAAGCCACAATGTCCTTATCTGACATCCTTTCAAACAATCTAAGTGCATTGTCCATATTGCCTTGTTTTGCATATAGATCAATAAGAATGCTTCCAACAACAAAGTATAACTCATAGCCACACGTTATTACCAAACCATGCACTTGAGATGTAAGTCTCAAATTCTTAAAGTAGATGCAGATCTTTAAAGCAATACTAAAAGAATAGGAGTCAAATTGTGCGCCAGAATGATGAATATGTGCAATCATACTGAGAGCCTTAATGTAATCTTCATTGGCAACATACCCAGAAAGCATAGAATTCCAGAGCGCCAAACCTTGAGTGACAGGACAGCTCATAGAGTATTGATCAAATACCTTGACTGCTTCATTTAAAAACTTGCAGTTTGAATACATGTCAACCAATGCTGATATATTGTAAATGTTAGACTCAAAGCCAGACTTAATCATATGACAATGCATCTGTCCCCCCATGATTAAATCATTAAGATAACTACAGGTTTTAAGAGCACATGAAAATGTGAATGCGTCTGCTTTAAGGCCTTTCCTGTGCATCATAGAAACAAATTGCAATGCTTGGGGACTACCGTTATATGCAAGGCCAGCAATGATACTGTTCCAAGTTACAAGATCGGGTTCTGGCATTTGACTGAACAACTCCAAGGCTTCGTCCATTAGTCCTTCTTTAGTATAACGCAAAATAAGGGTGTTCCATGAAATTGAATTCTTACACAGGTTTGCATTGAAAACTTGTTGAGCGTCCCTCAAATTTCCACATTTGGCATACATGTCCAGGAGTGCATTCATCAAAGCAGTGTCATACTCCAACTTAGCTCTAGATATGTCCTGATGAATCAGCTTACCCAACTCAGCATCTCCTACGAGACTACATGCCTTCAGAACAGCAGAGTACATGAATTCATTGGGTTCCTGGGTTCTAGATTCCAGCATCTGATTATAAAGTTTAAGACCCTCACGAGGCCTCCCACAGTTGGTATATGCAGATACCATTGTTGTCCAAGTAATGATATTTGGGTCATGCATTTCATCAAAAAGCTTTTGTGCGTCATCTAAATGAGAGCATTTCACATACACAGATATCATATTGTTTGCAAGAAATACATCACTCAAAAGCCCAAGTCTGATTAAATAAGAATGAAATGATTTTCCTTGTTTTAAAGCTTGAAAGAGCCCACAGCAGCGTAAACCCGTCAGGATTTTGTTTAAATCCATTGAAACACATCATCATACATCCATTATCTCATTGATCTGAACCAAGCAAAATGGGAAATTCTCCTAAAAGCAAACACCGTGCCCATAGAGAAAAACCAGTATGAGAATTATCTCCACTCCCCAGGATGAAATTGGCACCAAGATCGTTAAGACAATCATGTCAGCCCAAACAAAAACCTCAAAATTTGCTATTTAGTGCAAAGTGTTGAAGATATTGGAGTTCCCAACGTTACTGTTCATTTCAGAGGATTAAACTATCAAGTGCGTATGATACCTTCATTATGGTTTCTTCCCAAGTAGCGTGCTTTGCTTTTAACCCTGCTTCAACCAGTGAGAACAGAACATTCGTTGGCCCTTGGTTAAAATGCACCTCTAGCTTGGATATCACCTGCACAGTAAGATTGCATCCTTAAAATCAAATTAGCGCATTGCAGTATAAGCATTCGTTCTGCTGCAATGAAGTCTATAACGGCAATTTTCTGAACAAACTTCAGAGGAATCAATGGAAGTTTACAATATCATCTTGCCTTCATTATACACCAATTTTGTTTTTTTGACCTCAGATAGCATCTTTCATCAGAGATTTTAAAAGTGAATAAATGAGAATGACTCATTAGAATTTAGCAAAATGACCAAAATAGGATTTGAAACCCCTTCAAGTACCCACACAATATGGGAAGGCAATGGATATTGCAACGCCCTAATATCCGAAGAACAATAAAAGAAAAGAATTTTTTTGCGGCCAAAGAAACATCAGCATCTCTATTTATATCCTTCAAATTCAAACAGAGACTAATCAAATTGTTAAACTCAATGCCTTCAATTATGTCATATTAATTGGGCTCAAAAATTAATAACTTAACAACGTCGGATCCTTGCCCAAGGGTCCAATAACTAGAGCCGGGAATTCGGGTCGGCCCGTTTAGGCCCGAGCCCGTCAAAGGCCAGGTCTATGATTTAGAGGCTAAAAATGGAAGCGGGCCTAAAAGGGCCGGCCCTGTAGGGCCAACCCTGAAGCCCTGCGAGCCGGCCCTTTTAGGCCCGTTTAATTTTTTTAAAATAAATTAATAAATATAATATCATTATATCAAATTATCAATATGAGAGACACCTAAGTTCCTAATAGAGTATTAATAACAGGTAAACACTTATTAATTGATTTGATTTATTTTATTTTCTATAATGTTTTATTCATTTAAACTTAAAAAAAAGGCTAATTTGGACATTAGATGATTATTTTAACTAAAAATTTATGAGTTTTAAAAATAATGTATACCAATTTAAAGCAAAATAATAAATAAATTGTAAAACTTTAAAAAAAAATTAAAATGAGTTTAAGCCCGTTTAGGCCCGAACCCGTGAAGGGCCAGCCCTGTAGGACCGCGGGCTTCAAAAATATGATACTTTTTAGGAAACGGGCGTAAACGGGCCGGCCCGTTTAGGCCCAAGCCCGTGAAGGGCCGGCCCTACCCGTTTTCCTAGCTCTACCAATAACTTGAAGACAAAGTTCAAAAACAATATCACCTTGATGGCCCTCCCCCTCTTTCAACTTTCTAATGTCAAGAAATATTTGTTCCGAAACCCACTGATGCTTCTGAATGGGGAAAAAAAAGTATTTCACAATTTACGAACTTTCAGTTATACAACCACAAGCTACAGGTGGTTAAGAAAGTTTTGTCGAATCAGCGCTAACTTTGAAGTGATTTGGACAACGGAGGTGATAATTGTGGACCTAAATAAAACACTTATATACAGACTCGCAAAGCCGCAAATTAGACTTTAACAAAGGGCAACGAGAGAGGCTATAACAGTCAACACAGGGTTGGGCTGCAATATGATTGAGGAGGAAGATCCACTAAGGAAGGTTGGGCTGATTATGCAAAGGAAGAGTTTGAGGTCCAAGAAGAAAATGTGGAAGCTACGTGAAAGGGATGGCGATGATAGTATATAATAAGGACAAAAGTAGTTATGAGGTGTGGAATATTTGGGATTTATCTCTCTGGCGGATCTATCATACTACCTCCTTCTGTGCCTCTCTTTTCTGCTTTTCTGTTATTTCCATTGTATCGTCATTATCATTGGTTTTTTTTCTATGCTTTAGCTCTGTACTCATTTACATTGACAGTGATAATATAACCATTCAGAGCTATATATATACGCCTGTCATATTTAACATTACAATTGGTGCTTTCATTAAGCCCGAGCTCTGATGGCTGATAATATAAGACTCAAGGAACTTCAAGCTGAAATTTGGCAAACACATGAGTTCATCGAGGAAGCTTCTGATCATTTCACTACCATGGACAATCGCTGTACTAATATAGAAGAGTTGCTCAAACGGCTGGTTATTTCAGTTGATTCGTTAACTCACTGAACAGATCCTTCTTCTACTTCCAAGGATGCTTCTGGTTCGTTGGATATTCCATTTGTTCAATCGATGCAGTATGTACTAGCCTCTTTTAAGTCTGTTAAGCTCGATTTTCCGCGTTTCGATGGCACCAATGCTCTGGACTGGATTTTTAAAGCATAGCAATATTTTAAATACTATATGATATTACATATCCTCAACTACTGCTTCTTGCTTCTGTTCATTTCGATGGGGATGTTCTTCCTTGGTTTCAAATGTTAGAAAAATCCAACCGATTGCCCAATTGGATGGCATTAGCTCGAGTTGTGGAGGATCAATTTGGACCATCTCCATTTGATTGTGCTCGCTCTCAACTTTTTAAGTTGACCCAATAGAACGCCGGGGGAGTTCTGGAGTCCTTCGGTTGTACAAGCTCATTTTCATCATTTAATTCACTTACAACATACTAATGCCATTGCTGAGTTATTTATGATTGATCGTCTTCCTTCATCTACACCTTGCCTTGATGATTCCAGTGAATTACCAACATATTTATTACACGTGTTACAACAGTTTACTATGGTATTTGATGCGCCGCATGACTTACCTCCAGTACGTGGTCATGAACATCGAATAGAGTTATTGCCAGGTTCTGGTACTGTGAAAGTCTACCCAAATAGATATCCAGTGAGTCAGAAGGCTTTAAGAAATTAGTCCAAGAGTTACTCAGGGATGGTTTAATACAACCAAGTCTTAGTCCGTTTTCTGCCCCTGTAATTTTAGTTCGGAAAAAAGACGGCTCTTGGTGGTTTTGTGTTGACTATCGTGCTCTTAACGCCATTACAGTAAAGGATGCTTTTCCAATGCCTACTATTGATGAGTTATTAGATGAGTTACATGGCTCTGTTTTTTATTCCAAGCTTGATTTACGTTCGGGTTATCATCAAATTCTCATGAGGGAATTTGATAGAGAAAAAACGGCATTTCGAACTCACTTGGGATCTTATGAATGGCTTGTTATATCATTTGGATTAACAAATGCGCCTGCCACATTTCAGGCATTAATGAACACTATTTTCCAACCACATATTAGGAAGTTTAACAAAGGGCAACGAGAGAGGGACAGGGCTGAACAGGAGCCCGGAACCCACCAAGGTGTGGGTTGAAGGCGGGTTGCTTCAAGTTCAACCCGTGGGTTGAGGCGGGCTAGCCCGGTTTTTCTTATAAAAGAGAAGAGAAATCGAACACTCACAGATCTAGCTTTAATCCTTTTCCTTAAGGAGAAGGAGGATCCTTTTCTTAAAAGGAAAAGGACTAAAGCCGGATCCGAACAGTCACCCCTTACTCACCTCAGTTAGACCCAATGGCACCCATTCCCTCAAGAGAGAACAAATTACAATGAATATGATTGTTGAAGAAGAACTAGAGTAACCAAAATCAACCAACAGACTCCAATCCTCCAAATATTCACAAGCTTTCAAACAAAATCAGATCACAGTACAACAAAGGATCAGGAAAAAAAAAAATCAAAGCCTCCATTCCTCTAATGACCGGTATGAAGAACCAGCTAATCTTAGAACAAAGAAAGGAAAGATAATACCTCACCACCTCAGCCACAACGAAGCATCATTAATTTATAAGAACTAGTGAATCATCTTTTGGTATCAATTCACGCATCCCAAGGAATTGTAGAATTTCCAACTAATATCTAGGATAATTATGTCATGCAAGTCGGGACAAATTTCTTTCCACATATTTACTTCATGTATTATACATTACGTTAAAAAAGCAGTTTTTAACGTTAATATAAAAAAACACTGTATAAATAGTTGATATTGATGATAGTGACAACATGAGCATAAGGTGGGGTTAGCGAGAAGAGAATGATAAGATGGATGAATAATCATATAAAAAAAAGATAAGATTCATAATGAATATATATATATATATATATATGAAAGAATTGAGTGACTTCTATTGAAGAGAAATTGTGATGGTTCTGACCAAGTATTATAGAGAGTTGATCAAGTATTATAGAGCCCTCTAAAAAGGAGTAGTGGAAGACCGAAGGAAACACTCTATGAAGCTATTGAGAGGGACTTCTTGATCTATATTTCTTCCAAAGTTTTGGTTGTTGATAAAGTATAAAAATATCATGTCATCGCCCATCTATGTAGCCGACTTTATATAGTGGGATATGACTAGTTAATTGTTGTTGTTGGCACTGCTATTGCTTAGTGTTTAGTTTGTTTCTATTTGATTTTTGTTTTAATTTTAGATGATAGTTTGTCAATGTTTAGAGGATTGACTTGATTTGGTTTATTTTTAGAAATTTTTGTAATCAATAGTTTCCATCGCATCACAAACTATCACAAACTATTTTAGGATCAAAGAAAAATATTTTATATTGCTAGATGAAATATAAAATATTTTGGGATATTAGATCCATTTGAAAAAATATAGATATTGGATCAACTTTAACCCAACTGACAATGTTAATATTTTTTTATTAATTAATGAAATTAATAGTGGTAGGATTAGGGAAATAAAAAATACTTTATAAAATCAAGTGAGCAAATTAAAACTTTATATACATAAAATTAGATTAGATGAGCATGCCTTATTGAAGGTAGTTAATTCTTAATTTTTAATCAATTATGATCTCTATAAGAAAATAACGCATGATCGAATTTAATTTGTTAATATTTATTATTAAAAAAAGAATTGAGATTTAAAAATTTCTGATTTTATTAATTTCTTAAAATCCCTTGCTTCTGGCAAATTGAAAACGTTCTTGTCCCCTCCAAAAAGCTCAGCAACAAATCCATCGATCAGTAGGCGCCGCAACGCCCATGTTTATAACATCTGACTAACTAGAGCCCCGCAAAATTAAAATCGAAACCCTCAGTTAAAAGAGTGTTGAAGCTTCATTGACTCATCTTCGAATTGAGTCTCCCACCATCTCTCGCATGAAGCAGCTCCCCCTTGTAGACAGGAAACCAATTTCCCAACTTGGCCACTGTTCACTCTCTTCCTCTCTCATTTCCTTGCATTCGCTTTAGCTTTCGGTTACGGGTTAATTGAGCTTAAAACCCTACTCACTCGCTCTCTGGTTCTACTTTGAACTTTGGACCTCTCGGACCAGTTGAAGCTATGTCTACTCTTGAAATCGAAGCACGAGAGTGAGTTTCGTTTTTCTGAGTGCACGAAATTTTAGGCTTTTGTTAGATTGTAAGCTTATTTATTTTTAATTACGTGTGAATTGTTTTGCAGTGTCATCAAAATCGTCCTCCAGTTTTGCAAAGAAAATTCCCTGCACCAGACATTTCAGACTTTGCAGAATGAGTGTCAGGTTTCTTTGAATACTGTAGACAGCATTGAAACGTTTGTTGCTGATATTAATAGTGGAAGGTGGGATGCAATATTGCCTCAAGTGGCTCAACTTAAGCTTCCCAGGAATAAATTGGAGGATTTGTATGAGCAGGTATGTTGCATATCAGTTTGATACTTTGATTGATTAACGAATTTGAATCCCCTGTGGCTTTATACCAAACTTAAATGATTGCTATTGATTTTCTATCTAGTCAATGCTACAAAAACCTATCTTTTTTTTGAGACATTTTGCTGGGCACCTGAGTGAAATTGTAGGGTGGGATTAAAGGAGGGAAGACAAGAAAGTGGGAGTTAAAGTGGAGAAAGTAGTGCTGTAGGGGTTGGAGAACCTTAAAATAGTGAGTGATGGGGGGTATTTTACTGTCAAAACAGGATAATTATGTTTGAAGTACTCTTTTCATATGTGGATGTTGAAAGAGAAGAAAGCTGATGAGTTACTGACTTAAGTCTCCTCATCTATCTTCTGTATAGATGATTAAGGTCTAAGTATGCATAGTACATCCTACATATACTAGGAGAATATAACATAACCTGATTTATACAATAACAGTGAAGATGGAACTTAAGCAAACACAAGAGAGCTACACTTTACACTGGCCAAAGTGAAAATTGATATTGTTTGGACACACATTCCAGAGAAGTTAGAGAACCGGAACAAGGAAAGGCAGGTTTGATTATTGATTCCATTGGATCATATTTGTGGTCTTTGGGGGGGGGGGGGGCGGTTGGGGAAAGAAAGTCTAACAGCAAAACAAGCAGAGAAGCTCTCTTTTAGTTATGTTAGGATGATTTGTAGGCATCTAAGTCCTTGGATGTCCATCACAGTCTACTTCCATATATTTCAGTCCAATAACAAACGTTTCGATTTTCATTCAAATGTTTGCAGATTGTATTGGAAATGATTGAACTTCGTGAGCTTGATACTGCTCGTGCAATTCTACGGCAAACACAGGTGATGGGTGTCATGAAACAAGAACAACCTGAAAGATATTTGCGGCTTGAACACCTCCTTGTTAGAACATATTTTGATCCTAATGAGGTTGGAAGCTACCTCTTGCTATTTATTTTTCTAATATTTCAGATTAATACTTTTGTCGCTCAGGATAATATCAATATTTAATATTATATATATTAAAAAATTATGATTGAATTTGAGATCATGTGGACTTATATCGAGGTAAAATGTTTTTAATTTTAAATTAGATAAATGCATTCAAAATATTGGGATTATACTTGTTAGCTATCTATGCGAAGAAAATTTGGCATCTTTTTCACCTCTGGACTACAGAGTGACATATTTTGAGTCTATGTTGTTTGTTCCTTTTTATTAAAAAGAATTGTTAATGTTATAGGCTTATCAAGATTCAACAAAAGAGAAGCGACGTGCACAAATTGCCCAAGGTATCTCCTACATTTTTTGTAACTACTGTGCTTAGTTCTGATATTAATTTTTTGTATTCAGTGATATTAAATGTATCTTTCTTGATTGAAAAAGAAAATGTTTTCCCTTTGATTGATGGTGGAGATACCATTTGGTATCAGATTTTTTCCTGTTGAGTTGTATTTTAAGATTTTTAATTTAAAAATGATCCCTTGCTTTTTATAAATGAAAAACTATGTTTAGTCCCTTGTTGATTGGTATGGGTACTCATGGAATACCCACGGCAGGCAATTCTACATCTTACCTGCCATGTTTTTTGAGGTGGGTTTTCTGGCTGTTCCTTGTGTGCTCATCAATGATATCAAAGCTGCTCCATCAGCAGTTTTTAAGATGGCTACTTGCATTAAATTCTAACTAGTGTCAAGGTCAAGTGAAATGTCAGCGCGCTTAGTTGGTATGTCAACTTGGTTGAGTTGGGGACTTGATGAGGACATAGTACGGTCGCTGTGTATGGGCACTGTGCTTAGTCTCACATCAAGTAGTATTGGAGCTTGATTGGGATACTTGAGGTAGGCATTT
Organism: Inga oerstediana; assembly: GCA_963210345.1. Classification (NCBI taxonomy): domain Eukaryota; kingdom Viridiplantae; phylum Streptophyta; class Magnoliopsida; order Fabales; family Fabaceae; genus Inga; species Inga oerstediana. The sequence continues at coordinate 18,289,586 of OY723406.1, forward strand.
GTACACCTGGCCAAACATGGCTTGTAAGTGGGCTGCCAAAATTATTATGCTGCCATAATGATGATCAGTGCCTCTTGTGCCTGGACCCACAGCCTGACTTCTGGCCTAACCATCATGTGTCCCTGAATAAGACAGTAAGGCATCAATTCACCTTGCCCTTGCATACCCTGGCCATATAATACTCCAGGGTTGGAGCAGTTTGATATGCCAGTTCTAAGTTATCCAAGTTGGTAAGATGTTGGGGACATTGAAATGGGATGTGCTGAGAGATCTCTTCCTTCCTGTTCTTTTATATTATTATAGCGGTTTGACATCAGAGTATTTCCTCATAGGTGTATTAGTGAAGGCTGTCATATTATAATCTCAAAGAATTTATATTCTTCGGACAAACTAGAACGGATGGATATTCCAGTTTTGCTCCTTTATTATTGCATAATTACTTATTACTGAGGTTAGCTTCTTCTTCAAACAACTGAGTTCTTCTTCTCTGCTTTTTACAGCTCTTGCTGCAGAAGTTACTGTAGTGCCACCTTCCCGATTAATGGCTCTAATTGGTCAGGCTTTGAAGTGGCAGCAGCATCAAGGTGTATTTCTGCAGATGGATTAATTCTGCATTAACTTACTTTCTATGACAACTTTGTCTGATATGAAGATGGTTTATCCTTGTCCTATTTTGCATGAATTCTGCTTGCATTTACAATTCACTATTTTCTTTAATTTCCTTTGTTTCTGGAACATGTACAATATGGACATTTCTTCATTTCTTCTTAAAGGTGAAAACAATGAATTCAATTGTTCATTTTTTCAATTATCATGATGAATATAACTAAGTCAAGTCAAGTGCTCTTTTATGATGCTTTGTGATGCCTTAATTTTCCATGCTTGGACAGTAAAGGTGATAACTTGATACTAGTTTGCTTAACTTACTGTTGAATTTATCCCTTGATGGTTTTATGCTTTTCTTTGTGACTTTCAGGGTTACTTCCTCCTGGAACACAGTTTGACTTGTTTCGTGGGACAGCTGCTATGAAACAAGACGTGGATGACACGTATCCAACTGCTATTTCTCATACAATAAAGGTATAATTCATACCATTGCTGCATTATTTAGTGCTTTTTGTTATATCAAGAATGGATTAACTACTATCATTTATTGCTTTTGTTTAAAGGTTTTGCTATCTACTAAGGCGGAGTTTGCATTGTTGTTGTTTTAACCCTTGTTACCTGGAGTGTTTTTCTTCAGCCCTTGATTTCTATCAATATGCTTGCTTTGACCCTACATGTGCAAAATCGATATCCATTAATGTCCCTTGATTTCTATCAATATGCTTGCTTTGACCCAACATGTGAAAAATCAATATTCATTAATGTCCCTCTTTGTTGTCATGCTGAAGGGCTTAAAATCCAATAATTTTGTGTTTGCTTGTATTCTTCTATAGTTTGGCACAAAAAGTCATGCAGAATGTGCCCGCTTTTCACCAGACGGGCAGTTTCTTGTCTCTTGTTCAGTTGATGGATTTATTGAGGTACACATTGTGGTAAAATGTTTTTAATGAAAACTTTTAGCAATCATGTGCTTTCTTTCTGATTTCCGGAATCTTGGTTATCTGTAGGTATGGGATTACATTAGTGGAAAGCTGAAGAAAGATCTCCAGTACCAGGCTGACGTAAGTTATATTTGTAAAATTAAACTTCTGTTACTTTCTTCAATATCTTGCACATATAATCAGTTTTATAGAAGATATATGTATCACATCCTCTTCTTGCAAATTAGTCTCTTATTCTTTAGTTGGAAGCTACTCCCTTCGGTCCTGTTTATAAGCAACTTTCCTCTTGATTGCGCAAAACGAATTGGTGGTTAGAAGCAATTATTGTGTCAAAAATGCCATGTTTTTTCCATATATGCCCCTATTTATGAAAAGAGTGTAAGAGAGAGAATAGATAAAAAGTATGGGAGATAATGAGTAGAAGATATGAGAGAGAGCTGACATAAGTTATATTTGTAAAATTAAACTTCTGTTACTTTCTTCAATATCTTGCACATATAATCAGTTTTATAGAAGATATATGTATCACATCCTCTTCTTGCAAATTAGTCTCTTATTCTTTAGTTGGAAGCTACTCCCTTCGGTCCTGTTTATAAGCAACTTTTCTCTTGATTGCGCAAAACGAACTGGTGGTTAGAAGCAATTATTGTGTCAAAAATGCCATGTTTTTTCCATATATGCCCCTATTTATGAAAAGAGTGTAAGAGAGAGAATAGATAAAAAGTATGGGAGATAATGAGTAGAAGATATGAGAAAGAGCTGACATAAGTTATATTTGTAAAATTAAACTTCTGTTACTTTCTTCAATATCTTGCACATATTATCTGTTTTATAGAAGATATATGTATCACATCCTCTTCTTGCAAATTAGTCTCTTATTCTTTAGTTGGAAGCTACTCCCTTCGGTCCTCTTTATAAGCAACTTTCCTCTTGATTGCGCAAAACGAACTGGTGGTTAGAAGCAATTATTGTGTCAAAAATGCTATGTTTTTTCCATATATGCCCCTAGTTATGAAAAGAGTGTAAGAGAGAGAATAGATAAAAAGTATGGGAGATAATGAGTAGAAGATATGAGAGAGAATGAGTATTTAATAAGGGTAAAATAGGAAATAAAAGCTTACATTTTCAGACAAAAAGTGAAAGTTGTTTATAAAAGGGACCAGCCCTATGAGAGAGAAAGTTGCTTATAAATAGGACCGGAGGGAGTATATTTTAATTCTCTCTCTCTCTATTCTGTATATTAATGAAAAGTATGATTGGGAGCATGGAAGTAACATGCTTAGTTAGCATTACTCTCTAGCCTATAAAATGAAGTTTTCCATACTGTACCATTAAGTCTAGTCCTTAGCCTTGAGCATTTCTGATATACTAAGAGATTGCAGGAAATATTCATGATGCATGATGATGCAGTACTTTGTGTAGATTTTAGTAGAGACTCTGAGATGCTTGCTTCAGGATCACAAGATGGCAAGATTAAAGTAAGTACTACTTGCTATTACGTTTAAAGTCAGCATCTGTTCTACAAAAATTCTTACATCTATATGTTTGTCTCATTTGTGTTCTTAATTATGAATTGTACAATGCTTTGTACATGTAACATGCACTTCAACTCACCCGTAATTTATCTGGAAAATCGAAGTATGATTGATAATAATTAATACATTTTGAAAAAAAAAAAATCGCGCAAAAAAAAGAGAGAAAGATTTGTAATAGCATACTAATCAGACAAAAATCGCATTAAATACTTTAATTATAAAGTATATCTAACTCTTACAACCCCCCCCCCCCCCCCCCCCCCACACACACACACAAAAAGAAAGCCACCATCAAACCAAAATTTCTAACAAACTTCTTGAGTCAAGCTTTATCTTAATATATCTAAATTTCCTCTTCATCAAGTGTAATAATATCATAAACCATCATTAAGTTTTGCCTTAGTTTCCTCTTTGTTTTTAGAGGTGTTTATTTGTTTCATCAACTATATCAAGGGCAGCCGGGAGGCCATCATCTTGTGCTCTTTATGAACGGTCAATGCTGATTATCCCAAAGTAGCCTTTGCAAAATCACTTCTATGGCTTCTTTAGTCCTGATTATAATGTAGTGTTAAATACAGTTACACAAAAACAGCTCCTATAACAATGCTGTATTGGAGCTATATGAACATTGTAATGCTACTCGCATGCAGTGCTTGTAGGTGTAGCATTGTGCTACCAGCTATAGCATGCTATTACTAAATATGATGGGAAGATAATCATCTTTGCGTTATTCATTCATTTAACATATTGAAAATCTGACAATTTTCGCTGTCCCTCAGGTTAAATATCTTTTGAAAATTACAGTAATGTACTTAGAAATATGGTGCAAAAAGATAGAAAAATGAATTTGAAACATTCATTTTGTGGTGCTAATTGAGTACACATATATAGGTACGGGAGAGAATTCAATAACACCCACAATCTGAAAAAGGCTTAAAACATAACTCCTAATCTCTACTCTGAGAACAGAGAAATGGGAAAAGTAACAGGAATAAAAGCTAATATAAATGGGAACTAACGAAAAAAGGAGCTGTTAGGGATCTTAGCATAACCGATAATCACCAGCACTACTCTTCTTAAATTTAACAACTATCTAGGACAATATTGTACGTTGTAACAAGAGCAGTGCATCATTTGTGCTAACTTTATACTGTTATACAATGAAAGACTCGCATTTATTGTAATAACTGATCCCACTTTCTCGTTCTGCGTGCATGCATCTACATTATGCGATTCCTTATGTTTCTTTCATTGTCCAGTTACTGGGATTCAAAGTTGTTAATGTTGTGATCCTTTCAATTGTTAACATGCGAAGCTTTTAAATCCTGTAATTATATCTCATTCTAGGTTTGGCGTATAAGGACTGGTCAATGTTTACGGCGTCTTGAACGTGCCCATTCCCAGGGTGTCACAAGTATTGTCTTCTCTCGGGATGGAAGCCAGCTATTAAGTACTTCATTTGACAGCACGGCAAGGTTTCATTTATACACTTTTCCTTGCCTAATTTCCTTGATATGAACTATTAATGGGTCTGGGTCTTCACCTATTGCTATTGTTCAAGGTCAAAGATCTACCAACGTGTTATCAGTTCAATAATGGGTTCATGGTAATAAGTTTAATTCTGCCTGTTTTCGAAGTCAAATTAAATTTTTTATCAGGCAGTGATGGGTCTATTTTTCAATAATGGTTTTATGGTAATAGGTTTGTGTTACCTTTCCAAACAAAAATTTTCTAAGCTCTCCTGCTGACAAAATAACATCTCGAAGATTAACATAAATAATCACTTGAAAATTAAGATTATTATTTCACATATTATCTTCCCACATAAACAGGATTTTTATTGCTGCTGCTATTTTATGGTTTTTGTCATCTTAGATCTGATACACTTCTCTTCAGTAGTCCCACCCCACTTTATTATATTGCCGTAACTAATCTATAATGATTTGTGCCCTTATGGATAGTTCAATAATTTTTATCTTTATGATGCCTATCTATATAAAACTCTGCCCTTTTTTTTGCCCAGATATATAGGTAGTTCAATAAGATGTTTAACAGCTACTTAATGCAATTGTTGTTCTTTACATATAGAATCCATGGCCTAAAATCTGGCAAACTATTGAAAGAGTTTCGTAGCCATACATCTTATGTGAATGATGCAATTTTCACAAGTGATGGAAGCCGTGTTGTTACTGCCTCTAGTGATTGTACAATCAAGGTCAGTGCTTCAAAACATACAGGGGGTGTGCCCTTTTTGCGCCCCTTAGTTTTTGAGAAATAATTTGTTTCCTCTATATTTGCAGGTCTGGGATTTGAAGTCTACAGATTGCATACAAACTTTTAAGCCACCTCCTCCTTTAAGGGCAAGTCTTCAGATAAATATGTCATCATGAGTCTTTGCTAAAGTTTTGTATGTTCTTTTTTCCCGCAAATATATTCTAACCTGATATCTTGTTCCTATTGGACTGTTAGGGTGGTGATGCTTCTGTTAACTCTGTTCATATTTTCCCAAAGAATACCGATCACATAGTTGTATGTAATAAAACATCTTCTATATACATCATGACACTTCAAGGGCAGGTATACATCGGACATCATATTCTTTTTCTCACTCACTATGTTCCAGTACTTTTTTTTTTTTTAATGTAGATATCTAGTTTTAAACAGAGATTCAGTTGGAGCACTGCTCCTTTTTCCATCTTGTCCTTCATCCTATTTGTGCATGCGAACTGCAACTTCTGTTATTCATTGAAAAGTTCTTAGATGCCATATGAGTAACACCTCATTTATATACTCTCTGATAGAAATACACCAATTTGATATATATGTCTACTTGTCAGTACTTTTTTAATTTATAATATTTTTATTATTTTCTTTTAACTTGCTCTTAGAAAAAGATAAAAATGTTTCTCTACTATTTCAAAAGGAATGGATAATTATAGCATCTTAAAGCCAGCTCTTATATCGTGTTCGTCTGAACTTGCCTTTTGTTTTCCCCTGATGTTGGTGTAGGTTGTGAAGAGTTTCTCATCTGGTAAAAGAGAAGGTGGAGACTTTGTTGCAGCTTGTGTTTCACCTAAAGGGGAGTGGATATACTGTGTTGGTGAAGACAGGTACTTTCAGATATATATCTGATAACCTTGTTCCTTCATCCAATTTCATAGACAATGATGTTTATTGAATCTTATGGAGCATTTTTTCTAATAAAAATTAAACTAATAAAAAAAGATAAAGAATCTTATTCTCTATCTTTTTTACACGCAAGAGCTCTGTCTGCTCTTTACTTTCTCAAAATGATAATTTTATCACTGTTATGGTGGAAAGGGAGTTCCTTCTGACCCCTTCTTTCAGAAAAGTTGGTTATGAATATCTTCCATTCAGTTGTCATACCCTTATCATTCTGATTCTCAGTTATTTCGTTTAATTCAACGTTGTTTTATTCTCACATGTTATCTGCAAATAAAATTCAGGAATATGTACTGCTTCAGCTATCAATCTGGCAAGCTGGAGCATCTAATGAAGGTATCTTTACTCTGTTCTTGTTGTTGTTGGTGGTGTTATTTATTTCAATCAGCATATCTACTTGTACGTATCATAAAATAGGGTAAACTATATGAGAAAGTGTGGGTTTAGTGTGAGAAACTGGATGGATATGTGCCTCCAAAGGAAATTGTTGCAATAATCAAGGCTTGTAGATAATGTATATTATTGAAGATATATATTTTTTAATACAAGGGTAAAGTATATTTTTGCCCGAGAAGTATTTCTAGAGAAGCTATGGGCACCTTGAAGAAAATTGTTGACTTGACATTGGCTGATAAGAAATGTCAACATTGCACTAGTTTTGAAATATTTTGTACTATCTTGTCCCATAATTGTTTATGGTGCCTATAGTTCCTTTGGAAATGTTTCTGGAGTGAAAATGCACTTTAACCCTTATAAATATATATTTTGATGTGTAAAATGTAAATGTTAAACTAGGATTGGAAGCAGCAGACCTTGGTGTTGTGCATTGAAATAAGCATAAAAGATTGATCTTAGTTTGGTTTTTTGTGCATTCTTTTTTTCTTTTTTGATACGTCTGTCCGAGTGATCTTAGCATTGTCGGGTCCAATTGGAGTAGCTTTCCCTAAAGGTGTTTTTTGTACGTGAATCAGCTTGGTGATACAAGTTTGTTAAAATGGTTACCCAAGTTTTTAAATATTGGGTCCGTTTGTTTTTCTTTTTGTGTTATGGTTACACGCTGCCAAATGAAAGAAGCTGGCAAAATAGTGTGTGGGTGTGTGTGATCTTAATGTTAATCTTTTTCTGTGGTCAATGGCAGGTCCATGAGAAGGAAGTTATAGGTGTAACTCATCATCCTCATAGGAATCTTGTGGCAACTTATAGTGACGATGGTACTATGAAGTTGTGGAAGCCTTGAAAATGTCTGATTGGATGCGGCCATAATATTACTTGAATGAAAACCATCTTTTTCTTTCTTGTTTTTTTTTTAATTTCAGTTTTCATTTATTTTGGAAGGTATATGCTAGTAGCAGCAAAATTGTAGGTGATAAATTGTATTCCACTGCCACAAAGTTAATGCAGCATTGCGCTATTTATTTGTATATTGTATTGTAGCTGGATCTGTGCAGCGTTTATCGTTGGGAAATAGGTAGACGGATATGATAGACTTGCAAAAAGAAGGCAAGGAAAAAAAAAAGACTTGCAAAAAGAAATAATAAATTAATTCTGAAAAAAGTTGACAGGAAAGAAGTAATAACTTAATTAATATTTTTTAAATGTATTTTGGAAAAAATTAAAGGAGGAAGATTAGCTGCAAATATGTAAAACTACAGTAATAACTTTATTTTTTAAATGAATTCTTGGACAGTTAAATTCTGTTGGAAAAAACGTAGTATGTATTATTATTGATGATACTTGGATTGTTTATCTTTTTCTTTTTTTCAATAAAAAAATACTAAAAAGATACCGCATGAGAAACCCCATTTTATTAAACAGGGGCGTTAGAATTCGTAAATAAGAAAGCATTGTCTGAAATATATAAATGAAAATTGGAAGAGATTAGTCAAAGAAATACTATCTGCAAAAATGACATTAGAATGAGGGGGATTGCAGTTTGTTTGGACAAGAAATCTTTTTTAAGCATTTTACTTTAACTGAATCCCTTGACAAATTCCTTGGAGAGTTATAGTTCATTATCCAGGTCAGAATCTTCCGAAGATATATATAAGAGGTAGAAAATTGGGGATGAGGAAGCTAGATTCTTGCCCAAACAATATGTTGAATCAAATTCCCATAATGCCCAACTTTGATGAGGAAGGTAGAAGTTTTTCCCTTTCTTAATCTTTTTGATCCAGATTGTCCATCCTTACAAAAACTCATTAGAATGGGAGCTAACATTCATCAAATAGAAGAAAATCTACAACGTACTAGATCTGAAACAGAACTCAGATAATGAGAAATATCCATTAATTACTTTATAGTAGCCGAGAAACCAACTCTCTGTCACTAAGGGTTTGTTTGGTATCATGTGATGTAATGCTAAACTGACATTTTCTGTGAAAATTCACTTTAATTGCCTCTGCATATAATGTTTGGGATGACTTAAATTGAGCTAGGAGTTGGATTAAATCTTAAGAGACTGTTTGGTAGGAGGGATTTGGACGGAAGGGAAAAGGAAGGAAAATTTTTATGATTTGGATTTAAACAAATTGGAAAAGTGGGGTTGAAAGTTTTTAATTAATTTTTTTATTTTTTATTTTACATCTTATCTTTAATAAAATTTTATAATCCTACTTTTCTAATTTTTTTCAAAACCAACTCATAAAAATTTTCCCTCATCTCCCTTTCCCTCCATTTCCATCTTGTCAAACAGACCCTAAAAGTTAAGTTGAAGCTGAATCAATTTTTTCTAGCTTTTAGTTTTTCTTTTTATTTGAACTATTTGCAACTGACTTTTTACTATATTATCCAAATATATTTCTATCAAATTGACTTTTTTTTAAGTGTAAATTCAAACCTGAATCACATTACACTAATTAACTTTTACCTATTCAATTTATAAAAGTTAGTTGGAATAAAATTCATTTGTCAATGTTAATCCAAACAGAAGTAATCATTCAAAAATGACAAAACAAACAGAAGTAATCATTCTCAATATTATTTGTTATTATTACCAGAACTTGGTGCAATCTGTGGACTTAAAGGCAACAATATTATTTTGAAGGTCAAAGCCAACCATAAAGTTGACTTGAGCCATGTTCCCTATCATTGATATACTTCGCATCAAGTGATGAAAACCAAAGCAGGCTCTGCTCCAAGAAACTACAATAAAGGTATTAATCGGATATAACTTCACATCACCTCTATTCCTGAAATGAAGAGTAGTAATGGGAGCTCCAAGGCTTTGAATACTTACTGATACATAACCAAGCCTAAAACCTTGTTTTATTCTTGTTCTATCTGATTTAATCTTCGCTGTCACTTCTGATTCCACTTCGAAGTACAAAGCTCTAGGCAGTATTGTCAACCTTGACCCAGAATCAATCAACGTGTTGCCCTCTTCAATTGGCCAACCATCTATAAAACAAAAAGGTATTGTGAGTTTATGCAATTGATTCACTTTAAAAATTTGATTTATGAAGTTTCATAAGCAAAACACATGAAGATTGAAACTATTTTTTTGAGGTAATATCATTGTTGGTCCTTATAGTTTAAAGATTCAAACATTTTTTTTTGGTTTAATATCAATGTTAGTCCATATAATTTGATCAAATTTTAGCTTTTGTCCTTATATTTTCAAATAGTTGATTCTAGTCCTTATAGTTTCATAAGAATTTGACTTGAGTTTAACAAAATATCCATATACTTTTAATGAGTTTTGGTTTTGAATTCTATACTTAAATCAGACTAAGTCTTTATGAAATTATATGAACAAAAACCAACCATTTGAAACTACGGGGACTAAAGTCAAAATTCCATGACGGTAAGAACTAACAATGATATCAAACCTTTTCAAAATGTTGAATGAATAGTGTTAAATAGATGGTGCAATGTGTGTGTGAGAGAGAGTAATGGAATTGACTCATTAATTGCCTAAATTGAACTGTAATCTTTTACCTCCCACGCTAATTGCTTCCAATGTAACATGATAGAAATTGTCGTTGTCTTCATTGTCTTTCTTCACAAGTGGAGTAGAGACAGTCCAATAACCAGAAACGACTGCACTTTGACCAAAATGAAATTTACTTAATTTATCAGAAAACGAAGTCAAACAATATATGAGAATTTTCCTTGAATCGAAGAACCCATTGAGAGATTGACGAGATTGGACCTCTTCCCAGACCAACAATCCCAGAACTCTCGGGAACAAATTAACCAGTAGTATTATGAACACAACCAAACAAGGTCTTAGGAAATGCCACTTTACCACCACCACCTGTAGAGCCAAGTGGGAGAGTGTCTTGTGCAATCGTTCCTCGTATAACTGATTTATCCGAATTCTACATTTCAAATTGGCAGTTGAAAACGACGTCGCAGTAAGCGTTGCTTACGGAGGCTTGAGCTAGTTTGCAATTTTTAGAAATGCAATAACAGTCTCCCTAAGTTATGGAAGAAGAATACAAATCAATTAGAGGCTATTTTTGTTTGTAACATCACTACAAAAAAAAAAAAAAAAGATATTTCATAATGGTGACTTTACAGTGGTTACTATTAACCACTACAAATATTATTATTTATAGCGGTTCGTATATAAACCACTACAAATTTGTAAAGGCAAGGTTCACGTCAAGTGGCGCCACATTATTTGTAGAGGTTGTTCAAAAACTAACCGTTATAAATTTGACGCCAATTTCCCGCCATAAGTTGTAGCAACTATTTTGTAGTGGTACATTATCTAAATTGCTACAACTATGGCACCGGCTTTGCCTCAGTTGCCGCGAACCAGCTGCGACAATTGTGGAGGTACCTTGTAGCAGTTATGTGGAGATGAACCGCTACGAAATACAAAAGGTCACCTTTTTGTAGCGGTTTTAGAGAACTGCTACAAACCTACACAATATTTGTAGTGGTATTGTGGTTCATAACCACTACAAAACTTCAAGAGTCTTATATTTATAGTAGTTATTGGTAACCACTATAAATTGTTCTATTTTCTGAGGTGATTTGTAGTGGTTTGTGGTTCAGAACTGCTACAGAACTTCAAGAGTCTTATATTTGTAGCAATTATTGGTAACTGCTACAAATTATTCCGTTTCCAGAGGTGATTTGTAGCGGTTTGTGTAGTGGTTTTATCTATAACCGCTACAAACGTCAGCGTTATAAATACCCAACACCCTTCATTTGATTCGTTTGGCCATTTTGTTTTTTGACGTTTCTTTGAGAGTTTCCCTTTGGATACAAGCGTTCTAACGTTTCTCTGAGAGTTTCGTTGCAGCATTTCACATTTTTCCCATTTGAGGTACAAAAATTACATATTTTCTTTCCAGTTTTTATTTATTATTATTATATTATGTATATAAATGTGACTAATTTTTTTTATTTTTTGCAATTGATATGGCTTCAGGGAGGGACAAGGGGAAGAAACTGACCTCCTTAGACCAATTTTGCGGGGTGGCAGCAACAGAGAAGGGGGCATTGAGGAGGGAGGGCAACCGTACCACAGCATATGACCCCATAGCAGCCACAGGAGTTAGCCCCACCACAGCTACAGCAGACAGCCCCACAGGAGGTGACCGCACCACAGGTGCCTGAGGCTGTTCTGGGAGAGGAGGGAGTTGAGCTTAGTGTCAGTGATTACGAGGAGTTTGAGATCCTAATTCCACTCAGAGACATGGAGCGTTTTTTGGATGAGGAGGATGCACGGGATTAGAACAACCCATGACAGTCGTCTTCTCGGTCGACTGGGTTTGAGGTGCCGGTCCAAGGTAAATATATATTTTTATTTAATAAAATATATATTTAAATTAGACCTATTAAATGTGAATTTCAATGTATCTAACCTATGTGGTCAATTGTGCAGATGAGTAGGGGAAAATGTCCACAAGGAGGCTAGACATGGCCGGTCTAAACAGCTTGGACCAGATACTACGAGTTGTAGTTTCGTGGAATGAGGCCACAGACCAGCCCATCCACAATGAGAGTCATCTGTTCAACTGCTTCCTGAACGAGCTGGGCTCAAATTGGATGTGGTTCCCCCTTCACTTCAAGACGTGGATAAATGTTCCAAAGGGGTCGAAGGACCTAACATGGGATGAGATGGTGAAGGTAATTAAGAGTATTTACTTATATTATACATTTTGTAATTAATTTTATTTAATTAATATTTATTAATTGTCTTATTTGTAATTAGTCGCATTCAATTATTTTTTATTCAATTGTGTTACAGCTTAGGTTTGCCGTCCGGGACAACTGTAAGAGGTGCACGCTGATGAAGATGGGCGACGGCTGGAGGAACATGAGGAATCGTCTCTTTCACAGTATGAATAAGGATGGGACGTTTCCTCTGTAGCAGCTGATCGAGAATGTCTCGGATGGCGTCCCATCGAATGATTGGGCGAGTTTTGTCTAGTTCAGAAGGATTGCAGAGAGGCAGGTAATCTATTTATAATTATAATTTTAAATTAAATTTCATAAATTGTATGTTTTTAATAATTATAATTGTTTTATATTGTTTTAATACTTATTAATATTATTTTTTTTCAGGCGTTTTCTCAGAAAAATACGAGGTGCCGATGGCAACAGACGATCCACAACACGGCAGGATCGAAGACCTTTGCTGTCACTTACATCGAGCTAGTAACTTTTCAAAATGTCAATTACTTTTGGCTGGGTTTTTTATATTATAAATTTAGTATTTTGTTGTTCATAATGCTAATTTAATTTTGTAATTGTTTTAGGAGAGAAAGGCACAACAGGAGAACCGTCACACGGACTAAGGGGAGTTGTTCACTATCACCCATAGACACCGTGATGGAACTCTGACCTCTCAGCTGGCAGAGGAGGCCATTGTAAGTTAATTTATTGTTATATTGTTGATAAAGCAACTTTATTGTGAATAATAATAATTAATTGTTTTATAAAATGGTAGGAGTAGATCCAGTAGTCGCAGGTTGGGCTGCAAGAGACCCAGACCCAAGAGTCACAGGGGTCTGTGGACCCTACTGTGTCATTGAAAGCTGGTCTGGGTTCAGTTGAAGGAAATTTGAATCTTTTGAAGGTCATTTGTAACCATGAAGTTTGTATGAGTAATGGTCCCAAAGATAGCAATGAGTGATCTTAGAGATCATCTGAAACTTTAAAAGCAAGGCACACTACTCCGTCATCAACCGCAGTATAGATATTCCCAGCACTTAACACGAGTTCTCCTCCACTTAAATGAAAAGCAATACGTAGACCTCCCATTTCCTCAACACTATCTTGTAAATAGCATAGGCTAAAAAATTCATCTGGTCATCAATACGTTCGTGTAATAGGTCCAACTTGGCTGCAACTTTTGCTTCAAATGCTAAGTAAAGATTTGTTGGTAACAAAGTCACAACGGTCCCAGAGTCTATCATCATATTGGGATCAGGGTGGGTGCTGCGCACCTCCCTGATGTGCAGCCTGCTGCGCGCCCCATTTGGGGTCCTTCTCAAATGTATTTTTTATGGTTATTTATATCATTAGATTCTACATGAAATGGGCGACATTTTGATATATTATGGGCAAAAAATAGAGTTGTTTTCAATTTTATATGATTTTTCAAAGATTCAGTGCTCAAATTGAAAAAAAAAACTGTACCATGTTTCCAAAAAAAATGCACTGAATCTTTAGAAAATCATAAAAAATTGAAAACAACTCCATTTTTTTACCATAATATATCAAAATGTCGCCCATTTCATCTAGAATCTAATGATATAAGGAACCATAAAAAATACATTTGGAAAGAACCCCAAATAGAGCGCGCAGCACCTGCGCATCAGGGAGGTGCACAGCACCCACCCCTGATCCCATCATATTGCCTATGTGATGACCTGCATTTTTTTTGTAAACAATATATATCACATGAAATAGTAACCTTTAACCACTTTTTTTTTTTGGGGTTATGAGTCGTTTTTCTAACTTAAACACAAATAATTCAAACATACAACACTAAATAGAACAACTAAATCAATTGCAGTAATAAAATTAAAATTAAAATTATAATTATAAATATAGGAAGCATGTGAGTGAAACAACCATGAGAAACTGATTATCAAATTGATACAAAAATATAAACTCACACACATATTGTTGTTTCATTTCGAGAATGTATTAAATTAAAATTACACCTAGATGTTATTTCAAGCCGTTCATTCTGGTTGTTATATAAAATATTGACCATACTAAATTTCAGTTTTTTTATTCAATTTTATAAATTTCTTCCATAACATAAATTGCTAAATAAAAAATAAAAGAACATTCCCATGATCAATGCAATGGAGAATCACATCACCTGTTAGATACGGTACCCAGTTGTTTCCCACCGTAATTCCTTCCAATGAAATAAAATAGTAACGTGCTGGCTCTCTAGCTATTAGTGGAGTATAGACGACATCTGGTCCAGAATGATAGCACGTTGCCCAAACTTCATTTCACTATATATATTAGGAACCCCTAGTTTAACTAAACAGTATCCAAATTTTCCATCAATTCTGTCATTGATTTGTGAGATCAATGATCCAGCTGCCCTTCCAAATCCAATGACACCAGAAGCTACAGTAGGAAAGGTCCCACTAACTTCTCTACTACATTCAAATATGAACAGATGAAATCTCACATAGTTACCGAGTATTGCTTGAAGTCTGAGTAAAGTAGAGAACATATGTCCAGTTGTTTTTCCACCATCTCCATATCGCACCATATATTTACACTGACAAGTTTCGTCATCATAATACTCATAGGTTGTTGATCCCCTTACAACTTCATAACACATTTGGGTTTCATAGCAAACGGGAACAAGGTTCCGGAAAATATCAGTATTCAAGTATGCTAGAAGCCCTTGATCGTAACTAGTTGTGGACAGCACACACTAACCAAACCATGTTACTACCTGTTATAATGTCACATACAGAAATTCAACACGTTTTCATCATCAAAGTTCCCAAGAAAAATTAACCATTTGGTCGTTGTAGTTTTGATTTCAGTTTGAACTCATTTTATGAACTTTAACTCATTACTATTTAGCCCCTATAGTCTTAACTTGGTTTAAATTGAGTGCTTGAATTTTGATTCAGTGTAGCTCATCATTCCCAATTGTTTTAACCATTTAACCGAGTCAGAAATATAGAGAACTATTACCTGTGTCAATGATGCCATATGTTGTGAATATTGGAGCGCCCAACGAGTACTGCACGATGTATTCTCCATGATCATTGCTAAACATAAGAGATTCTAGACCATTGTTTATAGTGCTTGCAATATTGTAGAAGAGGTATTTCACTCGTTGTTTAGATCGAAGCAAGGCAATGTGGATTTTTTGGAAGTGTGTTATGGTGTTATCATATATTGGGGATTTTCGAGAATCACGGTGTATCATATATATGGTGAATGACTCTTTAGCTAATTTTTGTTGGGGACAGAGGGATATCACACAAATTGTAAAAGAGAGAAGATTAGGTTTAGAAGAAGATGCCATCAATTTCAGAGTGTTGGAGATTGTAGGAGGAGTATGATGTCCATATGGATGTTTGGCTATATAGTAAAATATTTCAATAAAAATGGAAATAAAAGTATTATGGGCGATTATCCCCATTTCTTTCCAAAAAATGGAAGTAAAAGATATGGTGTATCAGCCAAGCAATAACCTAAATGCAAGAAGCATAGGATGAATTTGTGACCACATTAATTTGAGATGACTCGACAAAGAATTTAGTACAATTTTGTTGACAAATGTTTGTGCGGAACTCACATTTTCCAACATTAATTGTTGACAAAAAAACTCAGAAATTGTGTGTTTACAATGAATTTTTGTCCATAACAAATCATTAGGAGTAGGATTTTTTTGTACATATAAATTATTTGTACATGAAATTAGAAAACTCATATATAGCTTTAGATATGAAAATAAAATATCTCTCACTCTTGTTTATAGATCAGAATGTAAGATGATATATGCTCTATGGAAAATCTAAACTCAGAAAAAATCCTCTATGCTACCAAAAAATATTGTTCTATGCTAGCTCATTGAAAAGTTGTTTATTTGCATGATATTAAAGATCAAAGGCTTTAGTGCAATGGTTGTACAATGCATTGCTTATATAAATTGTTAGATTAAATGTCTTTTGAATCAAGCTAACAAAATTAATATGTTTGTAATAATGAATGCACATTCATGCATGTCTCTGAATGTTTTAAAGCCTAATTCATGTTAGCAAACTATGAATATAACTTGCTAGTTTGCATGAAATAATGACATAGTAAAACGAATTCTTCATTCTTCATGACTTAAGATGCATGCATAGATTTGTAGTCTTTTGAGTAAATTTTAGGGAAGGCCTCATACATCTTTATATAAACATTTATTTTAATGTGCATTTTTCTTCCGCGACATATATAAATACGTCTAATACTTATGTGTATAATTTATCCAGAATCACCCTTGAACTAATCCTCAATTATTTAAATTTTATTCTATTACATGTGGGGCCTTCCTTATGCACTACGACATAATCATACATATATAACACTAAATACTTAATAGTTATAGCAAATAAGCATCATGTATATTGAGGTGAAGTTCGCACAAGAATATATAATACTAATACTTGACAGTTAAATATACACATCATCATATATTGAGAGACGTAATTTGTGAAAATAAAAACATAGTGGTTGTAGTTATTAATCGTCATGTATTGAGTGACAAAATTGAAGGTTCTTACAAAACAATCATAATGTAACTCCAAATGATTTATTTTCCAACTTTATATTAGGGAAAACAAAAGCATAACAGTTATAATAATTAACTGTAAAGTATAAATATTAAAAGTGACATTTCTTAAGAAACAACTGCATGAAATGCTTTCAAACTATCCGTCTTCCCAACTTTAAACTACTCTAAATTAAAGTACCTTTTCATAACTCTCGTTTGGCCCAACACCCAAGTACCAGTTTATAAGTCATAACCCTTCACAACATCATTGGAAGCACACTTTCACTTTATTTAAACTTATTCCTTTTGATTCTAACTACTTTTCTTCATAAAACTACTCCTTTTCTCCTTTTTCATGTTAAGACCCCAAAGAGTTCTTCCTCTACAAGCTCCTCCTCCTCCATCACCATCTCCTCCACAAGATCCTTTGCCTCCTCCTCCTCCTCCTACACATCCTCCTCCTTCTAAAATGAAGGCTCTGATGCAAACATTAGCCTGCCTTGACTGCTCCACAATGTGTCTTGCAACATACGCCAATAATCTAAATAGGAAGTTGAACCTCATACTTCATCATAATAAGGTTGAATATGACTTATAGTCAGACCTTTCATCTCATTCCTTTGATGATGTTGATGAAAAGGAGGATGACAACAGTAGTAGTGATGAATGATCACCACAAATGTTTTTTTAAATATAAAAAAATTTAATCAAGTTAACCCAAATAAATTAAAAAAATTAACTCAATACTTCATGGTTATTAAAATAAGACCGTTAAGTATTAAAATTCAGGTCAAAAGTAGTCAAAAATTTTGAAAATTAAAATTCCTGGAAACCCAAATTTTGTCCAATTTAGTACATAGGACAAGCAAACACAACCAAAAACAATCAATGTAGCATCCAAAAACCTCCCCACACTTTAACAACGCATAGTCCTCACTCCTCGATACATAATATATCCATTAATTAAGAACAAATGAAGGGAATAAGCAAGAGACACATGCAATGAGGATTTATTTTATTTTTCAGAATTTAAATATTATTTTTTAAAAAATTAATGGTTAGATAATATTAGGCAAGAGCACATGTTTTTGGTCCTCTTTATATTGTATTAGGGTCCAATTCATAAAAAATATGATATATATGAGTTGACAACTACATTTAGCATTTTGCCACATATTAATTCAAATTTGACAATTATTTTTGCCCCCTACTGATTAAAAAATTTTCTTTTTTTTCTGTACCATTAATTTTTTAATCAATTTTAATACCATTAATTTACTTAATGAAAATACTTACATGGTACTAAATTAACCTACCCAATCATTTTAATTATCTCACCATGCTAGCAAAAACAAATAGTAAAGAAAATCCTCTAAATAAATTTTTTTATATACATTTCTGGAAACTCTACTTATTATTATTATTATTATTATTATTATTATTATTATTATTATTATTATTATTATTATTATTATTATTAGGCTAAATTATACAAAACCTTCCTAAACTTTGATTTTTTTATTTTGGACCCCCTACCATTAACACGCAGTTATCTTTTTGATGGAATTTGCCACATCAGATTAACACAACACAACTCATACCCTATGTGGCATCCTACATGGCATCTAACATAAGCAAATAATTTTATAATTATTATATCAATTTTATATAAGGGTGAAACTGTTATTTTATGTTAAAAAAAACACTTAGTCTCTTTGCCTCTAATTTTGTTGCCGTATGCTACGCAACCTCCTGTTTCAATTCTTAGAATACCCTCAACCTCTGTTGTAGATTCACATAGTGGAGTGAAATTTCATTTTTGATCTTAGTTTCATAGTCAAACCTACACGCTAGACTATCCCGCCAAGCCTCCTGCCAAGTATGTTTTCTTCATCCCTTAATTTCTCTGAGAAGGGGGAGGGGGAGATTCCGCTTATATATTTGTCTCCGCCTTATTTAATTTTCTTGTTCTTGTATAATCGTAACATATATAGATACAGTATATACATGTAGATTTAGTTATGCAATTAGATATAGCTTGGTTAGGGCAAACTATTGAGCATTTGTGTGTGCAGTCGGGGAGCCTGGGGGAAGGAGAAATAGTAATAATAGGGAGAAAATGTAGACTGAAGGAGGAGGTGAACATTGTATCAAGCCAAACAGATCAAGCACTTGTATGTTCCTTAATTATAAAATTTGATTTACTTTACACATGTACTTAGTAGAACAATAACTCTTCTTTTATTATTAATGCAGGATAGTCAGCCTCCTAATACTCTAGGCTCTAGCTCATCCATGCCATGAAGAAGAATGAAGTCCCTTATTATGCAGAATAACCGGCCTCCTATTATCAATGCAACCATTTAAATATTACTTTCACATTTAAACATTTAAGCATTCACGTTTATCTTTATTAGCAGTTCATATTTTTCATTGAATTAGAGGTTGAATTTCTATCCTTATGTTTCTTGTTAATGTGAACTTTGAAATATTATTGTTCTATTTTTCTGCATGCAACAAATACTATTTTAATTTACAAATGATATATAGCAAACAAAAATTAATGAATTTATTAATATTATAAATTAAGACAATAAAATTGTACAAATGTTGCTTTAATATATGAAGAAGCCTATAGGATCATTTGGAAGTAATGAGCTCGCTTTGATAAGAATTAGATAAAAAAGTAAAGGAAGGGGTTTAATATTAAAAAAAAAAAAACTTCAAGGGGGTTAAGTGTAAAGTTTAAAATGTCGAGGGGGTTCTATGCAACTAGGCTAAAGTTCAGGGGGGTTTTATACAAGTATAAACTTAATAAGGATGCCACGTAAGATGTGATGAGGTGTCTTTTATTAATCTGACATGGCAAATTCCGTTAAGAAGATAATGGCGTGTTAACGGCAGGAGGTCTAAAATAAAAAAACCAAAGTTCAAGGGGGCTGTATTTAAACATCGTAATGTCAGGGAGGTTATATGCAATTACCTCAAAGTTCAGGGGGATTTTGTATAATTTAGCATCATTAAAGTTTTCATTGCATAATTTCATGTCTATCCTCACTCTATTAATGGATAATCAATTTTGGGTTAATGGCTAATTTTATCCTGAAGGTTTTCGCGTAAGACCTGTATGAATTTGGAAGTTTTCCCGTTTGCATGCTTAATAGAAAGGGGTGAAGTTACTCCTTTTTAAAAAATAAAAAACTTTTGGGACAATATTTATATAACAAATGCATCCGGATACTTATAGCTCCTACACCAAAAATTTTTGGAGCAAGATTGGACATGATGTTTCAATCAAAAGAGTATAATATAATTAAAAAATTGGACCTCATCATTTCCATTCTCTTTCTCCGTCTCGTGATGTCTCCCGCAACAACCAAACGAATAAAGGAGGATGAAAAAGTAGTGAGCCTAGCGAGTGAATTGAAATTCACCTGCCTGTTCTCGTCGCTTTGAAAGTCTATGTGGAAACTGCTGTGCCTTTAATCCACAATCAACAGAGACCTAGTTTAGAAATAGAGGTGAGAATGAAAGGGAAAAAACCAAAAAGCTGGGAATTTGTAGAGAGAGAACAGATAAATGTTGTTGGTTCTTGGTTTCCAACCCTGGCCCACCGAACATAATGCAAGAAGGACAAAATCTGAATATTATTGATCAAAATGAAACTTAAAATTCAGACTTTACAGAGCTGACAGTAGGTCTATTTATATCCAACTACGACAGACCCACAAAAATGAAACTTATACAATTACAATTTTATCCTTCTATCTATATTTTCCTACACTCCCCCTCAAGTTGGGGCTGGAATAGATTCACCATAGCCAACTTGCACAGCAACCTCCTTTGAATATCTCCACTTACTGCCTTGGTCAGTAGATCTGCTTCTTGGTCCTTTGAACGAACATGTTCCAAGTCTATCAACCGGCTCTCCCATTTTTCCCTTATGAAATGGCAATCTACCTCTATATGTTTTGTTCTTTCGTGGAAAACCGGATTGGCAGCAATGTAAATCGCTGCCTTGTTGTCACAAAAAATCCTCACGGGACTTCCATGTTGAATTCGAAGATCTTTAAGTAATCCAATTGCCCACACAATTTCAGAGGTAGCCATGCTAAGGGCTCTATATTCAGCCTCGGCAGAAGACTTTGACACCGTGGCTTGCTTCTTTGTCTTCCACATTACCAACAAACCTCCGAACTTCAGCACATATCCAGTGACTGATCTCCGGGTTGCTTTGCAGGAGGCCCAATCTGCATCATAGAAACACTGCAAAACAAGATGACCTTCTGCACTAATTAGCACTCCCAGTCCAGGGGTGCCTTTCAAATAGCGGATGACATTCATGGCTGCTGCATAATGTGCCTTAGTGGGTTGCTGCATGAATTGGCTGAGAACCTGCACTGAGAAACATATGTCAGGATGAGTCATGGTCAAATAAATGAGCTTACCAACAAGTCTTTTGTATCTCTCTGGATGTTTGTACAGGTCCCCTACCTTGTCTTTCCCTTCTTGATATGGCATCAATTTCAAATTCTGTGTCATTGGTATGGCAAGGGGCTTGCTGCCACTCATCCCTGTTTCAGCCAACAAATCAAGTACATATTTTCTTTGACATAAAATGACACCTTTTTTCTGAGTTAGCAATTTCAATCCCTAGGAAATATTTCATTTGTCCTAGGTCTTTGATTCGGAAATGTGTATGCAATAGCTCTTTACCTTTTGCTATACCCAATTCCGAACTCCCTGTAATTAACAAATCATCCATATAAACAAGAATAAACACAATACCATCATTAAGCGTCATAATGAACAAAGAATAATCATTCTTGCTTTGAGTGAAACCTCCAAGTCTCAATGTGTCAGAAAACTTGTGGTTCCATTGCCTTGAGGCTTGTTTCAAGCCATAAAGAGACTTTTTCAACTTACATACCATATACTCCCCCTGTTTATTAAATCCCGGAGGTACATGCATATACACCTCCTCATTCAAATCTCCCTGTAGGAATGCATTATGCACATCCATTTGATGGAGTTTCCATTTATTAAGTACAACTAATTTAATTACAAAACGAATGGTAAGCATCTTTACTACTGGTGAGAAGGTTTCATAGTAATCAATTCCCTCTCGTTGGCTATACCCCTTTGCTACTAACCGGGCCTTATATTTATCAATTTTACCATCAGCAGTGTACTTGATCTTATAAACCCATTTGCATCCTATGGGCTTCTTCCCTCTAGGGAGTGGAACAATGTCCCATGTGCCATTACTTTCTAAGGCATTCATTTCAGATTGCATGGCTTTTATCCATTCAGGATCTTTAATGGCCTCGTTATAACTTGCAGGTTCTGCTATAGAGTCAATGCTACATAAAAAGGACAAATGATTAGATGACACAGAATCATAAGAAATATAGTCCTCAATGGGATATTTACATTTAGTCCTTGTCTTTTCACTATTTTCTGTGGACAAAACTAAACAAACATAGTCGTTAGACCATATGGGAGGCCTCTTATCTCTTACTGGTAGACTCTCATGGCACTCAGAGGTATGGCCAAAATTTATATCTGGAGGGAGGCTATTCAGTTGTTGCTCAGCACTTGTGTTAGTTTTAATCGAATCATTTCCCATTGCAATCCGCTTACCTAACATAGAATTAGATTCATCAAGATCAAACCGGAACATTTGTTTTAGCTCCCTATTAATTTGCTTTTGCTCGGTTGTATTCCATCTTTAAAAGGGTATTGACTCTCTACAAAGCTCACGTGCCTACTAACGATTATTCTATCATTCTTTAAGTTAAACAACAGATAACCCTTTTGATTTTCAGGGTATCCAAGAAATACACAATGCATGGCTCTAGGTTCAAACTTATCTCTTACCACCAAATCTGTGGCAAAAGTTGCACAGCCAAACGTTTTGAGGTTAGATAGATCTGGTTTATGGTTATATACAATCTCAAATGGGGATTGATAGTCTAATACCTTACTTGGAATCCTATTAACAAGATAACAGGCCATTCTTACACATTCTCCCCAAAATGCTATAGGTAGACCTGATTGTAAAATCAAACTTCTTGTTATTTGAATAATAGTTCGATGCTTCCTCTCTACTACCCCATTTTGTTAAGGGGTGTAAGGACAAGTGAATTCATGTATTATTCCCTTCTCTTGAAGATAAGATTTCAAGTCATGACATGTAAATTCTGTCCCATTGTCACTTCGTATACGTTTAATTGACATAGAAAAATGAGTTGAAATATAAGCATAGAAATTTCTAATACAATTAAATGTATTGGACTTACATCGCATTAAAAAAATCCAGGTGGATCTAGAAAAGTCATCCACAATAGTTAAGAAAAAACGAAAGCCTTTATGTGTGGGAGTTTTATATGGACCCTACACATTAACATGTATCAATTCAAAGCATCTTGTACTCTTAATGTGACTATGATTGAAAGGAAATTTAGATTGCTTTGACTGTACGCAAACTGAATAATCTTTATTCATATGTAGTTTCTCATTGTGCATAATATCCATGTGTTTCATTACAGAAAAGGGAGCATGACCTAACCTTTGATGCCATAAATCCATGCTAGTGAGTGTATGTGGGTCATCTACATTTCTAGCCATATTGGCAGTAGTGTGTGAAACAGAATTAATATTGGCAACAACATTGGTCGAAACAGACTTAACAGTATTAAAGTTCCTCTCTATTCTTAACAGATAAAGACCACCAAATTCTTTACCAATTAGCTTCATCCTCCCATCCTGAAGGCCCTGCACAACACATAGATTAGGAAAGAAAGAAGCTAGACAGTTATGTTCCTTGGTTATCCTGAAGACAGCCACGAGATTAAAGTGTACTTGTGGTGAATATAGGACATTGTGAAGTATGATGTCATCTGTGAGTTTAGCTCTACCGATATGGGTTACAGGTAAGGAAGTTCCATTAGGAATTTTAATTGTTCTAATTGGCCTATCATATGTTTTACAATCAAGTAACAGTTTCAGGTCTCCTACCATATGCGTCATAGCTCCTGAGTTTATGATCCAATTGTCATGGGTATTAGAGAAAGAATGAGGAATAACCAAACTTGTACCCGTGAGGGCGTGCACTGTGGACTCTTCATACCTTTTGAGCAGTTCAAGAATTTGTTGATATTAAGCTTGAGTAAACGCGGGAGGCATCACGTTAGCAATAATGGCAGCAGCGTCTGAAGCAGGAGCTGAATCCTTGACACTTTGATGGGTATCCTTGATTTGCCTGCCTCTAAAA
This sequence comes from Inga oerstediana, assembly GCA_963210345.1. NCBI lineage: Eukaryota > Viridiplantae > Streptophyta > Magnoliopsida > Fabales > Fabaceae > Inga > Inga oerstediana. The sequence continues at coordinate 18,313,838 of OY723406.1, forward strand.
TTGGTAGGATATCCCATAATTTGATAGTAAGTGTCATTCTAGTGGCCTTTCTTGCCACAATGAGAACACTCTGGGGCATTTTCTCTATGGCCACGTCCTCGCTCTCTCCCTCTTCCCCTTGCTATCATGATAACTCCTTCGGTAGATGGGCTTTTCTCAAAATTCACAATAGAATATTGTGCCTCATCCTGCAGTATCATGCCATAAGCGTCGTTAACAGATGGAAGGGGCAACATTAGGAGGATCTGGCTGCGAGCTTGCCCATAGGCCTCATCAAGACCTAGAAGAAATTGTAATAATTTCTGTTCTTGAATTACATCTCCATGAGCCTTCGAAGCATTGCACGTGCAGGTAGGAAGTGACAATAATGCCAATTGTTCCTCCCACAATTCTCGAAGCTTGGAGAAATAAGCAGAAATGGGTAAATTGCCTTGCCTTAAAGAGGTGATTTCATGATGCAAAGCAAAGATCCGTGTGCCATTCTTGCGGTCAAAGCGTTCTTGAAGATCGGTCCACACACGAAACGCACTGTCAAAGAAAATGACCCTATTTGATAGTTCTTTGGAAATGGACCCGATTAACCAGGACAACACTACAGCGTTGCATCGTTCCCATTGATCATGCAACGATTGCTCTTGTGAAGCTTTAGTGCAGCTACCATCGATGAACCCACTTTTCTGCCATCCTTTCAAGGCGATCTTCATAGCACGGCTCCACACTGTGTAATTCTCAGATCTGGTGAGGACATGTGGGATGAGAGTCGACGCTTGCATGTCCAATGGATGGAGATAAAGCGGATGCGTAAAAGGAAGGTTCCCAACGGTAAGCTTCTCGCCGTCGCAGCTCATGGTTAGGGTTACATGGGGAAAAGAAAACGCAGACTGTGATTGTCGTCCTCAAGAGGCCCCTGTATGAGTGGGGAATCAGTCGGGTCAGGATCTTGGGCCCTCTTGAATTGTGGTCATTGGGTCGTCGCCCGGGGCTCTGGTACCATGTTGGTTCTTGGTTTCCAAACCTGGCCCACCGAACAGAATGCAAGAAGGACAAAATCTGAATATTATTGATCAAAATGAAACTTAAAGTTTAGACTTTACAGAGCTGACAGTAGGCCTATTTATATCCAACTACGACAGACCCACAAAAATGAAACTTATACAATTACAATTTTATCCTTCTATCTATATTTTCCTACAAATGTAAAAAGAAGATAATAAAATCTACTACTAAGCCTACTTTTGATGAATGCAAGAGAGAACGTGTATGTATATATATATAGAGAGAGAGAGAAGGGAGAAATAATAATGAAAATGCCCATTGGAATGAAGCTGACGAGTGCGATCTGAAGGCAGTGCTTGCATCATGCGTATGACTTTTGGTCTCCTACGCACTGTATTTCTTTTTACAGGTGCTGCATATGGTGTATAACTATATTGGAAAAGATAAAAACAAAGATAAAACTTGGGTTGACGTGAGACGGAGAGAGAGAAAGCTCGAGAGAGAAGGAGAATGGGAGGAGAAGATGAGGGAGACGAGGGTAGTTGATTGAACCATATTTTGATATGGTTTTTCATGATTATTTTAGGATTTTTAATGCATTTTTTAGGATATTATTACATGATTAAGTATTAATTTGAGTTAGGGACATTTGTATTGAATTAAGTATAATTAGTGGTAAAATGGTCATAATTTGTTAATGATTCATGCAAAATGATTTCTTAGACTTTTGATACTACCTTGTGCTTAATCTTGCATTATAGGTGTTTTAGAAGAAAATTAGAGAATGTGGAAAATGTCAATTGGGTTCAGAATTATTATTTTTGGAGACTAGGAAAAGTTACAGAAATGGCCCCAGAATTTCTAGAACTTGGCAAACCAATGGAGAAAAGGTCCAAGGGATAGTTACAGAAAAGGCCTAGTTTATTTAAAAATTTCATTTTAGCCTCAAAAGTATTTTAAAATTTGTAGTTCAATCCCTCTACAAACTTTTAAAAATATTCATGTTAGTCCCTTGTCAAATTAAATTATCCTTTTCAGAAGCTCAACAACACAGAACCTGAGAGAGCGTCGCGACAACCCTAGAACAAGATGTTGACCTCGCTTGATCCTCCCATCTCCATCCACCATTGTCGCCAGCAACGTTCGCCTTCTTTTCCATCGTCACTGACAACCTATTCTACCACTACTACCGTCATCAGAGCTTGGTGTTGCAACTCTGAGTGTACAAAACCACCTTTATTCTTCTACTTTACACTTCCCTGATAGGCTCTGCACACAAGTTTGACTCGTGAGCACATTTAAGATGACTAGTTTCCAAACTAGTCTTTGAAAACCAGAGTTTCAACGACTGGTTTAAGAAAACCAGTCGTTGAAACTCTGGTTTTCAATGATTGGTTTGGAAACCAGTCGTTGTATTCTATGTTTAACGACTGGTTTGAGAACCAGTCGTTGAAACAATGATTTTCAATGACTGGTTCTCTCACCAGTGGTTGAAAATCTGGCCTTGTTCTAGTATAGACTTACCTTTGATGGCGAAGCTAAAAAATAAACTCATTGCTCGAGGGGAAGACTAATCTAGCCATTGTAATTCATCATGTAACAAACATCAAGAAGCAAAATCACCCTCTTCAACAATAACACAACCATGAGAAAAATCACCAAGCAAACGAGATTGATGAAGGAGAGTGGAAATTGGTGAATGAAGCTAGAATAGTGGAAGCTAATCATTCCCAAAAAATACAAAATGGAATATAATTTGACTAGTTTCAACGACTGTTTCTTAGACTAGTCGTTGAAACTTAACTTTTTTGAAACCAGTCATTGAAACTCTACTTTCAACGATTGGTTTTTAAAACCAGTCATTGAAACGCAACACATATTTACCATAGTGCCACTGCTTTGTCTTTTACTACTTTTTTCTAAAAACGGTTGTTAATTTGTGTCGTTGAATCAACTATTTGTAGTAGTTAGTGTTTAATAAGATAAGGATTTTATTTAATGTTATATATGTTACTTGTCCTCTCTATTTGTAACGAATATTTATGCATTGAAATGATGGAGAGTTTTGAGTTGTCTTTCTTAAATTTTCATGTTAAGATAGTCTTGCATCATTTTGAAATGTTTGTACACAAGTTTTTATTATTTGGGAAGGATTTTGTTGATAGATGGAATTTGAAGGAAAGTTTTGAAATATTGTTTGTGAACTTTCATGCTGGGATATACACTTGTATCATGTTTGATATGAGCTATCATGGTATTGATACAAGAACTTTTTTATTGTTTTGATAAATTGGCCCCAAGCATGTTTGAAAACATTTTTGAAAGGATTGAATATAGAATGCTAGTTACTAATAGTAGCACTGTTACTCCTTGGTGCACCATGTTTAATCTCGAGCTCACTTGACATTCATGGGCCTAGTACTCACGCTTGATATTCGTGGGATTTGTTCTCACGTTTGTTATTCGTGGGTCATGTACTTGTGCTTGTTTCGTGGCCTCGTGCTACGCTTGTTTGATTACTTACCCTCATGCACTATGTGTTCGTAGCTTTGAGTTGCACTTGGTTAGTCACCCTTATGGACTGTTTGTCCACGCTTGTCATCCATTCTGTTGAAGTCCTACGAAAAAATAAGGTTTCAAAATTTGTTGTTTTGAACTAAACCTATTAACAATTGGTTTATTTACGTACTTGGATTAATTTGGTTAATGATCTTTTATATATAGATTCATTTATGTTAAGAAAACATATTATACATGGCATGTTATTATTTAAAGATAAATCTGTTTAAGTTAATTTCTCTTTGGTGTTTCACTAAATTCTACCAATGGAACATTATTCACCAGAAAGTATTTGGTCTTAGATATTATAGATGACCCTATATTTTGGCTAATCGTTGAGGGCTTTTATGCTGAATTGGAGTTGAAGTAGTCTAGGAAGATCCTCATTTCAATGTAAAGTTTAAACCGATTTATTACTTTTTGTAATCTTCTTTTAGGTGCTCCACGTAAACTATAAGTAGGGCCCTTGCCTTTATCATATATATTGTATATTTGTTAGTATGGGGCATAAATCCTTTTGTAGGATTGTTGTGAATATGCTATTGTAGAACTTTTGCGTTGTCCCAATTGTAGGGGAGGTTCCACCAAAATTTCTATAGATAGCTAGCGAACCTTGTGTATGTAAAATATATACACCTTATATTCCATATTGCAAATATGTCCTTAGATATATAAGAAGAATTTTATTCATATATAAGACTAAAAGGAATGTGGGTTTTCTTATATTCAGAACTGATCACAACTCAATTTTTAGAGTGTGACACCTACACCCCATACAAACAGTTTATCTAAGAATGTCCCTTGACCCGTAGGTCCTAGCACAACTCAGTTGGCTGGGGTCCCTGGAAGGAGAGGCACTCGCTGGGGTCACATTCAATTATCTCATTGGAAGTCAAGGCAGAGCAGTTAATTCACTAAATATATCTTACATTGAATATTTTTTTACAACTTTGCTCCAATTTAAATCTGTTTCATCTTTATCCTCTTTGTCAATGTCCAATGTGTATCACCAAAAAATAGAAGTAAAGTTGGAAACCAGTAATTAATAACTCTTCCGATAAATTATATATATAGACCAAAAACAGCTTCGAGAAAGTACCCTAAATTTTAGACCGGAAGGAGTAACATGATTCCAGTTAATTTATTCGCTACCAAACTTTCCTACCCCAAATAGCCTAACATTCATATATATATATATATATATATATATTTTTGTGTGTGTGTGTGTGTGTGTGTGTGTGTTTTTTTTTTTTTTATCGAGCTAACATTCATGTCAATGAATATGTGTATATTGTGTATTTTATATATAAAAGGTGTACTGTTTTGATAAAACGCAGACCTCATTCACGATCAAATTCTTCAATGTATTTCTCTCGTCAAAACGTAGAAAGGCATAAATAAGAATTTAGATTAAAGTGTATCCAACGCTGAAATACTTATAAGTGAATTTGCAAATATATGTACGTATTTTAATAATTGATAATAATAAAATAACAAAATTGATTGGAGAACTTGACGTAAGTTTTGTCATTTATCCAAAATTTATTATTGGCGGCAAAGCCATGGTTTTCTTTTGAAAAAAAAAAAAAAATCCAAACATCCCTTGTACAACATGTTTGCTCAACAACTCTAGCCGCCATTTTGTTTTTTTTTTAAAAAATATATTTTAAAAGGCCCAAATTTGCAAAAAAAAAAAAAATCCTAAGAAACAAAATTAACTAATTAATTGTTTTTCAGTATTTACAATTTTTCCAAAAATATATTAATTATTTTTATATTTATATTTTCAATATTAATATTTCCCTTAAATTTATCAAATTATATACCTATAGTGTATATATGTATGTAATAAAATCATATCTTTTTCAATCTGTTTACATCTTAATTTACTTTTTCATTAATCGTTCAAACGTGTTATATTGTCCAACTGACTTTATTTATAAAAGTTAATCTAACCATAAATTAAATTGTACTATCTAAAACTTTTACTCAAATTTAAATTTGCAAGAGTCAAATTAAATAAAAGCCATTTTTACCACCGCTAATCTAAATACTCCCTTATAAATCATCAAACTTTCATATGTATCATCAAGGCTTGGTACAATCTGCTGGCTTGAAAGAAACAATATTCTTATGAAGGTCATACCCAACCATGAAGTTATACTGAGCCAAGTTCCCATTGATAGATCTTCCTGAAGCTTTAAAAGCCAAGCAAGCCACATTATAATCCATCATAATGAACGTATTCTCTGCATTTAACTTCACATCTGCACCTCTAAAATGAACACTAATGGTGCGAGGTCTAGTCTTCGTAACCTGGTTCGTCTCATAGCAAAGCTCTAAAGAACCGGATGGGTCTTTAACACGGTTTAATCTCCGGTCCACCACTGCTGAAACCTCTGCTTCCAATTCAGCGTATAAATCTAATGGCAAGTATCTCACTGTTGTCCCAGAATCGATGAGTATATTGCCCTCCTCCACTTCACTTATATTGGACAAATGAAAAACATTAATATTGTTTAAAGGGCTGGGGTTTAACACCTCTTTTTTTTGATTGACACCTCTAATGTGTCTTCCTCTAATACTTTTTGATACCTTTTGTAATAGCCCAACATCTCAAATACTTTTTCCTCTTCTCTTTTGATCATTAGTTTTTACATGAAAATAAGTGACATTTTAATATATTACAAAGATAAAAAAAAGTGATGCAGTGTTGAATTTTTATTATTTTTTAAAAAGTATTCTAAAATTTTGCGGTTTTGATTTATTTTCTTTGAAAATTCATAAAATTTCAAAACTGTATCATTTCATTACAGTAAGATATCAAAATGTCATTGATTTTAGGAAGAATATAATAATTAAAAGAAACAAGAAAAAAAAACATTTGAAAATTTGGATTATTACACAGAGTCTTGGCGGAAGACAATATGAACCAATGGCACGTAAGAGACGCCAAGTCCTAAAAAGGGACTTAAAATAATACTAAACCAACAACAAAAATCAAACACAAGAGATTGAATGAAATGCAAGAATCTTAATCATCACCTGATGTCCACCATAATCTTTTATCTCCCACACTTATTGCTTCCAACGTAAGGTAATAGAGAGTTGGATCTGATGCCAAAGGAGTAGATACAACATCAGGTCCAAAAACGACAGCGTTCTGACCAAATTTCAGTTTACCAGAATATGCCACAAAAGAAGGAACAAAACAGCAGGAGAATCTGCTTTCAATGGAAGAACTTAGTTGTGAAACTAATGATAATGGACCTCTTCCAAGACCAACAATACCAGAAGACTGACGAAAAAATATTCCCATATATACCCACATCCAAATGTAAATCTTGGAAATCTCACTTTCTCACCACTCTTAGAGCGAAGTGTGAGTGCGTCTTAGCAAATTTTTCCCATTGAAATTGAATTACCATTATATTCAAGTTTGCATTTGCACATATTTGAGTCACAAGAGACTTCATTTGCCGAATACCTTGCAGAATCGCATCGTTCGGAACTACATCTAAGGACAACGTGAGAGTATGAATCAAATGGACTGAATTTAGGAATGTCTTGTGGGTAACATGGCTGGCATGGAAAGCACTGTAACCAAACAAGGTCATTGCCTATGTCAGCGAAGCCACGAGTTTCGAATTCAGGGGTTCCCAATGAATATGTCATTACATTGATGTTAGCTTCAAGATCATCTTCTATGCTTTCTTCTGCAACAATATTATTATTGTTGGGGAAGAAGTAGCTCAGGCGCTTGGCAGATCGACGCAGAGCATTGTGAAGTTTCGGGAAGGTTGTTGTGGAGTTATCGAACAATGGAGATAGGGGTGAATCACCGTGTATGAGGTCAGCTGTGAAACCAAGTTTTGTTGCTTTTGCAAGGAATATGGCAGAAGTACTTCAAGGATAAAGATTGTGAAAGGGAGAATATAATTAGGTTTAGAAGATGAGGCCATTTTTTGTGAGATTGTTTAGGAGGAGTACAATGCATGACCCATGATGGGTTTGTTTATGTGGATTTTGGATTCAATAGAAGACTTTAGTATCTTTGTTAATTATGTGAAAATTAAATTCAAATTCACCTTTGGTTGCCGGCCCATTTATTCAGTTACTATATTGTATACTCATTTTGATAACTCCCTTTTGGCTTTGCACTTGAGGGTAAATATCCGTCTACCCCAGGGAAACCTATACACCCTTCCATTATCTTTTAGGAAGCCTGCACCCCATAGAAATTGTTTACTTCATATCAATGTTTTAAAAATCGGACTGGCATTAAGTCGGAGAGGTCAATGGGTTATGATTCGAACAGTCAAATTAGGGAAGCACTTTCTTCTTATTCCTTTTGCCAACAAAAGATTAAATTAAATCACGAAGTAACATCCGTCATGTAAGCACTTTAAATATAGATATTTCTCCTTCCATTTTTCTCTTTCTTTGGTTCTGTCTTCATCTTCCTTCCCCTTCTTTTCTGGCGAATTTTGAGCCGTCCGGCTATTGAATATCTGCTCTGGTTCGCTGGTAAATAGCGATTTCCAGCTCAAAATCCAGTTGGAAGCGGATCAAAACGATTGAACACCAAAAGCGGTTAAACACGCTTAAACAAACCAACAGACTCTCCAGCCAGTCTAGGTCTTTAAACACTGCTTGAGACTATCCCTCAGCCTGTAGGTGGTGACACAAGACTAGAATTGTAGCTCTTTCAGTGGTATCTCGGTGATAGCTCGGGTCGCTCCAAAAGCTAAGGAAGCCTTTTTTGCCCTCTCCTAAGTTATAAATTCTAAAATATAAGTCATTTTCAATTATCTTCTTAGAAGTTAAGGAAAAATGATTAACCAATTAAACATATTTTAAATTGCAGTGTTTTTTTTTTTTTTTACAATTTTGCTGTTATTTAAATCTATTTCACCTTGCTCCTATTTTCCTATATCCAACGTGTATCACTAATAAATAAGGGTAAAATTAAAAATATTAATTAATAACTTTCTAGGTACAACTTATATACATGGACGAAGAACAATTTCTAGAAGACGCCATATATTTTAGGCCCGGGATACTCTTATATATGATTTCAGTTAATTATTTGCTAAATTACCAAAAAGTCATTAGTATCAGTTTTTCCTATCCCTATACCTTAACATTCATAAGAATAAATGAATGTACTCTTCTGTTTCTATTTATAAGATAGAGAGAGAAAAAATTGTTGGTCCTATAAAATAGGTCAAAGAAAGAAATTTTTCATATGAATATACAATGTTGGCTTTCATTTGTTATCGTATTACTTGTTATCATAAAGTATAATATATATTAAATAGGGATGAAGTTAAAAAGTTGTTGAATTTTATAGAAAAATTAATGAATTTTAAGGCTTTTATTGGTTTATATGAAATATGTTGGAAATATCTTATAAATATGATCAAAGGAGAATGTATTTGTTGTATTTAAATATAAAAGGTGTTTTGATAAAAATGCAAACCTCATTCATCACAATCAAATTCTTGTGTTTCTCTCATCCAAATGTAGAAACGTGTAAATAAAAATTTAAGATTAAGTGGCATTGGATGCCCTAAAGTTTTTTTTTTTTTTTTAAAGTGCATCTGGATAAATTTCACCCCAACTAAAAGTTTAAAAAGTACTATGTTTTCTCATCATAAATAAAAAGGGCTTCTGTCAACATTCAACAACAAAAGTCCTCCCCCTCCCATTCCTCCATGTAGCAATTTCCGCTAAGGGATTGTTTGGTTTGGGGGGAGGAAAAATGGGTGGAGGCAAAATTTCTAATTTAAAAAATGAGAATTTTTCTTATTCTTTTTTTTTTACATCTTTTTTATATTAAAAATTTGTAACTTTACCTCTTCAATTTTTTTAAATCTAACTAATAAAAATTTTCATTCCCCTATCATCCCCTTCAAATCCCTCATAAACAAACAAATCCTAAGAGAATTGTTCTCATACCTATCAACACACAAACGTAGCTGCGCCATGGCTAACTGTTTCTCTTCTCTCTCCCTCCAATCCTTATTGTAGGATGTAAGACTTAATTAGGGTGCTGATGTATTGGTCTTAAATGTAAACCTATTTCACATTCTTATCCATTTTTTTCAAAATTAACCTTATTGATGTTCCATCAATAATAATTAGTAGGAAAGAGAGGGAGAGAATTAAAAAAGAAGATTATAGTATTTTAGAAAAAACAAATATCATATTAACTAACTTAACTAATTAACATAATTAATCTATTCAAATTAATTAATTAGGTCATACATTAAGTATAAGATGAGTATCTTTAAAAGAGTTTTTGATGCCAGTTGGGCTGCAAGGCCCTGACTTACTCTTTTCAATCATTTAAACGTTATTTCTCGGATGACCACAAAAACAAAACTTAATCCTTATACCTATTTTTATGAAAAGGGCATTTGGTCTCTAAATTTTGCTTCTTGGGAAATTTTACATTTTTAACCTACACATTTTCAATAATAAAATCATTTTTTAAAAAAAAAGTGTCAATTATAAAATTATTTTCATTTTAAATTCCATATAAATAAAAATTGCTTAAAATAAAAAAAAAATTAAAGTAATATTAGCCATCCAAAATTAATGTGAATAATTCAGATTAGGAGATGAGCACTTCATACTCGTCTTTTGTTTTCATAAGCGCATGTATTCTCCTACAAGCGGTAATTCTATTCAAGGCATTGTCAAGTACGAATGTGGATATCTCTCTCAGTGAGAATTCAAACTCTGATTCATTACATTGTGAAAAACTAACTCTTTCCTCTAGACCTAACTTGTATGCTTGCTTTCTTTGACATGGTATGCTTGCTTTCTTTGACATGAGCATAGAATAGAATGCGGTACCAAGATATTGGGGCAGTGTACTTAGAATGATGAATTTTTTTCGTTCAGTATAATTATCCTTCTATTGGAGGTAATTTTATTTACGGCATTGTCGAACACTAAATGTGCCACATCTCCTAATGATAATTAGAATGATGAAATTTATTTTTGATAAGCATAGATATCTTCTATTGGAGATAATACTATTCAAAACATTATCAAATATTAAACGTGGGCTCATGTTATAATGGGTATTCAAAATTTAGTCCGCAGCAGGATCACAATGGTGCAATTGATTGTGTCGATATGAACCGACCTGAGGCCCAATGCAGGGCCCAAATGAACACAGTCGCGCTTCCCCATGTCACATCATAGGCTCGCCACCTCATGTGGGCCCCATTCCCACTGTAACGTTTTGTTTATTGCTTCTTCTTCCACGAGATCCCATACCTCTCCAACGTCTCTGTGTTTCTCTTTTGCTGTTATTGTAGCCGTTATGTTGACCCCTTCAGCTCCTCCTCCATTCCTTTATAATCCTCCCCAACTCTCATTTTCTCTTCAATCCCTCGCTCAATTGCTCTCTCTCTCTCTCTCTTCATCATTCTCTTCTTTAATCATACACTCATCAGTATCAGAGTCAGTACTTTTGTCAATTCGGCTCAACCATGGCTAAAGTCGGCATTCTATTTTTCCTTCTGCTTTTGTCTCTCACTTCAGGTTCGATTCTTCTCGTTAATTCCCTTAGCTTTTCAATTTTCAGGTACCTTTACTCTTTTCTACTTGGCTTACGAATCATTTCGCGCACAGAGAGTCTGATGTGTTTGTTGCGATAATTTGTTGCCCTTTTTGCTTTAGATTTACCAGTCCAACTTCCAAAATTCTGTTTTAGGCTTCAATTGACGAGCTTAATTGCTCAAAATGATTTCAATTTAGTGTTTGCTTTTGGATATACGCTGGCTGGCTTCTCATAATTCTCACAGATTCTAATCCCAAAATTGAAATTCCTGTCTCAAATATTGCCCTTATATATGAAATGGCATTGAGTTGTATTATCTCAATTATAGCCTTGATTCCATTAAAAAGGCTGAAAACTGATCTTAAACTTTTTCGCTCGTTGCCGTGGTCCTAAAATTATTTTGGAAATTCATCTTATCTTTGTACATTTCGATGAACTGATCTTATTTTTCATTTTTCTTTCGATACTTGCAGAAGGAAATGTGATTACATCCAATGCCAACGGGCAGGTAAGTAATTGTAATTAAAATCCAAAGTTGCCTGAAAATTGAAACAATTTGAAGTTCGTTCGATTAGTCTAAAATTGAAGGGGGGAAAAAGAATATCATCTCGGATCTCGTAATTTGAATTGTGAAAGATCAAGTGAACAGAGTTAGAGAGAGTATTGATAAGACAGACTCATTAAAGGTCCTTCCATTAGACAACCAGATTAAGTCAATTATAAAGATAATTCCATTTTGAGTTGGAATCTATTTAGAAAGCATACTTGATCTACTCACAATTCAAGATGAAGCGAGTCTATTTTTCCAAGTCTGTGTTGTAAGTGATGTTGAGGATGATTGTATTGTGTATGTGATGGAATAAATAACAGAGAACCTGGTGTGTGGCGAGGCCTTCATCAGATCAAGCAACTCTTCTAGCGAATATCAATTATGCGTGCTCTCAAGTTGATTGCCGGATTCTGCACAAAGGGTGTCCCTGTGCCACACCTGATAGTCTCATCAACCATGCCTCCATAGCCATGAACCTCTACTTTCAGTCCAGGGGAAGAAACCACTGGAATTGTGACTTCCGAGGCTCCGGCCTCATCGTCATCACCGATCCAAGTAAGTCATATATATATGCTCCAACACATTTCCTCTGATTTAGGTTTAAATGACTATTGTGTTTAGAGTGATTTGTAAGAGTGGTGAGGCACGCTTGAATTTCATCGCTCTGTTTATTTCTCCTTAGGTTGATTTTATGGCGTTTGGATATGTCTGTGGAATGGGGGTTTTAATTTCTTCATTGTTGTTATCTTGTAATTTTGCAGGTTATGGTAACTGCATTTATGCATAGAAGGTGGGATGACAAACAAGGGCAAGATTAAGTGTTTAGTTGTTACTATATATTATGTAATTATAAATATGTATTCAACTGAGTTTTATCATGAGCCTCTGTCTGTTCATATTTCAATTTGCCATATCCAATCAAGTTTAGAGCTTTCTTAACTGTCTTTCTAGGCTTTTTTTTTTTTTTTTAACTTTTTATGTTTACGAGTTTGCTGATTTTTGCATGCAGAAAGATTATGAGTATTTGAAAAGAAAAAAACATTTCTATTTAAAGTACTTAAAAAATCAATTAAAATTTTTTATTTCAATTAAGGATATGTTGATTTTTTTTTTCTCAAACTAATTTATGGTTTTAACCATAACTATTTTTTTTTTTTTCCTTTTTGCTTATAAGAGCCATAACTAATATTAGAGCCTTAAAATGTTGTTTGCGCTTAATATTTTCTACTACCCATGTATGTAATATTTTTGGCTCAAATTTGAAAAGCTGTTTTCATAAAGCATAGAGCACAAGTACTTGACTTTAACACCCCTATTTTCGCACCCCTAAGTTGGGGGTTTTGGTTGGGAGCTAAAATTTTAGACTATTTTACCCTTATGTGATATTCTAATAATGCCTATGATGCAAAATATTATACATCAGCAATAACAAAGCTATTATCCCATCAGGTGAGGTCTGCTATATGGATCGTACGATGTTAATGTACTCTGTCGAAAACCAGAGCTTTAGATATATTATTAACCAAAAGATTCATCCATATGACCTCATAGAAAGTTTACTCTAGCATTCCTTGACATCTTTTTACAGGACTTCATATTACTTGATCAACTCTCCTCACCGATGCACTCAATGACCTTCTTTAAACACATCCAAACCACCTCAAACGATTTTCTACCATTTTTTCTTCAATAGAGGTCACTTCAACTATTTCGCTTATGTGAAAACATTACAAATTTTGTCTTTACTTATATGACCATATCCTCATTTTATGTTCATGTTGTTCTTTTAAAGCCTAATACTTACTACCATATATATAGTATTGTTGGTCTTATAGTAGTGCGATAAAACTTCCATTTTACCCTATTAAGTACTTTTCAATCCCAAACAACTCCAGTAGCTTTTCTCTATTTACACAATCCAACTTGAATTCTGTGATTAACATCTCTATCAATTTCACCATTTTGTTGTATAATTGATCCTTAATATCTAAACTTTGTCATTTGTGGAATGACTTGCCCCCCAATTTAACTTTCACTTCACTTATATTTTGTCTCTTATCAAAATTGCAATGCATATATGTTCAATTTTGCCCCAACTCATATGAAGCCCTTCAACACCAGAGTCTATCTCCATATTTCAAGTTTAGAATTAATTTCATCCCTGGATTCAGTCAATATAACTATATCATCTGCAAAAAGGCATGTATTTAGGGATCTTGATGCTACTAAATTTTAAATAAGCACCGCAAGTATACGGGCCGTTGGAATAGTATAATAGCAAATCAAGATCGTCCCACAGAGATCCAAGGTAATAGATAATTAGGCATTAAAATTCCCATTTTCATTTAAGTTGAGTAAATCAAAGGGAGGGATTAAAAGACAATTTAAACAAATGCAAAAGAAACAAATTAAATCTAATGATTTAAATATTTCAATTGATAAAAACAACCTAGAGTGGCTAATCCCTTCTTTAAGTTTTAGAGCATGTATTCACCTAATTAAAAGTACTTAATATTAAATTGTTAATCTAGAGTTTAAATGAATATAAGTATCTTCCAATCACTTATACTTCTCTCTCAAGTTAAAATTGTTATTCCTAACTAATTTACTCAAGAAGCAATAAATGTCCAAATTCACTCTAATATGATTATATAGGCCCAATAATTATATTCCTATCCTATTGGCAAGTTAGAATAAATTCTAATCCCACATTACTTAATTTTATAATCCAATTAAGATCCCTCTTCCAAGGTTAATTTAAATTCCCCAAATTCATACTTAATGATGATCAACCACTAAGTAGACAAAATAATTCAAGATTAAGTAAACAAAAATAATACTAAATATAATTAATTAGTTCATACAGACTCAAATCCTCAAACTAATTCATAGCTACTCAAAATTCAAAAACAATTAGCCACACACATTGCTGTCAACAAAGTCACAACACGTCTCCTCTCCCTCTCTCGCCTCCTCTGTTCTGGTTCGCGGTGAAGAAGCTCCAAGAGAACTGCACAGTAACTGTCCTCAACCAGCTGCCTCCTCCGATTCAACTCCCACTGGTCGGAAACAAGGAATGATGATAGATGAACAGTCCAGCTGCAGCCCCCTGTAGCTCTTCGGTCGATTCTCAGCTTTGATGATGATCCTCAGTAGTGCCGCCCCTGCCTTCTGTTGCTTTTTTTCTTTTCAACGTAAATTGCGGCTGCCTCTCTTCCTCCACAGATGATTATTCGAGATTCACCCAAAGCAGCCGCCTCACCAATCCTCTCTGACTCACTACCGATTCTGCTCCAGCTCAATGTCCAATGTCCAATGTCGGCTCTCTCTTCTTTTCTTTAGGTCTTCAACAGATGATCAAGCTCCCATCTCTAACTGTGCGGCTGCCTCTCTTCTTCAGTACAGCCATCTTTCTCTATTAATGATTAATCGTCAACTTTAGGCCTTCTATAGCTACCTCAATCCCCTAGCTGCTCGGTCCACCTCTTCAGATATGAAGTCAGCAATTAGAAGCCCAAGCCCAAGAAAGCTATATGTCACTTCTTTCAGCCCTTTCCATTTCAATTTTCAAATCAAAATGATATCTCTTCATTCCCACATAATACACGTCACCTCATCACCTAAGGGGGAAAAATATTTAATAATAATAACAAAAACTAACATAAAGTAAAATAAATATGATATGGCATCCTTTTATTTATTTATTTTTTTTCAAAATATTGAAAACTAGAATATTTAAAATAAAATCCTCAGATAATGCACCAACTTGATATCTTATAAAATCTGAAAAAAAATCATCTTAAATTAGCATTGATAACTTTCCAATTATATCAAAATGTGTCTTAAATATATTAAAAATGAGGAGTTATTAGATCTCTCCTTTTATAAACTGAGTTAGAACAACTATCACTAGGTTAAACAAATAAGGGTTCAAAGCTGATTCCTGATGTAGGACAATCTTTATAGGAAAGTCCTTTGTATTACCTCCAAGAGTTCTAACATTAGTTGTAACCCCCTTATACATATCATAAATAACTTTGATATATGTAACCCGTATCCCTTCTTTTCCAAGTCTTTCCAAAATACATCTCTTGGCACATGGTCATACACTTTTTCCAAATCAATGAAAACTATATGCAAATCCATTCCTTTACTCTAATACTTTTCTATTAGCCCCCTTAATAAATAAATCGTTTTTGTTGTGTACATTCCTGGCATAAATCCAAATTGGTTCTCAATAATACCAATATCCAACCTAAACCTATGTTCAATAACCTTTTTTCTATAATTTCATTATATGACTCATAAATTTAATCTCTCTGTAGTTTGCATAATTTTGAGTATACCATTTATTCTTATATATAGGGATCAAAATACTTTTTCTCCACTCATTAGGCATTTTCTTAGATCGTAAAATTTCATTAAATAAGTTAGTGAGCTACAACACACCCTCTTCATCCAAATATTTTCAAACTTCAATAGGAATTCCATCAAGTCCAACAGCTTTACCATTTTTCATTTTCTTAAGAGCTTAACCTCGCCAACTTGAATCCTACTGTAAAATGACAAATTAATATCACCTTTTCGAGTTGTCAAATCTTCCAAGTCATAAGGTAACCCTCTTCCTCCATCATTAAACAACTTATAAAAGTAGGCTTCCCACCTATTCTTAATATCTCCATCATCAGTAACCAAAACTTTGCCTTCTTTTTCATTTATACACTTCACTTGGTCTCACTACTACAAAAAGGGGCTTTAACCTCCCAAATTTGGCACTTTTAACGTCCCAAAACGGGGGGACGTATATGCTGGGGGCGTAGTAAGTTGAAACAAAAGACGTCCCAAATGATAGGGACGCCTAAAGTCTGACTTTAGGCGTCCCAAATTAAGAATTGGGACGCCTAAAGTCCCCCAGGGTGGGACTTTAGGCGTCCCTAAAGTCCCACCCTGGGGGACTTTAGGCCTCCCAAATTTTAATTTAGGACGCCTAAAGTCCCACCCTGGGGGACTTTAGGCCTCCCAATTCTTAATTTGGGACGTCTAAAAGTTAGGTTTTTTTTTATACCATAATTTACATTCTGTATTACCCAACGAATTGAAACTGCAGAAACAGAATAAAAGATGGATTCATAAACCACACTGTCCGTTACAAACTGGTAATGACATCCAGCACTACAATCTTTACTATATATACATACAATAACCTTTCATGCAACCTACTACTATATATATCAACAAAAAACAACCAGAAAGTGTCAAAACGCTGTCATCACACAAGTACAAACTGATATAAAATAACAAGTTTACTGCTCTATATGTTGAAGAAGATGTCCAGCCAAAAGATCTCTGATCAAATCAAGGTCTTCACGTAGGTAGGCATCTTGATTATCAAAAATCTGAAAATTAGAAAGTAATAAGCTTTGATGAAATGAATCTCAAGCAAATGAATTAATTAGCATTTCGATTAGAACACCAAAAATATTATCATTTGAGAATGAAGAAGCGATTACCTTTTCAAAATCGCTAGTAATTCCACTTTGAGTTATGTTATACATATAAAGTATAACATAATATCCGCATTCAGTGTTGCCAGGTTGCCGAGGGCACTTTTAATCAAAGGGATGCAATTGGTTGTTAAAATCAATAAAGGTATGTCTAAAAGGACCATCAATGAAACAATTATGTAGGATCGAATGTACTTACTATGGGATAAAACCACTTTGGCTTTTTAACAACTGCACCCTCGCGTGACCCACCTAGGATTCTATATGTTTGACAAGCACTATCATGAAAAGCAAAATGAACAGAAATTAGAACCATTCATTTATTTTTGTTGTCAATGAAATACAAACAGGATAACTTACGTGTCGAAGACGGATTTTGTATCTCTGTCTGGCTTGTTACTCAAGGGATCAAACCAATAGACTACGTTGCGGCGGGGACATATAACACACAAAGTCCAGTGGTTTCTTTAACAACATGTACACATTAAAATGAAGTTAGATGAGTGAGAAGACAATTATTTAGTAAACTTCTGAAATTGACAAAATGTAAATACGAACCGTTGGACAATGGGTGCTAGATAACAACGAAGTTTGTTTTGTGCCATTTGGTAGCCGACATAGTGAGTCCTATGCGCCACAGTACAAGTATCCCCTGTCGTATTCGCAGGACATAAGAATCCATACCAATTACTTCTTTCCATGTTTGTGCAGAGATCGTGGAAGGTGCTATAATAGAATTAAAATAAGGAATCAATTCTTGAATGTATGAAAACAAAAAACCACTAAATGAATTCTATGGGAAAATTGAAAAAAAAACTTACCGGACTGCAAATTTGACCCAGCTTGCATCTATCTCCTCCAACCTGATAAACTGCTTGAGATCTTTATTGTCAATCGTGTAGGGATACTCCACTTGGCCCACAATCCCTGGAGGCATCTTCAAGTCAATCTGTTTAATGCCCTTGTAGATCTGTTGCAGCCGTGCTAAGAAGGGCCATTTGCTCGCAGCTTCGTCATCCTTTTAGAACATCAAAAAACAAATTGTTATTAGGATGCCAACAGATTTTCAGTAACAGTAAGGTAATTCCTACCATTAGAGGTGTTACGTCTGAACCAATAAGATTGCGAGGCCAAAGGATGAAAGATCCTATCGCTTGACCTAACGTGCCAACCTCTGGATCGGGAACAGGGATGGCTGTACCTTCTTCCCCCTTTCTAACACTCATCACATTCACCCTACGATAATCCTCCGGAATTTGCTGATTATGGTGGGTGGTAGCACATGTGTGAACGAGAGCATCAGCAACAACACGCAACAGTGGATCATCCAAATAGAGGGTGCAAGGGTCTCCCGACACTGGATTGGGAGAAGGGTCGCCAAGTGGTCCCGACACTGGAGTGGGAGAAGGGTGGCCAAGTGGTTGCTCCAGAGGGTTGTAACTTCCTCTGGTGCTATTGAAGGCCGGGGATTCCTGAGTTCGAGCCTCGTCCCTTGCCCTTTGTGCTTCAAACATCTTTGCCATTTCAAGTTGAAGCTCTGGCAACAGCTCTTGTCGGAGCTTGTCACGAAGGTTGGCCTCGATCTCTCGTTCGAGCTCCTCTCGAATCTTGGCCACAACGTCCTTACTAGGTCCAGCTTGTGACGAATAACGTGGCTCTCGTCCAAAATACCTCGCGGCACTAACTCCCCATGTCTCTCCTCGAACACGACCAAGGTCATCTGCCTTCCCAATAGCCGTTGACAAGATGTCCATCCGTCTACTTGGATTGAATGAACCTTGGCTACTCTGCTCATCCAGGTCATCCTGTAGCATGCAGTTTATCGTAAATGTATCGAAACCACTCGTGACATGTAAAAAATTAGGTACTTATGGTATAACTACTTACAATCCTCGCAGCAACCTCAGCAACAGTCGGATTTATGTACTTCCCAGCCTTAATCCTCCTTGCTTTCCATTTTTTGTGACGTGGAGGAGGTGCCGGTGGCTGGATAACAACGCTAGGATCAGATTCCGCTGCTTCCTTCATTTTCTGTAACTCTTCTGCCATCATTTGCCGCTCAAGCTTCCGATATCCACCACGAGACATGAAATGTTGATATTTATTTTCTGCTTGCCTCTGGGCATTTGCTGCACTTAATTTCTATGAATGAAAAACAACAAAAAATGAATCAACGATATAAAGTATATGAAATCAACGATATAAGTAGTTCTATATCATGACAGAAATCTTACCAAAAACTCAGGATCTGCTCGTGATGCCGCAAACAACCTCCAGTCCTCTGGAGATAAATATGTATACTGTGCACATGGATCCTTACCCCTAAGGGCCCCTCGAATGTAATGCTTTGTTAGCTTGTTCTTGAAACCTTTCCATCGTACACGAACCTCATCCATCCAGTGCCTATGCATCTCTGTGGTGTCGGGGACATCGTATGTTTGCTGCAAGGTAAAACATAAGATTATTATATTTGAAACAATAAGAACAAAGCTACAATGCATCAAAACTTACATACCAAAAGTTGCTGCCAAATCATGTCTTTCGTTTTTGGGGGAACCAATATCCAATTATCGTAGGTAATGCGCACTTTGCTTCGAGCCAAAAGCCCTATGTAGCTAATGAAGTGGTCTTCCTCAGGACCAATTGGATTCAGATTGTGATCGAAGTCTATATGCAGCCTCTCCTGTTGATGTTCATGACGTGCAACCAATGCTCCCATCTTTGTACAGCCTCTAACCCTCCTTCTTGCAGGGGGTTCAACTCTAGGAATTTTGTCATTGCTAGAGCTTTCGTCATCTCCACGCCTCTCGTCATCACTAACGTTGTCCATATTCCTGTTAACACAAAAACATCATCAGAAACGTAAGTAAATTGCAATGAAAACACATGTATATAGTAAGCGGGAAGTAAAACAGAAAAAACACAGTTCTCGTTTATAAATTAAGGTCTTACTCTAGATTGTTTCCCATAGTCTTTCACCATGGTCATTTCTTACAGCATATTCGTCATCATCTACCAATTCTACTTCATTTGTTCGAGGTGTAGTTGTTGTGAAAGGTGGTGTGTCATCAAGGTTGAAGGTCGGATCACCATACTTCTGTTTTTTACTTTTAAGGACAATGGACATATTTTTTCTGGCAGGATCGGTGACATAAAACACTTGTTTCGCGTGGCTTGCTAAAATGAAGGGCTCGTCTCTATAGCCAACTCTTCGAAGATCGACTGAGACAAATCCAAATTGTTTATCTATTACCACGGCATTGTTGCTAACCCACTTACATTTAAATAAAGCAACTTTGAACTTGTTGTACGTCATCTCCCATATTTCTTCTATAACTCCATAATAGGCCATAGACGCTAATATGGGGTTTTTGTCTCTCGAACTGGAAAAGTGCATAGATTCAGTTTCTACCATGACCCCACTATTTTGCATGGTACTTTTGTCATCTTGCTCTTTGGTATAGAAGGAATAGCCATTTATATCATAACCGGTCCAAGTAATGACCTGAAACGAAGGCCCCCAAGCTAGCCACTCGATTGTCTCAGACACACCGATCTCGTGCAAAACCTTTTCCTCGAACCATTGCATGAATGTCTTGTTTTGCTCAATAGCAATCTGCATGTCATTCTTCCTTGGATTCTTGTTCTTCAAAGTGTTTCTGTGTTCATTTATGTAAGGTTGAACTTCTTCCATATTATTCAGGATATACAAGTGGGCTTGCAACACCTCTTCACGAGGAACATTCTTCACTTTCAGTCCTCGTGTTCCCTTGCTTCTCCCTTCTTCATGCCGAGATTGTTCCTTCTTCCCTGACATATAATCTTTGCAAAACTCCATAGCCTCCTCAACTACATATCTTTCTACTATTGAGGCTTCTGGTCGATAAGGATTTTTAGAATACCCTTTTAAGATCTTCATGTATCGCTCGAAAGGGTACATCCACCTCAGGTAAACTGGACCGCATAGCCTTACCTCCCTCACCAAATGAACTACCAAATGCACCATTATATCAAAAAATGAAGGCGGAAAGTGCATCTCTAGTTGTGACAAAATAATGTAACCCTCATTTTCTAGTTCATCCAACTTTTCAGTGTCAATGACTTTGTTACAGATAGCATTGAAGAAAACGCACAATCTTGTCACTGTGTTTCGTACTTCATCTTTCATTATGCCTCTAATAGCTACTGGTAATAGTTGTTGCATCAACACATGATAATCATGGGACTTCATTCCCACTAACTTCAAATCGTCCATTGAGACACATCTTCTCACATTCGAGGAATACCCTTGCGGCACCTTCATTTCATGCAAACACCCACACAAACTTCTTTTCTCTGCTTTTGATAGTGTATGTGCTGTTGGCTCCATGTATGCCCTCCTACCATCATCTCTTAGTTGTGGATGTAACCGTTCTCTTATTCCCATATCGACAAGGTTTAATCTCGCATTAATCCCATCCTTAGTCTTCCCTGGTATGTGCAAAAGCGTACTGATAAGGCTATCACAAACATTCTTCTCCACATGCATCATATCAATACTGTGTCTCACGTCTAGCGAACGCCAATATGGAAGATCAAAGAAAATGGATCTCTTCTTCCATATGTTCTTCTCAGCTGCAACCCTCTGATTCTTACCAAAAGTGACATGGATACGTTCCACTCGACTGTAGACTTCCTCTCTGGTTAGTGACTTTGGAGCCATTCCATGCTCCGGTAAGCCGTTAAACCGCTTTCTTAGCCTACGATATGGGTGGAACCGATGAAGAAACCTCCTGTGGCCAAGGTAGACAGTTTTTCTTCCATGCTTTAGTTGTTAGAAGTGTGTGTCTGCTTCACATATTGGGCATGCTTTGTGACCCTTCACGCTGTACCCTGACAAGTTTCCGTACGCAGGGAAGTTGTTTATTGTTGTGAAAATCATTGCACGTAGCTTGAAAGACTCCTTCTTATAAGCATCAAACACATCTACGCCTTCCTCCCACAACTTCTTCAAGTCCTCAATCAAAGGCGCCAAATAGACATCAATATCGTTCCCTGGCTGTTTTGGTCCTGAAATCATCATAGATAGCATCATATACTTACGTTTCATACATAGCCAGGGAGACAAGTTGTATATTACAAGGAGAACCGGCCATGCACTATGTGTGCTAGTAAAAGTTCTATACGGATTGATGCCGTCTGTACAAAGCCCAAGCCGTAGGTTTCTCGGCTCGCTGCCAAATTGAGGGAAGATTTCATCTATTTTTTTCCATTGTGGAGAGTCAGCTGGGTGCCGAAGATATTTCCCATCAGATATTCTCTCATCAGAGTGCCATCTCAACTTCTTCGCTTTTGTTGCACTCGCAAACAAACGTTTAAAACGTGGTATTATTGGAAGATACCACATAACCTTTAAAGGTTGCCTTTTACTTGTCACATCACCACAATCACCATCTTTTTTCACTTTGTATCGTGCAGTTTTACACTTAGGACACTCACTAAGACCTCCGTACTCATTTCTGTACAGTACGCAATCATTAGGGCAAGCATGTATCTTCTTATACTCTATACCCATTGTAGACAGGATTTTCTTGGCCTCATACATACGATTTGGAAGTACATTATCCTCTGGAAACATATCACACAATAGTTCAAGCAGCAATGTGAAACTACTATCGGTCCACCCACAAGTTGCCTTTAAGTTAACCAAATGTAATGTTCCTGTCAGCCGCGTGTACTTACTACCACTGTACAATGGTGTCTCTGCATCACTCTGCAGGCTATCATACTCCTGCGACTGCACAAAGGATTCTGCCTCAACATCGTTAATCATTCTCTCCATTCTATCTTCATCTATGACATCCACAGCTCCCTTCTTGTGTGACGGACAATCAGTTACTTCCTCACCATGCCATATCCACCTTGTGTATCGCAGATTTATTCCATCACAAAGTAGGTGATCCTTTATGACATCAACATCCCGTCTACTCTCATTCAAACAATTGACACAAGGACAAAAATACTTCCCATTTCTTGCAGGAGCATTCTTTTTAGCGAATTCAATAAATTCGTCCACCCCTTTCTCATATTCTTCACTAGTTCTCAAAGCATTCATCCAACTATGATCCATTTTGTTACCACCTAAGGCATTACCAATAACATTCACACGTTTAGTACAATTCTCAAGGACATATGATGGGATTGCCTAATTAAGTTATCAACCCAATTTAGGATTTTAAAATATGGGCTTAATAACTTTATTGCCCCCTCCTAGCCTCATCTCTCCTATTAAAAGGGTTTCAGTGCTATGTAACTTATTTTTTTAATAAGTATATGTATATAAAATTAATGTATAATAAAATAAATACAATAAGATTAAATTAAAGAATTTTTTTGAGGTTTGGAAGAATTAAAAACAAAACGAGTTTCATATTAACAAAACAATTTTAAGTTGAGTTCTTCCAAAAATAAAATTGTTTTATTGAAAATATTTAGATAAAAATCATTTAATGAATATTGGGGTTATCGTTTTCTTTTTAAGTTTTGGCTTGAATTATTCTTCATAATTCAAGAATTTGGAATTAACAAAACAATTGTGTGTAATTAATACAAGAATTTCTTTAATTTAAATAAATCATATTTTATTTTATTATATATACTAATTAAAGGTGCAGGAACAAGACCAATGAAATGGGGTGGTGCCACTACGTGTGAAAGAAAGAAATCTTTAAATCTCATTAACTCTACCTTTAAATTTAAAACCTTTCTAACTACATCCCTATTTAATATAACATTTTATCTTATAAGAACAAAGTTTACTCAATAATTAACGAGAGGCAAATTGAAACAGGGAGTAACTTTTAAACTTTACTCATATTTAACACAATGGAACGGGTGAGAACTAAGAAGACTTGTTTCTATTATACACAAGTAAATTTATATTTAAACAAGAAAATAAACCATTCCCAAATAAATACAATTTAAACAATATAACCACACCAAACACATCAGGCTAATCTCAACTATCTCAATATAAGCAATATATAATAAGCACAATCTCAACCATTTAATTTATTTTTCAAAAACAAAATAAACCATATTCTGTTACAAAAAAAAAATTGAAGAAAATAAACCAACCTGGCGCCCCCTAGCTACTATGTTTGAGAGGTAGAGAGCAATGGAGGAGAGAGCAAAACCCACTGTGGAGCTCCACCCACGCACAACAATGGAGGAGAGAGCAAAACCCACTGTGGAGGAGGTGAGGTTGCAGCAGACACGGTTGCAGCCGTTGAAGAAACAAAGAGGAAGAAGAAGAAGGGAGGAGTCCGAGTTCAACAAGCTAGGCCGACGGTGGAGGAGAGAGCTTGAACAAGGGAGGAGGGAGGAGTTGAAGAAAAAAAAAACACAGCAGGGTCGACGGTGTGGGTGGGGAGAGGAGGAAGAAGAGTAAAGTTGTTGAGAGGATGTGAGGTGAGGGTGTGATAGGTAGATGAGAAGACCGCATGTCAGACAAGTGTCTGACATGCAGGGGACGCCTTTAGGCGTCCCAAATGGTATTTGGGATGCCTAAAGGTGACTTTAGGCGTCCCAAATGCATTTGGGACGCCTAAACCCAGCTCCTGGCGCTAAAAAAAATTTATGAAATTTATATTTCGCGCTAGGAAGCACTTTAGACGTCCCAAATTCAAATTTGGGACGCCTAAAGGTTCCCCTACACATAAATAATTACGAAAATACCACCGCCTCCCTTTTTAACCACCCAATTTTCAATTTGGGACGTCTTTGGGGGTGGTTATATCTCAATTCTGTAGTAGTGTCTAAGTCTTTAAATTTTCTCACCTTATTCTTTGCGATCTTATAAATCTTACACTCTCCCTCCTTTGTCCCTAACTCCTTATAAAACTGCTCATGTGCTTTATTACAAGCTTCACTCACTATCTTCTTAGTCTCCTTTTTAGCCAAACGATATCTTTCCCTATTTTTAGCATTATACACAAGTATATGGCTTTAAAACAATATTTCTTATTCTTGACTTTCTCTTGAATAGTCTCATCCCACTACTAAATCTTCTTATCTTGCCGACCAAAGCCTTTTAATTCTCCCAAAATTGTATTAACAACCTTCTGGACCTTTTTAGACATATTTTCCTATATGATATTAGTGTTTTCTTGAAATTCTTACTCCATTTCCTCCAAAAGAGTTTTCTTAAAAGTCTCTCGCTTCTTCCCCTTTAAGTGCCACCACTTGACCCATAGGTTCAAAACTTGCTAGTGCTTTTGTTTTTTACACTTAATACTCACATCAGGGACCAAAACCCTATATTGTGTTGTAACGCCATCCCTAAGGATCACTTTGCAATTAGTACAAAGTCTTCTCTTAGGATTCCTTACCAAAAAGATATCAATCTGTGTCCTGGCAGCTCCACTTTTGTATGTTATTAAATGTTCCTCCTGCTTCTTAAAGTAAGTATTGATAATCTTAAGGTTATACATGAGAGAGAAATTAATAATAGATTGACCTTCATTATTGAGCTCATTGAATCCAAAACTACCATGAGCCTTTGTATAAGGTCTCGCCTCCTTACCAACATGTTTATTAAGATCTCCACCAATAAAAATCTTTTTTTGGTTAGTGTAATGCTATGAATTAGCCCTTCAATTTCTTCCTAGAACTTTTCCTTAAGATGTGCTTTTGCCCCTACTTGAGGTGTATACACACTAATAATATTTATAGTATCCTCCCCAACAATCATTCTTAAGGAAATGATTCTATCCTCAATCCTCTTAACTTCCGCCACATTCTTCCTCCATTCATTATCACAGATGATAACAACACAATTCCTTCCATTGACATTTCCTGTATACCAGAGCTTGAAACCATTAATTTTCCGAGACCTTTCTCCTGGCCATTTAGTTTCTTGGAGGCATAAGATATTAATCATTCATTCTCTCATTATGCCCACCACCTCCTAAGATTTTTCATTTAGAGTCCCAATGTTCCAAGTGTCAAATCTGATCTTGCTATTGTGAGCTAGCTTCTTTAGCTACCTCTATTCATAAGAGAGTGGTAGCCTCTGCTCATTTAACACTACACTAGGCGATGATGCAGCATTCCTCGCTCACTTCTCACTGTACTTGAGCCATATAGTGAGTTACTTACAGGCAACGACCTAACATTAACACAATTTCTTTATTGATCCATGTTCATAAATGATTCAACAGTGTTTTATATTGGCTGTCGGGGCTTAACACAACCTCCTACTTTAACCAGGCTTAGGACCAGCTATAAAACATAGGTGGAGTTCATGTTGAAAAATATTATGATAAATACAAATAGTATTATTAAAATATTTTATTTTAAAATAAAAATATATTATTATACAAAAATTACTATAGTTAAAAATATATTATTAAAAAAATAATTTGAAATAAAAAGTATATATTTATGAATAAAAAATTATTATAATCATAACATATGCTCATTCAAATTTAAACAAAACAAAATATTATTATAAAATAAAAATTATTATTATTAAATTAATTTGAGTAAAAATATATTTTTATCATTAAAAAATATTATTATGAAATAGACTTTAAAGAAACTATATTTCTATAAATAAAAATATTATTATAAAATTGATTTAAAATAAAAAATAAATTTTTATAAATAAAAAAATATTATAATTATAAAATATGTTGATACGATTTTAAATAAAATCATTATTATAATGAAAAATATATTATTTTATTAAATTTAAAATAATATATTTTTTTTAAAAATATATTATTTTTATATTAAAATATATTATTATGAAATTAAGTTAAAAATATATTAAAATGAAAATAAGTTATTATAAATGAAAAAATTCTATTATAGTTAAAAAATATATTATTATACAATTGATTTAAAACAAAATATATATTATTATATTAATTAAATAAAAACGTTATTATGTTAATGAGATAATATATAAATTAATTTATAGAACATATAAATAAGAGATATAACCAAATATGTTATAATATAATGGTAAATTCCTATCATCCCTTATCTCCCTTTCCATTTTAAACTAAATAAAGGATCATTAAACGCCCCTCACTTCTTACCCCCACCAACCAAACTAAACAAGATAATCCTCTACCTTTTCTTTCCATCCCCTCCCCTCTATCCCCTCCATTCGAACCAAATAGGTTCTTAAGGGGGAAAAAATAAAAATACTGTCAAAATTGATAAAAAATAAACAAGTATATTGAATTTCAATAATTTTAAAGGGACTGATTTAAAATTTTGAAATGATGTCAAATGCTAGAAGTTACCTAATTGCCTTTGGTTTTTTATTTAAAAAAAAAAAAAAACTCAAACCCCCTTACCAGTGATCAGTCACTGGAGCTAAAGTATACATATTGATTATTCTTGCTTAGAACATCAACACTTGTCTGTCTGTCTCAACCGGGATATCTGATATGTCTACTTTAATCATCCTAAGCCCAAAGCCCACTTAACTTGTGAATTTTAAGTAACAAGGAAGTGTTGATAATAAGATGTGAACCAACTTTGTTAAGTTTAGCAAAAGGGTATAAACCCCTCATAATGTGACGAATCAAGGTTTGAATCCCTATCAGGAGATGTGCCCATATTAGTGCTAAACAATGCTTCAAATAGAATTACCTCCAATATGAGGATACCTATGCTTAACAAAAAAAAAAAAAAAAAGAAAGAAGAAGAAGAAGCAGAATTTGTATATCTAAAGAACAGTATATAAGCAACAAATTGGAAGTCAATTGCATAATGCAGTTATGGCAATGCAATGCACTGATCTTGGGACAAAATAAGAGAACTGCCATAATCTATATACAGTACTTTGAAGTTAACTCAGGCTTACAGTACTAACGCATGTACCGTGTATATGCTCTTTTTTTTTTTTTTTTATAAGGATATTTGATTGGCTAAGATTCCTACATTATCGGGTCCAATTGGGATAGCTCTCCGAAAGACCTTTTTTACATTCACACGGACTTATATGTGTTGTACACTCCCTGTCCTTAATTATTATCACACCTCCATACTATGCATCCATCCACAAAGATAATTTTAGATTTGCTTATGAGTTTTTTATATTTGTTCAAGGGTATACTCCCTTTTGAGGTATAGAGAGCAAGGGGTTTTCATCTCTCCCAACAATTATATGCTTTAAGTGACAAATGTATGTCATGTAGGTCTTGACCAACTTCTAAAACCCAACTCATTTAAACTCAAAAAATAGTAGATGCATGTTCATTGATTTATCAAATGAAATGTATTTGTATTTTCAAATATAGAATATAATGTCTGTATTCAAATGGCTCATCCAATGTATAATGGATGAAAACATCATTTGTATCTCCAATTAATGAACAAGAGACTAAATGCAACCCTATGTAAAATGAACACAGGATAAAAAGTAAAGTTGTTCCCTTATAAATGATAGCCACGATTCAATGACTTTGTGAATTATAAAAAAACGCAAACATAGATGATAAACCGTTTGACTTTATAAAGTAATTAAAGATGAGAATATTCCACGAAAAAAATATGAAGTGATGGTTTATTAAAAAAACCTAGCGACAAAATTTTTTTCCCCCGGTAAAACCGTCGCAAAATTGGAATGACTTATTCTTAAAGTTGACGATCAGAGTATTTCCATACGTCGCCAATTTTGATCACTAAACAAATTTATGATGGAATTACCCCCAGATTAGCGAAAAGTTGTGACCAATATAATTTACCATTTATCATGTTGATTACCCCTAGAACTCTAGCTAGATAATTATTTCTTAATACACTATTAAATACCACTTAGTGTGCAATATAGGATTGGATTTTTGTAATTTATTTCTCTATGCAATAAACAATCAACTGAGATATTCAAACGGCATCAAGTCAGCCATAATACTCATTCAAATTATGAAAGAATAGCATAACCACGTTAAACTGAAAAGAGAATAGATAAATATAAATCTCAAATCACACAATCCATTCAAATTACAATTGTTATCCAAACTAAGATAAACAACTCGTAATCTCAATAAATTAATCACATAACATAAAATCCTAACTCAAGAAATCTGTTACATAGCTAAATCAAAAGATTAAAACAAATAACTCCCCTGAATGTATCTCTGAAGCTCAAATCAATCTTTCATCCTCAAGAAGCACGAAAGAATTTAGCCTCTCATAGATTTTACCACAACCACAACTCCATTAGACCTCAAGAAACCCATTAGAGATGAATGTAGAGGGTTGAATCTGATAGAGAATGAGAAGACACTACTACAAAAAATGTTTTTAACGTCCCTTTTGTAGGCCTTTTAACGTTTGAAAATAAGGAGACATCTATGTGAGTGACGTAGTAAAAAATGGTAATAATGTCTGTAGATAAAAAAACGTCTAAGGTCTGGATTTTAGACGTCCCCATTTTAAATTGGAGACGTCTAAAGTGGGGACTTTAGACGTCCCCAATTTAAAATGGGGATGTCTAATGTGCTTTTTTTTTTTGAAAAAAAAATACAGATCTGGACTAAACAATATTTAAAACCAAAAATCACAGATCATCGTCGATAAATTTATAGATCTAGTATCTGAAATCCAAATACAAAATCTACATAATAATAACTCTAAAGCTGAAATATCATAGGCAGAAGATGAAAACAATAAGAGGAATTAGTTGCAAAAAACTTATCTCCTCCTATTATTGAAATTCATTTTCTCATAATAATGAATAGAGAAGAGCGATAGGGAGAGATGAACCTTGTTTTCTCAGCGGGAATGCGGCCATGAAGCATGTTTAAGAGTCTTGATCTACAAGCCATAACAACACGGTTAGAAGATAAAATAGAAGGGAAACCCAAAGAAAAAAGAGAAAGATGATAAAATAATAAAAAATGGTAAGAAAGTATAATAGATCTGAAGGTGAAAAAAAGAGAGAGAAAGGAAGAAACAAGAGTAAAAAGAGCATATAAAGAAGAAGAAGCAAGAGTTAAAAGGCGTGGTGGTAGTGACTCTTGTATTTGCGGCGATGGAAAGAGAAAGATGAATGTAAAAGTAGTATAAAACTGACAATTAACGACTGTCGTAAAAATTTGAATTGTTTTTTATATTTCCAATTTAATTTAGGGACGCCTAAAGTTGTCCAGTTATTTTTTTAATTTTGTTTTACTTTAAACGTCCCCAATTTGAATTGGGGACATCTAAAATCAATTTTTTTTTTTTAAATGAGGGACAACCTTTGGCGTCCCTCATATATATAGGGACACCAAAGGGCATCCCTGATGTATCATCTTTTGGCGTCCCTGATATAATATGAGGGACGCCAAAAGATGCATCATCAGGGACACCCTTTGGTGTCCATATATATATGAGGGATGCCAAAGGGTGTCCCTCATTTAATTTTTTTTTTAAAAACTTTAGACGTTCCTATTTGAATTGGGGACGTCTAAAGTATTTTTTTTTATTTTAGACGTCCCCAATTTAAATAGGGATGTCTACAGCTATTCAGTCCTCACCTATAAAAAAGGGATGTCTTTTAGGGACTAAAATCTATAAATGTCACTATTTTTGTTTTTTACTTTCCTTTTTTAAAAAGGGACGTCCTTTAGGGACTAAAATCTATGTTCTGTAGTAGTGAGATAAAGAATATGAAAGGTAGAAGGCAAGTGACGATGGTGGTGGTAGGAAGTCTATGGCAAGGATGGTGGTGTGGTCTCCAATTCATAGTGGTGTAGATGGTGATTCTATAGACTCCGATTTTTCTTCTCTCCGTTCTCCGCTAAATGTCATTCGTGGCTACCTCTCCCTTTTATTGTCTGTCAATATCCTCTACAATATTTATCCTCTTTCTACGTTTATGTTCAGAGGTGTGGGTTTCAAGAAAATCCTCAAAATCTAAGTAAATCAGCCTTAAAATCAGATTCAATGGAGGAAAACGTTGATTTTCAAAATTTTGACTAGATTGGCATTTTTGAAATTCAGAGTCTAAACTGTCATTTACAAACTTAAGGGTCCTTTTCTGTACCTTTCTCTAATCTTTCTCTATTCTAAAAGTGACACTAATATTCACCTCTTTTCTAGGTTTATGTCCGGAGGTGCCGGCTTCAAGAAAATCCTCAAAATCTGAGTAAATCATCCTTAAAATCAGATTCAGCGGAGGAAAATGTTGATTTTCGAAAGTTAAGATCAAATTGACATTTTTGAAATTCAGGAACTAAAATGTCATGTAGAAAATTAGGGGTCCTATTCTGTACATTCTCTGATCTTTCTCTGTTCTAAAAGTGACACTAATATTATGGAAAAGCCCTTATTTCTGTCAAAATTCCCATCTAGCCACATGGAGAATTTTGATTTAAGTTTTAGTCCTTGTACCTCTTTACTTTTTGGTCATTTAACTCCAATTGTTTCAAAATAAACTACAATCCAAGTCAATATCTAGTAATATCTTTATTCAAAATTCAAATTTTAAAGAGTAATTATAAGATTATAATAAATATATCCTTTTATGCTCTATTTTCATACAATCATTTTTAATTCAATTTAATCATAATAAATGCTTTTTAACCTAAAATTAGTGATAAAATCTCTAAATAAGATATTAAATATTATGATAAAATTAGGATATATGACATTCAATAGGCCAACCAAATAAATACATACATATAGGTAAATGAATCTGATCTCATTATCGTCACCAATTTACCCTACATTACTTCATTCAACCAAACGGTATCAAGTCTCCCTATAAAGTAATTAATATTATTCCATTAAGATTTAAATTCTTATTTTCTTTTGGATTCATGTATTTTTTTTAAGTTCTTATGAACCAAAGGATCACTGTGTTTAATGACAATAAGATATATAAATATATACGATACAATCCCACAATGTTTTAAAAACAAAAGTTCTGAATGTGATTATGTAAAGAATATAAAAGCATTGAAGTTGGAGCAAACAAAGAGAACTGTAAATAGAAAGCATTCTATGCTATTTTTCTCATTCATGAATCTCACCAACTCCTCTCTCTCTCTCATCTCCAATCGCTTCCTCTATAAGTTGTCTCTCTGCAACCCTATTATATATTCACAACGAAGAGAAAATAAAGAGATAGAGAAAGAAAAGAAAATGTTTGGATCAAAAAAGAAGGCAAAGTTCAAAGATCTTGATTTTATCAGTAATCTCCCAAATGATATCCTATTGACCATTCTCTCTCTTCTTCCAGTGGATGAGGCTGTGAGAACCAGCATCCTTTCAAAGAGATGGTTATCATTGTGGAAAAACACACCACATCTTGATCTGGACGTGATGCACATGATCAAACCCTTAACTCAGCTTCAAATTTCATCACCTGATGATCAATTAGATTACATCCTTAATCTTCCCAAATATGAAGGAATCCGCAGGTACAACATAATTGTCTTCTTAATCTTGCATAAACACCGAGGTGGCCTCAAAAGCTGCAAGTTCACACATTTTCCACAGACGGGCATCCAGATTAACTTGGCTGTTTTATTTGAGAGACAGAAAACAGTCGATGAACTAAGCCTAGAATGCAAACCCTTAAATGCAGAAAAGATTCAACGTTTTCTAGGGTTAAATGCTTATGGGATCTTTTCCTCTTTGTCTTCACTTGAAATTGTGAATTACTACCTAGAATCTCCGATACCTTTTGGCGGTTGCACGAAGCTCAAAACCTTGAAACTGAAGTTGGTCGATGTGGAAGATGAAACCCTCCGTGCAATCCTTAGGAGGTGTTACAAATTGGAAAGTCTTAGCCTTGTGGGGTGTTCAAAACTCAGGAACTTAGAGATTTTTCATATGAAGCTCAAGTTCTTGGAGCTTAGGGCTTTATGTGTATATCAGATTATTGTTTCTGCTAAAAGTCTTGAGGTTCTAGATCTTTCTTCTTTGGCTTGTCCAGAATCTTTAAGTTTCTTGGTTACTGCTCATAGGCTTCGAGTGTTTCAATCTCACAACAAACCAATATCGCACGAGGGACTTGTTTTTGGCAGAGGAAATTATGTTCTGAAAGCTAATGAGATTCTGGAGGCTTTGGCTATTCCTTCTGTAAGTTACTTTTATTAGGAAATTCTCTTGGTGCTCGTGATGATTTATTGATCAAATTTTATTTGAATCTATAAATATTTATTTTTCTTCCTTGGGTTACTTGTAGGGAACCCGAGCGAGCTACATTTTTGGGGCTTATTTATCATCCTTGATGATTGACTTGGATTTGAAAATTAGAAGAGCTGATCAGATCCTTTCATTGATATTGAGACGCTGTGTTAATTTGGAAGTTCTGAAAGTTATTACTCCGGTAAGTGACCTTACAGTTATTTACTTATTTTTATTTTAGCCTTTTATTTTGACTAATAAGGGCGTCTTTGTAAATTAATTCACTTTTTCATGTCTGTAACAAATCATGAGTTTATTTTTTTTCTTATGGGCATTAAACGAAAGATCA
Organism: Inga oerstediana; assembly: GCA_963210345.1. Lineage (NCBI taxonomy): Eukaryota > Viridiplantae > Streptophyta > Magnoliopsida > Fabales > Fabaceae > Inga > Inga oerstediana. Next base: position 18,347,494 of record OY723406.1, read on the forward strand.
CAAAAATTATGAGAGTAAAATAGTCAAGAAAGTTGACTCTCCTCTGAAACCCCAATTTAAAGATATTAGCATGTAAGAAAGTTAAATACAAATAGTCCCCCTGAATTTCATTTAATATTAATCAGTTTTAAGGGATTTAATATTTACAAGTCAAAATGTCATATTTACGAGTTCAGTTGTGTCATTTGCAAATCAAATTTAACAATTTAATGTTTACAATGCAAGTGAAGTTTTCATACTTGCTATAGTCGAGCTGTATCATTTAAAAGTTAAACTTGTAAATATTAAAACCTCTTTGATCTATCAATGTTAAATGAAATTTGAATTTTCAGCTACTATCTGTGTTTATTTTTTAACCTAAGACCATCAACCATTTTCCCAAAATTTAAATAAAACGAACTGGTATAGGAACCAATCTCAAATATGTTTATTCAAATTGTGGATATGTTTACAATGATTTTAGGCCCTATTTATACTACTAAACATGTATTAAAATAAGGAAAAAAAAATCCAGTATTCAACGTTGGTGTGTCTCACTAACTCTTCTAGACCAACCTTCGGCTGTTAGCCGTCTTTCCCTGTTTCTTCCGTCATGCCTTACGTCATTGTTGCTCTGCTTTATTTCTGTTTCATTATTTCTGTTTCATTCTCCCGGGGTTGGACAAGACTCGTCCTCGAGTCAGAAACAACGTCATCATCAAGATATGGAGATAGATCCACAACATTGAAAGTGGCGGAAACACCGTAGGCACCAGGCAATTCCACTTTGTAAGCATTATTGTTAATTTTCTGTACGATCTTAAATGGGCCATCAGCTAGCGGAGACAACTTGGCATTTGGTTGTTTAGGAAAACATTTCTTTCTCAAATGTATCCAGACCAAATCCCCCACATTAAAGACTTGATGCTTTCAATGCTTGTCTTGTTGTGCCTTGAGTTTCAAACTCTGCTTCAGAATCCTGTTACAGACCTGCTCATGTAATTTCTTAATTTCCATGGCCCACTGGTCCGCATTGACACTATATTGTTGCTTATCAGAAGATGGTGTCAAATCAAGTGGGCTGAGAGGACGGGTGCCATAAACAACTTCAAATAGACACTTTTCAGTTGCTTGATTGATTGAATTGTTGTAAACAAATTCAATTTGAGCTAGAATAAGATCCCATTATATTGCTTTAAGTTCTTTCCAACAAAACTTCGTAAGAGATTGCCAAGAATTCTGTTAACAGCTTCTGTTTGTCCATCAGTTTGAGGATGGCTAGCACTGCTAAACTGAAGCTTAGTTCCCATCTTTTTCCATAAAGTCCTCCAAAAATGGCTTACAAACTTGATGTCTCTATCAGAGGAGACGGTTTTTGGAATTCCATGGAGACGAACAATCTCATTGAAGTACAAATCTGCAACTTGAACCGCATCATTAGTCTTTTGGCAAGGAATGAAGTAGCTATCTTTGAAAAATGGTCAACAACCACCATTATAGAGTCCTTTTGTCTCTGGGTTTGAGGTAACCCGAGAACAAAATCCATACTCACATCCTCCCAAGGTGCTTCGGGTACTGGCAACGGCATGTACAACACGGTATTTTGGTTTTTGGATTTAGCTAGATGGCATGTTCTGCACCTTTGGCTATGTTTGTTTATATCCTGTTCAAGTCTTGGCCAATAGAAGTTCTCCTTTACTAAGGCCACAGTTTTATCTCTACCAAAATGACCAGCAAATCCTCCATCATGGGCTTCCCAAATTATAGCTTCGCATAGTGAACAACGAGGAATGCAAAGGATTTTTCCTTTGAATAAAAATCCTTCTTCCCTAAAATATTGTTGAAATGGCTGACTCAGTGGCACTCCAGGCACCTTGGAAATCAGGATCTTCTTGGTACAACTCTTTTATAGTTTCAAAACCCACTACTTTGGTTTGTATAGTCGTTAATAAAGTATGGCGACGACTAAGCGCATCAGCTACTGAATTTAGGATTCCAGCCTTATGTTTGAGTAAAAATGGATAAGTCTACAACATTTCACTCCAAGCGGCATGCCTTCGATTGATCTTCTGTTGAGAATTCCAATGCTTGAGTGATTCGTGGTCAGAATAGAGAATAAACTCTTTATGCAACAGGTAGTGGCTCCAATGTTGCAAAGCTCGAACAACGGCATAGAATTCTTTATCATAGGTAGAATATTTGAGCTTAGCATCATTAAGTTTCTCACTGAAGAAAGCAATTGGGTAGCCTTCTTGACTCAGAACAACACCAATCCCAGTGTTAGAGGCATCACAATTGACCTCAAACACTTGGTCAAAATTAGGAAGAGCTAGCACAGGAGTTTCTGTCAAGCGTTTCTTCAGTTCTTCAAAACTTATTTGAGCCTTTTCTATCCATTGAAACTTGTCTCCCTTGATGCAATCCGTGAGGGGTGCAGCAACGGAACTAAAATTTCGAATGAACCTCCTATAAAAGAAAGCTAATCCATGGAAGCTCCAAACTTCTTGGATAGATTGCGGAGTTGGCCAACTGTTAATGGCTTCAATTTTGCTTGGGTCAACTCATACACCTTCTGCAGTGATAATGTAACCCAGAAAAATGACTTCATTTGTCAAGAAAGTGCATTTCTTCAAATTGGCATAAAGTTTCTGTTCACAAAGAGCTTGCAATACTTGACGTAGGTGCTCTAAGTGATTTGCTATGCTCTTACTGTATATAAGAATGTCGTCAAAGTAGACAACAACAAACTTGCTAATGAAAGGGCGAAGGACCTACTTCATCAAGCGCATAAACGTGCTAGGAGCATTTGTCAACCCAAATGGCATCACATTCCATTCGTACAACCCATCTCTGGTTTTGAAAGCGGTCTTCCATTCATCTCCGGGACAAATTCGGATTTGATGATATCCACTACGAAGGTCAATCTTAGAGAAGATGGTAAAGCCATATAACTGTCGAGCATGTCATCAAGCCTGGGTAACAGAAACTGATACTTAATTGTGATCTTGTTGACTTCACGACAATCTATGCACATTCTCCAGCTTCCATCTTTCTTGGAAACTAGGAGTACAGGTACGGCACAAAGGCTGACACTTTCACGGATCAACCCCTTTTTCAGCAATTCTTCAATTTGGCTTTGAACTTCAGCATGTTCTTGAGGACTCATTCTGTAAGCTGGCCTGTTAGGAATGACTGCTCCTGGAATAAAATCCATAGCATGTTGAATGTCTCGCATGGGTGGTAATCCTGACGGAATTTCATTTGGAATCACATCAGGAAACTCTTCTAACAATGGCTGCACTTCAGGTGGAATGACAGTTCCATTATTTGTCTCGATCAATAGAAGAAAACCCATTACTTGGCTTTCTGTTTTGGTCACCTTCTCGACTAAAGACACTAATGGTTTGGATTCATTTTTGCCTTTATTGTGTTTATCAAGTGGCAAAGGAGCGAGCTGGATCTTCACACCATCCTTCTGGAAGGAATATGTGTTTGCGTGACCGTCATACAGAACATGTCGATCATATTGAAAAGGTCTCCCCAGAAGAATATGACAGGCATCCATGGAACAACATCACACCAAACTTCATCATGATACCTTTTACCGATAGAAAATGTAATAAGGCATCGTTTCGAAACTTTTACCTCGCTGTCCTGGTTAAGCCATTGAAGCTTATAAGGGCACGGATGGTTGTGAGTCGGTAGTTGTAATTTTTCTACCATGTAGTTGGAGACTATATTTTCACAGCTTCCGTTGTCAATAATGACATCATAGACTTTACCTTAAGTAGTGCAGCGAGTATGAAAAATGTTGCGACGTAGCCAAGGTTCTTCTTTCACAGTGGCTGTATGCAGACTTCTCCTAATAATAAGTGATTCATCATGATCTGCAGGAGTAATTTCTTCATCAAATATTGGCTCCTCATCAAATATTGGCTCCGTTTCAGGCATAGGCTCCCTTTCTTCGTCAAATACTGTAGAAGCTTCCCTTTCAATAATAGTGACAACTCTGCGGTTAGGATAGTTAGAAGCGATGTGACCGAATCCTTGACATTTGAAGCACTTAGGTGCTTTGAAGTTGAATTCCCTAGTAGCCTTTGGTGGAGGCGCACTTGAAGAGCTAGGATGATGCATTTGTGGCTTACGCCTATCAAAAGGAATTCTGGTTGAGGAAGACGGTTGGTATGGAGGCCTTCTGGGCAACTGCTTCTCAATACGGATGGCTAAACGGATGACGTCATCCAGAGTCCAGTATTGCTGGAGTTGTACTGGATGGGCGATGTTCGTATTTAACCCTCCGAGATAATGAGCTATTGTTTGCTCCTCCCTTTCTTATATATCACATTTCATCATAAGTTTCTCAAATTCCCTGGTATATTCCTCTACAGACATAGCCTTTTGGCGGAGATTATGTAACTGAAGGAAATTATCTTGATAATAATTTTCTGGAAGAAACTTACGTGAGAGCTCGCGTCGCATCTTGTCCCACATTCGTATCTTGCTTTTTCCTTTTCTTTCACGCCTTTTCTTGAGATTTTCCCACCATATGGAGGCATGTTTCTTTAATTTGATGGTGACAATTTTGACTTTCTGCTCATCGGGAATCTCTTTATATTCAAAAACTCGTTCGACGGTTTGAAGCCAATCGACAAATTCGTCTGGTTGAAGCCTTCCCTCAAATTCTGGTATATCTACCTTAATGTCATTAAGGCGGAATGACTGTTATTGAGGATGATAGCGGTAGTCAGTGGACGACGAACTATTATTATCTGAATCATCCTCTGGATATTCACTACGAGATTCTAGCATGGCTTGCTGTATTTGTACAGTGGTTTCTAGTTCCTGTATCCGACGTCTCATCTCGTCCATCTCAATCTCGCGTGTGTTTCTGCGTCTTGGAGGCATTTTGGAATTGTTCTTGTGAGGTTAGGTATAGGGTGGAAAGATACAAGGATAGGATCGGTTTTTATGGCAAGTAAGGGGTAAACTGGAATTTTTATGGACAATTGGGGTAGAAAGGTAATTTCTTAACTTTCAGTGACGAAAATGTAATTTTTGCAAAAATCTGGGGTCAAAATATAATTTCAGAAAGTTTTGGGGTCCGAAATGTAATTTTGGCAGAAATTTGGGGCAAAAATGTAATTTCAGAAAGTTTGGGGAGAAAAGTGTAATTTTTACCAAATTTAGGGGTCAAATTGTAATTTCTGAAAGTTGGCCTGACTGGGATTGATGACGTGGCTGTTATGACACGTGGCAGTCAACGAGTGGCTGACCTGTCGCTGATGCAGCAAATCAGGATGACATGGATGATGACGTCAGCATCTTCAACCTCTGAACTTCGGCGACTGTCTGAAATTCCGGCGACTTTCCGGCAACGTCCGTGGAGGCGCGTGGAGGTGTTTCATGGCGGTTTATGAGGCTATTCCTAGGTTTTTCGGCCTTTTGAACACAATGGTGAGGTCGGTTTCTTCAAAAAACGCTCCGAGAGTGAAAATCCGACACCTCCTTTTTCTCACGTTTTTGTTTCTCACCCACTCCTCACTCTTTCGCTTTTTCTGGCACCCTGGAACTCAGGCTCTGGTACCAAAATGGTATAGGAACCAATCTCAAAAGTGTTTATTCAAATTGTGGATGTGTTTACAATGATTTTAGGTCCTATTTATGTTGGCTGACTTCTGCAAAAGCACGGTAATCCGAGTCACATTCAAGGACGCTGTCCTTAAGAGCTATTCCGCAACCACCGGCTGACTGGAAGTGGTACTCCCCAGGATAAAACGGATTCTTCCTGCAGGCGCAGGGTAGATAGAACAGAAAAATGAAAACAACTGTAAGGCAGAGAGGATGTCAGATAGGAAGAGAGGGCTCGAGATGCCAGAGCTCGGTGCCTGAACCTCTTGCAGGCAGTGCCTTTTATAGGCCTCCATACATCTGAACGTTGGGCAACGTCTTTAATCCACATAAACACCATTAAACCGCCAGTTACACGGTAATAAAACCACATGATGAGGGCGTTTCTGAACATTGAAGGATCAGATACGTTTGGGAATTAAAATATCCGTTTGGCAATTTAAAACATCCGTTTTGGCAATTTAAAATCTGACCCATGACCTTTGTAACGGAAACATTGATGCTTCAATATTCAGATGCCTAAAAACTGGGTTTTTACGGTAAGCTATTTTCTCAAAAATAAATTGTAGGTTATTTTTCCAAAAATATGTTTGATAAAAAGTGCCCAATCCGCATTTAATTCACGCGCGGGGGGGGGGGGGGGGGAATCGCCGGATTTCCACTACGTTTGCCTCTTGGTGGCCCTTTGTTGTGCGCGCGAGCCCACTCTTCCTCTTGGCCCATTTACTAGCCCAACTTTACAAGGTGTAATATATACACTAGCATTCTCTCTTTCCCAAGCAATGTGGGACTTGTTCCATTTGACACACCCACATGTAGCTTGTATCTCCAACAATCCCCCATATGTGTCAAAAGGAACGCCTTTAGCTTAATTGCACACACGGATATAACCATTGTATCTGGTAGTCCTTTGAACTTAAAACCAGACCTAGACTAATAACACTTAGTACACAGAGATGTCGGTGGTCCTATGAACTTAAAACCGCTCATCTCTTAGGCGTATACTAGAGGCATTAAGAGTCAGATTATACCCCCACATTTCGCTGTTAACGCGGTTTTGCACGTTAAGACGGCCATGCGCGTGCCTGGTTCATAACGAATGCTCTAGAGATTTTGCCACGATCTCATAGGAGAGGCCCCACTCCACATTCGTAGAGGTGATTTCATTAAACGTACCTGCAATGAGCACACCATTTCGTAGAATTATGAAATCATTAAGAGCTTTGCTCATCCTCACCAAAATGCATTCTAGCACATTCTCGGCATCATAGGAAGGGACTATCAATTTACTTTAGTGCTAGCAGAACTAACTCACGACTTGTTCTTACCCATTGAACCTCCTTCATGGGATCACCAATCACAGAGGTTAGGTTGCCATCGCTGTTAATTTCTTATCGGCTTAAGTCCCATTCCCCTTGATGAATCAAGGATTTGTTTCCTTCCTAGGGTTTTGTAAACGGATCCGCAAGGTTCACAGCTGACCTTACATAATCGATTGAGATTACACCATCTTTGAGCAGCTGCCTTATTATATTATGTCTTAACCGAATATGTCTACTTTTACCATTAAAGGTTTTATTTTTAACCGTAGCTATCACAGATTGGCTATCACAATGTAAAGACACTGATGGTGTTGGTTTTTCACCTAGTGGGATATTCGCCAAGAAGTTTTTCAACCACTCAGCCTCAGTTCTAGTCAACTCCATAGCTATAAACTCAGAATCCCTTGAGGAACTAGTTAAAATAGTTTGTTTGACTGACTTCCACGTTATAGCACCACCACCAAGAGTGAACACATAGCCACTAGTGGATTTGCTCTCCTCTGAATCTGAGATCCAGTTAGCATCACTGTATCCTTCCAATACAGCGGGAAATCCACTATAATGAATACCATAATTCATGGTACCTCTCAAGTATCTCAATACTCTTACCAGAGCCTTCCAATGCTCATTGTTTGGACAATGAGTATACCTGCTCAATCTACACACAGCATATGCTATGTCTGGCCTGGTATAGTTCATTAAATGCAACAGACTCCCAATAATCTGTGCATATTTAGATTGAGCAATTGGTTCTCCTATATTTTTCTTTAAATGCACATTAGGATCATAAGGAGTGTTCATACGAGACTCGCCAAACATTTCAAACTTTCTCAAGATTTTCTCAATGTAATGTTCCTGAGAAAGTATGATACCATTATCATTCCTTATGATCTTTACACCCAAAATCACTTTCGCTTCACCCAAATCTTTCATATCAAAATTAGAAGATAGAAAATGTTTTGTCTCAAGCACAACATCCATGCTAGTACCAAAGATAAGCATGTCATCCACATACAAACAAATAATCACACAATCATTATTTACAAGTTTTGTATAAACACATCTTTCTACCTCAACAGTAGAGAAACCGCCACTTAACAAAACTTGATCCAGTTTTTCATGCCATTGTTTAGGCGCTTATTTCAAACCATACAAGGATTTAATAAGTTTGCAAACTTTATTTTCTTGCCCAGGAATAATACACCCTTCAGGTTGTACCATATAAATCTCCTCTTCTAAATCACCATTTAAAAAAGCTGTTTTAACATCCATTTGATGAATAAAAAGCTTATGAATGGAAGCTAAGGCAATTAGGATTCTAACCGAAGAAATCCTAGTTACAAGAGAAAAGGTGTCAAAATAATCAACATTTTCTTTTTGAGTATACCCTTTTGCTACCAATCTAGCTTTGTATTTTTCAATAGTTCCATCAGGAAAATACTTTTTCCTAAAAACCCATTTACAACCAATAGGCTTTGCTCCTGGAGGCAAGTCTACCAAAACCCATGTTTTATTTTGATTTAAAGAATCTTTCATCTTTTATTGATTCTTTCCAAAAAGATTTATCCGGAGAAGAAATAGCTTCATAAAAATTTTTGGGTTCATCTTGCACCAAATAAGTATAAAAATCATCTCCGAAAGACGTTTGTTTTCTTTGTCTTTTACTTCTCCTTAAATCTTCAACCAAAACTTCATTTGAATTTTGTTCAAAGTAATTTCCAACTCTTTTAGGAATATGCTCAACCTTCAAAGGAAATATATTTTCAAAAAATTCTGCATCTTTTGTTTCAACAATTGTGTTATGATCTAAAACATCGCTTTTCAAAACCAGAAAACGATAAGCAGCACTTTGTTGAGCATATCCAATAAACATGCAATCAGAGGTTTTAGAACCAATTTTCCTCTTTTTAATGTCAGGTAGTAAAACTTTAGCAAGACACCCCCACACTTTCAAATACTGAAGATTAGGCACAAAACCTTTCCATAACTCATAAGGTGTCTTTTTAGTTTTCCTGTTGGGTATTCTGTTTTGTAAAAAACATGCAGATAACAAGGCTTCACCCCACAGGTTATTAGGTGCTACAGAACTTACAAGTAAAGTATTCATCATTTCTTTTAAAGTTCTATTTTTCATTTTCTGCAACACCATTAGATTCAGGTGAATAAGGAGGAGTTACTTCATGAATTATCCCTTCTTTTTCGCAGAAATCATTTAATAATAAATATCCTCCTCCTCTGCCTGACCTGACCCTTTTAATCTTTTTATTTAATTGATTTTCTACTTCTGCCTTGTACAAAAGAAACTTTTCAAAAGCATCATCTTTATTTCTCATTAAATATACTTTGGTATATTTTGAAAAATCGTCAATAAAGGTAATATAATACCTTTTACCACCTCTAGTCTCAGTTTGCTTTAAATCTCCCAAATCAGTATGAATTAAAGCTAGCAACTCAGTTTCTCTTTGAGTAGAAAAATGTGGTTTTTTAGCTTGTTTAGTTTCTGCACAAACTTCACACTTTTGAAAATCATCTTTAGTTTTAGAAATCAGCCCTAGATTTTATAGCCTCTTAATATAAGATTTATGAACATGTCCTAATCTAGCATGCCACATATCATAGGAATCAATCAAGTAAGCAGAAGAAGATGCATTCTCATTCATTTCAGAAACACTAAGAACAAACAAACCCTGATTACAATAGCCCTTCCCAATAAGAACATTGTTCTTAGTCATGACAATCTTGTCAGATTCAAAACATACCCTAACCCCAGCTTTCCCAAGCAATGCCACAGAGACTAAGTTAGCTCTGACCTCAGGTACATATAGCACGTCACTCAGTGCCAAGGTCTTTCAAGATGTGAGCTTCAATACCACCCTCCCTTTTTCATGAACCTTAGCGGTTCGGGAGTCAGCCAGATAAACGTGGTCTTCCCCTTCTTCAAAGGAGGTAAACATCTCTTTGTTTGCACAGATGTGCTTGGTAGCTCCTGAGTCTACCACCCATTTCTTCACATCAGAGACAAGAAGGGCTTGTGATACCACAGCAACAATGATTTCTTCATCACTGCTATCATCTCCTTTAACCAAATTCACATTTGGCTTAGGAGGATTTTCACCCCTTTGAGAGTTATCTCCCTTAGCCCTTTTCCTGCACTGTGCTGCATAATGACCTGGTTTTCCACAGACAAAACAATTGCCCTTCTTCTTCTTGGGGTTAGTGTCTTTGGGCTTGTAGTAAGGTTTCTTATTTTTATTATTTTTGTTTTTGGGATTGTACCTCTTGTTGTGCGGCTTTTCCTCAACTAGGTTTGCTTTAGCAGCCATTTCCTTGCCCTTTGCAGCTTGTATTGCCTTTCTGTTAGTATCTTCAATAATGATATGAGTGATCAGATCATTCAAGGACAACTTTTTCTGTTTGTGTTTCAGTTGTTGCTTGTAGTCATTCCATGAATCTGGCAGCTTTTCGATCAGTACACCTGCCACGAACTCATCTGGCAAATTGATCTTTTCAGCCTTGAGCTCCTCATTCAGCTTATGGTACTCGTTGATCTAGAGCTTGATGTCTTTTTCATCTGTCATCTCCCACTTGTAAAAGTTTCCTATCACGAACTTCTGCTTTCCAGCATCCTCAGCAGTATACTTGAGGATAAGTGATCCCTATATCTCACTTGCTTCTTTATAGACATGGTACACATCGAACAGATCGTTAGATAAAGTAGTAATAAGAGTGTGTCTGCAAACCTTGTTGGCATAGGCCCAAACATCCTTCTGGGCTTGGTTAGCATCTGGGGATGTTGCAGACTGTGTAAGCGCATCAGCAACTCCATGCATGTCAAGAACAGTGTAGACACGTTCCTGCCAGCGTCTGAAGTTCTTCCCCTTAAACTGTTCAATGTTGGAAATGTCTGGAAACTGCCTGGGCATAGGAATAGGACTAGAACCAGCATTGTTGACACCGGGAGCAGCAGCACTGTCAGGTTGAGCACCAGCCCCGGAACCAGCAGGAGGAACAGAAACAGAAGCCATATTAGCTCTTAAGATTGTTGGCTGACTTCTGTAAAAGCACGGTAATCCGAGTCACGCTCAAGGACGCTGTCCTTAAGAGCTATTCCGCAACCACCGGCTGACTGGAAGCGGCACTCCCCAGGATCAGATACGTCTGGGAATTAAAACATCCGTTTGGCAATTTAAAAAGTGCCCAATCCGCATTTAATTCACGCGCAGGGGGGGGGGGAAATCGCCGGATTTTCACTACGTTTGCCTCTTGGTGGCCCTTTGTTGTGCGCGCGAGCCCACTCTTCCTCTTGGCCCATTTACTAGCCCAACTTCACAAGGTGTAATATATACACTAGCATTCTCTCTTTCCCAAGCAATGTGGGACTTGTTCCATTTGACACACCCACATGTAGCTTGTATCTCCAACAATTTATACTACTAAACATGTATTAAAATAAGGGAAAAAAAATCCAGTATTCAATGTTGGTGTGTCTCACCAACTCTTCTTCTAGACCAACCTCCGGCTGTTAGCCGTCTTTCCCTGTTTCTTCCGTCATGCCTTACGTCATTGTTGCTCTGCTTTATTTCTATTTCATTATTTCTGTTTCACGAACTTTTTAAAGAGAAGTAATTTCTTTCATGACAAAAGCTTAAAAAAAAAACCAGCCCTAAATCAATACAAAAAGATATTGATGAACCTAGAGAGTCATATATAGATTATTCTTCCACCTTCAAATAATCCTAATTTTTTTTAATTTAGTATATTAAATTTTAGGTTATGTACATATAACTTCTCATCCTAATTAAACTCCAATACTGAACAGTAATTAATTATATACATCTACAGGTTTACAGAGGTCCGAAGTCCAATACAGATGCAGATCTGGAATATCCCATACTTTGGGAGACAAATGACGTGTGCCATTGTGTTCATGAAACCCTCAAGTTTGTGTCCATGGTGGGATTTACAGGCAACCAACGTGAGGCAGATTTTGTGAAGCACCTCATAACCGAAGCTTCTAAAATGGAGAAAATCACTATCGTCTGTAAAAGATCAAAGAAAGAGGTAAGCTTTCTGGTGCCTCTGCAAGATCAGAAAGCTTCGTCTAATCTCTCCATCATGGTCAAGATTGCAAGGAACAAAAGTCCATTCCTTGAGCTCAATAAGCTTTTCAATAATAAGTCCAGAAATTGCTTCGTCTTCAAGAAGTGATAACTGGACATACATCCACGAATACATGCATACACACACACACACACACATACTGCTTTTGGAGAGAGACTCTATATTTACCTAGCTACTTCTGTGTATAATTAAATGTAAGTAGATCATAGAATTTGGTTCTCCACTACTAGCATTGAGAATTTCCAAAAATGTGTGTTGCGGATAAATAAATCATGCTTATGTATGTGTTGCGTGCGGGTGCTTGTAATGGTTTTCATTGTTTGTTGACATTGATTTTTGTTTTTTGTTTCTAAAAGACTCTGTTGTTTCTGTGTGATTGTATTTAGATAATAAGTGGCAGTGCATGTGAATATATAATTATGTAGTTTCTCTTTTTTTTTTTGTTCGTTTGCAAGCGAATGATCACTGAGGATCAAATAGAACAACTGCACATTCTCATGCCGCCAATACCCTGCAACTCTTCCTGTAGTATTCTCTGTAACTCATCCGGCAGCTCTTCCATCAAGTAATAGCCCAGAGGTTGCCTTAATGCAAACGATGCCAAAAAATCAGCACTTCTATTACCCACACGGTAGACATGAGATAAATCGATATGCGATTCAAGCTTCAGTAATTGCTGCACCCTCCTGATGAGCCTCATGTTTGCACTTGCGTTATTATGCTCATGTTGCAATAAGCTTAGAGCTAGCAAACAATCCACTTCGATCTTGATACATTTAAACCACCTTGACCACGCTAATTCAAGACTGTCAATCATGGCCCACAGTTCCGCTTGACGAGTGGAGCAACTTCCAATATTGCGACAACTTCCAACTAACCAAGTACCATGGTGATCCCGAATAACGCTTCCCGCCCCAGCTTCTCCCGAGTGACCCTTCCTTGCACCAACACAATTCCGAGAGACCCAGTTCTGATGTGGTTTGTGCCAAGCTATATATCTCTCTTCTCTGTTAGATATACTTCCTTGCTCCTTTCTAATCGGCCCTGTAGCCTCTTGATTAAACTCGGTCATGATCTTCACTTCCTGGGCCAGCTTATGAGCATGCACAATTTTGTTTTGAAAAATCTGCTTGGTTCTAGCCTCCCATAACTTCCAACAAGCAAGTCCAAAGAGCGTGCTCCATCTTCCTTGTCCATTTAAACAATACTCGTGCTTGCTCAAATTTTGGGTCAGCCATTCTTGAAAATCGTGCCTTAAGAAATTAGATAGGTGGTTCGCGGACATTAGATGTTTCCATACCTTATGAGCATGGGTGCACCTTCATGGTCAACATCCTCTTCCATTTGTCCACATCTCTACATAAGTTAGAACTAGTCATATGGCGGTGATATCTTTCTACATTGGTGAGAAAATTTTGTTGCAAAGCTAGCCGTTAGAAGACTTGTACACGTTGCGCTCCTTCCCATCTCCAGACCACATCCCATTTGCGATCATCATCCATCCAACAGTCTTCATTCAGCAACTCATAAGCCGACCGAATGTCATGGACTCTACTACAATGGGCTCTAATGTGAATGATGAAATTCTGGAAGCAGAGAATAATAAGCCCCAAGCCCAATTAAGGCGCAACAAATGACTATGAATGCCGGCATGGAAACTGAGGGAAATTGAGGGAATGGCTATATAATAGGACAAATACGGTTAGGAAAGGGTATGGAATGATTGTATCTTTTCTCTTTGCTGGAATTCCTCTCATTTCCTTTCTGTTAGTATCTCAGTTATTCTCCTTTTGTCAGTACTTATTGTGTGTGATATTACTGCTCGATTGCTATCTATTATTCAGATCTTGATGAAATTTGATAATAAACGATCTGATTCATTTTGGCAGTATATACATTCTGAGTTTTAATTATGGCTGAGCTATAACCATCACACCGAACTGAGAATTTCCCATCACCTGTTCTATCCTAGCTAGAAGCATTATGTGTCTCCATCATCATGAGTTCGGGGTTTGGAACCTGCAACGAGAGATAATATTGTTGGAATAATCTAACAATAAGGATTCCAAATATATTTTGTAAATTCCATAAGAGAGAGTAGCATCGGAAGACTTGATCGATGAAATACCTCCAACCATAATGATTCTGCATGTAGTATCTCACAATCACAATCTGAAATTATAGAAAACAAGAAAGAATTATAATCTAAATAGAATAGAATGGATTAAGGCTTCTTTTAATGGGAAGATGAGGCACAGTGATGGTCTGGGAATAGCCGTCACCCATTGGGGAAACCCTAAGCACTAAGTAAGTGAGTTTTCCACGTTATTACTCTAAGACTTAACCTACGCTATTTATTACCTCTCATCAAGGTATTTGATAGCTTCACCGGCAAGGTAGCTGACCCTAAACCAAATCTTTATCCAAATAACTTACGGGACACACTTAGGAGATATTTTATCCAAAATATATTAAAATGATAATAAAATATAATCCACTAATATTCAGAATAACTTCATAATATCTAGAATATTCATTTGATCAAAATAATCAACTAGTATATCCTTTATATGATTAAAGAATAAATATATATCTAGATATAGTTTGAATAAACAAAGAGATAAAATATTACCATTTTAATAAAATATCTAACATTCTTCCACTTGGCGGCCCACAACCTAATGTCATTTGGTGAGTACAGTTTATTTAAGCAATACTACAGGAATCATGGTGGTAAGTCCTCTCTGATCGAGTATTACCTTCCATACATCACAAGTAGCACTTTTACTTAATGGGTCAAAACTTGATGAATAAACCCAACATGTTTATTCAGGTTCTAACTTAAATGTTTGCTAAAGTCTCATAATTTAGGTACCAATAATTGAGACAACAAACTACAACTTGAATTTCATCACTTAATGATGTCTCATCTAGATCACTAAATAATATCCATCCCTGATGAGATATTTGATCCTTTTGGTTTCTCTAAAAAGCATGCTCTTCATTAAAAAGATATATGCTTTATGTGTTTATGACCCATTTGACTCTATGGTCATACAACACCCTTAATTGGTTTGAATTAATTTAATAATTCCAAAACCTTCAGATGAAATTCCTTAATTGGCAATCTTGTAACTTTATTTTATGGTTAACACATCTTACAAGACTAAACAAACTAATCATTCCACAATATATAAAAAATGAAACTTAATATACATTTGGTAATGTACCACATGACTTGTAGCTCTTCAGTTATTATTCAAGCAAAAATATGCTTGACAATCATTCTAAAATTCCTTTGCAATGGCATTGCCAATTTGTCTGCACATTTAAGCAAACCTACACCTTAGAAATTGAATTAGAAGGAATAAGATGATGTTAGAGATATATGGATCGATAATCTAATTATATTATCATAATAGATGTTACTCTCAACAACCACCGTAACCCCCCTCTGTAATTATATCCGAAATACGTAATTAAAATCAATTAGAGACCAACGGTATTCAAAACTTATTTAAAATCTCATACCTCTTGAAATAGGGTTTTTCACAAATACCTTTCAAAAACACTTTAACCTGGTATTAGATTCACATTTTGAACACAATTACTTTACACGGATAAATCACATTCATACAAATATCAGAGTGCACAACATAGTCCCGGCAATCTCGGGTTCATACCTTTACAAATGGTTCATAGGGCACATTCACCCTTTACAATTTCTCAAACGGGGATTACACAATACTCATTCCAACCTATACATCTGAACATTTACATATCCCAATTAGCAATGATAACCAACTACTAAAATGACAACCCAAAGGAAACCTTGCTGCCTGTAACACCTCAAATTTTATTCACAAAAAATATATTGTAATTATTTGAATAATTCAATAAAGTGGTGAATATTCATGAAGTTGGATCTTGTGAATTTTCAAATATTCATATTCATAAGGAAATGGCCAAATTAATTCAAAAATTGAATTAAATTACAAAGGGGATAGCAAAATCATAATTTTGCCAATTTAGCCCAAGATTTATTATTTTCCAATTAATTGGAGTTAATTTCAATTAATCAAGGAAAATAAAGGAAAATGCATAATGTGATTATTCTTGGCGGAATAAAATCAAGAATTTGCGAAATTAGGGGGAATTATACATAGTTCAATTAGAAAAATTGTGGAATATATGAAAAACATTTTTCTCCTTTACCTTCCCTCAAATTCGTTTAACACATGGAAAGAAGAGGGAAATTGTAAATCCAAGAAGCAAGATGAAGGTGATGTTGACAAAACTACATGCACAACTCAATGATGGCAGAGTTGGAGTGCACACAAAAGGGAAGTATGGTGAATGCATGAAGAGAAGCTTGAGTGTAGGAGTGGAATACTTGAGTGATTGGAAGAGGACACTTGATTACATGTAAGAAGCTAGCTTGTCTTGTAAGAGAGGATGAGAGGGACGGATTTTTAGGAGGAAGAAAAGGAAGCAATTGAATTAAATTAATGGCAAGACAATGGAGAAATTATGAGAAAGAGAAGAGTGTGACAAGTGTCACATTAGAAGCCTTGATCAAATCAATGGATAGGAAGATGGAAGATCAAAATAATAAAACATACTCCTTCCTCTTTTCAAGTCACCATTCGGCCAAGACATAGAAAAAAAAGAGAGAAGAGAGCTTGAGAAATAGAGAGAAGAGGAGAGCTCAAGGAAGAAGAAGCTAAGGTAAGTGTTGTCTTTTAAGCATTTTCCTTGTGATCTTCCATGAAATCCTTCTCTAAACTCTTGTTTCTCATGAATCTATGGTGGTGAAGAGACACTTTGAGATCAAGAAGAAAGGGAGGAGGAGCCTAGATTAAGAGGAAACCAAGAAGCCAAAGAGGGTAACTTCATGAACTTGCCTTCTTGAGTTGTTGTTGATAATTATTTTTTGGTTTTTATGATTTTTGAGTTGAGTTGTAAAATTAGAAAAGCCATAACCTAAGGGGTTATGCTGCCCAAAATCATTTAAATCATGTTTAAGAAGTGTTTAAATAAGTTAATCAAGGATTAGAAGTGGAAAAGTACAAGTTTTGGGAGCTAAAACATAAAACCTCATTTTTTCCATTTTCCCCTAATATTTCGGCCAGGACCAGAACTGGTAGTAGGAGTTGGATTTTCATGAAATAAATGGTTCCATTGGACTCAGTGGGCAAAAATAGGTGGGGTTACAGTTGGGCACTTTTTCGGTAGAGGCCGAAAAACATAATTACGAAAACGCCATTGAAATCCCTAAATAGGGGTTGTCAGGGTATTTTCGTAATTTGACAGTGAATTTGGTGATTTTGAGCCCGGAAATGGATTCCTTGGGTGAAAATAAGTCAGAATAGCCTTAGTCAAAATTTTGGAAAACATGCCATCTGGCCGGGTACGGCGGGGCTGGGCAGGGGTCCCGGGGGCATTTTTGTAAATTTTCACTATAGACTAATAAAACCACAATAAATACTATAGAAGAGTCTAATATGATACTTGGATAGGTTATGACCTATTTCTGGTACATTTAATATTTTAAGTCCGATTTGGAGGCCGGGTACGACACGTTCTTCGAGACACATTTAGAAAGGGGATATTAAAGCTTTGAGGTAGGGACATTATCCTTCATACACTATGCCATAAGTTATGTGATTGTGTGGATGCCATTGTTTTGTAAATGCACTTTATTAATCAATATGATTTGCCTAAAGAGGGGCTGTTAGTGGCAGAGGTGCACTTACAGTGGGAGTTGGCAGAAGTCCAACCGGTGTAGATTGTGGGGCTGGGCCCTACTCATGTGTACATGACGATGATGTGTTTATATTGTTCATTAATTTGTGCATACCTTGGCGCATGTCATATTTACTTTTCGCATTTTCTATGAACGATATTATGTCTCTACAGGGATTCTTCGGAATCTCACCTTATTTTTAAATAAACACCTCAGCGGGTACCAGTGGGCCAAAGGGAAAAGATGTAGACACCGGTAAGTGAGCGGCACGTGTCTTGAGGCGCAGACAAGATCGTGGTCATAATTAGTCTATTTTGTGATATTTTGGTGAAATTTGTAAATATTAAAACTTCCGCTGTATATTCTGTTTCCGTCGATGAACAATATAGGAATTGTTAACGAACGACGTTGGGATCGTAAACGAATATTTTTATCAGTATAATTGTACTTTTCTGTATGCCCTTTGAATTTTGTCTTTATTACTCTTCGAGTATCAAAATGGAAACGGGTGTTAACACCGCCCTTGGTTGCTTGCTCCATCCTCGATCCACCTACCCTATCTAAAATGTTGGTAGGAAAGGGTGAGATTCGAGAGAATCTCATTAGGAAAACAGTACCAATATGCATGCAAGATAAATGTTTAATGTATGACATGCTTGCATCACAGAACTCATGCTCACATAATAACAAATATGCAAGCTCACTGCTTCGAATAACATACTTATGGCCATAGCATAAATTGAAACAGAACTTCAAATTAGTCATACATGTTTCACATAATCAAGCAAAGCACTAACATGCATCAATACATCAATAAAGATATCAAATACATGCAGGAGAGGTAAGTTCCCTACCTAAACCATTTTTTACCTCGAAACGTGTGCCTCGTAAAGCGTGCCAACAACTTGGACTCCATATTCAATCATACAATGCCAAAGGTACACTTCCATAGTGTTTCTGGGGGTTATATGAGCCTATTATGAAAATTTACTAAAATGCCCCCGGGGACCCGGCCCGGCCCCGCCATACCTGGTTTGGCTGTACTTTTTCTAAAATTTTGACATGGGCTATTCCAACATATTTTCACCCAAAGAATCCATTTCTAGACTTGGAATTATCAAATTCAATGTCAAATTACAAAATTACCCTTGGCAGCCCCACTTTAAGGGTTTTAGGGGTGTTTTCGTAATTATGCTTTTTCGGCATTTTTCAAAAAAGTGACCAACTGTAACCCCACCTAATTTTTGCTCCTAAACTCAATGGAACCATCAAATTATTAAAAATCCAACTCTAAAGGGCTCTAACAGCCCTGGCCAAAAGTCACAAATATTCCAGGAAAAATTGGGGTTTTTCGGTTTCGGCTCCTTAAACGCGTTCCTTTCTACTCCTAACCACTTTATTGACCATTATATTAGGTTAGAATTACCATTTAGTATCAATTTTGGCAGCATAACACTTCTAACACAACATTTTCAAATTTTACAAACAAAGACAATTCAACGAAATTTCACCCATTAAATTGTCCACAGCAGCCAGAACAATCAAAGATTAAAGTTTCGGAAGTTACCTCAAGCTCCTTCTAGCTTTTCCCCAATATGGCTGAAACCCTAACCTTCTTAACCATGAAAATTGAGCTTCCAACACCTTGAAGAACATGAAAGAGAAGCTTAGGAGCAATGTTATACGCATTAGGTACGAATTCACCGAAGAAACCGACCTATTGTGCGAGTTTTGCTCCCTTCTCTCTCTAGAACTCAACACAAGCTTTCTCTCTCTTTAGCTCCTATGGCTGCACGGTTTTGAAGGGAAAGAGATGATGGAATGTGTTTTATAATATTTGCCTTTGTCCCTTTTATTTATTTATTTAAGCAAAAATCAAAAGTTTGACTTTTTATGTATATAAGGCTTATGTGCACATAGTCATAAGCCCAATTGAAGCTAAGTAATATTTCCCTCCCTCTTCAATGTCCATGAAATCTCGCCTAGAGGCTTTCCATCAGCCCAAAATAAGTTGATCACAATTTATCTTATAATTACAAGATTGCCACCACTTTTTGTTCCATTTTCGGATTATTTGGAATTTCTGGCAGATTTTCTGCCCAATCTTTGAAAAATAATAAATAAATTTATAAAAATTGAAATGAAGTGATTCTAAAGCATATAGAACCCTTATTGAGTCTAGTTTCAAGGAAAAATATAGAATTTTGCTATCTAGAATCACAAAATTCCCAGAATTTTAATCTTTACATACTGTTCCAGAAATTTCACAGTTTTTCTTTGCTGAATTCAAAAATTCATAACTTTTTTTATATAGCTCTAATTGAGTTATATGACCTATCAAATTAAAGCTTAGGATGGCTACTTTCACCCTATAAAAGTTCATAATTTTTTATCATCATTTGTTCATATGAAATCACATGACAAGCTCACTACCTCATAGGCGATTTCACCAAAAACAATTATTTTCTCCAAAATTCACCATTTTACTTTCTTTAATACCCCAAAGATATAAGAATCATTAGGGAATAAATTTGGGCTCCTGCTAAACTGGGGCTTAGTAGTCCACTTATTTCAGGCTTATTCTCTAGCCTCAAATGTCAAAATTTGAGGTATTACAACCACAATTTTCCATGATATTCTCAAATATTTGAGAATAATCTCTTTATGCATTCTAAAGGAATGCCACACCTAACACGGTCATATCACAACTTTGAACAATGATGATTTAGTCATATATAACACCTTAAGTCAAAATGCACAAGCTATAAAATGAATCATCATTTTGTACCATATAGATGACTTAACTCCCACTAATCCAGTGATACAATAAAACTTATGATGTTCTCAACATTGTTCTATATGTAATCATATCATGATACCTTAACTATCACTATTGTGAGATTTTCTCATGACAAAATGAATTCCTAATTTTGTCGACTAAATTCCTTTTATTATTTATGTGACCATTTCTACTAATTCACACACACACACACACACACACACACACACACACACACACACACACACACACACACACACACACACACACACACACACACACACACACACACAC
The DNA here is from genome assembly GCA_963210345.1 of Inga oerstediana. Lineage (NCBI taxonomy): Eukaryota > Viridiplantae > Streptophyta > Magnoliopsida > Fabales > Fabaceae > Inga > Inga oerstediana. Next base: position 18,368,363 of record OY723406.1, read on the forward strand.
ACACACACACACACATCTCTCCTTATGTCCAAAATGAAAAGATACAAATGACATCCTAACTCAAGATAGACATTTAACTACCATGAAGATATGAAAGGAATTATATATAAATATAGGAGAAAATACCTCATTAAATCAATTCCTTCTTTATAGAGGAGTTATTACAGACACTACTACAAAAGAGGGATTTAACAGCGCCCCTTTTTTGGCGCTTCTTCCGTAGATAATAGTTTTTTTTTTTTTAAAAAAAACAAGTTCAGAAGCTACAACACTTCCTAATATAAGCATCAAAGCTTAATATTAGGCTTGTACGGCACTTTCTTAAACAAGCGCCATACAAAACATTTATTTTAAAAAAAATGAAAGCCCAAGCTATGGCACTTCTCAAGAAAGAGCTGCAGCTGGATTAATTTTTTAGCATTCTTTTATTTGAAAAAAAATATTATCCGGCGCTTACAAATAAAGTGTCAGATAAGGGTGAGAGTAAGTCAAAAGGATATTATTATTTAGAATCTCATGTTGTAGTAAATCAAAAAAGAAATCACCTACTTCGTTCTTGAGTTCCAAAAAAAAAAAAAAAAGTAAACCTTGGCTGGCGCTTGATTATGAAGTGCCGGCCAAAGCAAAAAAAAAAAAAAAGATCCTTGGCCAGCACTTGATTATGAAGCGCCGGCCAAAGCCTACCTTAGCCGGTGTTTGATTATCAAGCGCTGCTTAAGGCCTTATTGGGCCTTATCAAGCGCCGGTTAAGGCCAAATATATTCAAGGTCACCTTGAATATGAATATTAAATACAAGGCACCAGTTGCCTTGAATATTTAAGGCACCATGTGGGTGCCTTGGGCACCACATGGTGCCTTGAATATATTTAAGGTCTTTTTAAGGTGTTTGTTTTTTTTTTTAAAAAAAATTAGGAACCTACAACGCTTTGACAAAAAGCATTGTAGCTTCTTTACAATCTCCTATTTAATTTTCATCTCATCTATTTTCATTTTCATTTTCATCATCCCGCATTCTTTATAGCTCCTCCATTTTTTAGAACTCTATTACAGTACAAAGCTTCCTCTCCCATATATTTTGTTTTCTTGTCTCGACCTTTTTTAGAATCTCCCTAACGTGGTAAGTGTTTTTTTTCCTCAATATTTTGTTCAGCTTTTTTTTTAGTTAAAATCTATTATGATCATATATGTGTGCTCATAATTTTTTTTCGGTGTTTATTTGAAGTGTTAACTCTGTCTTCTTGAACTTTCTATATATTGTAAGTTTTTTAATTTTTGAGCTTACAAATATAATAATACTTAGTTTAATTCGTTTTGTGTATGATTTTTACTTAGTATTATGAAGATCAATGTTGTGCCCAATTGACTAACGAACAAGTGGATGAAATCATTGAGGAATAGTGTGAATAATTGGTAAGGTAATTAGTTAATATTTAGGTACATACGTTAAGGTTGTTCCTTTGTCTATTCTCGTGTTGTTTATTCTCTTAAAATTAGTTGTACAATTACATTAATTATAATTTCATATATCTAGTACTGATTTTATGAATTAGTTATGTGTTATTTTATTTTGATTTGGTTTACTTTTTTTTTTCTATTCGTATTATAAATTGTTGTGAATTTTAATTGGCTAAGTTCAAGGAAAAAATTATATAAAATAATAAAAAAAATTATTACCTATTATGGCGCTTTTGGAGAGAAGTCCCGCAGGTGGCCCTTAAAAAAACACAAGTTGCAACGTTTTTAGAAATTCAAGAAGCGCCGTAGCTTACTTTTATAGCGCTAGAAGCTATAATGCTTGGGAAGCACCATAGTATTCATAAAAATAAATGCCGTTTATTATGTTTTTTGTAGTAGTAAAACTACTTTATTTGTATTACTTAATATTGCATACTAGCAACTTTACAAACAAATTTATGTTGTTGCTTACTTTACGTTTATCATGAATTAATGCCTACATTTAGAATTTTGATCACTCTCAATATTTATGTTCTAGTCAAATTTCCTGAAGTACATCACGTAGTAATTATGAATTGTCAAATTTTAATCACTGTTAGTCTCAACTGATGAATCCATTGATGGATTGAGACTCAACAAGGAGAGTGCCATATAAAACTAATGTTCTACCACAATTAGAGGTGGGAATCTTCCATATGTGATCACTCTCAGTGAGTTTGATTACTCCCACTAATTTTGGCATTCCTAAATAATCTGGCATTTCTAAATACTACACAAAATAGTAAACTAAAAGGGACAACTTACTTAAATTCCTAAGATATGTTGCATTTTCATCAAAATATGCAGTCTCATGATATTTTCCTTCCACACTCTTTCTTTTACAAGACAATTCTATGTTACAGTATATTTTAAATCAAGCTTCCAACCTTTAAGATTTACTTGTCTTAAGTGTGCCCTTTAAAAGGAAAATTGTTTCATATAAAATGTCTATTAACGTTACATTTCTTCTCGCAACAATTTCACCTATATTAGGTGAGTTTAAGTATGAAGAAACTTTACATATAGATTAAGTCCCTGTCCACTAATGATGTACTTATCATGTCACCCATTTCTTCGTACTAATTTTACTATATTAATGTGATTATAAGTTTAACCACCCAATTTTGCTTTATATACCCCAAATGCGTCAAATGACACAACTTAATTATAAAGCACATAGCCTTTAGGTATTGTGAAAGGTCAACTATAAGGAGAGATGAATTATTTCACAATTAGAACATAATCAATGATAAAGGTATATCCATTACTTCCTTAAATTGAGCCTTCTAACTATAAGCATATTATTCTCTATGTGTGTATTACTTTATGGCTTTGAAGCTGGTGGCTTGATAGCCCTAATTTAGAATAGTATTCTTTTTCAAGAATGAGCAAAACTTATATATACACATTTTTAATGAATACCTAATATCCATGCGGGTACTTATGAAAAGAAGTAATGGCTCATGAGATAATAAACTAAGGATCTCTTCTACCAAAATTAATAGAGGCATCTTATCCTGTTATAAAGAATTACTTTATAGTCAACAAAACAATGTAACAACAATTATGAGAATTACTAAATTCATCCTTTAGCCAATAAGCAACAATTGAGTTTGCTCTATTCTTATGTATCTATGATGACTAGCTTTTAATTGAGGTTAATTTAATGAGATAATTACATCTTATATTGTTATCCCACTTCTCACGCCAGTATCATTAAGTATTAGCACTTTCCTATTGCCAATTTTATCCTAATGGAAGGATTAATATTTATATCCTTATAGGCTTCAAATTTCTCTAATAAATTCTATCAAACTAAATAATTAAATATAAAAATCATGCTACAAGGCCAAAGTAAAACCTAATCATGCTTACTAAACAACTATAAGAGACAAAGAAAAAACCATCATAAATAAGTATATATTTACCAATGTAAATCATACAATTATAAATTCGTATCACTAAGGTCTACTTGTGGGCAAAGACGCTGCATAGCATGAATTTATCTCGAATTGATGAATCTAGAACGCATTTATATTTTCTAATACCTGTGGGCTACTTAGAAAATATAATGTCATTCTATTCCACCTTAATTAAATGTATGATTATAATTATCTACCTATGGCTAAAGATAAATTAAAACCATACATATAATTACAATTGATATCTTTAAATCTTTGCGTTATGTATTTTGTTCATTAGAACAAAATAAAGTGTATGTACTTAGTGAGGATGTTGTGGCTACTCCTCGATTCTACATACTCATCACAAAGACATCACACCATTGTGTATACTAATTGTACATATGATCATAATTTGATATGGTAAAACCTTATGTGATTAAATATGTATATAACATGTGCATAAGGATGTTGTACCTATTCTTTAAACAAAATATGTATGCTAATCATTGTTACGAGTGTAGATAATCAATTAAATAATGCAAGTATACACTGTCGTAATCAAGTAATACAGAAGTGAGTAGAGTATCGTTCCCACGAGGCTTGATCACTAAGTATCAAAATGAGTAATTTTAATTATATTTAGTCGATCGATTAGTTGGTGATTGAGAGAACAAAATAAAATGATTAAATATGAGTGCAAATAATATGAAAGTAAATATGATAAAAAGCCCTAGGGATTATATTTCACTTAACAAAGTATGGATTGAATCACTTATCTATACTAACTCAATTTACTCCATATGATTAATAGTCGAGTTTCCCTCATTTAATCACTAGACTCTTCCAAGGTCCAGCAATTCTATAATTAATTGCTAATCCAATATATTCCTATATGAATCTAAGCAATTAATTATGCATTAAGATTTATGGAACTCAATAAGACTACATAACTCATGAAATATTCCTACTTCATGTGCAAGTTATGGTTTTAATTATAGGGTCTACATATATGTATCTCCTTCCGATCTCAACATACATATTGAAATCATTCAAAAGATAGCCAATCAAATGAAAGCATTAAGAATAATAATTAAAACTCAATCATGAAGGAGAAATTAAAACTAGATTTAATATGTTAAGATTCAATCCGTCATTACTAAGCTACATCATCACCCTAGAAAAATGGAAATTTAGCTCATGATAAAATTAAAAAAAAAACAAAAATAAATTAACATTGCATAAAACTTGAATGAAAACCTTAAAATTACTGCATAAACTTGAAAATTAAATTCTAAAACATAAATATACAACCAAAAGATGCATGAAAAATGGAGAAATCTAGCCGTCCATTTAGGAGGTGAAACCTTCCATGTAGGTGGCGACCTACACCATCCATGTAGGAGGACTACTTAAGCCTTCCATGTAGGAGACATTCAAAATGTAATATAGTCCTAAGCCTTCCAAGATGGAGGCATGCAAAAAGTAATACAATGCATGAAATTAAATCTAGAAAAATAGCACAAGTTATTTAGAATTGTCAGAGGAAAGATCTCTCCCTGTCAGAGAAGGACCTCTAATTGTCAGAGAAGGACTTCTAAGTCTCTTCCCTTCTTCCTTCTTTTCTTGGCCTTGATCTCTATTTATAGGGAAAAAACGTGTTGCTACAGTGCCAAAATAGTAAACCGCGTTGCTACAGTGAACCGCGTCTGGTACAGTGAACAGCTACAGTGCATGTTGGCAATTGCTATAGTCTATGCCGGATGCTACAGTATTTTTGTCGCTACAGTGATTTCGTCATGAATACCCCCCGATGCTACAAAAATTGACCTTTTTCAATCCCATTAGTCCAATTTTTTGTCTCTTTTCTCCTCTTATTGTGTGACTATCAAAAGAGAAAACAAGTAAATATTATAATAGTAATAAAAATATTTATGCCAAAATCATCCTGTATTTATCAATTACACCTAAATTTATTACATTAAACTCAAATATCATCCACAAAATCATCATATAAGAAAAAATAAATATGCAAATATTTTACTTATCAATCATTAATGTCAAATATGTACAATTAAATTCCATATATATACACAATGTCATGGGAATCTTAATCAATTAATTTAATCAACTTTTGAAGATTGATATTATAAAGTCCATATGCAATTATTTATGCATGTTGTAAGAAGGTGCTGTCACTCTCACTCTAACATGCAAGTTAATCATAAATATCAATCTTGTACACTTAAAATTCTGTATATGCATAACTTCATGGAGGACTTAACCAATTAATTTAATCAACATAAGTGACTAAATACAATCCTTCCACTTTGATTAAATTGATATTACACATTAAATAGGGTTGATATTTTAAAACATATAAGTGATTATATACACATGCAATAGAGGATACTATGGCTATTCCCTAAAATGCATGCAAATCATAAACACCAACCTTGTGTATTTAAATTCCAAATATGCACAAATCTTTAATGAGAATTTAATTGATTAATTTAATCAACAAAATATGATTAAATAATCATCTTAGACAAATTCTCCCATACTACTACAAAAAACAAAGCCGTGGCACTTATAATTACATTATTTGTGGCGCTAGAGAAGTGCCACATATTTAGACGACACTAAAAAAAGTTATGGCGCTTGGAAGTGCCACAACATTTTAATTTTTTTTGTTAAAAATACCCTCCTATGGCGCTTTTTGGAGGAAGGGCCACAGATGGGGGTCTCCTGTAACCCCCTTCCGTAATTATATCCGAAATACTCAATTAAAATGAAATAGAGACCAATAGGAAACAAAACTTATTTAAAATCCCATCTTCACGACAGAGTTTTCACAAATAACTTTCAAAATATAATTTACTTGGTCTCATATTCAATTTCGAATACAATTACATTACGCGGAATATCACATTTATAAAAATATCAGAGTGTACAACAATAACTTCCCGGAAACTCCCGGGTTCATACCTTTACATAGAATTCATAGGGCACATTCGCCCTTTTACAATTCCTCAAACGGGGATTACACAAATCTCAACTCCATACATGCATACTTAATACTCATCCAATATACAAATACAATATCCAAATATACATCCCAACTATCATTCGAACATATACAATTATCCCAGCATATAACGATAACCAACTACCAAATACAAATACCCATAAGGGATTCTCGCCGCCTTAGTCACTTGCTCCTTCCTTGAGCCACTTGACCTGTCTAAAATGTTGGTAGGGGAGGGTGAGATTCTAGAGAATCCCAGTAGGAAACAGATACCAATATGCATGCAAGATAAGTGTTTAATGCATGACATGCTTGCATCACAATAACTCATGTTCACATAATGATATATTCGCATGCTCAATGTTTCAACAACATACTCATGGCCATAGCATAAATAGAAACAGAGCTTCAATCATTCATATATGTTTCACATAATCAAGCAAAGCAATAACATGCATCAATACACAAACACAAATATCAATACATGCAGGAGAGGTAAGTTCCCTACCCTTTTCTTTCCACGTATGCTCCAGCTCCCCTTACTCGCGAACCAAACGAATACTGAACCCTTTCAAAATCTCAAAATGCTGAAAATGGGGGTTGGCTGTGGCCCAGAAAATCCAGTTTCCTGGCTGAACTTCCAAAAATCATAACTAATTCAGGAAAAATTGAAATAAGATGATTCCAAAGCCAAATGAAATCTATTTAAGTCCTCTTTCTAGGAAAAATATTGGCCATTACTAGAAATCACCACAAAAGTCCAGATTTACCAAAAACCTAATGTTGTGCCAAAACAGAATCCAGTTTGGATACCAAACTTTGGTCAGTTCAAACTCCCAGCTCCAAAAGCGAAATGACACAAACTTTATGTCCATGTTGAAGCTTGAGATGTGAAATTTAAGACTGGAAAATTTCATAATTTTCGAAAATCATTTGCCCAGTCAAAACGTCCACGCCATCTGACTGTCCAGAACAGACTTGCCAAAACAGGGTCCAGTTTGGATGCCAAACTTTGGTCAATACAAACTCCCAGCTCACAAAGCGAAATGACACAAAATTTATGTCCATTTTGAAGCTTAAGATGTGAACTTTAAGACTGGAAAGTTTCATAATTTTTGAACATCATTTTCCCAGTTAAAACGTCCATGCCATCTGACTGTCCAGAACAGACTTGCCAAAACAGGGTCCAGTTTGGATGCCAAACTTTGTTCAGTTCAAACTCCCAGCTCACAAAGCGAAATGACACAAACTTTATGTCCTTTTGAATCTTGAGATGTGAACTTTAAGACTAGAAAGTTTCATAATTTTCCAACATCATTTGCCCATTCAAAACGGCAACACAAACAGACTACCCAGACAGAATTCTCACTGGACAGAATTTTCAGTTTTTCAACCATTGTGTCCAATCCAATTCAAACCAATTCCAATGATCAAATACCACAACATGGCACCATTTTCAACATAAAACAGAACCCAATTCATCCAATCCAAAATCACAAGAAAATCAGGGCAAAATTTGAAATTCACAAAGCTCAACCAAAACTCACAAAACTTAGATCAAAAGTCTTCAAATACTCACCTCTTCCTCTTTCCCAAACCAATTCTTTGATTCTCCATCTTTCCAAATTTCCTCAAGCCATCAAACACCTTCAATCAAGAATCTAAAACCATAGAGATGAAGCTCTCATCACTATGAACAACTTTATAGAAGGGTGTTTTAGCAATAGAGGACCATATAGAGCACTTACCATGAGCTTTCTCCTTTCTCTTCCCTTCCTTGCTTGGCGAAAATGGAAGCTTTGGAGAGAGATAAAGATGATGAAGAGAGTGATCAGATTTTCCCCTTTTTCTCATGTGTTGGCCGACCAAAATAAAGGAGAGGGAAGAGAAAAGCACTTTGAACATTTGACCAAAATCTAAGAGTCCACAAGGTGCCAAGTGTCACCATCTTGACAAACCTCACATGAGCTCACATAAGCTCACACACATGTGATTCCACCCCTTGATCTCTTGCACAAATCAATCCTAACCATTGATCTTGAAGTTACCAATGAGTTTCCTCTTCGGTAACAGATCAATTGGTCGGTAACTTACCGTTTTGCCCCTGATTATGGTAATCTCTCTTGGATCACCACCAAACACTTCATATCTTTCCATATCACCACATTATGCACCCTCCCTCTATTTTAAGTCAATTTAGAGGTTAATCCATAATTGAACTTAAATACAGGTTTTCGACGCTGCCCACAGCACATACGAATCACATCCGGAACTCAAATCACATCGAATTCTCCAAAAGGGTTATTTATCACTAACCATATCCACTTTTGGAGTCATTATCTCTTAATCACAATTTAGGACCTTGCTAAACCGGGGCTTAGCAGTCCACTTATCTCAGGCTTATTCTCTAGCCTCAAGTTTCAAAATTCGGGGTATTACATCTCCTGTGGCGCTTGTAACGCCCCAAAATTTGATTAAGGGCTAATGACCTTTGAATGAGTTGTAATGAATGATTTTATGAATTTAAAGTTGATTTGGGATTTTTGTTGAATATACGCCAAAAAAAAAAGAACAATATAGATGAAGTGGGAATTTGGTTGTTTTGATGTGTCCATTGGTTTCCTTAGGGAAAATTGTGTGGGAGTAGTGTTGGATATGAATTTTGAACCATTGGAAACTTTGGTTTAAAAGTTGCAAGTTTTGGTTAGTGAGAACCCTGTGCAGGCAGTCAGTTTGCATGGACGTTTTGAATGGGTAAATGGTGATGAAAAATTCTGAAACTTTTCAGTCTTAAATTTCACATTCTAAGCTTTAAAATGGACATATAATTCATATCATTTCGATTTATGAGCTAGGAGTTATGATTTTCCAAAGTTTGGGGTTGAAGTTGGGAGTAATTCTGGAGCAGCGGTCAAAAACTTAAAATCTGGGAATGATATGCTTCAAGCTAGTAAAAGCTCATATTTTTTCTTGAAACTAGACTCAATAAGGGTTCCATAGTCTTTAGAATCACTTCAAAACTATATCTACAAAATTATTTATGATTTTTCAAAGTTAGGGCAGAAAAACTGCCAGAATTTGCATTATTCCGAAAATTGAAGGAATCAATTAATCTTCCTTTTTCTCTTAATTATTTTAGAAATTAAGGGATGAAGGAGGAGAAGACAAGTGTCAAAATCCAATGAGACCAAGTGGCAACACCACATGAAGGATGATGGAGATAATTGTTATGTCATAAATCCTTACTTATGTCATAAGGTTAGGTAGCCAACTCTTGTACCAATTGACTTGAGTAAATGAAAGAAGCAATTGGTTTAGTTGGAGCATGAGGGAGGCACAGTTTTGTGAGGCTAACCAAGAGAAGAAGACTAGCTCAAAACTAACGGAAGTCCAATGGAGTAATTATGCCATAATAGGAAGAAGGTATGGGTGGAGGTATGGCTTGTGACAAGTGTCACCACAAGATTTAATCTTGAAAATCAAGGGCTAAGAGGAAGCAAGAGGCATTTCAATAAAACACATCCTCTTCCATTTGCCATGCTCATTTTCATCCAAAAGAGAGAAGAGAAGAGAGAGAGAGAGAGAGAGAGAGAGAGCTTGAAGACTTAGAGAGAAGGAGGAGCTTAAGGAGGCTAAGAGCTAAGGTAAGACATTGTTCTTAAGCTTTTTCCTTGTAAGCTTCCATAAGAAAACTCATCTAAACCTTGTTTTTCATGAAACCATGATCTTGAAGACACTATTCTTAGCTCAAGGAGAGAGAGAGAGAGGAGATGTCTAGAGAGAGAGGATTCAAGATCTCAAGAGGTAACCTCACAAACCTTAGATCTATTCTTGTATGAAGTTGTTGTTGAGGTTTGTGGTTGGTTTTTGTGATTTTTGGTTGAGTTGTAAATTTGGAAAAGCCATAACCCTAAGGGGTTATGCTGCCCAAATTTCTTTGAATCATGGTTAAGAAGTGTTTAAATGAGTTAATAAAGGATTAGAAGTGTAAAAGTACAAGTTTTGGAAGCTAAAACACAAAACTACATTTTTCCATTTTTCTTTAAGAGTTTCAACTAGCACTGTTATGAGGGGTAGGATTTGGATTTTTATGAATTAAATGGTTCCATTGGACTTAGTGGGCAAAAATAGGTGGGGTTACAGTTGGACACTTTCTTGGTAGAGGCCAAAAAAGCATAATTACGAAAACGCCACTGAAATCCCTAAATACGGACTATCAAGGGTATTTTCGTAATTTGATAGTGAATTTAGTGATTTTGAGCCTGGAAATGGATTCCTTGGGTGAAAATATGTCAGACTAGCCTTGGTCAAAATTTTGGGAAAATGTGCCATCGGGCTGGGTACGACGAGGCTGAGCCAGGGACCCGGGGCCATTTTGGTAAATTTTCACCATAGGCTAATATAACCAGAAGAAACACTATGGAAGAGTTTAAAATGATACTTGGATAGGATATGACCTATTTCTTGTACATTTAATATTTTAGGACCGAGTTGGAAGCCGGAAGTGGCACGTTTTACTAGGAACACTAAAAAGGTGGTCTTTGTGATAGTACTTTCCAACAATTTAGGCATTTGTTTGGGCTTCTAGTAGCCACCTAAGGGACTTTAATGATAACCAAAACTGAATGTTTTGAAGTCATTTGAGTATTGGATTAAGCGATAATGCCATCCTTAATTATGACTATAGGATTCGATATTTGCCTGGAACGTAGAAGGCCTACACCTGAATAAGGATGGAAAGAACAAGATAATAACACTTTATTCTATATCATGTTTAATGCATTGCTTGCATGTATTTATCATTGAATGACCGAGGGGATGTGGCAGTAAGCCCGGCCTTGAATAGGGGACATGGCATGAGCCCGGATTTGAATATTGTTGAGGGGATGTGTCGTGAGCCCGGCCTTGAATATTGATTGAGAGGACTTGGCGGTTAGATCGGCCTTGAGTATTGTTATGCTGGATTGTCATAATGCTTACTTGCTTTGTTTAATGATACATCATATACGTCAACTATTGCTACTGAGATTCTTTTGAATCTCACTATTTCCAAATAACCATTTTTGACAGGGCAAGTGGATCTTGAGGCAAGCAAGTGAGCAAGGATGACTAGGATTGCTGGTGGTAGTCTTAGTTTCTTTTTGACTTTTGGTTATCATTTAGACAATTGTATATATTGGATTGACCATCGATTTGTAGTTATTGTGTAATCCCCGGTATGGAAAACTGAGAAGGGCTATGATGCCCTGTAAAACTTTTGGATTAATGAAATTATCCCGGGTGAATGTCAGGAAATTGGCTAGCACTCTGATATTGTGTATGCGGCAAACTGAACAGGCCAAATGTTTTTATTTAAAAATGAATAGAGATCGTATTATACGAGTTTTGTAAAAAGTTTTAAATTATCCTCGATCTCTTATTCAATTATAAAATGTGTTTTAAACACTAACTATGACCTTGATGACGACGGGGGTTACAGCACTTACATCAGCAAGCACTACAGGAGGTCCCTTCCTGTGGTCCTTCCTTAAGGAAGCGCCATAGGAGGGTCCTCCCTCTTTTTTTTTTTGGGGTTCTTCCTGTGGCCCTTGTTTAAGAAAGCGCCACAGGAACTCTTTTTTTTTACATATTTTTTGTTCATATCTCCCATAATTATAGTATTACGTACATTGCATGATTTAAACATTTTGTATCTATATCCACAGCAAAATAAAAAAAAGAAAACAATAACAATGATAGATAGCTTTAAAATGATACAAATAGATAATTAATTAGCTAAAGTAGTACTAAAAATAGTTATATAATATATCGTATATGAATGAAATACAAAAAATTCAACTTGAATACATGCATAACACAATAATTGGCAAGAAACAACACAAGAAAGACCAGCTAGTGAATTAAATAGTATAGCTACCCAGAGATTTGCCTAAACACATATTCACATCATTCCTTGATCACTTCATTAAGTTGATAGTTAGTCAAAGTGTCACAACGTTGATCTTCATAATACTACACATATATAAAATTAGGCACAAATTAAACCGAATTAAAATCAGTAAAACGTAATTATCATGTACTAATTAAATTTAATTAAAACATAATATGAAATGCAACTAAATGACTTACTTTTTAAGGAATAAATGGCTGATAATGCGTAATTACATCATTCATAAATTTCATGATGTAATACCCACAATTATTGTCATTGGGTTGGAAAGAGCACTGCACAAATATAATGCAATACTTAACTCTTTTTATGAATAAAAATTGTCCACTAACAAAGTTTGAGTAAATTCATATATCAGTACCAGTATCTTCTTCCAAGGATAGCTAAGGTGAGGGTTGGCAGCTTTAGAATAGCTTAAGGAGATAGATGACCGATATGCAGTCAATGCACTAACAAAACAAATAGAAACTGATTACTTTTGATTATTCAAATAACGTATGCAAATATTTACATAAACACACGTACGCTTACCTATTGAACAATAGTAACATATCAGAACGGTTTTATGGAAGATCATTTTTTAGAGGATCTAAATAGTAAATGCGATGGCCTAAAGGTTCCGCTGGATTGATAACTATCGATATCCAATGGCGCCTAAAATATTTTAAAAAATTTGTTTCAACAATCATGCTATGATAAACGTTAAACAATAAAAACAAAAATTGTACTACTAATAACTTACCCCGCATTGTATGGCACTAAAAATAATGTAGTTGGTGTCGCTTTCTTTCTAAAGTAATCTTTCAGTTCATTAGACTGTGCATTTATATCTAACTTACCCCCATGATGGCCAATGATATAAGGGTTGATAAATATGAATTGGACCCTGTTTGTATCCATTAAAATGTTATGGTACAAATGCTTGATATAAAACAAACAGTGTCATGTGAAACAAAAGAAATGGAATGAGAAATATTAATAACAGTAATAAACAATGATTGTCAAGTACCTTATCCAGATGTTCATAGCCGAAGCACTAACCCAATCATGAGTACATATGTTGTGTATGACCTCGATAGTAACATAATCAACTAGACCACTAACAGTGTAGATATGTCTTTCAAAACGTATTTCCAGTCCTCCTTCACCGATCAATTGTGGTGTAATCGATACTAATTGATCGCAATATGAAGTCGATTTTCTTTTGCTCTGTTGGCTAGCCGATGATTTTAACTTGGGTTGTATTGTCGAACACTTTGAAATCTTACCATAAAGTTGGATTTGTTCATCTCTAAACTGTCCACCCTGCAAAAATCAAAAAATTAAATCACATTTTTAGATGGAAGTTCGAAGGAAAAGTGTAAAGAATTGTGAATGAACGACCTTTTCATATGGCTCGATAAGACCTATTGGCCAAACAGCATAACCACCTACAATATATTTCATCATTATTTGCTCATCCCGAGACAGGATCGGTTAGAGGGCATCTTCATTCGTGCAGATGTCAACCCTCACTCGGAGTGTGTTGTCGGGCAACAATGAATTGTGCATTGTGTCCTTATCAGTATTGTAGGTAGCACCCACTGCAATCATGTGCTTGGAAGCTTGATCGACATATAACTTGCATTGAAATTCACCCTGTAGAAAATAGAGTTAATATATTATAGTTAGCTAAATTATAATGTAACATAAAGTTAAGTTGAGAAGAAATTAATTATCAAAGAAAAAGGGACTTTAGGCATGAAAGTGCAAATATCTCTAACACTTGGGCTATCACAGATGGAAACATTTTGTGTTGGCTTACACTGCACCAACTGTTGTATTTGCGTTGTTAACAGCGCATTCTGTTCTTGCATCAAACGCATTTGTTCTAAGAATTGTTCTTGTCGTTGTTCCTTGTAGTGCATTTGTTCTTGAAGTTCTTGCATTTGATGTTTGAAACTAGTCATCTCCTCACGCAGCTAGGAAACATCACTTCTATTGGGGCGCTTTTAATGTCCGAAGTATGTTGATGGGGTGGCAGTAAAACCAATGCCTTGAACACGACCATCATACTGGGGTAATCCTAACGCTTTGCTCAACAAATTGTCCCGACAACCATAGCTCGCCAATGCAACATCCTCCTGTGTCATTTGTTGCCATCACAAAAAGAATTACAACAATATTAGTTATTATAAATTAAGTTCATTTAAGTAAAACCAATTATTTATTGTACGCATAATCCAATACTTACACAATATTCGGCTATTCTTCTTGCTTTCTCACTACGAATTTCACCTTTCTTATTTGTGATACCGGCAACCCACAAATCATGTCGTGGAACCAGTGTAATATCTAAACTTGATTATTTTATCTGCACAGCTAATTTAGTTGAAGTTAAATGATATTCATACAATTTATCTACAAATGAAATAATCATTAGTTCGTACCTTTTCCTTTCTAACTATGCGTATGAAATAGGTCCTTGTATGTACTGGTATGCCATATTGGTCGCGTTAGCGCAATTTTTCTCGCTCAACTCCTATTTAGATCAAAATGAATCATATTAATATATAAATGTTAATTACAAATACGTACATTACAAGTAATAGGGAAAGCCAAACATATTATATTACCAGAAATTTTTGAGTTGTATGTGTTCTGATAAACTCATCCCACATTTCTTGAGTGATGATTCATTCGTACAATGTTGGCAGTGTAGTAATGATAATCTCATTATCATCCCTCAAGAAGTATTTGATAAGATCAGAACAAAACTTTCTCATAAGCTTTCCAGCTTTTCTTAGCATAAAGTTCTTCCGATCATCATCATTAATAAAAATGCTCTGTAACAATAAAAAAAATATAATATATAAGATTGAAATTAAGCGAAGCAAAGCAAACCGAACAATAATATAATTAATGTGTTACCTGTACTTTATCCCAGATGTCATCCTTATAATTTTTTCTTGACATTTTCCAGTTTTGAACTATAATAGGGACTATGTTTCGAACTGTAGTCCCAATCAAGTTATTTAATGAGGTACTGTTCTCACTGAATAAGTTTTCCTTTTCATTCCACTCCAGTTGTAACTTGATTCCCTTACTTCTCAATTTGATCAATCTTGTCATAACTGTCCTGTCACGTCTTACGTTCTCCTCAAATCTTTGTCTACCAATGTTCTTAGGAACATCATCAGTTTCATCGTGTGGTGAGTCCATACTCCTGGAAGTGAAACAAACCAAAACAAAACATCAGCATACAATGTCAACTATGTCAATGAAAGCAAATTATTTTGAAATTAATAAAAATGTACGTACAAGTAAACAAGTCAAAGCACTCATTATCTTTTCCTTTTTCTCGTTTGATTTAAAATTTTATTCTTTAGAATTCGTGTTGGATTGAGAATTGTACTTTTAGTGACCCAAGTTCCCTCTTCATCATCATGTCTTATGTATACGGTCTCCATCTCCATCTTCATCTTTATCTGCATCTTTACCAATGTCTACTGGCCACAAATTCTCAAATGAAGGATCACCATCATTGATGTTCAAATATTCATTACTTTCAAAATCAACTTGTTCTTGACGATTCTTGTTGGATGGGAGTACAATAGACCTAGTCATAAACTTGAAGAGAAATAAGTATTGTGGGATGTGTCATGTATCAAGTGATAGCTCCCCACTAGTACTATGTTTATCTGTCTCTTCAGTGGGTGGTTAAATGATGAACCATATTTAAACGTAAAGTGAATCTCATTAATCTCTCTCTTATTAAAGAATTACTGCTATATATAATGATTCAACACACTTTCAACTGCTTCTGTCATATTAACAAAAGTTCTGAAAGGCTGGAACTTTTATATGTATATCTTTGCAGGGTAGGAAATATTTATGTGATTTCAACATTATAAAGGAAGCTAGTCGCGTTTGTAAGGGCATTGTTAAAGACTTTAATGTTGATGTCAATGATAACACCTTGGAGATTCATTTATACTGGGTTGGGAAAGGAACTACAATAGTTCCTGATTATGGTGTATATGTGCCTCTTATATCTGCTATTTCAGTCACACCAAGTAAGTCAAATCTCACTATGTTTATTGGTTCATACTCTTTCTAGCTTAAGCTAAGTGATGATGAATTTGACTTTGATAGAATCATAAGCATTACTATACTTTGTCATGTAGACTTTAAAATTGCCTCACACAGACTTTCTATTGGAGCTATTGCTGGAATGGTGATTGGATCATGTGTATTCCTCATCATATTAATGGTATTCGTCCTTCAAAAGATGAGTTTCCTAGATTGCAAATCTTCAAAAGACAAAAGTAAGATCAAAATCTAAAATAACAAAGCTGGTACACATTGATAATTTAATATAACATAGTAAAAATATATGATTTGTATATGCTAAAACTATGATATGCAAGTCAAATGGATAAACAGTGATCTTTGCATATTCGTAATCATTTCTCATTTCTTATAATTCAATATGTTTTGCTTTTATTTACATTGTCTTCTTTGATGCAGAACTTTTAGATCTAAAAATTGGTTACTTCTCATTAAAACAAATCAAAGATGCCACTAACAATTTTGCACCAGAAAATAAGATTGGTGAGGAAGGTTTTGGACCTATATACAAGATAATTTTTAATGTATGATGTTCATATTTAATCAAGTTTAAACAACAGAATACATTAATAAGGAGATAATATATTTAGGATGTATTTACTATGCATAAGAAAATTTATGAAAATTGAGACTAAATAATTGATTGAATTTATTAAATGGTGTTGTCATAGCTGTGAAGCAGCATTCCTCCAAATCAAAGCAAGGGAATCATGAGTTTGTTAATGAAGTTGGAATGATATGAGCTTTGAAACACCCAAACCTTGTAAAGCTTTATGGTTGTTGCGTTGAAAGAAACAAGTTGTTGCTGATATATGAATACATGGAGAACAATAGTCTTGCTAGTGTTCTTTTAGGTAAGGATTTAAAATCTTTACAAATAAAGTACTCCCTTCAGTCATAAATAAGAGAACTAATCAAGGTGTTTACTTGAGTTCAAGATGTAAGACCTCAATTCATATTGTGTTCTAAATTTATAATTTTCTCCCGAACTACTTTTGTTGATTTCACATAAAAGGAGATATATTAAGGAGGTTTCATTAACGAAGGTATTTTGAGAAAACTAACATATATATGTTTTTATAAATATCTAAACTAATCTTATTAATCTCATCAAACTAGTTATTTAGTTCTTACATTTAGGAACAGAGAGAGTACCATATGTAGTTTTATAATAAAAAGATAAAACTGATTGAGCATAAGCATTCAAATGAAGTAGATTTTATGTATATACTCCATGTTTTTCTGTCTCCCTCCTTCTCCCTCCCTCTCTCTTATTGTATCACATACAACACACTATTGCATAAAACCTAAAATCCTATCATACATTATTTTCCCATATCTTTTAACCAAATCTATATTTTTTAAAAGACAAAATTTTAGTGCATTTTTGGTTTTTTCAATTTGAACATATTTACTTGTTTGCAACAAATTCCACATAGTTAATTTTAATTGAAGGACTTGATGATAAATATGTTACAAATTTTCTTTGCCTTGGTTCTATTAAATTAAGATGTCATTGATATTAATTTTAGGTGGCCAAGGATGGAACATACACATGAACTGGCCTACAAGAATGAAGATATGTGTAGGGATAGCAAGAGGATTAGCTTATCTTCATGAGGAATCAAGATTAAAAATTGTGCACAGGGATATTAAGGCAATAAATGTCTTACTTGATAAATATTTGAATGTCAAGATCTCAGACTTTGGCTTAGCCAAGCTTAATGACGATGAAAATTCTCATATTAGCACAAGAATAGCAGGAACAATGTTAGTATATATTCTATTACATCTTTTCACTATATCAATTCTCAAATTTATAATAGGATTTTGCATCTTAGACTTTGCTTGCACATTATTTCTTGTTTTGTAACTGAACTATTAACATTATAAATGTTCTTTTATTAGTGAGTATATGGCTCTTGAATATGCAATGCGAGGATACTTGATTGACAAAGCAGATGTGTATAGCTTTGGAGTTGTTGCTTTAGAAATTGTTAGTGGAAAAAGCAACACAAGTTACAAGCTAAAAGAAGAGTTTTGTTATCTTCTTGATTGGGTGAGTTACACTACCTATGCTTATGATAAGTGATGTTCAAAATTCTTCATGAATTAATGTTTTGATTGAATTTTTAATGGCTGAATACTTTCACGTAATTGAAGGCCTATGTTCTTCAAGAGCAAGGAAATCTTCTTGAATTGGTGGATCCAAGTCTTGGTTTAAGCTATTCTTCAAAGGAAGCCCTAAGAATGTTGGAGGTGGCAGTTCTATGCACTAACCCATCTCCAACTCTGAGACCATCCATGTCTGATATTGTTAGCATGCTTGAAGGAAAATTGTCAGTCCAAATGCCAAAAATCAAGCATCCGGAGATTAGTGACCTGCAGGATGGAAGTGAGGAGTAGAGAGTTGAAGCAATGAATGGTTCATCATCACAAGACAACTATGCTCAGACCTTGGCTTCTTCATTCTCACATGAAAAGTGTGGAAAAACTATTTGAAGCAATAGATGGCTAGATGGTTTAACTCTATTTCTCTTCCATGAAATAAATGTTTATCTTCATCTGGTATGCTTCTTAAGGATTCCAACTAGGTTGGAAAATTTGCATAAAACTACAATCTTTAATAATTTACATGTGCTAATTAGTTCCACTATTTTGCAGTTTTGTTGTAATGTGTAATTCACCCAACATAATCTTGTGTGTATTTTATTTTAAGAGTGAAATACATTAACTTCCCCTCTATTTTAAAAACATATTTAAACCTCCCTCAGAATTTAAATATATGTTACACAAGCATCCCTTATATAATTTGTATTTCATTTCCTTCCATTCAACTATTAGTTGACTGTTATATTTAACTATTAAACTTTTATTCACATGAGAATTATTTAAACATTCTTATCAAAACAGAATTATTTAAACATTTATACTTACAACAATTTATACAACCAAAAAAGAATTCTCATGCATATTATCAAAATTTTTATACATTATAAAATGTATTAATATTGATTGATTACATTATAAAATTTTATAGTTTTAATAGGAGTATTCAAACAAATTTGCCAATCTTGAGATTTGAAAACAAAGGAAATATACAATCAAACAAGGTATAACGAAATATAAAGACAATATTGTCATTTCCCACTTTAGAATGTTTACATGGTTTCATTGAAGCTAGTGCATGCCTTGAAAATATTTATAGACTAAGATCTGTTTATTAGTTTGAGATCTAGAAAATATTTTATTAAAAAAATTTAAAATTATAGTAAAGTAAAGATATTTTTTTTAAATAAACAAAATGCGTATTTTAAAAAATGTTTAAAACTAAATATGTGCAAGAGAGAAATAATAAATATTTGTTTTCATAAACTATAATAATATTTTAAATATTTAAACCTTATTGAAATAGTTGAAGAAATATTTAGAAAAAATGAAAGAAAATTTTCATAAAACTCAGTGAAATATCCAGAGAAAGTATATAATACATTGAATATGAGTCTCCATAAAATTATTTGTAGAAAAGAAAAAATTAGACAAAATTTCATGCACCTCATACTATATAAAAATAAGACGTATTATTTATAACTTGGGAGTATGAATAATAACAAAATAAATTTCACATTTTACAGGAAAAACCATCCTTGAGGTTCCTATAATTTTCTTTAATTTTTAATTTGGTACTTGTATGTTTTATCATTATTAGATCTTTTAACTCTTTTAGCACCGTTAGTCACTATAACTTTGCTCTGTTTGTATTGTTAGCCCCTATGCAGAAAGTATAATTGTGATGACAGAATAAAATTAAAAAATTTAATAAAGATTGTTAGCCCCAGCTAATTGTGCCAA